>OY740786.1:39345182-40545182 GCA_963514005.1 Raja brachyura
TTCTGCCAATCATCTACCAGAGTTGTACTTTGAATACCCTTATGAGAATTCCATCACTGGGCTCAGTCTTGGCCTAATTGACATCAAAGCCTGATAGAACTCAAACCAACTCGATTTTTATCAAACAATTGGGAAGAGGCACAATCAAAATGACAATAACATTGATCACAGCAAAGCCAGTCCAGGGTGAAGAACAACATGAGGGAACGTTACATCCTTGCCCTCATATTTGTCTCAAACATTTTTGACACGATGCTGCATGTACCCTTCAACAGCCCACAGAGGGGGAGGAGCTAAGTCAAGTCAAGTCAAGTCACATTTATTTATATAGCACATTTAAAAAATATCTCTTGTTGACCAAAATGCTTTACATTTGTTATAAGAGTAGTGTACACAAGCAGGCTACATACATATATACAAATAGCCCTCACTCAGAGGACATCAGGAAAGGCTTGGGAGAACAGATATGTTTTTAAACTAGACTTAAAGGAGTCGATGGAGGGGGCAGTTCTAATGGGGAGGGGGATGCTGTTCCACAGTCTAGGAGCTGCGACCGCAAACGTGCGGTCGCCCCTGAGCTTATGCCTAGACTGCGGGACATTCGGCAACCCCAAGTCGGCCGATCTGAGGGACCTGGAGGTGGAGTGGTGGGTGAGAAGATTTTTAATGTAGGTGGGTACAAGCCCATTGAGGGCTTTGTAGACAAAGAGGAGGGTCTTGAAATTTATTTGGAACCGCACAGGGAGCCAGTGGAGAGAGGCCAGGATCGGGGTGATATGGTTCCTTTTTCTGGTGCCCGTCAGGAGTCTCACTGCGGCGCTTTGGACCAGTTGCAGACGGGACTGGGAAGATTGGCGTATGGCAGTGTAAAGGGAGTTGCAGTAATCTAGGCGGGAGGAGATAAATGTATGGATGATCTTTTCTAGGTCATCAAACTGGAGGAATTGTTTTATTTTTGCTATCATCCGAAGCTGAAAGAAGCTAGCTTTTACCATGGCATTGACTTGTTTGTCAAACTTCAGTGCTGAGTCAAATATCACGCTAAGATTTTTGACGTGAGGTTTGAGTAGTGGGGTAAGGCTTCCAAGGCTGCCTGTTATCATTTTGATTGAGACCGAGGGGCTGAGAAGGATGACCTCAGACTTACTCTCGTTTAGTTGGAGGAAGTTCTGGGCCATCCAGCACTTTATATCCTCAAGGCAGCGGGTAAGGTAAAGCAGATTTGATTGGTTTTTGGGCTTCAGGGGGAGATAGTTGTGTATCGTCGCGTGGAAGGAAATGCCATTTTTTTCACTAACTTGGCCTAAGGAGAGCATATTCAATTCAATTCAATTCAACTTTAATGTCATTGCACAGATACGAGTATAGGTACAACAAAATGCAGTTATGACTTTGTTCTTGCGGATTTTACCGCTTCCTGGTATTTGTGAAGGTTGTTTTTCAGGAGTTCAAAGGAAATTTGAAGCATATGATTTGTACTTCCGTTCTGATTTTCTGCATTCTCTTCTTAGGGCTCTGGTGGTGTCATTGAGCCATGGCTCGCCTTTAGGCTTAGGCTTTTTAATTTTAAGAGGAGCAACAGAATCCAGGATGGAAGAGCAAGTAGTATTGAATAGAGAAATGAGGTCGTCGGTGCTGAGGTGGGGGGTAGACGCCTCAATAGTGCAGATGTTGGGGGCAGCTATGAGAGCCTCAGAGAACTTACTGGCCGTCGTGGAGTTAACGTAGCGGGAGTAGCGAGCAGGGAGATGGGACTTTGAGGGAGAGAAAGGCATAGATATATTGAAGCTAAGCTTCGGGACTACTTCCAGCAAGAAGATTATATGAGGCACCTCATGCTATATTATTGGAAGTGCCGGAAGGTCCCACATCGCCTCCTTCATCACTTCAGAACACATAAAACTGGAGCGGAAGCAAGTATCCTTGATCCTGAGGGAACATCCTGAAAAAGAAGGAAATGTGGATGATTATATCTGTGCACTGCAAACGGTTAAGTGGACAAAGTGGCCATAGCTGTCAAAAGAATGAAACTGATGATAAAAAACTGTTATAACCTTTGCATAATGTGGGTCTAGGATAAAATAATACTCGGGAAGCCTTGCCAAATCTTAGTGCTACCAAGAAATAGTTCTTCATAAACTCCTTAACTTCTTAAAACCCCCTTAAAAAACCTTTGCAGCATTCTTTCCTTAGTTCTCCAAAATAATTAGTGGAGGACACACTGCTGCCTCATTTCTTCTCAACATAAATTAATTGTATGACATTTTTGGGCTAGAGTTTGTTCCCTCTGCTGCACAGTCTGGTGCAGCATAATTGAATTTTTGTGGAACTGAGTTGATGAAAGAAAAAAAATCTACTTGTGAACGCAATCCTCAGGGAAATATAAAATGTCTTAAAACTGGCAATATTGATCAGACATTTTGATTGGTGTCATCTGTACAGTGGAACAGTGGGGTGTGACTCACGGTTGTCTGACACTCTTCACATTAACAACATCATGATTTACAGCCTCGGTAGTATGTTGAAAGTAAACATCAACCATTTGAAGCCTCATCCATTGGCGACAACATCGCCATTCTGCTGAGTTTGTTAGTTTGTTAAAACTACTTGTGAGGTCTTTTGCAGGTTTAAGTGCCCATGACTCAGGCAGTAGTTCAATGCAGTGTATCAATAACTTAAAAGAGGGCCGCTCAGGGTGCGGGAGGAAGTGCCCAGGGCATACAGTGTCCCAATTCTTTCGTTAACCATCTTCACTGCTTCCTTTCCTCGATGAGCAAAAAAGCAGTAATGTGACACACCACAAAATGAGTATTGTAAAATAGTTTCCTCAGAATGCAGCTCTCATGGTGTGATAATATGTGCAGGCTGTTATTGTTTTTATTATGAAGTAAAGGTTGTTAACTATTCAAGTGGAGTGTATTCACAATTGAAATACTGAAGGTGTGAGTGGCTTCCACCATCTTGAAAAAGCGTGTTTGGCTGTTCCTGCATTGACATTCCAGGCAATGTCAGCTGTTTTGTTGCCTTGTAGTTGGCACTTGTCCCAAACATTTCCTTGGGTTGTTGTCAACCATTCTGATTAGAGTGGAGTAAACACAATTTCAATATCATATTCTGTACAAAAATCCCTATGCTATCTTCATTTCCTTGCCGAATAGCATTCTATTCACTTGAATTGTTGCAAAATGATGTTTAGTGTAGGAAGGAACTGCAGATGCTGGTTTAAACCAAAGATAGACACAAAAGTTGGAGTAACTGAGTGGGACAGGCTGCATCTCTGGAGAAAAGGAATGGGTGACGTTTCACGTTGAGACCTTTCTTCAGACTGGTTAGGAATAACGAAAACGAGACATATGGACGATGATATGGAGAGATAAAGAACAATGAATAAACGCTATGCAACCTCCCCGTTGGATTGCAACCTTGTCATGGTTGGGGAGCTTGTGTGTCTCAGTGACCCCTACAGATATGCCAGCGGTAGATTCGTATCCTGTTAGGGTCTCCCATGCTGGACAGGTCAAAGGGTAGAGGTGAGACGAAGAGCAATCCACTGGCCCAGGTTGGAGGTTGAGCACATGGCTAACAACCCAGTCTCGTAAAACAAATATGTTACGGAAAGAGCAACTGAAGGAATCAACACTACTGGGCGCGATGGACTTCCAGGGCTATCGACGGTTGCTAGGATGAATGTCAATGGTGAAAGCCGAAAGGATGCCACTGGCAGGAAGGTGGAAGTTCTAAATGCCAAACATAAGACTAAGATAGGTTTTTGGAATGTATGAACAATGTACGACACAGGAAAACTAGCACAAGTGACATCAGGGATGAGACGCTAGAACCTAGATAGTCTTGGAGTAAGTGCAAGTAGATGGACGGGATCAGGGAGACTTAGGACCAGCACAGGGGAGACAGTGTTGTACTTAGGAAGGGATGAGGAGAATTAGAGAGAAGGAGTAGAGAATAGTTTGATAGAGTGGGAACCTGTCAATAGTAGACTCATGAAGATCAGAATGGGGGGGGTAGAAAATTAATCGACCCATCATCCAGTGTTATGCTCCAATAAACGATAGTGATGATAGTGTTAAGGATGAATTCTATGAACAACTACAGGCTGAGTTAGAAAACACATCAAGACATGACATGAAGATTGTGATGGGGGATCTGAATGCCAAGGTTGGAAACAACAACACAAACCAGGAAAGGGCTATGGGAAAAATGGGCTGCGGTACTATGAATCAGAATGGAGAGAGACTAATAGAACTCTGCACCACTTACAACCTAGTAACTGGAAGGATCCTCTTTCCACACAGAGACATCCACAAACTGACATAGTACTCTCCAAATGAAATGGATAAGAATCAGATAGACCATTTGATGATTAACGGCGTATGGAGACGCTCATTACGTGATGTTAATGTTAAACGGGGAGCTGATGTTGGTGACCACCACCTAGTCCTGGCTGTTCCCAAAGTAAAACTGAGGAAAACAGGGAGCAAAAAGACAGGCAGGCAACAGTTTGATGTTGAAAAATGACATGACCCAAAAGTGAAAGGTTCTTTCGTGTTTCAATTAAGGAACAGGTTTCAGGCACTAGTAGATATGGATGATCACACAGAGCCAAATGCAAATGATATTAATACTGTGGGAACAAACCAAAATAGTAAGATTAAACAAGAACTTACCAGTTTGAAGTTTGATCTTTATTTTATGAGGAGTTACGTTGAGGGATTACATAAAGACCCCGCCAGCACGCATGCGCGACATTCTTCAAAGCAGCAGTGTGAAATCACAGATAACAGAAGTTGACTAAATATATTTAGATAAGAGAACTGGAATACCAGTTGACCTTTATAATAGAGGGTTGGGAGCAGAGGGCACGTAATCTCTCAATGTAACTCCTCATAAAATAAAGATCAAACTTCAAACTGGTAAGTTCTCATTTAATCTTACTATTTTACTTCGGAGTCACGTGAGTGACTATGTGAAGATTTCAAAGCTCTGTGATTTCATGCCATGGAACGAGTCCATGCTCACACACTGCCATAATGACCAATGGAGGAAGTATGCTAACGTATTCAGACATGAATCAGTTGCTGAAAAACAATGATGCATTTATTAACAAATAATAATAACCCCTAATTTGGGGTAAAATCATAATACAGAACTCAAAATCGTGTCTGCAAATGCCTCAGGTCTGGCAATGGGTTTATTATAAAACCATTGAAAGGTTCTTTCGTTAGACCATCCCGCCATTGCAAGGATGTGGTCATTCCAACATTCTTGCTGCCGATGTAGCTGCAGCCCTGGCGGAATGAGATTTAAAGACATCAGTGTCCACCCCTGCTGCACCTAATACCTAAGCCATCTTGAAATGGCCTGCACGGTCACTCTTTTATGAGGACATTTATGACTTATTAATAAGGCCATTTCCGTGCCTCTTAGGCTTTTGGTGACCTCTAGGTAATGTAATAGATGGGTCACTATACATAGACAAAGGTCTATGGGGTATGCCAGGAACTCCAATTTGAGCCCAGACGATCCAGGCCTGTTCTGTTTAAGTAACTCAAAAATATAGAAAGTTATTTTATTCTTGGATGTTACCATAGCGTCCAGTCTTAATTTGTGCAGAGACTGGACCCGTTGTGCCGTTACTAGTGCCATCAGCATCACCATTTTATATGTTAGTTTCACTAGTGTTAGGGGCATTGCTGGTGCCCAACCCCTGAGCAGGTATAAGACAATACCAATATCCCAGGTCTGGGAGTACCTTGGCCTGGGGGGATCAGAGTTGAAGATACCCTTCATTAGTTTTGATACCAGAGGGTGAGATCCAACTCCGTGGTATCCTAAATCCTGTCCCAGGTATGATGATAGGGCACTCCTAGCACAGTTGATGGCACTGTAGTGCAAGCCTTCATCAAAGTGTAGGTTCGCCAAAAATTCCAGCACATTCGTTATAGGTAAGTGACGTTCACCCTGTTACAGAATATCTCCCATTTTCTGATATATGAGAGGTATTGTTTCCTGGTGGACTCTCTGCAAGCTGCCGTGATAATGTCCATAGTTCGGTTTGATAGTCCAAATTCCAGGAGTGGTCTTTTTAGATCCTGCAAATCAACAGATTTATTCTGTCATGGCACGGGTGACTTTCGCCTGTCACAGGATGAACCAATAAACTTGGGCGTTTGGAGATGGGCATACATGGTTCTGAGACCATGTCGAGAACCACAGGAAACCATGGCTAAGTAGGCCAGTCGGGTACTACCAAGATACCCGATGCGGGTCTTGTTGTATTTTCCACATGAGCGCTGGCATCAGTTTGTAACACAACTGAAGGATTGCTGATTATGATGGGATTAGAGCCACATCAATTGTTCTTTATCCACCATTGCAACTCCAAAACTGCTTTGGCAGGTAACCGCATTGGCCTGTCAAAATGGCCAGCATGATGTTTGAGTGCTTCAACCTTTGCCCTTTGTAAATTTTGGTAATGCAAAGGTCCAAATCGTGTGGCTGGAAATGCAGCCATCAGTTTCCCAATCACCCTGGCTACTTGTCGAATAGATGGTTGACTGACGCAAACAAGGCTGTTGCATGCCTCTATTAAGTCTGTTGCTTTGTCCTTTGGCAAAGTCACGGACATGTGAACAGAGTCAATTGTGAAACCCAAGAAATTCATTTTCATAGAAGGCATTAACTTGGATTTATCTGGATGGATGATAAACCCCAGGTTTTCAAATAAGAGCTTGGTGGCTGAAACAGCTAATTTGGTCAACTCTAGAGTTTTTCCCACTTCCAATTAAGATGTCATTCAGATATGCCATGCCAATATGTTTCTGTTTTTGGAGAAACGCCAGGGCTAGCTTTAATACTTTAGTAAATAGTCTGGGGGCTGATGTTAATCCATTAGGCAGCGCTTTGTACTGCCAGAGCTGCCCCATCCAGTTAAATTTCAGATATCTGTGGTGATCCTTCTCTATTGGTACTGAATAGTATGCATCTTTTAGATGGATGCAAGTCATGAAGTATCTATTGGAAACTAATTGTTTGGCAGTAACAAAAGTTTCCATTTTGCAATGCGTATACTGCACAAAAGTATTCATCTGTGTCAAATCAATGACGATGCGACATCCACCATCTTTTTTGTAAAAATATTTGGCACAAACTCCAGAGATTTGTGTTTGGATTTGTCAATTACTCCTTTTGTATGTAACCTCAAAAGTTCTGCATGACCTTCGAGTGTTTCTTTTTGTGAAAGCACGAACGTTCGGCTAGGTGCATGCTGAGCCGGAGGGAGGAGTTTGTGGATGAATTCAATTTTGTATCCCTGAATACTATGCGGTATAAAAGGATCAGAAGTTATGGAACTCCATGCAATCCAAAACAAGTGTAAAACTGCCCCCAACCTGTGAAGAACTTACACACCCTATGTTCCGGAAGAAACCAGACCCACCTACCTCCATGGTTACCGGTGGTGCTGTGGTTTCTACCTTCCTTGTCTCCTGGGAGATTGAGACGCTGGGGTCTGGGGTTGGCGCATCTTCCACAAAGGCCGTTCTGGGCCTTGGTTTAAAAAATACTTTTGTCCTGAACGTACGGCCTTGCAGCTTTCACCAGCTGCTGTTCTTTCGTTGTAGTATTGCGGCTTGCTGGTGGATGCATAGGGGTGCTGCCACCGAAGTTGCAAGGTTTTGGCAGTGGATGGCGCTTTCATTAGCCCGATGGCTTTTGCCTCCTCATTGAGGTCTTTAACCTGCTTCAGCAAGTTGTCCCAAAACAGTAAAGTAGACAGCGGCGCACTGCTGGTCTTGCACAGCCCTGCGAATTTGGGGTTCAAGGCAGGCTGGATCACACTCTTCCTGAAGCAGTTTATTTCAAACTGTGCATTGCAGAAGAGTGCCAGAGTGTCTTATTGTTCCTCCGTCATGTCCTTGCCATCAACTGATCTGGCAAATGCTGTTATACCCGAGGCCAGTAGTTTGAGGATCTTTTGTTTCTTGATCTCTTGGGTTCTGATGTTTCCCCAGATCGGGTTGTTCACTGCAGGAACATTGAGGGAAACACAGTTCTCTCATGCTAAGTATTTAGCAGCTGTGTCAATCATGGCCTGTTCCTGCAGCTGGTTGGTGGTGAGATAGCTGCGACTGTAATGGCTGTCCTTTTTGCGAAGGCATCGCAAATTTGGAGACCATGCTGAGCAGCTCCTGTTTTTCCTGCACCCCTAGCACACTGGAAGTGTCTTCAGCCAAACTCCCATCTTCAGAGTCAGCCCAGAAGTGACTCTTTGTGCTCCCCTCCGAGGAGAGGGAGACATTTGGCAGCCCTGTAAAAGGTGCTGCCGTGGGTGTCTGACGAGACCCACGGTGACTAGACTCCGTTTGTTGGAGTAAGTCACGTTGGAGCAATTGCTCCATGTGAGATAAACGGCCACTGACGTTACCCGCAGGGGGCGCGTCTTCCAGCCCGGACCCATCCAAGTCTTTGGGCTTATCCGACTTTCGGGTGGCTTTACCGCCAGTCTGAGGTGCACCTACGGGCCGTAGCGGTGCCAAGTCGGGGGCTGCTGATCGAACGGTTAGCAGCCCAGGTGAAATCGGCCGCTGCCGACTGCCCGCATTCCCGCGGTCCTCCGCAGTCAGTTTTGCAGCGGTCCATTTGGACTTGGACTTGGACGTCCATTTTGTTTGCTCTGTAAGAAATATTATACAGAGCGGCCAAAAAACATACCTACAGGTCCATTTTAAACCTACCGATGGAGGAGCGACGCTCCTCCCACCTGTCACTGCATAATGCGTTGGACGATATGTCGCTCATGCGTGCTGGCAGGGTCTTCACGTAGTCACTCACGTGACTCTGAAGTAAAATAGCTTATATAAAAACTAGTGAAGCCTGTCTGGGGTTTAAGCAGATTACAAAAAAGAGTGGATGACTGAAGACACATGGCAAATCATTGAAAATAGAATTGAATTGAATTGAATGCCTTTATTGTCATTCAGACCTTTCGGTCTGAACGAAATTTCGTGCCTGCAGTCATACATATATAAAAATAACAATACCATACAATAAACACAAAATTAACATCCACCACAGTGAGTTCACCAAACACCTCCTCACTGTGGTGGAAGGCAAAAGTCTTAGGGTCTCTGTCTTTCTCCCCTCCTTATTCTCCCTCTGCGCTGAGGGGATCCAGGCCGCCACCACCGCTGACGCCGGAACGCCGGAACACCGCCACAGGGCCCGCCGCCGGAACGTCGCTGGAGCACCGCAGCTCCCGAAAGCCAGGCCACCGCTGGAGCACCGCAGCTCCCGAAAGCCAGGCCACCGCTGGAGCACCGCAGCTCCCGAAAGCCAGGCCACCGCTGGAGTACCTCTGCTCCCGAAAGCCAGGCCGCCGCTGGAGCACCGCAGCTCCCGAAAGCCAGGCCACCGCTGGAGCACCGCAGGTCCCGAAACCCAGGTCGCCGCTGGAGCACCGCAGCTCCCGAAACCCAAGCCGCTGCTGGAGCACCGCAGCGCCTGAAAGCCAGGCCGCCGCTGGAGCACCGCAGCTCAGAGGGAGCCAGGCCGCCGCTGGAGCACCGCAGCTCCCGAAACCCAGGCCGCCGCTGGAGCACCGCAGCTCAGAGGGAGCCAGGCCACCGCTGGAGCACCGCAGCTCAGAGGGAGCCAGGCCGCCGCTGGAGCACCGCAGCTCCCGAAACCCAGGCCGCCGCTGGAGCACCGCAGCTCCCGAAAGAGCCAGGCCGCCGCTGGAGCACCGCAGCTCCCGAAACCCAGGCCGCCGCTGGAGCACCGCAGCTCCCGAAAACCAGGTCGCCGCCGGAAGCCAGGTCGCCGCTGAAGCTCTGAAGGCCGTGCCGCCGCTGCTGGAAGCTGGAAGGCCGTCACCAGGGCCTCAGCACAGACGGAGACGGTGTCGGGGGACACGACAGGAAAAGTCGCATCCCCCCGAAGGGAGAGACTAAAACCCCGTTTCTCCCACCCTCCCCCACACACATACACAACCCAACAAACCAAAAATAAACACCAAAAACAGGGACGAGGACAAAAATAAAATAAAAGACAGACGGACTGCAGGTGAGCCACAGCTGCCAAGCAGCGCCGCCACTTCCGGAAGAAGCAAATAAACAAGACAAAGTCCAAATGGCTGCAAGAAAGATACAAGGTGTAGTACCAAGAAGCAAACAAAGCTGTTCAGAGGAAAGCCAGAGCTGACAAACAGGCATTCCGGGAAGATCTTGCTAAACAAGCAGAAGATGCAGCTGAGAAAGTCTACAAGATAACCAAGATAATCTGTGGCAAAAATTGTCGAACCACTGAGACACCAATTGTATAAAAAAGGGCTGACTCCTACCAACAGAAGCAGAACAAGAAGCTCGCTGGGTGGAACACTTTAATGAAGTACTGAATAGCGCACTGCCCATAATAAAGGCTAACACCCAACAAGCAGAGGATGACCTGGACATTAGCACTGAACCACCAACTAAGGAGGAAATTGTTACAGCCATTAAGTTTCTCAAAAGTGAAAAAGCCCCTGGCCAAGGTAACCTCAATGCAGAACTGTTCAAGGCTTTCGCAGAACTTGCAGCTGAAGTATTTGTACTACTTTTCACAGCTATTTGGGAAAGAAAGAATAGACCTGATGACTGGTCAGAAGGAGTCATCATTAGGATACCAAATTAAGGCAAGTTAAGAGTGTGTAACAATTGGAGAGGGATCACTCTTCTATCAATTCCAAGCAAGATTCTGGCAAAGATTATTATACAACGTATCTCATAAGTAGTAGACAAACAGCTCAGGAAAGAACAGGCAGGATTTCATGGTGGGAGGGGATGCATTGACCAGATATTTGCCCTTCGTAACATTATAGAACAATGCACAGAGCGGCAGTGACAGATATACATCAACTTTGTTGATTTCGAGGAAGCATTTGACAGCATCCACCGAGACAGCCTCTGGGACATATTACGAATGTATAGGATCCCACAGCATATGGTCGAAGTCATTAAGAGCTTCTACGCCAACTTCTCTTGCAGAGTGGGGAATAGTAACCACACATTCCAGGTGAAGACAGGAGTCCGACAAGGGTGTGTGATGTCAGCGCTACTCTTCAATATTGTTATTGACTGGGTGATGCGTCAGACAACCGAAGACCAAGCAAGAGGCATACGATGGACCCTCTTCTCAGCATTGGAAGACCTTGATTTTGCTGATGACTTGGCTCTGGTCTCCCACACTCACAAGCACATGCAAGAAAAAACATCCCGACTCAGTGACTTTGCACAACAAATTGGCCTGAAGATAAACCAGAAAAAATCACTCTAAACATCCAATGACACTAAACATCCAAACCCAAGTGACAATCCAAGTGAATGGAAACAATCTTCCCATAACTGAGGAGTTTACCTATCTTGGTAGCAAAATCAGACACGATGGTGGAGCACTCAATGACATCAAGAACCGGCTAAACAAGGCTAGGAATGTTTTCAGAATGCTAAACAATGTATGGAAGTCCCAGCAATACAGCAGCAAAACCAAGCTGAAGTTATACCAAAGCTGTGCCCTCTCCACCCTCCTATATGGCTCGGAATGGTGGAGAATGACAGTGAGCAACATCAACCAGATGTCAGTCTTCCATACTAAGAACCTGAAAAGAATCCTTAGAATATTTTGGCCAAACACCATATCCAACCAAGATCTCCTTGCTCAATGCCAACAAAAGAGCATGGACACCATCATCAAAGCACTGGAACTGGTTTGGTCATATACTGAGAAGAGAACCAGACAGCATCCCAAGAATAGCCCTGCACTGGATACCGGAAGGGAAAAGGAAAAGAGGGAGAGCCAAAACCACCTGGCGTCGAACTGTAGAGGAGGAAATTAAAACAATGGACCTGACCCGGGGTAGTGTCCAGAAGCTAGCTCAGAACAGACAGGAGTGGAGGATCTTCGTTGCTGCCCTACATGCCAGGAGGCAAAATAGGCAGTAAGTAAGTAAGTAAAAAAGTAATGATGATAAAGGAAACAGGCCATTGTTAGCTGTTTGTGGGGGGAAAATGAGAAGCTAGTGGGGGAGGGATAGAGAGAGTGCGAATGCCAGGGCTACCTGAAGTGATAGAAATCAATATTCATATCACTGGTCTGTAAGCTGCCCAAGCGAAATATGAGATGCTGTTCCTCCAATTTTCATTTGACCTCACTCTGACAATGGAGGAGGCCTAGGACAGAAATGTCTGTGTGGGAACAGGAAGGAGATTTAAAGTGTTTAGCAATCGGGAGATCAGGTAGGTTCAGGTGGCTGAGCGAAGGTGTTCAGCGAAATGATCGCCCAATCTACGTTTGATCTTGCCGATGTATGAATCCATATCTTCAACAAATGATATAGTAGATGAGGTTGGAAGAGGTGCAAGTGAACCTCTGCTTAAACTGAAAGGATTGTCGGGTCTCTGGACAGAATCGATGGGAGGAGGTATGGGGACAGGTATTGCATCTTCTGCGGTTGCTGGGGAAGGTACCTGGGGAAGGGGTGGTTTGAGTGGGAAGTGAGGAGTTAATCAGAGAGTTGCAGAGGGAACGGTCTCTGCAGAATGCGGAAAGGGGTGGAGATGAGAAAAAGTGGCTAGTGGTGGGATCCCGGTGGTTGTGGCAGAAATTTTAGAGGATTATGTGTTGTATGCAACTGCTTGTGGAGTGGAAGTTTAGGACAAGGTCCCCACTTTTTAAGGTACCTTACAAGGTAAGGACAAGGTCCCCACTTTTTAAAAAAGGAGGGAGAGAGAAAACGGGGAATTACAGACCAGTTAGTCTAACATCGGTAGTGGGGAAACTGCCAGAGACAGTTATTAAAGATGGGATAGCAGTACATTTGGAAAGTGATTAAATCATTAGACAAAGTCAGCATGGTTTTACGAAAGGTAAATCATGTCTGACGAATCTTATAGAATTTTTCGAGGATGTATCTAGCAGAGTTGATAAGGGAGAACCAGTGGATGTGTTATATCTAGACTTTCAGAACACTTTCGACAAGGTCCCTCATAAGAGATTAGTATACAAACCTAAAGCACATGGTATTGGGGGTTCAGTATTGATGTGAATAGAGAACTGGCTGGCAGACAAGATGCAAAGGGTAGGAGTAAACGGGTCCTTTTCAGAATGGCAGGCAGTAACTAGTGGGGTACCGCAAGGCTCAGTGCTGGGACCTCAGCTAATTACAATATATATTAATGATCTGGATGAGGGAATTGAATGCAACATCTCCAAGTTTGCGGATGACACTAAGCTGGGGGGTAGTGTTAGGTGTGAGGAGGATGCTAGGAGGCTGCAAGGTGACTTGGATAGGCTGGGTGAGTGTGCAAATGCATGGCAGGAAGTATAATGTGGATAAATGTGAGGTTATCCACTTTGGTGGCAAAAACAGGAGGGTAGACTATTATCTTAATGGTGGCAAATTAGGAAAAGGGGAGATGCAACGGGACCTGGGTGTCATGGTACACCAATCATTGAAAGCAGGCATGATCCCTTTTACTGTACTCGCCCCCCACTGTTGATCCCTTTTCCTGTACTCACCCCCCACTGATGATCCCTTTTCCTGTCTCGCCCCCACTGATGATCCCTTTCCTGTCTCCCACGTAACCTCTCCTCGTGGACCCCCCCTCGTGGCCCTCCAGCTTTAGAACTCTTTATACAGAACTGCTGTCGGGACATCAACCGCCTCGACTTCTCCACTCCCCTGTCTCACTCCAATCTCTCCACCTCCGAACGTACTGCCATCGCCTCACTCCGCAACAACCCAGACTGGGTTATCAAACCCGCCGACAAGGGAGGTGCCGTGGTAGTCTGGCGCGTCGATCTCTACAAAGCGGAGGCCACGCGCCAACTCTCGGACACCTCCTCCTACTTACCCCTGGACCATGACCCCACTGACAAGCACCAGGCTACCATCTCGAGCACCATAACCAACTTCATCAACTCCGGCTCCCTACCCCCCCGAGCCTCCAACCTCATCGTTTCCCAGCCCCGCACAGCCCGATTTTACCTTCTCCCCAAAATCCACAAACCCGACTGCCCCGGCAGATCCATTGTCTCTGCCTGTTCGTGCCCCACCGAACACATTTCCACATACCTTGACTCCATCCTATCCCCCTTTGTTAAATCCCTCCCCACCTATGTTCAAGACACCTCAGACACTCTCCGTCGGCTCCACGCATTCCATTCCCCAGGCCCCCATCCTCTCATCTTCACCATGGACGTCCAGTCACTATACACCTGCATCCCCCACCAGGATGGTCTCAAAGCCCTCCGGTACTTCCTCGACCAGAGGAGCAACCCATACCCATCCACTGACACCCTCCTCTGCCTAGCGGAGTTGGTCCTTACCCTCAATAACTTCTCTTTTGACTCCTCCCATTTCCTCCAAACATAAGGCGTAGCTATGGGCACACGCATGGGCCCTAGCTATGCCTGCCTTTTTGTCGGGCACGTCGAACAATCTTTGTTCTCGGCGTACCAGGGCCCCACCCCCGACCTTTACCTCTGTTACATTGACGACTGCTTTGGTGTCACCTCCTGCACCCACGCACAACTGACTGACTTCATCCATTTCACCACCAACTTCCATCCGGCACTCAAATACACTTGGACCATTTCCGACATTTCCCTACCATTCCTTGACCTCACCATCTCTATTGCAGGTGATACACTCCTGACTGACATCCACTACAAATGAACTGACTCCCACAGCTACCTGGACTACTCTTCCTCCCACCCTGCTTCCTGTAAGGACTCCATTCCCTATTCCCAATTCCTCCGTCTACGCCGCATCTGCTCCCAGGATGAGGTGTTTCACACCAGGTCATCACAAATGTCCTCGTTCTTCAGAGAACGGGGTTTCCCCTCCCCCACTATAGATGAGGCTTGCACCAGGGTCTCCTCCATACCCCGCAACATTGCCCTCTCTCCCCATTCCCCACTCACAACAAGGGCCGAGTCCCCCTGGTCCTCACCTTTCACCCCACCAGCCAGCGCATACAACAGATAGTCCTCCGCCAGTTTCGCCACCTCCAGCGTGACCCCTACACTCGCCACATCTTCCCATCCCCCCCCCTGTCTGCCTTCCGCAAAGACCTCTCCCTCCGCAACTCCTTTGTCAATTCTTCCCTTGCCTCCCGCTCCACCCCTTCCCCGGGCACTTTCCCTTGCAACCGCAAGACATGCTACACTTGTACCTTCACCTCCCCCATCCATTCCTTTCAGGGACCCAAGCCGTCATTCCAAGTCCGACAGAGGTTCACCTGCACCTCCTCCAACCTCATCTACTGCATCCGTTGCTCCAGATGCCAGCTGGCCTACATCGGTGAGACCAAGCGGAGGCTGGGCGATCGTTTCGCCGAACACCTCCGCTCGGTCCGCAATAACCAACCTGGCCTCCCAGTGGCTCAGCACTTCAACTCCCCCTCCCATTTGATATCCGACCACTTGGTCTTGGGCCTCCTCCACGGCCAGAGTGAGCAACACTGCAAGTTGGAGGTACAGCACCTCATATTCCGCTTGGGGAGTCTGCATCCTCTGGGCTTAAACATTGAATTTTCTCAATTCTGTTAACCCAGACTGCCCCCTCCCCCTCCCCACCTCTCCCTCAGCCCTTGGGCCCTGACATTCCTTCTCCATCTCCCCCCCCACCACCCAAGTCGCACTAGCTTCTCATTTTCACACTACAAACAGCTTACAATGGCCTGTTTCCTTTATCATCAATACTTTTTTGCATATCTTTCATTCATTGTTCTTTATCTCTCCACATCACTGTCTATATCTCTCATTTCCCTGATCCCTGACCAGTCTGAAGAAGGGTCTCGACCCAAAACATCGCCTATCTCCTTCGCTCCTTAGATGCTGCTGCACCCGTTGAGTTTCTCCAGCTTTTTGTGTAACCATCAGTCAATAGTCTATTTCTTGTGATGGAGACTGTGAGTTCAAGAAAGGGGAGGGAGGTGATGAAGTTCATGAGTTCTGCATGGGTGCAGGAGGTAGGAAGCAAATGGTATGTTAGCGTTCATAGCAAAAGGATTTGAGTATAGGAGCAGGGAGGTTCTACTGCAGTTGTACAGGGTCTTGGTGAGACCACACCTGGAGTATTGCGTACAGTTTTGGTCTCCAAATCTGAGAAAAGACATTCTTGCCATAGAGGGGATACAGAGAAGGTTCACCAGACTGATTCCTGCGATGTCAGGACTTTCTTCTGAGGAAAGACTGAATAGACTTGGCTTGTACCCGCTAGAATTTGGAAGACTGAGGGGGGATCTTATAGAAACTTACAAAATTCTTAACGGGCTGGATAGGCTAGATGCAGAAAGATTGTTCCCGATCTTGGGGAGGTCCAGAACAAGGGATCACAGTCTAAGGATAAAGGGGAATTCCTTTAGGACCGAGATGAGGAAAACATTTTTCACACAGAGAGTGGCGAGTCTCTGGAATTCTCTGCCACAGAAGGTAGTTGAGGCCAGTTCATTGGCTATATTTAAGAGGGAGTTAGATGGGGCCCTTGTGGCTAAAGAGATCAGGGGGTATGGAGAGAAGGCAGGTACAGGATACTGAGTTGGATGATCAGCCATGATCATATTGAATGGCGGTGCAGGCTCGAAGGGCCGAATGGCCTACTCGTGCACCTATTTTCTAAGTTTCTATATTTCTATGACAAAGGGGGACTCCACATCTGTTTTGACGGCTGATGTGATGTTATCAAGTTATAGACGTTACCGAGCAAAGTAACATCATTTATCGATATGCTGAGGGCCATATAACATCCATTAACAAGTCTTGTGCATTCCCCTCATCCATGTATATTTGCATGTCCGGCAAGTGATAGCATTGATATCATGACGTGAAAATTCAAGTTCAAGTTTATTGTCATAGCACAAATGTAATCATGCTTGCAGCAGCATCATATTAACTCAAACACATAAAAATAAATTACCCATAAATTACACCTAAAATTCTAAAAGAAAAAAAAATGCTAAAAGCAAGAAAATAATGCAAAAACATAATTAGAACAAAAAAACAAGTCCATAGTTGTGCAAGAGGATTGGAGTTGTGTAGGATGTTTCAAGAACTTGATGTGGGAAAGTAGCTGTTCCAAAAAACCTGTTTGTGAAGGGCTTCAGCCTTCTGATCCTCCTGCCCAAGCTGCGAGAAGAATGCAAGGCCCAGATGCTGGGATATTTGATGATCAATGCAACCTTCTTGAGGCAACACCCCATGTAGATTACTCTGATGGAGGAGAGGACCTTGATGTACCACGTCATATTCCCTGTAATCTGTTGGAAGGTAGATTGCTGAATGTGGCTGCATCCTACCTGCCATAATGTACTTGCATGCTGACAAAAGATGGCTTTTGAAAGATGAAAGCTACAGGAGGTTAATAAAACATAACAGCAAGATTGGTTAATGAAGTTGTCCACTATTTATTTGCAGGGAGGAATGGGCTCCAAGCCCTGTGTGAGGTTTGTGTTGTCTGTATTCAAAGCCACTTGTACTGCCATTGCATATAAGAATGGAAGTGCCTTGAGTGTTTCATTATACATATCCATCAGCTTCTTGGTGGGCTGTTCTTTTAGTCTCCTCTTCTTCTTCCCCCTCTCATTCTTGGGCAGTCCCACAGAGGCAAAATTGACTTGCTTTCAATGCAGTTCCAATGTTTCTGTTTGCCCAAGAACATAGGAGACTGCAGAATGTAGTGGACAATGCCCAATTCATCCCCACCAGAAGAGGGATGTACAGGAGACACTGCTGATATCATCAAATACCCACAGAGCCCTGGCCATACTTTCATCTCTCTCCTGTTATCAGGAAGAAGGCATAGGCCTCTATCCAACATGACAGATTAAAGGACAAGTTCTTCTTATCATTCAATCGGCTCTTGAACCACACTGTACAACCCTAACCCTCACCCTCACCTCAACACCGAAGTGCAGTGGACCTTGTATAATGTTGTGACACATACTTTTGTTAACACTATTATGGTTTGGTTGCCTATTATAATTGATAAATTATCATGTTATGTTGTTAATTTATATTTATTTGTTGTGTTGTTGTGTTAACGTGCATGTAAAACCGCAGCAAATAAGAATTTTATTGTTCCATTCCCGATGCATATGATAATTAAATCCTTTTACCTTATGATATCAGAGGTGGTTGATGTGGTCGTGCACAATCTGCAGATTCTGCACAGATGGGGCAGAAGATGCTTTTTAAAGCAGGAGTAGTTTGTGAGCACCTTCTGGCCATCTATGCTGGTTGCTATGATCTCCTGACACTTGCTTTGGTTGCAGCCAGGGTGTACCTGATGGGCCAAATGGCTTCTATCTGCACTGTAGTAAATAAGAAAGTAGTTTTAAATTTGGAAGTGTTTTGAAATGTCAATATAAGGTCGCATTTACCATATGTTGAAAGTAACCTTCCTTTGTAAAGAGGATTGCCTGCAAGCAACTAATACACCTGACATAAATGTTGAAGTCAGCAAGATAGAGTCAGCTTGCTGATATAAAATACACTTTGGCAGTTGTTGATTACCTTTCTCTTTACAAATCCAAATGCACCACTGCATTAAAATAGATATTCCTATGGTATCGCATTATGATCACCTCAGTGGTCAATGCCCAGTAAAACATAACAGCTAAATGGTATCCTCTAAATCAGCAATCAGCTACAGGGGCCTCCAAACAATGAAACATGTGGTCCCAATCACAGAATCTAAATGGAGCAGCTTATAAGTGCCCTGTGACACCCCTGATATGCCACAAGCTATTACACAATCCGTGCGGCATGGTGCTGCAGCGGTAGAGTTGCACCTTATCAGCGCCAGAGACCCAGGTTTGATCCTGACTATTGGTGCTGTCAGTACGGAGTTTGTACATTCTTCCCGTGATCTGCATGGGTTTTCTCCAGGATCTCTGGTTTCCTCCCACACAACAAAGACATACAAGTTTGTAAGTTAATTGGCTTGGTATAATTATCAAATTGTCCCTAGCATGTGTATTGATAGCGTAAGTGTGCGAGGATCACTAGTCGGCGTGGACTCGGTGGGCCGAAGGGCCTGTTTCTGCACAGTATCTCTAAACTAAACTAAACAATCATTTGTAGACTCACACAGCACTGAAAAAGGCCTTTCAAGCCACCACACTAATCATCAAATACATACTTACATTCAGCGCATGTTATTTCATTTCGGAGTCACGTGAATAATGAATAATTCCTTTTGAATAATTTTTTTATTAGCAATAAACAATTCTCAATGTTTAAAACTGAGTTATAAACATCAACTTAAATCAATATTTGTACTCTAATGATTATTATCTTATTTTTTTTTTGAAAATAAAAGTGGGTAAAGAGAAATACCATTATTAATCAATAAAATTATAATTCCTTAATAATTATTTGGTATAAAAGAAAAAGAAAAAATGAAGAAAAAGAAAAAAGACATATTATGTATATATATCAATTAAAAGCCACACAATATATTATAAATGAAACAACTACAAATAATAATATCAGTAAAGACATGCATATATCCTGGTATACCAATACATTATTTTCATCAAATCCCGCAGGGTGCCAGTCGAGCCGTGATGCCAAGAACAGCTACTTCTCTAAATACTGTATATATGGAGACCATATCTGTTGAAAAGAATTATACTCGTCCAAAAGGACAAATCTGATTCTTTCCAACTGCAACGTCTCCAACATCTCTGATGCCCACATTTTAATTGTTGGGGATAATGTTCCCTTCCAAAATTTCAATATTATTTTTTTCCCTAATATCAAACAATAATCAAGGAAATTTCTTTGATCTAGTGTAAATATCAAATTAGCCTCTGGAATTCCCAGTATTATTAGCTTTGGGTCAGGTTCTAATTTAACCTTAAGAACTTCAGAAATAACTTTAAAAATTTCTGTCCAATAATAATTCAATTTAGGACATGTAACAAAACTGTGTGTTAAATTTGCTTCTAAATTCTTACATTTATCACAAATAGAGGAGAGATTAGGAAATATACTATTTAATTTGGTTTTCGAATAATGTAATCTGTATAATACTTTAAATTGTATTAATATATGTCTAGCATTTAACGAGCACCGGTGTATTCGTTGTAGACTTTCTTCCCAATTTTCTTTGGTTATAGGTGATCCAATTTCATTTTCCCATGCTTGACGATATGTTTCAGTTATTGGATTCTCCTTATCCATAATGATGTTATATATATAAGCTATTAATTTTTCTGTGGTTGGATGCCAGTTAAACGATTCATCTAATAATCCTGGTTCTTTATTTTTTAAATCCTGTGTATTAGATTTAATATAATCTCTAATTTGGAAATACCTAAACAAATGCTGTGAAGACAATCCGTAGATATCTTGTAACTCCTGAAATGAAAGAAATTTTCCATTTCTATATAGGTGCTCTACCCTTGTAATTCCTAAATTATCCCAATGTCTGAACCCTCCATCCAATGTGGAGGGCTTAAATAATGGGTTATTCATAATTGGTAATCTAAATGAGAGATTGTCTAATTGTAAAGTCTTGACTATTTGTTTCCAAATACGTCTATTATTATAAATGATTGGATTGTCCCTATAAATTTTTTTTTGAACTTCCTTTGGGGCAAAAATAATTGAACCTACGTTGAAAGGCAAACAATCTTCCTTTTCTATCTTTAGCCACGTTGGTTCCAGGTCCGTATTTACCCACCAAAAATTCATATTCTTAATCTGTACTGCCCAGAAGTAGTATAGAAAATTTGGAAGTGCTAATCCTCCATTTATCTTTGACTTACATAAATGTTTTTTACTTATTCTATGATTTTTATAATCCCAGATAAAACTATTAACAATATTATCAATTTTTTAAAAAAAGGTTTTCGGAAGGAAAAAAGGGATAGCTTGAAACAGATATAATAATTGTGGTAGAAAAACCATCTTTATAGCATTTATTCTACCAATCAAAGATATAGGCAGTGTTTTCCAATATAAAATATTTTTTTTAAGTTTATCTAATAATTGAGGATAATTCGATCTAATTAATGAATTGTGAGATTTAGATACATTAATTCCTAAATATTTAATTTTGTCAGTAACTATTGATAATGGATATTGTTGTAATATGTTTAAATTTATATTAGTTATTGGCATAATATCACTTTTATTCCAATTAATCCTATATCCAGAAAATGTACTAAATTTATTTATAACATCAAACAACATTGGAATACTAATTTCAGGTTTTGTGATGTAAATCAAAACATCATCTGCATATAAGGATATTTTATTAGTTGTTGTGTCAGTATTATAACCGTATATTTCAGGTTCTGATCTAATTCTTTCCGCCAAAGGCTCTATCGCCAAGGCAAATAATAAAGGCGATAACGGACATCCTTGTCTACATCCCCTAAAGAGTTTAAATTTAACTGATAGTATTTGATTAGTTAGAATTCTTGCAGTAGGATCTGAGTATAGGATTCTTACCCATTTACAAAATTGATCCCCCAATTGAAACTTTTCCATTATATTAAATAGATATAACCATTCCACCTGGTCAAATGCTTTTTCTGCGTCTAACGATATGACTGCTAATTCCGTATCTCGTATTCTTTTAGAATATATAATATTAAACAGGCGTCTTAGATTATGAGATGAATAGCGTTTTGGAATAAAACCTGTTTGATCATAATGTATTAATTTAGAAATCACCAAACTTAGTCTCCTAGATAAAACTTTAGCTAATATTTTTTGGTCTGTATTTAGAAGGGCAATCGCTCTATATGAACCAGGATCTTCCAGATCTTTATCTACCTTAGGTATGAGTGTAATTGTGGATTCATTTAAAGAGTCTGGTAATTTTCCTTGTTCATATGCATGTCTATACACTGTATGTAGTCTTGGAGAGATCAGATCTTGAAATTTTTTATAAAATTCTGCACTCAGGCCGTCAGGCCCCGCAGCTTTTCCATTCTTTAATGAACCAATTGATTCTGCGATATCTTTCACTGATATTTCAGCATTTAACAAGTGTCTCCCTTCCTGATCTAAACTCTTAATTTGACATTCTTGTAGAAATGTTTCCATTCCATCTGTTTGTCCTGTTAATTTTGATGAGTAAAGATTTTGGTAATATTGTAAAAATCTATCATTAATATCTTTTGGTATGGTCAATATATTTCCTTGCATTGATCTGATTCCATGTATCGTTTTTTCATCGTCTAATTTTCTTAATTGTCGTGCTAGCAATTTATGCGGTTTATCTCCAAATTCAACTCCCCTAGATTTATGTATAAATGAAGAATGATATACCTTTGAAATCCATTTAGCTGTTAATCTATATTGATCATCTCTTTTGAGATGCGTCTCTTGGAGGAAAATAACGTCTGATTTCAATCTATTCAGCTGCGCTAACACCTTACCCCTTTTAATTGGTTCATTAATTCCCTTAACATTCCAACTACAGAAAGTGATTCCATCATCCCCAGTCTTCAAATTCATATCTTGCATTTTAGTATTCGGGTGGTTTTTTTTGGAGTAGCCCACTCGGCCCCTCCAGCTCAACAAGGCACCCAAACGCCAACCCGACGAAAATTACCAATCTCAATAATCCATATCCATGTCTACCTAAAATAGTTATACGGTATTGTTCATAATTACATTCATATAATATATAACATAAATTCAAATACTTAATATATAAAAAAAAATAGAAAATATAAGTGAAAAAAGAAAAAAGAGTGTTAAAAGGGTGCCCAAAGAAAAAAAAGACTACACTGATAGATTGTGTAGTGTGTGTTAGTGAACGCCACACTAACGTGGCGATTAATCTAATGACTTCCGTGTTTAAAAAAGATGTTAAATATTCCAGCTCCCAACTAGAATACTGTGTATATTGGGGTGGGGTACTAACTTTAAGGATTTAGTAATTATTTCTATTATTCATGAAACTATTTATTAATTACTATTCTATTGTAATTAGTATTATAATAAATAATACTATGTTAGGGGAATTATTGAAATTCTACAAATTGATACCAAACCACTACTACATTCCCATTATTTTCCCTCTTTCTCAATGAATAATTCATAACCGCAGGTTAATGATAAAAGTCCAAAATGTTCAGTCGTCGTCTTCTTCCTCCCGTGGTTCATCGTCTGCTTCCTCCTCTTCTGCCTTCTTCTGTATGCCTTGAGCGAACTTCAATGCATCAGTATGCTTAACGAAGCGGTGTTCCTCGTTGTCATAGGTCACTCTCAGTGTTGCTGGGTACATCAAGCCATATCTGAGATCCACTGTATTCTTTAAATTCCGTAGAATGCCTCTTGTTTCAGTGAATAAGGATCTTCTCTTAGCAACTTCCGCTGGGTAATCTCTGAAGATACTAATGTTATTTCCTTCGTATTTCAAATTTCTCTTTCTCATTATTATCTTCATCATATCTTCAAAGACGTGATCATACACCACCTTTACAATCATTTGTCTGGGTGGTGCACCTCTCCCAGGGACCCGTCTTAAAGCCCTGTGGGCACGGCCCAACAGTGGTTCTTCATCCAATTCCAGAATGTCCTTTAGGAGTTTTGCAACAAATTTTCGTGGATCTTGATTTCCTTCACAACCTTCGGTCAATCCTACAATTCGCAAATTCTTACGTCTTTGTCGGCCCTCCAAATCAATACATTTCTCATTTATTTTGCGAAGTAGTTCTGAGAGGCGTTTATTCTCGGCAAGTAACTTCTCAGTTTCCTTGGCACTTTTTACAGCAAAATCAGCCAAATCTTTAAGTGCATCATTGTGTTGGTCAATTGTAATGGCAATAGGATCTATCTTATCATTCAGCATTTGTTCCAACCCAGCAACCTTGTCGTTTATCTCAGAGAATCGGTTTTGAAATTCAGCCTCCGTCTTACTTTTCCATTCGCTCATCATAATCTTTACCGTCTCGGTAACTTCTTTTGTTAATTCCACTTTAATTCTCTCCTGAGACACCAGAATCTCCGCTTTTAGATTTTTTATTTCATCTTTATATTCTTTCTTCATGTCTTTAAATTCATCTTTATATTCCTTCTTCAGATCTTTTATTTCTTTCACCAGTTTCTTCATCTTCATATTTTCTTCATATTCAATATTCAGGAGGGATAGACGAAAAGGAAAAGGAGGTGGGGTAGCGTTGCTGGTGAGAGAGGAGATTAATGCAATAGAAAGGAAGGACATTAGCGTGGAGGATGTGGAATCGCTATGGGTAGAGCTGCGAAACTCTAAGGGGCAGAAAACGCTAGTGGGAACTGTGTACAGGCCACCTAACAGTAGTATTGGAGTTGGGGATGGCATCAAACAGGAAATTAGAAATGCGTGCAACAAGGGTAACACGGTTATAATGGGTGACTTCAATCTGCATGTAGATTGGGTGAATCAAATTGGCAGGGGTGCTGAGGAAGAGGATTTCCTGGAATGTATGCGGGATAGTTTTCTCAACCAACATGTGGAGGAACCAACGAGAGAGCAGGCTATTCTAGACTGGGTATTGAGTAATGAGGAAGGGTTAGTTAGCAGTCTTGTTGTGCGTGGCCCCTTGGGCAAGAGTGACCATAATATGGTTGAGTTCTTCATTAGGATGGAGAGTGACAAAATTAAGTCAGAAACAAGGGTTCTGAACTTGAACAAAGGTAACTTTGAAGGTATGAGATGTGAATTGGCCAAGATAGACTGGCAGGTGATTCTTAAAGGGTTGACAGTGGATGTGCAATGGAAGGTATTTAAAGACTGCATGGATGAAGTACAAAAGTTGTTCATACCAGTTTGGCAAAAGAATAAATCGGGGAAGGTGGTGCATCCATGGATAACAAGGGAAATCAGGGATAGTATAAAAACAAAAGATGAGGCATACAAATTTGCCAGAAAAAGCAGCCTACCGGAGGACTGGGAGAAATTCAGAATCCAGCAGAGGAGGACAAAGGGCTTAATTAGGAAAGGGAAAATAGATTATGAAAGGAAACTGGCAGGGAACATAAAAACTGACTGCAAAAGTTTTTATAGATATGTAAAGAGAAAGAGACTAGTTAAAACAAATGTTGGTCCCTTGCAGTCAGAAACGGGTGAATTGATCATGGGGAACAAGGACATGGCAGACCAATTGAATAACTACTTTGGTTCTGTCTTCACTAAGGAAGACATAAATAATCTGCCGGAAATAGCAGTGGAACGGGGGTCAAATAAGATGGAGGAACTGAGTGAAATCCAGGTTAGCCGGGAGGTGGTGTTGGGTAAATTGAACGGATTGAAGGCCGATAAATCCCCAGGGCCAGATAGTCTGCATCCCAGAGTACTCAAGGAGGTAGCCACAGAAATAGTGGATGCATTAGTGATAATTTTTCAAAATTCCTTAGATTCTGGAGTAGTTCCTGAGGTTTGGAGGGTAGCTAATGTAACCCCACTTTTTAAAAAAGGAGGGAGAGAGAAAGCGGGGAATTACAGACCAGTTAGTCTAACATCGGTAGTGGGGAAACTGCTAGAGTCAGTTATTAAAGATGGGATAGCAGCGCATTTGGAAAGTGGTGAAATCATTGGACAAAGTCAGCATGGATTTACGAAAGGTAAATCATGTCTGACAAATCTGATAGAATTTTTCGAGGATGTAACTAGTAGAGTGGATAAGGGAGAACCAGTGGATGTGTTATATCTAGACTTTCAGAAGGCTTTCGACAAGGTCCCGCATAAGAGATTAGCATACAAACTTAAAGCACACGGTATTGGGGGTTCAGTATTGATGTGGATAGAGAACTGGCTAGCAGACAGGAGGCAAAGGGTAGGAGTAAACGGGTCCTTTTCAGAATGGCAGGCAGTGACTAGTGGGGTGCCGCAAGGCTCAGTGCTGGGACCCCAGCTATTTACAATATATATTAATGATTTGGACGAGGGAATTCAATGCAACATCTCCAAATTTGCAGATGATACCAAGCTGGGGGGTATAGTTAGGTGTGAGGAGGATGCTTGGAGGCTGCAGGGTGATTTGGATAGGCTGAGTGAATGGGCAGATGCATGGCAGATGCAGTACAATGTGGATAAATGTGAGGTTATCCACTTTGGTGGCAAAAACATGAGGGTAGACTATTATCTGAATGGTGGCAGATTAGGTAAGGGGGAGATGCAACGAGACCTGGGTGTCATGGTACACCAGTCATTGAAAGTAGGCATGCAGGTGCAGCAGGCAGTGAAGAAAGCAAATGGTATGTTAGCATTCATAGCGAAAGGATTTGAGTATAGGAGCAGGGAGGTTCTACTGCAGTTGTACAGGGTTTTGGTGAGGCCACACCTGGAGTACTGCGTACAGTTTTGGTCTCCAAATCTGAGGAAAGACATCCTTGCCATAGAGGGGGTACAGAGAAGATTCACCAGACTGATTCCTGGGATGTCAGGACTTTCATATGAGGAAAGATTGGATAGACTCGGTTTGTACTCGATGGAATTTAGAAGATTGAGGGGGGATCTTATAGAAACCTACAAAATTCTTAAGGGGTTGGACAAGCTAGATGCTGGAAGATTGTTCCCGATGTTGGGGGAGTCCAGAACAAGGGGTCACAGTCTAAGGATAAGGGGGAATTCCTTTAGGACCGAAATGAGGAAAACATTCTTTACACAGAGAGTGGTGAGTCTCTGGAATTCTCTGCCACAGAAGGTAGTTGAGGCCAGTTCATTGGCTATATTTAAGAGGGCGTTAGATGTGGCACTTGTGGCTAAAGGGATCAGGGGGTATGGAGAGAAGGCAGGTACGGGATACTGAGTTGGATGATCAGCCATGATCACATTGAATGGCGGTGCAGGCTCGAAGGGCCGAATGGCCTACTCCTGCACCTATTTTCTATGTTTCTATGTTTCTATGTTTCATCTCACCTATCATGGAATTTTTGAACTCTTCCATTTCCACTTTTCTCTGTGAGATCTCTTCCTGGGAGGCAGTCAGACTCGAGCCCGAGGCTTTGGTGGTGCCAGCCTCTCTTCTTAGGCCCGTTTTCTTCAGGGGAGGGGAGGAGGGCTGCATTTTAAATTTCTTACCGAAGTCGCGCGCCTGATGACGTCACGCAGCCTTCAATCGCACCGGAGCCGTTTTTAATCGATCTCCTGCGGTAAGTAGCGTTAGCACCGTCCTTTAGCCCCGTTTTTTTAACAGATTTTTACGGAGCTGATCTGGCGCTGTTCTCCCCTAGAACATGGCGCCACCGGAAGTCTACATACTTACATTCAGCGCATGTTATTTCATTTCGGAGTCACGTGAGTGACTTCATGAAGAGCCCGCCGGCGCGCATGCTCGACATATCGTCGTACCGCGTTGCTGCGACGGCTGGCGGTGGAGCGCGCTCCTCGCCAGCCCTTCATAAGGGGCCACGGAGGTGAGTATCCTACCTTTAGTTGGTGGTCCTTGTTGTTGGTTATGTCTTGCAGCAAGGACATGGATGGGAGTTCCAAGGGCCGGAGGACGTCAGGACGAGTTCGCCGGTCAACAGTTCCGGGGCCTTTACCATCGGCAGTACCTGCAACGCAGGCCGGGACTCAGGCGGAGATGTGGGTAAGCCCTGTGATTACAGGTCCAGATCCGCCAGCACACCACAGCGAGGAGGAGTTCGACGAGGAGGAGTGTGGTGTGCCGCCAGAGCAGGGGGACCCTGCCATGGCAGTCAGGTCGTCAGCGGGCTCGCTGGCGACCTCGAGCTGGGTGCGTACGGCTGCACAGCCCGTTCCACTCAGCCCTCCGAGTAGGGGAAGGGCAGCAGCCCAGAAGCCTAACCCTGCCAGGGCTAAGGCATTGCCTGACACGGAGCAGCGGTCAGGTTCCAGGGCGAGACCCGGGGCGGCTGTGAGGTCCAGCCGGCACACCCCAACTCTCGACGCCGGGACGGGTCGGTTGAGTCGGGTCTCGTCACGGTCGCCGAGCCCCCCATGGATGGGTGGGCGAGACCATGCGTCGGCAAAGTCCACGATGTGGGCAGCCGGCAAGCCTGCGCGGGCTTCAGGCAGCCATGCTTCGGCTGGTGCCGACACCACGCCGCAAGTGCCCTTAGTGGCAGCGGCTTCAGCTCCCGCTAAACGGAGGCGGTTGAACACGCCCGCGCGGGAATCGCGCAGTTTCGCCTCGGCGGCTGTTAGCGACAACTACCGGCACCGGCTGGGCCTCGATGAGGTGCGGGCCGATGATAGGAGCCCGGTTTTCTTTTCAGAGCCGGAGGACTCCGACCACCTGAGTGTTCAGGGTGAAGGGCGTATTGACCGTATGGAGCGGCTGCTGGAGCTCCTGCTTCAACGTCAACTACAGCAGGGCAGCAACAGGCACAGGGCGTCGTCACCAGCCTCTACCATCAGCCTGGAGCAGCAGGAGGAGGGGGTTTTGGTGGATTCCATACCACCTCCGTTGGAGGTGCCAGCGGAGGATCTTCTGGATGTGGCGACCAAATTTGCGGCCCCACATTCATCTGGACTTCCTTTAAACGCAAAGCTGGCAGCCACTGTGGACTTTCTTAACAACCAGCAACTACAGGAAGAAGTCCTCATTCAGGCAATGAGCCGTCTCAAGGCTCCATCGAATTGCAACTCCCTCAACGTGCCTGTGGTCAATACGCCGATATGGGGCAACATCAGTGCGGCTATCCGTCAACAAGAGGTAAAATTGCAAACCACCGCCGCCGCCACCGCCCCGTCAACTCTTTGGGGAGGACCTCTCGAAGAGAGTCAAAGAGCTTGACGAACAAGCCAAAATGGTGGGGATCATGCACTCTCAGAGTGCCCCCAAACCGTCAGGCTCAAAAGCTCCATACATTCGCTCACGAGGGTCTGCTAGTACC
The DNA here is from genome assembly GCA_963514005.1 of Raja brachyura. The sequence continues at coordinate 39,374,043 of OY740786.1, forward strand.
TCGACGAGGACCCACCCTCAAGCTCCACAATGACAGCAACATCAGACCCAGCACCAGGGGTCTTTTTTAGGACAGGGTCGGCAGAGACCCTGGTGGAAAACGAAGACGCCGCGCCCTCAAGCCAACCCAGCACCTCCACGTCCACCCACACGTGTCAAGGACCGCCGGTAACCACGGGGGTGAGGGGGTCTGGTTCTCTCTTTTCTCTTTGTTTAACTTCACATGTTGGTGGTCGCCTTCGGCTGTTTTTGGGTGCATGGGGTAATTTTACTGGTGACGAGTATGTGTTGCAGAATATTCAGGGGCATAAAATTGAGTTTATTAATGGCGACATTCCTCCATCCCCGCACATGCCCGGTCGAACGTTTAAATTATCTGCTGCTGAACAGGCAGCAGGCTACAAGGAAATTTTAAGGCTTGAACAGAAGGGAGTGATTGAGAAAGCGGTGCATGAGCCAGTTGAATTTGTTTCGAATATATTCACCAGACCTAAGAAGGATGGAGGTTGTCGTGTCATTATTGATCTAACCCGTTTGAATACTTTTGTAACATATACTCATTTTAAAATGGATACGTTTGAAACAGCCATATCATTGATTTCTCATGGTTGCTTTATGGCATGCATCGATTTGAAAGACGCACACTATTCAGTATCCATCCAGAAATACGACAGGAGGTTTTTGAAATTCATCTGGATGGGGCAACTCTGGCAGTACAAGGTTTTGCCTAATGGGCTCACCACAGCCCCTAGATTGTTCACTAAATTAGTGAAACCAATTATGGCTTATTTGAGACAGCGACATCATATAGTTATGGCCTATTTAGATGATATCTTAATTGTGGGCCGCACCCTGGAATTGGCTGAACGGGGAGTTGCAGCTGCTGTCAATATATTTCAACAATTAGGGTTTATTGTCCATCCAGAGAAATCAAAGTTCTGCCCTGCCCAGGTGATTAATTACCTAGGGTTCACGGTGAACTCTATGAGCATGAGGGTTACCATACCAATTAACAAGATTGAGGAGGTTACCCAGGTGTGTCAAGGTTTAATCCGCACCAATATACCATCGACTCGGCATACAGCTACAGTATTGGTAAGCTTGTAGCTTTGTTTCCGGCAGCGCGATATGGACCTTTGCATTATCAGAGTTTGCAAAGAGCTAAAATTGCTGTGTTAAAACAGGACGCTGGTCGTTATGATCGATCAATGCAGCTGCCGTCCGAAGCGATAAATGAGTTGCAATGGTGGGTGTGCCACATTAGCAGCTCATTCAAGCCTATCAGGGAGGCTAATCCGGTGGTATATTTGCAGACTGATGCAAGCTCCAATGGCTGGGGAGCTACGGATAATTGCTCTAGTTGTGGGGGCAGATGGGACACCCTTGAGTCAACGATGTTGTTGACTCAAGGGATTAACTATTTGGAGTTGCTGGCAGCATTCCACGGACTTTGTGGGTATTGTTCCAAGCTTGTTGGAGCACATGTCCGTCTCCAAATAGACAACACCACAGCAATGGCATACTTAAACCATATGGGTGGTACCAGGTCAGTTTTGTGTGACAAATTGGCTAACTCAATTTGGCTCTGGTGTGTTCAAAGAGACGTTTGGATTTCAGCTACCTATTTGCCAGGTGAGCTTAATACTGTGGCGGACACCAGAGATCCTGAGATTTTTGCTAAAGTCACAGCCAAATTTGGTAAACCGGACATTGACCTTTTTGCGTCACGGTTGAACCATCAGGTACCAACCTACGTTTCATGGGAACCAGATCCTGAGGCTATAGCGCTAGATGCATTCTCGCTGGGCTGGCGGAATTGGTTTTTCTATGCCTTCCCCCCGTTTTGCCTCATCAGTCGGGTATTGCGTAAGATTCAGGCAGATGCTGCCAAGGGCATCCTTATTATACCCGACTGGCCCACACAGCCTTGGTATCCGGTGGTCTTTGACATGCTCAACGAACCTTGGGTCCTTTTGAAGGGTTGCCCACAATTGGTTACACACCCTGTCTCAGGGGAGCCACATCCCTGCCATGGCTATTTAAATTTGTTGGCTTGCAGGTTCTGAACAGGCCGTTAGTCCAATACGGCCTCTCAGCTCGGACCATGGATACCATCGGGGCGTCGTGTCGAGAGTCAACAAGGTGAAGATACCGCTCGCATATTAAGAAGTGGGAAGCCTACTGCAGCCGCTCTCGCATCACGTACGATGACGTGACAATAACCGACGTCCTGGAATTCCTCGCGGGGTTGCACCATGATGAACACTTAAGTTACAGTACCATCAACAGCGCCAGAAGTGCGCTCTCATTCTACCTCAATATTGAGGTAGGATCCAACAGGCTAATGTCCAGACTCATGCGGGGTATATTCAATATGAATCCGCCTGCACCACGCTATAATATCACCTGGGATGTCAGGGACGTATTAAACCTGCTCAGGACGTGGTCTCCCATGGAAGGGCTCCAACTGGACAAACTCACCATGAAGCTGGTGATGTTACTAGCGCTGACTTCAGCTCAGAGGGTACAGACACTACACAAACTTCGTGTCGACAGAATGACATCTACCCTTACAGAAGTAGTCTTGTTCATTGACGAGCTACTAAAGCAGCATAGACATGGGTGCACAGGGCTGCAGCTGAAGTTCCCGGCATAGCCCGCAGATGCTAGGCTATATTTAGCCTCGCATATCCGCCACTATGTCAAGGTGACATAGGTGACAAGTTTTGCAGTTTGAACTATTGAGCAAGTTTGTTCCTCCCATCCATCCCTGGTAGTGGTGTGTCAGCATGGACGTGGTCCAGGGCGTGTAATCACAGAAGCTTTGAAGTCTTCACGAAGTCACTCACGTGACTCCGAAATGAAATAGTAAGATTGAACGAGAACTTACCAGTTCGAAGGTTGATCTTTATTTTATGAGGAGTCGAAGTGAGGGATTTCGTGCCCTCCTCGCCCAACCCTCAATCACCTTCATCTGGTAATCTTAGTCACTTCAATCTTACTATGCGAAGTCATTTCTATTGTTGGTTTCTGTGATTCCACGCCGCTACTTTGAAGTATGTCGAGCATGCGCGCCGGCGGGCTCTTCACGAAATCCCTCACTTCGACTCCTGATAAAATAAAGATCAACCTTCGAACTGGTAAGTTCTCGTTCAATCTTACTATTCTCCCACATACCCTTCACTTGCACCAGATTTAACCTTCCATCTCACACTGGCAGCATATTGCATTGGTCAATTAATTTACCAATTTTGCACATGTTTGGTACACAAGAGGAAACCTAGTTACCCAGGAAAACCTCATGCGGTGTCAGGGTGAAGGTGCCATCATCTGTTATAAGTAAATACTGCCACATCCTTTAACCTGGGAACTTTCAGAGATGAACGTTCAAAACTAGCCTTCACCAACTTTTTACTTATACAACAATATAATGATTCATATTATCCTCTAATCCTGCTGGAAAATACTCAATGCGCATGCTCAGAAAAAAAACTTCATGTCTGAAAGTCTGCTCCACATATGGGAAAAGAAAGTGGGCTTAACAAGAGTTAATTTTTTCCACTTTTTTCCTTGGAAAAATTATGGGATGTTCAGGAATTCCTCTATTTTCCAAAGAATTATAAAATTGTCCTCAATTTGAAGAAAATTGGTGCTCTCTCTTAAAAAGTGGCGTGCTGGATGTGATTAGTCTAGAAAAGGGAATCTTTCCAGGTTGAAATTTATGAAAATTTGAACCAAGACCACCACCATATCAATTCTACATTTTTCTGGCAGCAAAATAAAGCTTCAAGCCAGAACTCTTGGAGCTGAGGATTAATGAAAACATCTAGAATTGCAATTCCTCCTTACTTTCAACAAATTCCCCTCAAGATCACAGACCACTTCAGAAACAGAAGGCCAATCACATGTTGCATCTACAGGTGGAAGAAGCACAGAGTTAAATTCCTCACAGAAATTAGGTTTGGTTATGGGAAACAATATCAATATGCATATTTTTTAATGCGTAAATCGGGACTATTGATGTATAGTTTTCCATTTTGATGAGAAGTCAAATTTTCAGTGAGTCACTTTTAATGTAAATAACACTATGAATAGATTAAGCACCATTCCCATTTAGTGAAACAATTTTTACTACTTTTTAAACATCCATTACTCATTTGTTTTTGTTATTGCAAGTTACATTCAATCTTAAATCCAGCCCACTGGGCTGCAGCACAACTTTATGCCAGATGTTGTAACAGTTTCTTAGTTTACTCATGATTCCATATATGAAATTTTCTTTCCTTAACCCAATTCCACAAATGGAAGTTTTCTCTTTCTGATTCTGCAGAAGCTGCCAAGCAACAAATCCAAGCCAAGGAACATCATTTGGTAAATTTATAGGATGCAGATGACTTGGACGTTTGTCGACATCTCATCGTCAAGCAAAGTTTCAAGTCAACCTAGTTCACATGGAAAGGCAGCTTTTGCCAGAAAGTGCTGCCAATAATCATTTTGCATTGTTGAACTGAAGCATTCCTTAAGAACTCAAAGTGACCCACTATTACTCAGGTCCTTTTGTTTTGTCAATGAAACTAGTGGAAAATTACTTGGTAGTCCAATCTGACAAAGCAACCGTCCCTTTCATCTAGCAATGATATGATAGGAGAGCTGTTTAATTTTTGGTTTCCCTTGTTCATTCTTTTTTCTCTGTGCAACAGCTTGGAGGCAAATACAACAATTTTTTTTCGCTAGGAGAAAGAGTTTTGTTGAGAAAGTGTCCTGCCTCCTAAATTTATGTTTGTAAATAGCAGAGTGTCCCCCAGTGCAGAATGCAAACAATATACCCTAAGGAAAGCAATTTAGAAAATGTTTTGTGTATCTATCTGCTGCTCTTACATTCTACATTGCAGTAGCTATGGAACACAATTAGATTTGTTTGCAAAGGTTTAAAATTATTTTACATGTTAATTTTGAGTTGCACAGCACAAGAACAGGTCCTTTGGCCTAATCATCTATGTCAGCTAAGATGCCTCATCTAAACTAGACCTAATTACTTAGAACAGATAAAATTAACAATGCATATACTGTATTAGGATACATAAAATTTCATGTTTTCACTCACCATGAGAAAAGTTATTCAGCAGAACTGGACCAACAGGAAGGCATAATAGTGACATCAGCCCTTTGATCCAGAATTGAAAGACTTGTAAAGATCAAATGTGGTCACCCAAGCAGCTGATCAAAGGCAAAGACCACACAAGGGAGCAAATAAAAACATTTGAGATAAACATGACAGCTGCGCTCAGCAAAAATTATGAAAATAAATGACTAAAAGAGTCTCAAACAGCTCAATATCAACTCATCGGTGACACGCATTAAGAAATATTCAAACAGAATGCTTGACTCGGTCCTTTCTCCCTGAACACAAAAATCAGGATCCAGGAAAGTATGGGTTGGAGATGGAATTGGGGATGTGGAAGGGGAGGGGGGAGGGGGGGGGGGGGGAGAAAGGTGAGAATAGCAATGCACTATTTAATTGAAAATGATTCTCATAAAAGCTGATAAATATAGCAAAGAATAGCTGAGCATTTACAATATCCAACTGCTCAAAAACAATCCTAAATGTTAGAGTCAAGCGTCAAGAATGTTTAATTGTCATATGCACTGGGAATGGAACATTGACATTCTGACTTGGTGCAGCTTTACATGCCCACTTATGTAAAAACACAAAAAATAAACTTATAATAATCTATGATACAATACATTAATACTGTAGATTACTTGGGAAACAGACTATTATAATGCAAAACTGAAGTACACAGTGAAGAGCAACAAAGTTAATAGTAGATTGTTTCAGAGATAGAATTGTGGTTAAGATTGTATAGTGTTTCAGGAGCCTGATGGTTGTTGAGAAGAAGTTGTACTTGAACCCGGAGGCCCCAGTTCTCAGGCAACTGTATCCTCGTCCCGATAGTAGTAGTGAGGTAAGAGCATATCCAAAGCAGTGTGGATGCCATTACCTACTCTTTAGATGTAATAATTCCTGTGCTTCCCTTTGATAGCACAGACGTCAATGCCCGTGATAGACCAGGCTATATCTACTACTTTCTACAGCCTCCTTCATTCTTGGATTTTGGAATAGCTGGACAAGTTAGATGCAGGAAAAAATGTTCCCAATGTTGGGCAAGTCCAGAACCAGGGGCCACAGTCTTAGAATAAAGGGAAGGCCATTTAAGACTGAGGTGAGAAAAAACTTTTTCACCTAGAGAGTTGTGAATTTGTGGAATTTCCTTCCACAGAGGTCAGTGGAGGCCAAATCACTGGATGGATTTAAGAGAGAGTTAGATACAGCTCTAGGGGTTAGTGGAATCAAGGGATATGGGGAGAAAGCAGGCATGGGTTATTGATTGGGGACAATCAGCCATGGTCACATGGCTTCCTCCTGCACCTATTTTCTATGTTTAACCTACCCTACCAGCCAATTAACCTACCAACCTGCTTATCTTTGGAAACTGAAGCACCCGGAGAGAACCAACAAGATCACAGGGAGAACCTGCAAACATCACACAAACGGCACCAGAGGTCATGACTGAACCCAATTCTTTGCCACTATGAAGCAGTGGGTCTACTAGCTGTGCCACTGTGATACAAGGAGAATTGAAAACAGAATGTGGATATTATGCATTCATGATAGGATTGATGAGAAACCATTTGGCACACTGTGCACCGTATTGATCTCGTTATGTAAAGGAGACTGTAAATGCTTTGGAAGTAATGAGGGGATGTTTACTGGACTGACACTTGGAGTTGTTGGGTTGTAAGGAAATGTTGGACAGGCTACAAATGTATCTGATAGAGCTTAGAAGAATGAAAGATTACTTGGTTGAAATATTTTAAGCTCCCGAAGTGTCCTGAAGTGGTATATTCTTTAGTTTAGTTTAGAGATACAGTGCGGAAACAGACTCTTCAGCCCATCGAATCGCACTGACCAGCGATCCCCACACATTAACATGATCCTACACAAACACACACACTAGGGACAATTTACATGCATACTAGCCAATGAACCTACAAACCTGTACGTCTCTGGAGTGTGGGAAGAAACCGAAGATCTCTGAGAAAATCGCCGCGGTCCCAGGGAGAATGTACAAACACTGAACAGACAGCACCCGTAGTCGGGATTGAACTCGGCTCTCGAGTGTTGCAAACAATGTAAGAGGAGAGGATGTTTCCACGTGGGAGATTTTAAACAAATATATTATTCTTTAAAAATAAGGAATTGTCCATTTAAAAGAGAGATATGATGAACCTTTTTTTCTCACTTTCTCAAGAGATGATGCAATAAAAAGCATTTGAATAAAAAGCATTTGAATAAAAACATGGAGCAATGTCCCTTTTTAGGATCTCCACCCAACACCTTATTGTATTGCAGGTTTGTATTTTCCAAATGACAGTTTTTAATTTCTGCACTAAATGTCACAAACCATCTGCCAAATGCATTAACTAAAGCAACCTGCCTAAAATAATCAGAGGAATCATCAATATATCAGACATGGGTGCTTACATGTTCTTATCAATAGTTTAAGTTAAATCATCCCAATGTGAACTCAAATAGTTTTATTCAGTGCAAGTGTAATTAAGTAGTAAATTAGTGACAGTTCAGATACTACACTGATCTAACATTCAGCTCAGAAACTCAAACCTCAAGAAATATTATGTTGCATGTTAGAATGGAGTGTGACCTGGAAAGCGGCAGCATGGACAGATATTTCATGTTTAACCACTGTTTTGAGATCTTAATAAAATTAGAATTCTATTAATGTTGAGGTGAAATTCCTGCTGTCTAGTTTGTGATCTAACTATACTGTTTTGTATTAACTGTGGATTGGAATTTGTGCACACAAAGAATGTCTGTCTGTCATTTGTCTGTCATATGCACTTGGGGCAACCTTCCCTCATTGTGGTAATATCTCCAGGAAGATAAATGATGTTTGAAGATGATGCCAGTTTAATCTAGCAGTTCCAGTAATTTCAGACATTCACGTACAGTATACAGAGAGTGAGATCATAAGTTCATAAGATCATAAGATCATAAGTGATAGGAGCAGAATTAGGCCATTCAGCCCATCAAGTCTACTCCACCATTCAATCATGGCTGATCTATCTTTCCCTCCTAAACCTATTCTCCTGCCTTCTCACCATTACCTTTGACACCCACTCTTATTCTCCCACTGTCATATTAATATCTTCATTCCGTCCCCCATCCCCCCCCCCTTCCCCCCCTCTCAGATTCTATCACTCATCACATTAGGGGCCATTTGCAATGGCCAATTAACATACAAATCTCCATATATTTGCAGTGTGGAAGAGAATGGAATGTCCGGAGGAATCCACTGTGGCAACAGGAGAATCATGTATACTCCATGTGTGGAAGAGCCTCCATGAATAGCCCAAGATGGGATCTCAAATGGTTTTGTTTACATAAATTGTGGGATATTTATGTCCCCCCAAATAATCCTCAATTTGAAATTTTATTGACGTCCCCTTCTCATTTCAAATGGGTTTGTTTCCCACCAGTCATTTCACATTATAAAGTTAGGATTGAACCTAACTAAACTTTGCCCAAGTTTGTTCAAGTTCAAGTTCAAGTTCAAGAGAATTTATTGTCATGTGTCCCTGATAGGACAGTAAAATTCTTGCTTTGCTTTAGCACACCAGACCATAGTAGGCACAAATACAGAACAGATCAGTGTGTCCATATAGCATTGTATAAATATATACACACATGAATAAATAAACTGATAAAGTGCAAATAAACAGATAATGGGCTATTAATGTTCAATGTGTTGTCTGAGCCGCGTTTAATAGCCTGATGGCTGTGGCGAAGCAGCTGTTCCTGAACCTGGTTGTTGCAGCCTTCAGCTCCTGTAACTTCTACCTGAAGGTACTGGGGAGATGAGTGTATGGTCCGGATGGTGTGGGTCCTTGATGATGCTGCCAGACTTTTTGAGGCAGCGACTGTGATACATCCCCTTGATGGAAGGGAGGTCAGAGCCAATGATGGACTGGGCAATGTTTACTACATTTTGTAGTCTTTTCCGCTCCAGGGCGCTCAAGTTTCCGAACCAAGCCGCGATGCAACCAGTCAGCATGCTTTCTACTGTGCACCTGTAGAAGTTAGAGAGAGTCCTCCTTGACAGACCGACTCTCCGTAATCTTCTCAGGATGTAGAGGCGCTGATGTGCTTTTGTTATGATTGCATCAGTGTTCTCGAACCAGGAAAGATCTTCAGAGACATGCACGCCTAGGAATTTGAAGCTCTTGACCCTTTCCACCATCGACCCATTGATATAAACGGGACTGTGGGGTCCCCATTCCACCCCTTCCAATGTCCACAATCAATTCTTTGGTTTTGCTGGTGTTGAGGGCCAGGTTATTGTGCTGGCACCATTTGGTCAGTCGGTCCATCTGACTTTTGTACTATGATCGTCCCCATCGGTGATACATCCCACACGAGTGGTATCGTCAGCGAACTTGATGATGGAGTTCACGCTATGACCGGCTACGCAGTCATGAGTATAGAGTGAGTACAGCAAGGGGCTGAGCACGCAGCCTTGAGGTTCTCCTGTGCTGATTGTTATCGAGGCTGACACCATTTCGTATTTCCACCAATACTAACTGACTGTGGTCTGTGAATGAGGAGGTCGAGGATCCAATTGCAGAGGGATGCGCAGAGACCCAGTTCTGCGAGTTTGGTAACCAGTTTGGAGGGGATGATTATGTTAAATGCTGAGTTGTAATCAATGAATAACAGCCTGGCATATGAGTTTTTGTTGTCCAAGTGGTCCAGAGCGGACCAGAGCCAGCGAGATCACATCCATCGTTGATCTGTTGTGGTGGTGAGCAAACCACAGAGGGTCCAGGATTTTGTTGAGGCATGAGTTGATTTGCGCCATGATCAACCTCTCAAAACACTTCATCACCACAGACTGGTGCCACTAGTCGATAGTCATTTAGGCACATCACCTTGCTCTTCTTGGGCACCGGTATAATTGATGTCCTTTTAAAGCAGGTGGGAACCTCAGACCTCAGAAGTGAGAGGTTGAAAATGTCCGTAAAAACTCCAGCCAGTTGGTCCGCACACGTTTTTAGAACACGACCGGGTATACCATCAGGTCCAGGTGCTTTTCGAGGGTTCACCCCTCTGAAGGATTTTCTGACATCGGCCTCTGTAACTATGACTGAAATACCATCACAGCGAATGGGGGTTGAGAAGGTACATCAGTGTTCTCCCTATCAAAGCATGCGTAAAATGCAGTGAGCTCGCCAGGAAGTGATATTTCGCCGACATTCGAGCTGCATCCTGATCTCGCCTTGTTGGAGGTGATTGCATTCAAGCCCTGCCACAGCTGCTGAACATCTAATTTTCTTTACCCATAAACATAATGAAACCTAAATTAATAGCTAACGAGTCTTATTTTACTTCAGAGTCACGTGAGTGACTACGTGAAGAACCCTGTACAGCCGTTGGTGCGTCATGACGTCAGACGCATTGTTGCAGTGCTCCTCCAAGCGGTAAGTTTAAAATCTCGAGGCAAGTTTTAAAAAAAATTTCAGACTTCATTTTCTGTGATGGTTGGAGAGGTCCTTTTGGAAATGTTGCAGAAAGTGAAAAAGGTGGCGGCGAGGCGCTCCGGAGGGAGGAAAGTTGACGACCAGGAGAGTGTTGTTGGTGGAGGCCCGTCTTGTGCACCTGGTCCGATGCCGGCTATACAGCCAGCGATTGCGGACCCACTGCCTGTGAGCAGTGTAGGCTTGCCAGTAGGGCGGAAGACCACTGGCAAGTCAGATAGGCTCATTGACCCAGAGTCGGGCCTGGGGGTTGTATCCTCTACAGTAGAGTCCGTTTGCTCACGGCTCTCCCAGGTCGAGCTTCTATTACAAAGAATGCTCGACAGGGACCAGCTCCGGGAGGAGGAGTGGTGCCCAAGCCAGGCTGTTGGAGAGCCTGAGCTAGCAGCACCTTTTACAGGGCTGCAGGAATATCCTGCCTGTGAGGAGGATGTTCCAATGGTGTAGTTCGCTGATGTTAAATCTATGGTGGGGGAGAGCAGTAAGGGAGTTCAGTTGGAGGTAATTCCTAATATTGCTGGAAAATTTGCTATGCCTAGAGAGGCAGGAGAACCGATTGGTGAAGAATTGACTGCAGCAATTCAGTATATGCTCTCCCACCAGTTACAGGAGTTGGCCATGGATGAGGCCGCAAAGTATGAAGCTCCTATTAATTGTGTCAAAGTTGTCAATTTGTGTCAAGTATTTTTTCAAGGTCTAAAAAGACTGGGGGATGTAGAATTATCTTGGATTTAATGAGTTTGAACAAATTTGTTGGTTATAGGCATTTCAAAATGGAAACTTTTTCCACGGCCAAACATCTAGTTTCCGAAAGGTGTTATATGGCAAGCATTGATTTAAAAGATGCATATTACTCAATTTCTATTCATGGTGATGATAGAAGATATTTGAAATTTATTTGGATGACTCAGTTGTGGCAATTTAAGGCACTGCCTAATGGATTAACTTCAGCTCCTAGATTATTTACTAAATTGGTAAAACCTGTGTTAGCATTACACAGAGCTCAGGGGCATGTAGTAATGGCCTATTTAGATGATATTCTGATTGTTGGAAAGACTCATGCTGAAGCTCAGTTGTCAGTTTCAGTTGTTAAATCCACTTTTGAACAATTAGGGTTCGTCATTCATCCAGATAAATCCAAATTATCACCAGTTCAAATCATTGATTATTGGGGATTTCCCATTAATTCAAATCACATGTTGGTAACTTTGCCTAGGGACAAATTGCAACAGTTAATTGAGGACTGTGTTAATCTCTTTGGAGAACAACGACCTTCAATTAGACAAGTAGCTAGGTTGATTGGTAAATTGGTGGCTGCTTTTCCAGCTGTGCAGTATGGTCCTCTGCGTTATCACCAATTACAATGATCAAAGGAACAGGCACTGAGAATACAAATGGGCCATTTTGACAGGCCTATGCAGTTGTCAGTTGGGGCAAGTTCAGACATACAATGGTGGATAGTAAATGCTTCCAAAGGTTTTAGGAAGGTTTTGGTGGAACCACCTTCAATTATATTACAGGCTGATGTAAGTGCACTAGGTTGGGGTGCAAAAGATATGCCTTCCAGCTGTGGAGGCAGATGGAATGCTGATGAGCCATCCCTTCTTCAATTAAGAGGGATCAATTATTTAGAGTTTTAAAGATTATTTAAGAGGGATCAATTATTTAGAGTTGTTGAGAACCTGGTATGGGCTTAAGGCTAGTAGGCCTTAAGCCCATTGTTGTGCTAGTAGGGACTTGCATGTGCAGGTTCAGATTGACAACACCACAGCAGTGGCATATGTAAACCACATGGGCGGAGTCAAGTTACAGTCTTGTGATAGACAGGCTAACCAGATTTGGAGCTGGTGCATTGAGAAAAATATCTAGATTTCAGAAATTTATTTGCCAGGTAGATTTAACACTGTAGCTGACACTAGGTCAGTTCAGTAATAACATAGAATGGATGTTAAATCAGGATGTATTTAATCAAGTGATTGTTCAGTATGGAATGCCAGATATTGGCTTGTTTGCATCTAGATTAAATCATCAGTTGCCCAGATATGTTTCATGGGAACCAGGTCCTGGTGCAGCAGTGGTAGATGCTTTCTTGCTGCATTGGGGAGGAATGTTTGTGTATGCATTTCCTCCATTCTGTCTCATCAGCAGGTGCTTGCAAAAGATCAAGCCGGATTCTACATCAGGGGTATTGGTAGTGCCAGTTTGGCCTACACAAGCATGGTTTCCTCTTGTATTACAAATGGCTAGGGAGCCTCACATGATTATTCCCAAGAATGAAAATCTATTGGTAAATCCAGTAACTGGGGATCAACATCCTTTACATGATCATATTGATCTGTTAATTTGCAGATTTTAAGGAGGCCATACCTGGGGAGAGGACTGTCTGATTGTACTGTGGATATTCTCATGTCAACCTGCAGGGATAGTACACAGAAGCAGTATATCACCTTGATAAGGAAGTGGGAGCAATTCTGTCTACACCAGAAGATTTCATATCAAACTGCAGGGATCACAGACGTATTGGAGTTTTTGTCCACTATTTATTTTGATCAAAAATTAAGTTACAGTGCGATCAATACAGCCAGGAATGCTCTGTCAAGTCAAACAAACTTTCTTGTCATTTAGAAATACATTGATATATACAGTTCCAAACAAAATTCCGTTGCATTTGGCTCCCTGTGCAACACGATAATTAACAGAAGGATAAACATGGATAAAATGGATAAAAGGATAAATAGACAATGGTGGCAGCCCATTACATGGCATTCAGGAGTCTGATGGCTCCTGGGAAGACGCTGTTGCAGAACATTGATGTTCTGCTCCTTATGCTACTATATCTTTTGCCCGAGGGCAGCAGAGTGAACAGTCCATGATGGAGATGTTTGGGGTCTTTTATAATACTGCTGGCCTTAGACATGCAACGTTTGGTCGCAATATCACCGATTGAGGGGAGAGAGGCCCCGATGATTTGTTCCGCTCTCCTCACCACTCTCTGCATGGACTTCCAGTCAGAGGCTTTACAGTCCCCAAACCAGACAGAGATACAGCTGGTCAAAATACTCTCTATGGTGCCCCTGTAGAAAGTGGTGAGGATGGGATGGGGGAGGTGAGCTCTTCTCATCCGGCGCAGAAAGTGCAACCGCTGCTGCGCTCTCGACCAGGTCAGACTAGTAGTGATCTGCACCCCCAGGAACTTTGTGCTACTGACCACCTCCACATCGCTGTCATTGATGTGAAGTGGTATGGGACTCTGCCGGTTTTTCCTGAAGTCGACGTTGACCTCCTTTGTTTTTTCGACATTCAGGATCAGGTTGTTCGTATTGCACCAGTCCACCAGTTGTTTCACCTCCTCCCTGTAAGTCGTCCCTGATGAGGCCCACTACTGTTGTATCATCTGCGTACTTCATGATGTGGTTTGTACTAAACCTGGCACAACAGTCGTGGGTCATCAGGGTAAACAGCAGTGGACTCGGGACACAGCCCTGAGGGGAGCCGGTGCTCAGAGAGATGGTGTTAGAGGTTTTATTTCCAACCCCCTCAGACTGGGGTCTGTCAGTGAGGAAGTCCAGTAGCCAGTTACACATGGGGGTGCTGAGGCCCAATGGAACCAGTTTTCTTATCGGGTGCTGGGGGTTAATTGTGTTGAATGCTGAACTGAAATCCACAAACAGCATTCATATTTACTCATGAATTCAGAATTGCATTCAGTAGGGACACATTCGTTAGTTTCACAATTTATGAAGGGAGTTTTCAATTCTAATCCTCCAAAACCCAGGTACGCTGGTATTTGGAATGTGAGTGAAATTCTTATGCTTATTCGCCAATGGGCTCCTGTTGCAAGCTTATCTATAGCCAAATTAACCATGAAGGTGGTCATGCTTATGCCGTTGGTTTCAGCCCAACGTGTACAAACATTGCAAAAGCTTCGGCTAGACAGAATGCATGTGTCGGCAGATGCCATTATATTTTATATCTATGATTTGCTTAAACATAGTAGAATAGGCATGACAGGATGGAAGGTTGTGTTTTCAGCATACCCCACAGATGATCACTTGTGTGTAGTCTCACATTTATCTCATTACATTGAGGTCACTAAAGCCCTACGAGGAACAGTCTGCATTATTTATTAGCCACAAAAAAACACACAGTAAGGTGTCGGTGCAAACAATTTCAAGGTGGCTAAAGCAGGTTCTGGGAAGTGCTGAAATTGATACTGATAAATTCAAATCTCATTCCACCAAGGTGGCATCAACTTCCGCGGCAAGGGCGATGGACGTGCCTATAGACCATATCCTCGCGGCCGCAGGATGGTGCAGTGAGCTGAGTTTTCAAAGGTTTTATCACAAGCCGATTTCAAGGCTGGGGGTGTTTGCTGATTCTGTTTTGAGTTCTATTATAGTTTCCCCCTGAGTTAGAGGGGATTGTTATGGTTTTATTTGTAAATAAACTGTTATTCATTTAACCCAGTTCTCGATACATCTCCCCTTTTCCTAATTTGCCACCATTAAGATAATAGTCTACCCTCCTGTTTTTGCCACCAAAGTGGATAACCTCACATTTATCCACATTATACTGCATCTGCCATGCATTTGCCCACTCACACAGCCTATCCAAGTCACCTTGCAGTCTCCTAGCATCCTCCTCACACCTAACACTACCCCCCAGCTTAGTGTCATCCGCAAACTTGGAGATGTTGCCTCATCCAAATCATTAATGTATATTGTAAATAGCTGGGGTCCCAGCACTGAGCCTTGCGGTACCCCACTAGTCACTGCCTGCCATTCTGAAAAGGACTCATTTACTCCTACCCTTTGCTTCCTGTCTGCCAGCCAGTTCTCTATCCACATCAATACTGAACCCCCAATACCGTGTGCTTTAGGTTTGTATGATTTATGTACAATATTTTTGTGAATTTGTCTGAATTTATGTACCTGTGATGCTGCTGCAAGCAGGATTGATTGTATTTGTACCTCGCCATACTTATGCATATGACAATAAACATAACTTTATTTTTAAAATGCAGAATGCGCATTATATTAATTTTTTTTACTTAGTCTGAAGAAGGGTTTCAACTCGAAACGTTGCCTATTTCCTTCGTTCCATAGATGCTGCTGCATCCGCTGAGTTTCTCCAGCACTTTAGTCTACCCGCGCATTATATTGAAATTGGATTTGTGTATGCGTGCATGTATGTGCATGTGCATACGTGTGTTCATGCGTGCAGTGTCCACGTGTGGGTGTGGCACCAGTACGTGGCAATTATTAAAATTATGTGTGCAAAATAGCATAATTATGCTTGAAGCCACAAGACAGAAGTACAATTATATAACATTTAAGATTGATATTTTTCCTATAATTTCCTATAAACATTGTACTTCTCGTGACAGTACCTCACTTCACCATGTCGGCAAGTTCTTGCAAAACCTCTATACCACGGCTATTTTCCTCACGAGTGAAACTTTCTTCAAACACTGTGTTTTGACAACAAAAAATCAGTCCTCTACTCAACTTTTTCATCATGTATTTAGCACCCTTTTCTGTCCTCGTATTGAAACAACCTTTGCAGCTTTATTATCTGAAAAGTTATTTATAAGTTGGTCTTATGGAAACTAACTTCCATTATTTTGCTGGTACACGCATATAGAAGACAAAGTTTCCACTTAATTGCATTAAAATGTTAAAGCTCAACATCCCAAATAGACAATACCAATAGTAAAGATTATGGTGATCTACATCTTAATCACATCAGTGTAATTCATATTACTGCAATCTTTTGCACTGGATCAAAAACAAATCTTGCTGGAAGCTGTTTGCTCCCACCTCACTTGCTCTAAACTGAACTAATCGGTTGCTGAGATGCTGGGGGGTTGCTGGGAACTAAGGAAAATAGTGATTCAGATTAGCAGTAAAGGTACTTTATTAAATGCAACAGAAGGTTTCAGTGTGAGACGGCATCTTAGCCTACTTGCACACAGGAAATTAGTTCTGCCAGTTTTACACTGAAATATTTGTAGCGACATTTGTAAAGTAATTGATCCATAATTCTTAAATGGGTACAGACCCAGTATTATATAAACCAATTAAACATAGACAGGGCAGTACTGGATAGGAATAGGCTCTTCGGCCTACCATGTATGTGACAACAATTATTTGATTTGATTTGATTTGATTTTATTACTTGTCATTCGAACCTCAGAGAGGCTCGAACAAAACTCCGTTTCTACAAGCCATACAAACAGACACATTCATAAAAAAACACACAAACAATTCAATTCACACAAACATCCATCACAGTGAATCTCCTCCTCACTGTGATGGAAGGCAAAGTCTTCTCTCTCCCCCTGCACCATTTCTCTCCCGGGGTCGAAGCCCCAGGAGGGTGGTGTTAAGTCCCACGGCCATTGAGGCCGCGCTGGGCGATGTACGGCTCTGCTCTAGGCCCAAAAGTCACAATGTTGGAGCCCCCGGCGGGCGCTGGAATGTCCGCTGGAATGACCCACGGCCATTAAAGCCGCGCCGGGCGATGTACGGCCCCGCGTAATGATGTAATTCTAATCAATCCCATCTGCCTGCACGTGGTTCGTATCCATCCATTCCCTGCATGTTCATGTTTCTGTCTAAATGTCTCTTGAGCATTGTTATTACATCTGTTTTTTTACCACTTCCTCAGGTAGTGCATCCCTGGCACCTACCACTGTCTGTGTAAAAAGTCTGATTCGCAAATACCTTATAAACTTTCCCCCTCTCCCATTAAACAATGCCTAGGGTAGGTTTATATAACAATTCATTCCTCAACTCCTCATTCCTGGACATAGATACAGATTTGTTCAAAAAGTTTCAAGTTGGCGCTTGGTGCCGACTTTGGGAGTACTTTGCTCTGTGGACTGCAAATCAGAAGATAATAATGATTGAGGTTAACATTTGTAATTTGTATATAACACTTATCTATGTCCATCAGAAATCTGCATGCTTATGCCATCAGCTAATCTGCTGGCAAGACTCGTGCTACCCTTGAACTTGCAAGTTACTGTTATGTCTTTTGTCTCTTGAAAGACAATACACGATTACAATTGAGCCATTTACAATGTATAGATACGTGATATGAGAATGACGTTTAGTGCAAGGTAAAGCCTTTGTTGATACTTTTCTGGAGTTAACTCTGTCTCACACAATAGCTATTCCCACTGGCTGGACCAACAAATTCCTCAACCAGTCCTATATCTGATGAGTGGGTCTTTCAGATCTGCACAACTCCAATGATCTGTTTACAATTTTAATCTCTCAAGAATAGTTCAACAGATTTACCATGGAGCTTGCCAATTAAGAACATAATGATTAATTGTTTCATTTCCAGTTGAATCACAACATACTTGAGATCTATTTAATGCATTCTCTTAAGAGGTATTGTGATAATGTACAATTCTCTCTCCTTATGATCAATGTGATAGAATAATATCATAATTTTCAGTTATTCTGTTTTTTTTTACATAGATACATTGTTAAAGTTTTTTTCCCCCCTCGCCATTATTCGGCTGGGTTGCTTGCTTGGAAATCCAATGGCTAAGACATCTTTATTGTGTACTGTCTCAATTCAATCGCACAGCTCACTGTCTCTTGGCGGACATCCATGAGTCATCTCAAGTAGAAGGGATCTCTTCTGGCACATGCTATTTGGATTCATGAACAGAGTGTACATTTCTGTTTCATCAACAGCACATCTAACACCTGTCTCAGTATAATTCTTTAATTTGCTTTGAAAACACATAATCACTGAATGATTGCACAAGGAGACCATTTGAATATCTGGCCTCCCAATTCATTTTTGGAACTGTGCAACAGCAACACAGCTATCCCCCCTCGCCTCTTCACCTTCTCCACAACCCTCCTGTAATCTTTATTTCCTTCAATCACTATCCAAATCCTTTGAAAATGTTACATTTGGATCAGTCTCCACATAAGTCCTGACAGCCCATTCCAGACTTTCACCATTTGCTGTGTTAAGAGGCACGTTTTCAGGTAACTTTTAGTACTTTTTGCCAATCACCAGATTCTCACATCCAGAGTTCTATAATCTACTAGACTAAGTGGGGCCCATTGGGTCCCATTCTCACACGGGAGGCCTGGTCCCCCAAAATAATATTCCACCACTCACCATAGCCTCCAGCTGCTCAGGCGCGGCTGACGGTTCTCCGTTGTGACGCTCCTGATCCCCCTCCTCCCCTCACCACCCACCCCCTCACGGCTTCAGGTGGGGGCTGTCGTGACTTGTGGGGGAGGAGGGAGCGTCCTGCTGCCAGGGGAGGGGACGGCTTCAGGCGTGGCCTGTCGAGGGATGGGGGGGGAGGGAGCGGTGCCCTGGCCTACCGCTGCCATGGCCTACCCCTGCCACCGCCTACCCCTACCGCTGCTGCGACCTACCGCTGCCGCACCCCACTGGCTTCAGGCGGGGGATGGCTTTAGGCAGGGTCCAGTGGGGGTGTGCGTCCTACAGCCGGGGGAGGGGGCTGTTGGGGGCCAGTGGGGATGGGGGGGAGCGCCCTGCACTCACTTCATCCCTCCTCAAACCCCCCCATCCACTCTTAGCGGTTCTCCGGCGGCTCAGCCATTCCCACGTATTGGTTTCCCATTGGGATGTTGTTGGGGGGTGGTGATGAGAGGGGTGAGTGCTGCTGTGGCCTACCACTGCTGCTACCATGGCCAATCACTGTCGTGGTAACCGCTGCCGCTCCCCACCAGCTTCAGGCGGGGACCAGTGGGGAGCATCCAGCAGCAGGGGACGGTTTCAGGCTGCGGCTGGTAGGGGGGGGGGGGGGAGCATCCTGCAGCTGGGGACAGGACAGCTTCAGACTGGGGCTGTCGGGTGCCAGTGGGGTGGGGTGTAGTGTCCTGCAGCTGGCGGAGGGGGACTGCTTCAGGCAGTGGGTGTCGAGGGCCGGTGGTGGGGGGTAGTGTCCTGCACCCAGGGAGGGTGTGGCTCCAGGCAGGGGCCATCGGGGGCCGGTTGGGGAGCGGGGACCGAGTGTCCTGCAGCTGCCGAAGGGGACAGGTTCAGTTGGGGGCTGTCAGGTGCCCTGTGGGGGAGGGGGGGGGAGTGTAGTGCAGCCGGGGGAAGGGGACAGCTTCAGGCGGCTGCTGGCTTCTGAACGGTTTCACACCCCCTGCCTGAAGCAGTCCCCCTCTGCCTGACGGGGGACCGGTGGGAGGGGGGGAGCTTCCTGCAGCCGGGACGGAGGAGGTGGGGGAGGGCTTTCGGTGGTGGCTGATGTGGTGGGCTTTCTGCAGGGCTAGTACAGGTGTTGTGGGCCAAAGGGACTAGTTACCGGAGGACTAGTAGGACATTGTGGTCCGAGTGGTATTTTCCTGGGCTAATTCGGGTGTTGTGGGCCAAACGGACTGCAGCTGGGGATGGGGACGGCTTCAGGTGGGGGCCAGCAGGGAGCGTTCTATAGCCGGGGGAAGGGTGCAGCTTCAGGGAGTGCCTTGCGGGGGCATCCTGTCGCCGGGGTCAGGGACGGCTTCAGGCAGGGACCGCTCTGTATTCAGCGGAGGGGGATGGCTTCAGGCTGGGGCTGGCGGAAGCGTTCTGGAGCTGGGGGAGGGGGACACATCTGGCGGGGGCCAGCAGGGAGCGTTCTATAGCGGAGGAGAGGGCCGGCTTTAAGTGGGAGCCTTGGGGGGGGGGCGGGGGGGGGGGGCGTCCTGCAGCTGGGAAAGTGGATGGCTTCAGGCGGGAGCGTTCTGTAGAAGGGGGATGGGGATGACTTCAGGTGGGGAGCGTCCTGCATCTGGGGATGATGACCAGGCAGGGGCCGGTGGGGCGGGGGGCTGCAGCCGGGGAGGGGGACAGCTTCAGATGTGGGCCGGTGAGGGGGGGGGGGGGTAGGAGCGTCCTGCAGCTGGGGATCGGACGGCTTCTGGTGGGAGCATCCTGCAGCCGGGGAGGGGGACAGCTTCAGGTGTGGGCCGGTGGGGGGGGGGGGGGGGGTAGGAGCGTCCTGCAGCTGGGGATCAGACGGATTCTGGTGGGGGCCGGTGGGAGCATCCTGCAGCTGGGGGAAGGGGACAGCTTCAGGCTGGGGCTGTCAGGGGTTGGTGGGTGGGAGAGAGCGTCCTGCAGCCAGGGAAGCACACACTCTGCTGCTTCAGCTCTAGTCTCGGCAGCTTCTGGACAGGCGGCTGGCTTCTGGACAGGCGGCTGGCTTCTGGACGGGCCCTAAGACTCAGCCTGGCCACTGGGACGTTATTTGCCAGCTGGTGCTGGAAAGGGGCATTACCTTCATGGTGACTGACAGGCAAGAAGACCAATCTGCAGATCTCACAATTTTTTAAGCCTTCATAACTTTTGTAATTTTCCACCGATCGGAACAACTTGGTGGCTTGGAGCAGAGAAGAATGGTGAGTAAGGTGGGGAGTAATCCTAGTGACATAGGGTAGCGTTTTTGCGCAAATTTAAATACAATGCAGACCGGAAATGGTCACGATAAGAGTTTTAGTAATAGCATAGATAACCATATAACCATATAACAATTACAGCAAGAAACAGGCCATCTTGGCCCTTCAAGTCAATGCCGAACAACTTTTTTCCCTTAGTCCCACCTGCCTGCACTCATACCATAACCCTCCATACCCTTCTCATTATACCCTTCTCCAATTTATTTTTAAATGATACCAACGAACCTGCCGCCACCACTTCCACTGGAAGCTCATTCCACACCCCTACCACTCTCTGGGTAAAGAAGTTCCCCCCCATGTTACCCCTAAATTTCTGTCCCTTAATTCTAAAGTCACGTCCTCTTGTTTGAATCTTCCCTATTCTCAAAGGGAAAAGTTTGTCCACATCAACTCTGTCTATCCCTCTCATCATTTTAAAGACCTCTATCAAGTCCCCCCTTAACCTTCTGCGCTCCAGAGAATAAAGACCTAACTTATTCAACCTATCTCTGTAACTTAGCTGTTGAAACCCAGGCAACATTCTAGTAAATCTCCTCTGTACCCTTTCTATTTTGTTGACATCCTTCCTATAATTGGGCGACCAAAATTGTACACCATACTCCAGATTTGGTCTCATCAATGCCTTGTACAATTTTAACATTACATCCCAGCTTCTATACTCAATGCTCTGATTTATAAAGGCTAGCATACCAAAAGCTTTCTTTACCACCCTATCTATATGAGATTCCACCTTCAAGGAACTATGCACGGTTATTCCCAGATCCCTCTGTTCAACTGTATTCTTCAATTCCCTACCATTTACCATGTACGTCCTATTTTGATTTGTCCTGCCAAGGTGTAGCACCTCACATTTATCAGCATTAAACTCCATCTGCCATCTTTCAGCCCATTTTTACAACTGGCCTAAATCGCTCTGTAGACTTTGGAAATCCTCTTCATTATCCACAACACCCCCTATCTTGGTATCATCTGCATGCTTACTAATCCAATTTACCACCCCTTCATCCAGATCATTGATGTACATGACAACCAAAAAAGGACCCAACACAGATCCCTGAGGCACCCCACTAGTCACCTGCCTCCAACCCGACAAACAGCCATCCACCATTACCGTCTGGCTTCTCCCATTCAGCCACTGTTGAATCCATCTTGCTATTCCTGCATTTATACCCAACAGTTGAACCTTCTTAACCAACCTTCCATGAGGAACATTGTCAAAGGCCTTACTAAAGTCCATATAGACAACATCCACTGCTTTACCCTCGTCAATTTCCCTAGTAACCTCTTCAAAAAATTCAAGAAGATTAGTCAAACATGACCTTCCAGGCATAAATCCATGTTGACTGTTCCTAATTAGACCCTGTTTATCCAGATGCTTATATATATTATCTCTAAGTATCTTTTCCATTAATTTGCCCACCACTGAAGTCAAACTGACCGGTCTATAATTGCTAGGTTTACTCTTAGAACCCTTTTTAAACAATGGAACAACATGCACAGTACGCCAATCCTCGGGGACTATTCCCGTTTCTAATGACATTTGAAATATTTCTGTCATAGCCCCAGCTATTTCTACACTAACTTCCCTCAATGTCCTAGGGAATATCTTGTCAGGACCTGGAGACTTAAAGATATAGAATAGATATATAGATAGAAGATATAGATATAAATATATCGAAGATATAGCTAGATATAGATAGAAGGAGGTATAGATATTCTCATGCAGCAAGAAGTTTAATTGAAAAGTCAAACATTTGCATTTGATGTAAATCGGGAATAAATCGAGAAACTGCTGGAAATACCCAGCAGGTCAGGTAGCATCTGTGGTGAGTGAAATAATTAATGGTTCATTCAATGATCTTCCATTAGAACTGGAAAAATTAGAAAATCAAGAGTTTTAAGTGGCAGAGGAGGAAATGAGGGTGGAGAGGATGTCAGGATGGAGACCACATTTTCACAGGTGAAATAATGTTTGACACCAATCAAGCATAAGATGTAGCAGCAGGAGTGGATAGAGTGATGGTGGCAGGGAACGGATGGGATGGGATGGGATGCAATGGGGCATGACAGGATGTTAGTGGGATGGTGATGGGGGCCAACAGACTTCAATAAGTTGTGGAGTGGGGCACCATTGATGATTGACATTTTAAAAGGTTGGTTGGGAATCTGTGGAGTTGATTGGGAGAAAATAAATTGTGTACGGGTGATCGCTGGTCAGTGCAGACTCGGTTGGTCAACGAGACTGTTTGCATGTAATATCTCTGAACTAAACTCAACTGAAAAAAACCTTTGGGATTGGATGGTCATATGGTGGATGTGTTTGTGCAATAATTCAGAAGATTAAGATCCATTTAAGCACAATGACCTGGTAGTTTAGATTTAGTACTGGCTTACCCATATTCCAGTTGACATTTTTCCCGTTGAGGCCGGAACACCTTACCTGAACATTTCATGCTTTATTTCTCGATTTATTGCTGATTCAAATTTAATATCATTAAAAGAATAAAATTAAAACCACCTTCAAATGATGACATCACAATAGCTCAGCCAGCAGAGATCAGCCTGAATGAAGATTTCATCCTATATTTGATACGTTATTTGCGATTAAAGCTTTAAAAATGCCAACTTTCACAAGATTTTTACCTTCCGATTCACATTTTTCCCACTCAAACATTTTAGGCTATATTTCTCGACTTATTATTGATTAAAGTTTAAAAACCCAAAATACCTTTAATTTCAAACCAACCAGCTTCAAATGATGACGTCAAAATGGCAAGACTAGAAAGGGGAAGGGCGAATTGCTATTTCAACATACAGAGCAAGTGCAATTGGAATCTTTTTTAAAGATCACTGCTGAGGAAGGCAATCTGGAATCTTATATTCGACAACGAGTTGGAGGACCACGCCTCATAGAAAAATAGAAAATAGGTGCAGGAGGAGGCCATTCAGCCCTTCGAGCCAGATCCACCATTCATTGTGATCATGACTGATCGTCCCCTATCAATAACCCATGCCTGCCTTCTCCCCATATCCCTTGACTCCACTAGCCCCTAGAGCTCTATCTAACTCTCTCTTAAATCCATCCAGTGATTTGGCCTACACTGCCCTCTGCGGCAGGCAATTCCACAAATTCACAACTCTCTGGGTGAAAAAGTTTTTTCTTACCTCTGTCTTAAATGACCTCCCCTTTATTTTAAGACTGTGGCCCCTGGTTCTGGACTCGTCCAACATTCGGAACAATTTTCTTGCATCTAGCTTGGCTAGTCCTTTTATAATTTTATATGTTTCTATAAGATATCCCCTCATCCTCTAAACTCCAGTGAATACAAGCCCAGTCTTTTCAATTTTTCCTCATATGACAGTCCCGCCATCCCAGGGATCAATCTCGTGAACGTACGTTGCACCTCCTCAATCACAAGCATGTCCTTTCCCAATTTTAGAGACCAAAACTGTACACAATACTCCAGAGGAGGTCTCACCAGAGCCCTATACAACTGCAGAAGAACCCCTTTACTCCTATACTGAAATCCTTTTGTTATGAAGGCCAGCATTCCATTAGCTTTCTTCACTGCCTGCTGTAAGCCAACTTTCAGTGACCGGTGTACAAGGACGCCCAGGTCTCGCTGCACCTCCCCCTTACCTAACCTAACCCCATTGAGATAATAATCTGCCCCCTTTTTTTTGCCGCCAAAGTGGATATCCTCACATTTATCTATATTATACTGCATCTGCCACGCATATGCCCACTCACTCAACCTGTCCAGGTCACCTTGCAACCTCCTAACATCCTCTTCACAGTTCACACTGCCACCCAGCTTTGTATCATCCGCAAACTTGCTAGTGTTGCTCCTAATTCCCTCTTCGAAATCATTAATATATATGGTAAACAGTTGCGGCCCCAACACCGAGCCTTGTGGCGCTCCACTCGCCACTGCTTCCCATTCTGAAAAGGACCTGTTTACTCCTACTCTTTGCTTCCGGTCTGCCAACCAATTTTCTATCCATGTCAACACCCTACCCCCTATACCAAGTGCTCTAATTTTAGTCACCAGATACCATGTGCTGTAATTTTAGTCACCAGATACCATGTGCTCTAATTGTAGTCACCAGATACCATGTGCTCTAATTTTAATCACCTGTGGGGGCTATGGGTAGGGAACGGGTGCATACAGGGGAGCAGACCCAACAGGTCTGCACTTGGTCTAGTACATAACTAAAACTCTCATCTTGTTATCTTCCAGTTTGCATTGTTTTTACATTTGCGCAAAAACGGTACACGATATCGCTATGCCACCTTAATCACGCATTTTCGTTACCTTACTGCCATTCTGCTGTGCAGCAAGTGCAACCAGTTTTATTCCAATCGGTGGTATATTTTAAAAGTTATTAAGTTTTAAAAATCTTTAAAAATGCGCATGCACAGATTGGTCTCTTCTCATGTCAGTCACCGCCGGGTTGCATTGGGGGACCAGGCCTCCAATGACATGGGACCCAATGGGTCTCACTCACACACTCATATATATATATTCTGCAACCCAGAGTCAATACTTTGTAGAACCACCTTTCGCTGCAATTACAGCTGCAAGTATTTGGGGGTATGTCTCTCCCAGCTTTGCACATCTAGAGACTGACATTTTTGCCCATTTTTCTTTGCAAAATAACTCAACTTCAGTCAGATTGTGTGGAGAGCGTCTGTGAACAGCAATTTTCAAGTCTTGCCAGAGATTCTCAATTGGATTTAGGTCTGGACTTTGGCTGGGCCATTCTAACACATGAATATCTAAACCATTCCATTGTAGCTCTGGCTGTATGTTTAGGGTTGTTGTCCTGCTGGAAGGTGAACCTCTGCCCCAGTCTCAAGTCTTTTGCAAACTCTAACAGGTTTTCTTCCAAGATGGCCCTGTATTTGGCTTCATCCATCTTCTCATCAACTCTGACCAGCTTCCATTTCCCTGCTGAAGAAAATCATCCCCACAGCATGATGCTGCCACTACCATGTTTCACAGTGGGGATGCTGTGTGCAGGGTGATGTGCAGTGTTAGTTTCCCGCCACACATAGCGTTTCGCATTTAGGCCAAAAACTTCAATTTTGGTCTAATCAGACCAGAGCACCTTCCTCCACATGTTTGCTGTGTCCCCCACATGGCTTGTGGCAAACTGCAAACGGGACTTCTTATGGCTTTGTTTCAACAATGGCTTTCTTCTTGCCACTCTTCCATAAAGGCCCCATTTGTGGAGTGCATGACTAATAGTTGTCCTGTGGAGAGATTCTCCCACCTGATCTGTGTATCTCTGCAGCTCCTCCAGAGTTACTATGGGCCTCTTGGCTGCTTCTCAATGCTCTCCTTGCCCGGCCTGTCAGTTTAGGTGGACGGCCATGTCTTGGTAGATTTGCAGTTGTGCCATACTCTTTCCATTTGGATGATGGATTGAACAGTGCTCTGTGAGGTGTTCAAAGCTTGGGATATTTTTTTATAACCTAACCCTGCTTTAAACTTCTCCACAACTGTATCCCTGACCTGTCTGGTGTGTTCCTTGGGCTTCATGATGCTGTTTGTTCACTGATGTTCTCTAATGAACCTCTGAGGTCTTCATAGAACAGCTGTATTGATACTGAGATTAGATTACACACAAGTGGACTCTATTTACTAATTAGGTGACTTCTGAAGGTAATTGGTTGCACTGGATTTTATTTAGGGGTATCAGAGTAAAGGGGGCTGAATATTTTGCATGCCACACTTTTCAGTTTTTTTAATTTGTAAAAAAAATTGAAAACCATGTAGTATTTTCCTTTCACTTCACAATTATGCACCACTTTGTGTTGGTCTATCACATAAAATCCCAATAAAATACATTTACGTTTGTAGTTGTAACGTGACAAAATGTGGAAAAGTTCAAGGGGTATGAAAACCTTTGTAAGCCACTGTGTATGTGTGTGTGTGTGTGTGTGTGTGTATATATATATATATATACACATACATACATACACGCACACACATATAAATACACACATATATATATATATATATATATATATATATATATATATATATATATATATATATATATATATATATATATATATATATATATATATATATAACACATATACACACACACACACAGTGGTGGGGATGGGGGGTGAGACAACATAATGAGATATTGCTAAAATAAGCGAGTAAATTGGATTTTTATTTCATGATTTTAAGTTCTATTCATTATTAAGTATTTCAATGGAAAGCTTAAACAAAAAATATAAGCAATAAAAAAAACACAAGAAATCTAAGTACCATCTTATCGGATGATAAATGATAACAATCATAAGCATAATCAGAATTTGGCATATAGAGTTATTTAATTGCAAAATTAATGTAAACTTTCTGGTATAAATTAGCCTAATCATTTGATGAAATCCTGCTTCAAAAATGGAACAAAAATAGGCAAGAAAACAGAGGGACATACCTGATATTTTTCTTTGTAAAAACATATTTATTTATTTTTGCTTCATCTCATTATTTTGGCTATACACCATGATCTACACTACAGGATTCGAAACAATGGGAATATTACATAAACAGTAAAATAACCTAAAAGTTTGGAGACCTTCAGTTTCACTACTGAGTGCTGTATTTACGGAAACACCTATATATACGCAGTGCATTCAGAAAGTATTCAGACTGCTTCACCTATTCCACATTTTGTTACATTACAGCGTTATTCTAAAATAGATTAAATTCATGTTTTTATCATCAATCTACATACAATTCCCTGATAATAAAAAAGTGAAAACAGGTGTTTAGAAATTTTTGCAAAGTAAGTAAAAAGGAATAACTGGAATATTACATTTACATAAGTATTCAGATCTTTACTCAGTACTTTGTTGTGGCACCTTTGTCAGCGATTACCACCTCAAGTCTTCTTGGGTATGACGCCACAAGCTTGGCACACCTGTATTTGGGTAATTTCTGTCCTTCTCTGCAGATCCTCTCAAGCTCCATCAGGTTGGATGGGGATCGTCGATGCACATTCCTTGTGTGTGAATACTTGGACAATAAACTTACTTATTACAGCTATTTTCAGGTCCCTCCAGAGATGTTCGATCGGATTTAAGTCCGGGCTCTGGCTGGGCCACTCAAGGACATTCACAGACCTGTCACAAAGCCACTCCTGCGTTGTCTTGGCTGGGTGCTTAGGGTTGTTGGCCTGTTGGAAGGTGAACACCCGCCCCAGTCTGAGGTCCAGAAGACTCTGGAGCAGGTTTTCATCAAGGATATCTCTGTACTTTGCTCCGTTCATCTTTCCCTCGATCCTGAGTAGTCTCTCAGTTCCTGCTGCTGAAAAACATCCCCACAGCATGATGCTGCCACCACAATCTCTATGAAGGGTCCTGGTGGTTCCAAGGTTCTTCCATTTAAGAATGACAGATGCCACTGTGCCCTTCGGGGCTTGCAATGCTGCAGAAATTGTTTTATACCCTTCCTCTGATATGTGTCTCGACACAATCCTTGCCTTGCCAAATCATGTCCAATTAATTTACCACTGGTGGACTCCACTCAAGTTGTAGAAACATCTCAAGGATAATCCACACACACACACACACACACACACACACACACACACACACACACACACACACACACACACACACACACACACACACACACACACACACACACACACACACACACACACACACACACACACACACACACACACACACACACACACACACACACCCCCCCCCCCCTCCCATTGGGTCTGCTCCCCAATGCACCCGTTCCCTACCCGTAACCCCACGGGAGGCATGGTCCTCTAACTCAAGCTGTTCCCAAAAGTAAGATTCCAGCACTCCCCTTGCCTCCCTCAGCAGTGCTAGGTAGGAAGAGCATAGGAAGTTTAGGAATTAGGAAGTCATGTTGTAGCTTTATAAAACTTTGGTTAGGCTGCATTGGGAGCAGAGGTTTTAGAGAGGATGGAGAAGAGGTTGACTAGGATATTAATTGAATTAGACTGCATTAGTTATAAAGAGAGGTTGGACAAATTGGAGATAGACACAAAAAGCTGGAGTAACTCAACAGGGCAGACAGCATCTGTGGAGAAAATTAACAGGTGATGTTTTGGGTCGAGACCTTTCATCAGACTGAGTCAGGGGAAAGATAAATGAGAGAACTAGATGGGAATGTAGAGAGATATAGAACAAATGATGACAGATATGCAAAAAAGGAATAATGATAAAGGAAACAGGCCATTGTTAGCAGTGTGTGGTGAAAATGAGTACAGGCAATGAGACTCATCAAGATGACTTTGAAATTGGTATTGTTTCCTCTGGAGAGTCAAAGATTGTGGGTAGACCTGAATGAAGTTTTAAAAATTAAGAGAAGCATAGATAGGATAGATATCTAGAATATTTTTCCCATGGTAAAAAATGCCAAATACTAGCAGGCATATCTTTAAGGTAAGATGAGAAAAGTTGAAAGGAGATGTGTAGAGCACATTTCAGACACAGAGAGTGGTACTTCCCTGAAATTCACTTCCAGGGATAGTAGTGAAAGTATATAATATAGTGAAAACTAATAATATTTTAAGTGGGCACATGGATATGCAGGGAATGGAGGGATGTGCATAATGTACAGGCAGAATGGATTAGTTAAATTTGGCACTGTCATATTGGACTCAAAGGCCTGCTCCCGTGCTGCACTATTATCTGTTCTGTGTTCTAACTTGCTATCAACAATCCAAAAGATTGTTGTTTGATATTTATACAAACCTAGCAGGAAGCTTTTCTTTGCTGCTGAAAATAACATTGGTTGTGTCAGTGAATGGACAGATGCACAGTATTCTAAGGGGGAACATTACTTTGAATTGCTTTTTAGCCCTTGTACCAACATGTAAAATCAGATCGGGCACGCATACAAATGACCAAGGGCGTCATGCTTTGACTGCAGCTGACACTTATTGCTAAATTATGCTGTATCATTACACACAAGACATTCCAATTTCTCTAATTAAAGGAGAAAAAGCTTGTTGTTCATCTGCAGACTTTTCCGATTTACTGCAAATAGGCATGAGTTCCTGCCTTGGAGCATTATCTGCAAACTGCAGTCAGATGTAGAATCTGTCTAATCAGCCATGGGAACTGAGCCTTAATTAGACTGCCTGAACAAACAGGGCAGCACAGCGAATGAAAATTATTAGCCATCGTGCCGAGTTCTGTTTCTAATTTTCAAGAGGAAATTAAATCATGCATTAATCAATCTTTAGCCCTGAGCACAGCCAATTTAAAAAAAAAATAATTAAAATGTCCTCCAACAAAAAGAGGAAATTAACAATGTATTTAGGGAAAACACATCTCCTTTATAGACAATATAAATGCATTGCAATGTTTTGTACTTCATACAAAATCCAAGATAAATAGACATCACCAATTAAACACACAGAGCCCATACACATGAAAGTAATCATGTCTATGTTTGGGTTAGGGCAAAGGAGAGTACAAATAGGCAGTGAAGAAAAGGATTACAACACATAGAGCAAAAGACCAAAGTGGACTAAGTGCACATGAGTTGGAAAATATTTCTTATGGCAAGAGATACACAAAATATATGCCAATCCTTTGGAAGGGAGTTTATTGTATATCTGGGTGGTATTATAACATTAATGTGTTCACAGTGATTGGCTAAGGAACAAATGTTGTGATGAAACCATGTATTCCTTCACAATCAATGTATGTTTTTTTATGAGGTTGTAGAAAACAATGCAATAATGCTAGCCACTGCTTAGAATATAAAACACTGTAAACATACTACCAATTCTGTCTCTGCAAATCCTTTAACTTTACTAGAAGGATAATAGAACAGATGTCAGCGTCCTCTCCCAGGCTAAAATCCCCAGTTTTGAGGCCCTACTCAATCTCAGCTGGTGAAGTTGGACAGACCACATCATTCACATTGCTTGAAACGAGACTCCTGAAGCAGACTGAACAGAGTGTCTGTCATGGGAGGAGATGACAGAGAAAAGTTTTCAAGGGTATGTCTAAAGCTTAACTGAGGAGTTGCACTTCCTCACTGATCCTGGCAACCTCTGGCCCTTGATGGCTCAATGTGGAAAGGGAGTATTTGTGATAGTATTGCCAATCTCAAGCTCACAAAAATTTGCAGAAATATTTGTAAGTGGTAGCGTGAGTGAATCACCTCACACACGATCCACCTCACCCATCAACCACCCCCTGGTTCATCTTCAAGAGTTAGTGTCTCTTTCATTTCCCGCATCAGTCACCTGGAACCCAAAAAGTGAAGTGGAAGAAAGTCAACCCCAATCCTGAGGGATCGATTAAGGGAAAGAAAATATATTTTTCTTACACAAGTTTCAAGAGCATTATGAAATTACTCGAGGAAACTATTCAAATAGTAAAATAGCTGCTTCATTAAAACAAGAGAGTTAATTTGTTGTTTAAATAAGTTAAGGGCCTGTCCCACCAGCATGCAACTCAATGCGATGAACGCGATCAAACCGGCAGCGGGGGCTGCGCGGATGTCGGGTGATCCCCTGTACAGGGCCGTTCCCACCAGCATGCGCCTGCATGCGGCAAGCGCAACCAAATCGGCAGCAGGGGCCGCGTGGAGGTCGGGTGAGTGGCGCAAAGTGAGGCGAACTTGGAGCGAAGTCCAAGGTAAGTTTGCCAGGACAGAGAGGGGCACGCAGAGAGGGGCACCGAGGCACACACACACACAGGGCCACGGAGCCACACATACAGAGGGCCACGGCGGCACTTACAAATAGGTTCACGGAGGCACGATTTGTCCTGGCAGTGTGTAAATGCCGAGGCGATTGCGAGCCGACAAGCCATTGCCGTGCGGAATTTTTGGACATAGTCAGTTTTTCGGAGCCCCGCGCGGTGTCGGGACGAACTCGGGACGAACTCCGCACAATTCAGCACGGCTCCGGCGGTCGAAGTGGGACCGGCCCGCAACGCCGGACGGCTCAAGCGACCACGTTAGGTCGCGCTAATCGCATAGAGTTGTATGCTGGTGGGACGGGCCCTTTACATACTGAATGTTATTCTTTGTTGTTAATTATAAGGGTCAAGGGATTTTATTAGAAAATTATCCTTGTGCAATCATATTCATAAATATATGTGTGGTGGAGCATAGAGGGATATGAAATTAATGTAAACTGGTGGGATTATTATAGACATACATGAAGAACCTGTTTCAATGCTCTATAACTATGACTTTGACATATTAACCCAATTTCCCTCTTTTGGGCTGTTGATCGATTGATAACAGTAAATATATCTTAAATGAAAACATTGAAAACATGAATACAGCTTTACTGTAAAACAAACATACGGTAATAAAGCCAATGTCTTAAATGTTTAATTTATGTAATTCCAGGTTCAATATCTTCCCAAAACAATGGCAATATTGCCAGTATTTGTTTCATGTTATAAGCACAATTTCTTTATCAAACTATTATCAGTATCTTCTCAAAAAGGTGAATCACATCCACTCCTCACACTCCAATTCTCAATTTTTTCTCAATTCTCCTTCTCTCAATTGTTCCATTATCATAAGCCACCCCCTCCATTCTCTTTCACTTGGTTTGCTTCCCTAAATAAGAACATCGACAAAATATTTTTGTTTTGTGACCCTAAAGCATTATCTCTCTTTGAATTGTCTACATTATTGAGTGCAGTCCATTACACGAATCTCTGTCACTATAATTTCTCCACTGTGTTCCATCACCCTGTCAGAAGTCCATTGCTGGATTCCTACCCAATCCTATGTGGAAAGTGCATTTCCAATACTTCTTAATTGCCTTCCTGACAGACACCTCCAGAATGGCATCAAGGGATTAAATGTTCATATTTAAAATAAAATATTCAGAAATGTATTTTCTGAAGTGTTATTCTCTGTTGTTAACTATTAATAACTAGTTATTAACTAGTCAAACATTTGGAAAACAGCCCTTATTCAATGTTTATAATGATAGGATCAAGCACATGGAAACAAGCTTTTGGGCCTACCAAGTCCTTGCTGAACATCAAGCAACTATGTATATGCATGCAACACTAATTTCATTTTATACCCCCCTAATTCCAATCAGTTGCTCCCAGTGTTTTCCACTCTCCTACATGACTAAGCAAATTTACTGTGGTCAATACACCCACGAGTCTTTGGAATGTGGGAGAAAACCTAAGCATGCATAGGGACAATGTACAAACTCCACTTGGAGGTTAGAATCAAACTAGGGTCACCAGAGCAGTGAGGCAGCAGCTCTACCAACTATGTACTGTGTCATGTGGTACAAGTCGTATCACACCTCAGGCATCCAACACCACGATTGCATTCCGACGTCTCGGCATTAACTTAATCCCACCATTACAGCAAACTTCTTTCAGCGCTCTTGATTTCAAGGCCAGAAATTTCCCATTCTGCTCATCCTATACATTGCAATTCATTTAGAACCTTGGCCTCTATATAAGCATTTCCCTTGTCATAGTTAACATCCAATGATTATCCCTTTCCTCAAGGACCTCATTATGAAGTAGTTATACCCCATAAACCTGTTCGACTCAATCTTTACAAGATGTGTCCTACCATTAAAAAGATAATCAAAAGACTTGCAATTATATAGCATATTTTATGGTGAGGGTATCTCAAACTCCATTACAGGGTGGTACAGTAGCGCAATGGTAGAGTTGTTGCCTTATAGCATTAGAGACCCTTGCTCAACCCTGACTATAGGTGCTGTCTGTATTGCGTTTGTATGTTCTCCCTGTAACCACGTGGGTTTCCTCTCGAATTCTGAAGATGTGCAGGGTTGTAGATTAATTGGTTTCTGTAAATTGTCCCCCATGTCTTGGGTAAAACTAGTTTAGGGGCAATTGCTGGTCAGCGCAGACTGAGGTCCCAGAGATAAGGTTTCACATAGGAGATTAGTGGGCAAAATTAGGGCACATGGTATTGGGGGTAAAGTGCTGACATGGATAGAGAAGTGCTTAGCAGACAGGAAACAAAGAGTAGGGTTTAACGGGTCCCTTTCAGAATGGCAGGCAGTGACTAGTGGGGTACCGCAAGGCTAGGTGCTGGGACCGCAGCTATTTACAATATACATCAATGATTTTGGATGAAGGGATTCAAAGTAACATTAGCAAATTTGAAGATGACACAAAGCTGGGTGGCAGTGTGAATTGTGTGGAGGATGCTTTGAGAATGCAGGGTGACTTGGCCTGGTTGGGGGAGTGGGCAGATGCATGGCAGATGATGTTTAATGCGACTAAATGTGAAGTTATCCACTTTCGTAGCAAAAATAGGAAGGCAGATTACTATCTAAATGGCGACAAGTTGGGAAAAAGGGAAGTACAACGTGATCTTGGGGTCCTTTTACATCAGTCTATGAAAGTAAGCATGCAGGTACAGCAGGCAGTGAAGAAAGCGAATGGCATGTTAGCCTTTATAACAAGAGGAATCCAATATAGGAGCAAAGAGGTCCTTCTGCAGTTGTACAGAAGTGAGACAACACCTGGAGTATTGTGTACCGTTTTGGTCCCCTAATTTGGGGAAGGACACTCTTGCTATTGAGGAAGTGCAGCGTAGGTTTACAAGGTTAATTCCCAGGATGGCGGGACTGTCATATGCTGAGAGAATGGAGCAGTTGGGCTTGTACACTCTGGAGTTTAGAAGAATGAGAGGTGATCTCACTGAAACATATAAGATTGTTAAGGGCTTGGACACACTAGAGGCAGGAAACATGTTCCTGATGTTGAGGGAATCCAAAACCAGGGGCCACAGTTGTAAGGCATTTAGAACGGAGATGAAGAGACACTTTTTCTTACAGAGAGTGGTGAGTCTGTGGAATTGTCTCACTCAGAGGGCAGTGGAGGCAGGTTCTCTGGATGCTTTCAAGAGAGAGCGAGATAGGGCTCTTAAAAATAGTGGAGTCAGAGTATATGGGGAGGATGCAGGAACGGGGTACTGATAGGGGATGATCAGCCATGATCACATTGAATGGCGGTGCTGGCTCGATGGGCCAAATGCCTCCTCATGCACCTATTGTCTATTGTCTGTTGACTTGGTGGGTCTAAGGGTCTTTTTCCACACTGTATCTCTAAACAAAACTAAACTAATCTAAACTAAACTAAACTACAGCCACTTTCAACATAT
This sequence comes from Raja brachyura, assembly GCA_963514005.1. Next base: position 39,409,272 of record OY740786.1, read on the forward strand.
AGTCCTGAAGGCTGAAAGATCAACAGAGAACCTTTGCATTGCTTATTCTCTGGTGAGCTTGGCAGTATTACCTATGACAATAAAATAAAGTAAGTAGTTATTGTTGTTGTTGTGCCTATAGATATTTTTGTAGTTATTTTGTTAATTAGCAACTCCACTGGTGACTACACATAATTAATATGCTGTTGGTCCACATCTTGGGCATTTTAAATACATTGCTTTAAATACATTATCAGCGTTTCCCAAGATAAATCACATATGCTGAGTTAAAGTGCAGTTTGTGTTACGTTGGCAAATGCAGCAGTTAATTGTGTCCAACAAGGCTTTCTAAGAGTGAGTGTGACCTTTTGGAATTGAGAGGTTTGTTGATCAAGGCTCACCAAATGATGTTATTTATTTTCAACTAAGCAAACAGGACATTATTTAATATCTCATCCAAATTACAGTTATTGCAATTAGTTTTGATATTTGAGCTTTGTGGTGGCCAGAGTGTTTGAGCTGGAGTGAAGGTTAATTTATCAGAGTGAAAGCTTTTGATTTCTCTTTGCCAGACCCACCTGGAAGTGTGTATCAATTTGGATACAGGCTAAGGATAAATAGTTTGCTGGCAATGAAAGTTTAGGTCTGATTGTGAAATAACTTATATAATGAGGGATTTACCACTCCTGTGATGGGTCCAAAAGTGGGGGTTGAAACAAGAGAACATTGAAGAGAAGATATGACATACAGCTCGATCCCACACTTGAGGAAAAAAATGAAAAGTCCCTTTCTGATTATTTTGGATTTAATCGCCAAAATACCTTAACAATGAACGTGAAAAAAGTGCTTCGCTGTACACATGGTCATTAGTAATATGTTTAACATCAAGCTCATGCTCCTCATTTATGGCGTGAATGACCCTTAATGTAATGACTATGACCCATTTGGATTCAGGCGCAGTCTGACTGTGTCTACTGATGGAATGTGAACTCCTCATTAAAATTTATTAAAGGAAGGAGGCCAGCCTCTGACCTCTGATTTCTACTGGTCTATTCGCACATGCTTTACTCATTCATTCTTGGCATTAATCTAGTTTCTGGTGTTTATCAAATACATTTAAACTGAGTGAAGCTTTGTTTCTGAAACAGTAATGAAGTTTAAAGGGGTGAATTACAATGGAAAAAGGGGGGGGGGACTTTTCTAAATTATATTATTACTATTTCCATGTAGCTGGCCATGCATTGAAATGAATACTTTAAAGGAAATTTCCCTTAATATCACGATTAAAAAAATCAAAACAAATTGTTTTTGCTTGGTCATAACAGCCATGGGTTTTGCCTTAATTTATATTGAATGAAAAATATGGTTGGATGGATTTAGATCTGGCAAAATCTATAGTTATTCCTATACACTTGGAAAGTTGAAGTACATTTAATTTGTATGCTATTAAATTTGTATTATTGTATGCTCAGACTTTAAGAGAAATGTGTCATGTACAGACAGTCCCTGGGGTATATAAGGGCTCTCTTCCTGAGTACTGCCCATAATCCAATCTCTCAAAAAAATGCTTGTCCTTTATAGCTATCCATAATGTATTGCTCTATATACACTTGCCATAATTCTTTCATTCCACTCAACAACTACCCCACACTATCCATAATTAAATTATTGAATTATATATTGCATCTATTTATAAATTAACACCATGTACCATTACAATAATAATTAAAATAATAATAATATATTATTATCTTGAAAAGTGCTTTCAAATGTTTCTACGTGTTTGCATAAAGTTAGATTTCTGTAAATCAGGTCAATTGTAATGTGGGGTGCCCCTGTATATAAAAAAACAAATGGGAAAGGAATAATTACTTTAGCAGATTGCATTTACTGTACTAAGAATATGATTAGCCATTTATTTTGGTGAGAGTTAAATACTACCATTACATCAAAATTGTAATGATTGTAAGAAAATACCGGTTATCAATGCAACACAATTCTTGTCACGAGAAGCTAAACATTATGAAATTCACAAGCAAGAATTGCACTTATCTTTGCATATCCAATCTCCAGAAAATGAATTTCAATTTTTTTGAGCAAGTTTCTGTTATTCTTTCATCTTTCATTATTCCCTCTATTCAGATGCATATGAATTGTGTAGTTCACCCACTAGAGTGTGGTGGAACAGTCTTCACCACAAAGAAGTAACAAGACACTGCAGATGCTGGAATCTTGAGCAAAGAAACAAAGTGCTGGAGGAATTCAATTAACCAGGCAGCATCTGTGGAGGGAATGGACAGATCATATTTTAGGTTAGTTTATTTCTTCGGACTGATGGAGCAGATGGGAGAAAGCTGGAAAAGGTAGGTGAAGATGGGAGTAGAGCATCAAATTCACCAATTTCAATTAATAACTCTCACCTCCTCGTTTTCCTCTGTCTCCCCCAACCCTGGTGCACAAATATTTCTTCAATCATCTACCACTACCCTAGTTACCCTATTCCTTTTCCCTCCTCTGTATGCTCATACATCCCAGACACCCATATTTCCCTATTATCCCCCCCCCCCCCTTTCACCTTCATCTGTCCCATTCCACCCAAATCCCTCCCTCTGGCTTTACATTTCACTCGTCATCTGTCCTTATCTGACAACCTTTTGCCTTCTTTTCACCACTCCACACATCTGTTAATCAACCTTCCACTCCAGCTTTGCCAGGTTTTGCCACAACCCCACTTCTCTTTTCCAGTTTATTTTCCCCTACTCCACCAGTCTGAAGAAGGGTCTTCAATGGATGTTGTTCCATTCACTCTACAGATGCTGCCTGACATGTTGAGTTCCTCCAGCACTCTAGGATAAAATATAAATCATAGAAACATAGAATAATAGGTGCAGGAGTAGGCCATTCAGCCCCTCAGGCCAACATCATCATTCAATATGATCATGTCTGATCATCTAAATCAGTATCCCATTCCTGCTTTTTCCCCATATCCCTTAATTCCTTTAGCCCTAAGAGCTAAATCTAACTCTCTCTTGAAACCATCCAGTGAATTGACCTCCACTGCCTTCGGTGGCAGATAATTCCACAGAACTTCCTGGGTGAAAAAAGTGTTTCCTCATGTCAGTCCTAAATGGCCTACCCCTTATTCTTAAACTGTGACCCCTGGTTCTGGACTACCCAACATCAGGATCATTTTTCCGGCATCTACCCTGTCCAATCCTCTAATAATTTTATATGTTTCTATAAGATCTCGTCTCATTCTTCTAAATTCCAGTGAATACAAGCCCAGTCGACCCATTCTTTCATCATATGGCAGTCCCGCCATCCAGGGAATTAACCTGATGAACCTATGCTGGCTGCACTCCTTCAATAGAAATAATGTCCTTTCTCCAATTAGGAGACCAAATTGCACACAATACTCCAGGTGCAGTCTCACCAGGACCGTCTACAACTGCATTATGACCTCCTTGCTCCCAAAGTCAAATCCTCTCACACGAAGGCAACATGCCATTAGCTTTCTTCACTGCCTGCTGTACCTGCATGCTTACTTTCAATGACTGATGTACAAACACACCCATGTCTCGTTCCACCTCCTCTTTTCCTAATCTGACACAATTCAGATCATAGTCTGCCTTCATGTTCTTCCCATCAAAGTGGATAACCTCACATTTATCCACATTATATCTGCCATGCTTCTGCCCACTCACCCAACGTATCCAAGTCTCCCTGCAGCATCATAGCATCCTCCTCGCAGCTCACACTGCCGCTCAGCTGTGTCATCCGCAAACTTGCATTTAATTCCCTCGTCTAAATCGTTAATATATATTGTAAATAACTGAGGTCCCAGCACCGAGCCTTGCATCACCCCACTAGTCACTGCCTGCCATTCGGAAAAGGACCCGTTAATTCCCACTCTTTGCTTCCTGTCTGCCAACCAGGTCTCTATCCATGTCAATGCCCTACCCCCAATACCATGTGCTCTAATTTTGCACAATAAAATCTTGTGTGGGGCCTTGTCAAAGGCTTTTTGAAAGGCCAGATATACCACATCCACTGGCTCTCCCTTATCCATTCTGCTTGTTACATCCTCAAAAAATTCCTGAAGATTAGTCAAGCATGATTTCCCCTTCATAAATCCATGCTGACTTTAAACAATCCTGTTACTGCTTTCCAAGTGCGCCGCTATAACATATTTAACAATTGACTCACGCATCTTCCCCACTACCGATGTAACTGGTCTATAATTCCATGTTTTCTCACTCCCTCCTTTCTTAAAATGTGTGGTTACATTGGCTGCTCCACAGGAACTAATCCAGAGTCGAGAGAACATTGGAAAATGATCACCAATGCATCCACGATTTCTAGGGCCACCTCCTTGAGTACTCTGGGATGCAGACCATCTGGCCCTGGGGATTTATCTGCCTTCAGTCCCAACAGTTTAGCTAACATCATTTTTTGATGTGGATTCTCTTCAGTTCCTTCCTCCCACTAAATCTTCCGTCCCCTAGTATTTCCGGAAGATTGTTTGTGTCTTCCTCAGTGAAGATAGAACCAAAGTATTTGTTTAACTGTTCTGCCATTTCTTTGTTTCCCATTATAAATTCACCTGCTTCTGATTGTAAGGGACCTACATTTGTCTTCACTAATCTTTTCATTTTTACATATCTAAAGAAGCTTTTAGAGTAAGTTTTTATATTCCCCGCAAGCTTCCTTTCATGCTCTTTTTTTCCCCTCTAATTGACGCTTTTGTCCTCCCCTGTTGAGTTCTAAATTTCTCCCAGTCCACCGATTTGCTGCTTCCTCTGGCCAATTTATATGCCTCTTCCTAGGATTTGACACTATCCTTGATTTCCCTCGTCAGCCACAGTTGAGCCGCCTTCCCGGTCTTATTTTTTGCCAAATAGGGATTAACCATTTTTTGGAGTTCATCCATGCAGTCTTTAAATGTTTGCCATTGCACCTCTACCATCATTCCTTTAAGTATAACTAGACTAAGTGGGACCCGTTGGGGCCCAACTTCATACAGGTGGGCTAGTTCCCCAATGCAATATTCCACCTCTCCACCAATTCCAAAATACACACACTCACACACACACACACACACACACACACACACACACACACACACACACACACACACACACACACACACACATACACACTCCACCTCACACATACACACACACACACACACACACTCACTCACTCACTCACTCACTCAGTCACACACTAACTCACACACAGACTTACACACACACGCACACAGACTCGCGCACACACACACACACACACCCTCCACCTCACACATACACATACACACATTCACTCACACACACACTCACTCACTCACTCAGCCACACACTAACTCACACACAGACTCACACACACACGCACACAGACTTGCACACACACATACACTCACAAACAAGCATACACACACATACACACACACACACTCTCACTCTCACACACACTCACATACACTCATACACACATGCACTCACACACACTCACACACACATACACTCACTCGCACACATGCACACATGCACACAAACACACACACTCACACAGACACACAGACACACACACACTGACTCACACACCATACATATGACAGTAAACTTTCTTGAATCTACTCACATGGCTGAGTGCAGCCTCTCCACTGTTGGACTTCCACAATCAGCGTGACCTCTGCACTTACCGGAAATTACGCAGTCCGCGCGACCTGTCCACTAAGTGGAAGTCATGAAATGAGCAGGACTTTTGGACTAAACACAGTCGGACCTAATAAAGCATTTATTCCTTCCAAACACAGTCGGACCTAATAAAGCATTTATTCCTTCCAAACACAGTCGGACTTAATAAAGCATTTATTCCTTCCAAACACAGTTTGACCTAATAAAGCATTGCAGTTTCAAGCACAGGCATGGCAGCAGGCCAAACAACTCATGGCACTGTCACTCATTTCATTCCATTTCCAATTAAGCATTGCATTTTCAAGCACAGGCAGGGCAGCAGGCCAAACAACTCATGGCATTGTCGTTAAGGCTAACAATCATTTATTGCAAGTGCATTGCAGACTCACAGTTCAGTTGATTCACAGCTTAGAATGACACTTGTGGCCTCTCCATCGCAATCTTGCAGAGTGACTGTCTCATGTCCAGGCAACCAGGGTTTTCTAGTCCTGCCCACCCCCGGAAGGGGCGTTACCTTCATTGTCGTGATTGACAGACGAGAGGACCAATCAGCTGATCTCAAGGTTTTGTAAACACTCATATCTTTTTTTATTTTTAATCGATGGGAAAAATCCTCGGGGCTGGCTCAGCAGAGGAGGACTGTGAGTAACATGGCCAAAAATCACAGAGATACAGAGTAAAATCAAAATACTGCACAGACAGGAAGTGGTCAAGATGAGACTTTTAATTATATAGATTTGCCTGTCTATCCTAGCCAATTCACATCTCATACCTTCAAAGTGTCCTTTCTTTAAGTTCAGGACCATAGTCTCTGAATTAACCACGTCACTCTCCATCCTAATGCAGAATTCCACCGTATTACGGTCACTGTTGCCCAAGGGGCTTTGTACAAAAAGATTGCTAAATAATCATCAAAGAAATCTCAACCAATTAAAAATGAAAGTTTTCTTTACAATATCACATGCACCTATGAGGTTAATCAGAAGACTGGACAAAATGCCCAAAGGGTGAATAATGAATATGATTGGCACTTTTGTTTTTCTATTTATACTTATTACTGACTGAGCAACCTCTAGCTAGATTAAGGTGAAATGTGATTATGCTGGTATCATGCCCTGAAGATTGTTGATCCCTGATATTCCGGATGCTGGAGATATCACTTGTTTCCTTTTAGAAGGTCATTAAATTTGCTGAGTTATGTATATGCCAGTGGATATATTGCCAGATGACATAGAAAATCGTAGATGTAAATTAAACACAAGAAATCAGACATGCATTTTTTTAAAGGTATGTTTCACCGAAGTTCCAAAATGAATACATTGATTGAACAACATAATCTCAAGGAATAATTTTCAACCTCTCCAGCGGGAGAATAACCCCGATGTTAGCGGAACACAAATCAAGCCAATTCTACAATGGGTTGGAATCCACTTCACCAGAATCACCCCAGTGTCAAAGCTGACCATTTCCCACTCTCCTAGCTGTGTCTCTGTATGTTGTTCATAACGTACAGAAGGCAGTTGGTTGTCATGCAGAGCCAGTTATCAGTTTGAGTCTATGACTGTGTTGATGGCTGGATGGACCTTCAACCAGCTGCTGCAAGGCCAGATTTATTTTGCTCCGACGATACCAATGTTGTTTTTGCTTTGGCTGCACAAGTTAAAGATCAGCAGCTGATTTACAAACAGCAAACTCCCACAAAAAGCAGTGATAATGACCAAATCTATTGACATTGATTGAAGAATAAATATTGTGTAGGATACCAGTGACAACTCCCTCATAATATTGTGATGAATCATTTTCATCCAATTGAGTGGGCAGATGGATCCTTGTTTCAACATCTCATCTTGACCATGCAGCATTCCCTCTGCACTCATATTCTGTGCATAATATTGGCTGCAGTTATTCACAACAGCATGACCACCTGTTATGATTGAGCGAGGAATCATTTTCACTGTCATTAGGGATTGTGGCATTGGGAGAGCCAGAAAGCCCAGCCAAATTTCCTAAAAGTCTTCAGCTCATAGACACGAGTGCTTAAGTAATCCAAGATTGAGTTGTTGGTCCTGGAACGAGTCGGGGGGGGGGGGGGGGGGGAGGTGGATAGTAAAAGTACAGCTGGAGTCAGGTGTAATGGGATCATAGAGTTAGGACATTCCAGAGCGACTTCTAAGTATCTGGCACAGTTACGTTAGAATCTTGAAAAGTCAACATAATGTGGAGGTCAGTACAGGCCGGAGAGAAAACACAGTCCAACCTGAACTCCAGCAGAGTCTGGAGAGAGTCTGGATACAATGACCACAGAGGCTGACACTGTCTGGAGAGGAGTCAGAGAGGCTAACACTGATCACATAAACTGGCATATGAGGTTGCGGGGGTGTTGGAGGAATTGGAGAGGTCACATTGTTCCAGAGTGTGATCCATGCTCCATAGAGTACAATGTTATCCAGAGTGGAAAATTCTCTGGATGCACCTGGTCAAGGTGTATGATTGGTGTAATTTTACCTCAAATTGATTGCAAATACAATTTGTTCAGTGTTAATTGGATTTACAATCACAAGGAACTGGAACGAACAGCACTAATCTTACAAAATCAAAGGTGTTTTTCAAAATTCAAAATAGACCCTCTTTCATATCCGTACTCCTTATTGAAAAAATACATCAAATCATTTGTACAGGATAGCAATAAATGAGGCAAACATATTTGGAAAGTTGAAAACAATGAGTTTAGAGATGGACAAAGAGATGGAGTAAGTGCAGAGTAGGAATCCCAGGTGGTTAAAAACACAGCTGACATAAGCCATAGGAAAACTGAGATGAGATATTGCAAATGAAATCAGAATCATTGGCATGACCATGTACGAAGAATAAATGTAAGGCCGGATGATGTACTGAGATAGGAAGTGCCAAGCCTTTGGGATAGTTCTTTATTTACCACCAACCCAACCCAGTGCATGGCTGTTTTATTGCTCCAAACATACTCTCGATATTCTGGTGGAACACAGAGGGTCAAGCAGCATACATGGACGGAGATGGTCAACCAACATTTTTTTTCTTTAAACCTCCTCTTAATCTTCATTACTGCAACTGTTTCTCATATCCAACAAGCTTGCTTCCAAAGTAAAATTAATCTCCAGCATATACGAAACAATTCAACCTTTATTGTCGATAATCCCGAACCAAGACCAACTCAACATCAGCCACTGGTTTGAACTTACTATGTTTGAATATATACATATTTTATATTTTGGAGATCAAAGTCTCCCTTATTGGCTTCTTTAAGAGTCAAGAGTAAAAAGTGTTTAATTGTCATATTTAATGAAAACGGAACGATGAAATTCTTACTTGCAGCAGCTTAACAGGCCTGTAAACAGTACTCATAGTTAACAATATAACAGAAAAAGTTCAAAACTTAAAATCATAATTAATGCAAAACTAAAGCCCAAAGTCCCTAGTGCAACCACGACAGTCCGTAGTTTAGTTTAGTTGGTGTTTGTCATGTTCAAGAGCCTGATGGTTGTTTGGAAAATGTTGTTCCTGAACCAAGGGGTCACAGTTTTCAGACACTATCTTCTTTCCCTTGGCAATAGTGAAATGAGAGAATGGTCAGGATGGTATGGGTTCTTGATGATGTTAGCTGTCTTTTTCAGGCAGAGCCTCCTATACATCCCTTCAATGGTGGAGAACTCAGTACCCGTGATGGACCGGGCAGTGTCCACCACTCTTTGTAATTTCCTACATTCCTGGGCATTCGAGTTGCCAAACCAAGCCATGATGCAAACAGTCAATATGCTCTCCACTGAAGAAGACCAAGAGAGTATTCGACATACCAAATCGCCTCATCATTTAAGGAATTAGAGTTGATAGGCTTTCTTTATAGGCCTCGGGTACAGAGACCAGCCTTGTTGCTCAGAAGGGTAAGGAAAAGATGAGGGCAGTAGTAATAGGGAACTCTACAGTTAGGGGGTCAGATAGGCGATTCCTGATAGGCGAGACCCGGATGGTAATTTGCCTCCCTGGCGCCAGGGTCCGGGATGTGACTGAACGTGTCCAAGATATCCTGAAATGGGAGCGAGAGGAGCCAGAGGCCGTGGTACATATAGGTACCAATGACATAGGTAGAAAACTGAATTCTCCATTCAGGACATAGGTCCTGAATGGAGAATTTAGGGAGTTAGGAGGAGAGTTAAGGAGAAGGACCGCAAATGTAACAATCTCAGGATTACTACCTGTGCCACGCGACAGTGAGAGTAGGAATGGAACGAGGTGGAGGATAAATGTGTGGCTGAAGGACCGGTGCAGAGGGCAGGGATTCAAGTTTCTGGTTCATTGGGGCCTCTTTTGGGGAAGGTGTGATCTGTACAAAAAGGACGGGTTGCACTTGAACCCGAGGGGAACCAATATCCTGGCGGGGAGATTTGCAAAGGCTTCAGGGGAGACTTTAAACTAGATCGGTTGAGGGGAGGGACTCAAATAGAGAAAGCAAGTAGACCGTGTGTGAGGCAGGAGGCAGAGAAGGGAAGCAATCAGACGCAACACGTAGGGGGGAAAGAAGAAAATAATAATAAACAGAGAATAAGAGGTGGTGGGTTTCTTATATGTGTGAGCAGAGAGACAGAGGGGTGTAAAATGAGGTAGAAGCAATAGATAGCAAGGTAAAAAGTGGCAGGCAGACAAATCCAGGGCAGAAATCAAAAAGGGCCACCTTTCAACATAATTGTATAAGGGGTAAGAGTGTTGTAAAAACAAGTCTGAAAGCTTTGTGGCTCAATGCAAGGAGCATTCATACTAAGGTGGATGAGTTGAATGTGCAGATAGCTATTAATGATTATGATATAGTTGGGATCATGGAGACATGGCTCCAGGGTGACCAAGGCTGGGAGCTGAACATCCAGGGATATTCAATATTCAGGAGGGATAGACAGAAAGGAAAAGGAGGTGGGGTATCGTTGCTTGTTAGAGAGGAGATTAATGCAATAGAAAGGAAGGACATTAGCTTGGAGGATATGGAATTGATATGGGTAGAGCTGCGAAACACTGAGGGGCAGAAAACGCTAGTGGGTGTTGTGTACAGGCTACCTAACAGTAGTAGTGGAGTTGGGGATGGCATGAAACAGAAAACTAGAAATGTGTGCAACAAAGGTAAAACAGTTATAATGGGTGACTTCAATCTACGTATAGATTGGGTGAATCAAATTGGCAGGGGTGCTGAGGAAGAGAATTTCTTGGAATGTATGCGGGATAGTTTTCTAAACCAAAATGTAGAGGAACCAACAAGAGAGCAGGCTATTCGAGACTGGGTATTGAGTAATGAGGAAGGGTTAGTTAGCAGCCTTGTTGTGCGTGGTCCCTTGGGCAAGAGTGACCATAATATGGTTGAGTTCTTCAATAGGATGGAGAGTGACATTGTTAATTCAGAAACACGGGTCCTGAACTTAAAGAAAGGTAACTTTCAGGGTACAAGACATGAATTGGCCAAGATAGACTGGCAAGTGATTCTTGAAGGGTTGACGGTGGATATGCAATGGAAGGCATTTAAAGACTGCATGGATGAACTACAACAATTGTTCATCCCAGTATGGCAAAAGAATAAATCAGGGAAGGTAGTGCATCCGTGGATAACAAGGGTAATCGGGGATAGTATCAAAGCAAAAGATGAAGTGTACAAATTAGCCAGAGAAAGCAGCCTACCAGAGGGCTGGGAGAAATTCAGAGTCTAGCAGAGGAGGACAAAGTGCTTAATTTGGAAAGCGAAAATGGATTATGAAAGAAAACTGGCAGGGAACATAAAAACTGACTGCAAAAGATTTTATCGATATGTGAAGAGAAAAAGATTAGTTAAAACAAATGTAAGTCCCTTGCAGTCAGAAACAGGTGAAATGTTCATGAGGAACAAGGACATGGCAGACTAATTGAAGAACTACTTTGGTTCTGTCTTCACTAAGGAAGACATAAATAATCTGCCTAAAATAGAATGGGATCGCGGGTCAAATGAGATGGAGGAACTGAGTGAAATCCAGGTTAGCTGGAAAGTGGTGTTAGGTAAATTGAATGGATTAAAGGCCGATAAATCCCCAGGGCTCCCATAGGCTGCATCCCAGGGTACTCAAGGAAGTAGCCGCAGAAATAGTGGATGCATTAGTGATAATTTGTCAAAACTCTTTAGATTCTGGAGTAGTTCCTGAGGATTGGAGGGTAGCTAATGTAATCCCACTTTTTAAAAAGGGAGGGAGAGAGAAAACGGGGAATTACAGACCAGTTAGTCTAACATCGGTAGTGGGGAAACTGCGAGAGTTATTAAAGATGGGATAGCAGCGCATTTGGAAAGTGGTGAAATCATTGGACAAAGTCAGCATGGATTTACGAAAGGTAAATCATGTCTGACGAATCTCATTGAATTTTTTGGGGATGTAACTAGTAGAGTGGATAAGGGAGAAGCAGTGGATGTGTTATATCTGGACTTTCAGAAGGCTTTCGACAAGGTCCCACACAAGAGATTAGTATACAAACTTAAAGCACACGGTATTGGTGGTTCAGTATTGATGTGGATAGAGAACTGGCTGGCAGACAGGAAGCAAAGAGTAGGAGTGAACGGGTCCTTTTCAGGATGGCAGGCAGTGACTAGTGGGGTGCCGCAAAGCTCAGTGCTGGGACCGCAGCTACTTACAATAGATATTAATGATTTGAACGAGGGAATTGAATGCAACATCTTGAAGTTTGCAAATGACACAAAGCTGGGGGGCAGTGTTAGCTGAGAGGGGAATGCTAGGAGGCTGTAAGGTGACTTGGATAGGCTAGGTGAGTGGGCAAATGCTTGGCAGATGCAGTATAATGTGGATAAATGTGAGGTTATCCACTTTGGTGGCAAAAACAGGAAAGTAGACTATTATTTGAATGGTGGCCGATTAGGAAAAGGGGAGATGCAACGAGACCTGGGTGTCATGGTACACCAGTCATTGAAAGTAGGCATACAGGTGCAGCAGGCAGTGAAGAAAGCGAATAGTATGTTAGCATTCATTGCAAAAGGATTTGAGTATAGGAGTAGGGAGGTTCTACTACATTTGTGTAGTGTCTTGGTGAGACCAAACCTGGAGTATTGCATACAGTTTTGGTCTCCAAATCTGAGGAAAGACATTCTTGCGTTAGAGTGAGTACAGAGAAGGTTGACCAGACTGATTCCTGGGATGTCAGGACTTTCATATGGAGAAAGACTGGATAGATTTGGCTTGTACTCGCTGGAATTTAGAAGATTGAGGGGGGATCTTACAGAAGCTTACAAAACCCTTAAGGGGTTGGACAGGCTAGATGCAGGAAGATTGTTCCCGATGTTGGGGAAGTCCAGGACAAGGGGTCACAGTTTAAGAATAAGGGGGAAATCTTTTAGGACCGAGATGAGAAAAACATTTTTTAGATGAGAGTGGTGAATCTCTGGAATTCTCTGCCACAGAGGGTAGTTGAGGCCAGTTTGTTGGCTTTCTTTAAGAGGGAGTTAGATGTGATCCTTGTGGCTAAAGGGATCAGGGGGTATGGAGAGAAGGGAGGTAAGGGATACTGAGTTGGATGATCAGCCATGATCATATTGAATGGCGGTGTAGGCTCGAAGGGTACCTGCACCTATTTTCTATGTTTCTATGTTTCTATGTTTATGATTGCATCAATGTACTGGATCCACAACAGATCTTGAGAGAAATGCACACACAGGATTTTAAAATCTGATTCTCTCCACCACCAACCTGTCGATGAAGACAGTATATCGATCTTCGGCATTTAGCATCAGGGCTTCCCGTGTCATTCTATGTCACATGACTTGAATGCCCAAGATTTGTTTCTCAGAAGATTGCAAACCTCCTACTTCATTCAAGGCTTCCGGTTGGGGAACACTTAGATGGCCTTGGTGGGAACACATTCTTCCACACATTCCCTTACGAAGTCGGCAACAATTGTAGTGTATACATTCATGTCCATTTCCGAGTCCATGAACATTGTCAATCTACTAACTGCAAGCTATTCTGGAGTTGTTCCTCTGCCTCCACTGGCCAACTCTGTACAGTTCTCACTGCTGGAGCTGCACTTTTCACCAGGCATGGAAATTGCTCTCAAAACATGTGGGGGACACAATTTCTTGGCGGCCGCTCGCGTATGCGCACACACATGGGGCTTCGGCCATGGGCCCTGTGGACGACCTGGCTGGTGACCAACTCCAAACTCCAGGAACAGCAGCTTCGTCTGCCCTGAATCGTGGGGCTTCAATCGGCTCATTCGTGGGGGCTTCAACATCGGGAGCCTCGATTGCCTCGATGCAGCAATTTGACCGCGGGGCAGTGGAAGATCCCACGCCGGAAGAAGAAAAGCCCTGCGAATGGGCGGATTCAAACTCCACTCTACGATCTTTGCTCCACGGACGTCTTCCTCCTCCAATCACCTCCAATTCTCTATCCTCAGTTCCACCCCCCTACTTCTGCCTCTGACCGACACCTGCCTCCTCCAATCATCGCGCTGAATCATCATGTCCCCCCCCCCCCCCCCACTGCCTGCTGACCGATGTCTCTCTCCTCTAATCGGCGCCCTTGATCATCAGTCCCACCCCCAATGTCTCGCGGAAAGCGGAGATTTTTAACGCCTTTTTATTACTGAGTTTTAAAATACGGATTACAAATCATGGGGAGGAGGGGGGGGGGGGGGGGGGTCGTCGCCCACCTCTGAAAACATGGAGAAATGAGACCCCCCCATGTCCCTGTCCCACCGGGATTTCCACCCCCTGCTTTTCACATGCTGCCTATATACAGGAAATAGGAGCAAGGTTTGATATCACAAAGTGAGGTGGGTATTATTCACTGAAGAATGCAGAACGATGTATATTTTGCTCAATATCCACAATCAAGTGCCTTCTCTCACACTACATAACTTGACCCTCTGACAATCCTGTAAAATGTCAATCTCTTTCCATATAATAGGAGAAATACTCTTTGCTAAGGTTCCATTTGCTTCTATTTCATTTCGGAGTCACGTGAGTGACTTCGTGAAGAGCCCGCCGGCACGCATGCGCGACATATCGTCGCAACGCATTGCTGCCGACGGCTGGTGGGGAGGGCGGCTCCCGACCAGCCCTTCAGAGGGCCGACTCAGGTAAGGCTAAGCCCCCTAGAGTTGGTGTTTCCTGTTGGGGGGGGGGGGACGGTGTGTTCTCTCCCTACAGGAACGTGGATTGGAGTCGCCGGCCACTTATCCCGGAGCCCGCCTCAGCGGCTCACCTGCGAGTCGGGCCGGGAAATAGGCGTGGTAGTCGGGGAGCCCTGTTGGTACAGGGCCCGACCCGCCGATACACCGGAGCTCCAGTGGGAGTTGGTGTCCTGTTGTGGCGGGTGTGTATTGTGCTCTCTCCCTACAGGTACGTGGCCGGGAAATAGGCGTGGATGTCGGGGAGCCCTGTTGTTACCGGGCCCGACCCGCCACTATGCAGGAGCTCCAGTGCTGATTCGAGGAGCAGGAGCTCCAGTGCTGATTCGAGGAGCAGGAGCTCCAGTGCTGATTCGAGGAGCAGGAGCTCCAGTTCTGATTCGAGGAGCAGGAGCTCCAGTTATCAAGGAGCAGGTAAACCCTGTTGTCCATATCGGGGTCGCCAACGGGCACGTTGGGCGACCTGGGCCAGGGCTCGCGTGCTGCTGCACGGCCCTTCTCCCTCCGCCCTCCGAGTAGGGGGAGGGAAGGAGCTCGCAAGCCTAACCCTTCTGGGGCTATGGCATTACCTGCCGCCGAGTTGCGGACTGGTTCACAGGCGGGACCCAGGTCTATGGTGAGGTCTAGCATCCAACCCCCAAACCCCGACGCCGGGACGGGGGGCTTGGGTACGGTCCCGCCTCAGTCGCCGAGTCCCCCATGGATGGGGGGGACGAGACCATGCATCGGCAAGGTCCACGATGTGGGCAGCCGGCAAGCCCGCGCGGGCGTCGGATCTCCATGCTTCTGCTGGAGCCGACTCCCAGCCGCTGTTGCCCTTCATGGCAGCGGCTTCCGCTCCCGCTAAACGGAGGCGGTTGAACACATCTCCCGCGCGGGAATCGCGCAGTTTCGCTTCGGCGGCTGGCAGTGACATCTACCGGCACCGAGATCACCTCAACGAGGTGCGGGCCGATGACAGGAGCCCCGGCAATCTTTCTGAGCCGGAGGACTCCGACCACCCGAGTGTTCAGGGTGAAGGGCGTTTGGCCGCATGACGCGGCTACTGGAGCAGAATCATCGGGAGGAACCATCCAGCTCCAGTAGGCACAGGGAGGTTTCACCATCGTCAGCAGGAGCTGAGAACCGTCAGCTCCAGGAGGAGGTCCTATTGGTGGCCTTAAAGCCAGACACAAAGCCCAGCGAACTGCTCCTCCCTTCAACGAGCCCATACGCCACGGTCGCCGAGTCCCCCATGAATGGGAGGACGAGACCATGAGTCGGCAAGGTCCATGATGTGGGCAGCCGGCAAGCCCGCGCGGGCGTCGGGTCTCCATGCTAAGTCAGGTGCCGACTCCCCGCCGCATTTGCCCTCTGGGGCAGCGGGATCAAGCTCCGCCGAGGAGGCGTTTGAGTGTACCTCCCGCGCGGGAATCGCTCAGCTTTGCTGCAGCGGCTGCCAGCGACAGCTTCCGGCACTGGGTTCACCTCGACGAGGTGCGGACCGATGGACGCAGCCCCAGCAGTTCAGCAGAACATGAGGACTCCGTCTGCCCGAGTTCTAAGGCCGAGGGGCGTATTGGCCAGGATGGAGCGGATGTTGGAGCTCCTCCTGCAACAGAATAAAAATTTTTCGGGGAAGACCTCCCCAAGAGGGTCCAGGAGCGGGATGACCACGCTACGATGGTGGGACTCATGTGGTCACATCTCTCGACCAGGAAGGCCCTGCCATTAGGCCAGCAAGGGCCTCCGCTCCAGCTCCGCCTCAATTTTCAGAATCCAGCACCTCCACATACGGCCATGCATCTCGAGGGCCGCCGATAACCATGACGGTAAGGTGGTCTGGATTTCATGCCCCTGCATGTTGAACTTCACGTTGATGGGGAACTACGGCTCTTTCCGGGGGCATGCGGTCCCATCACGTCTGATGAGTTTATCTTACAAAGTATTCAAGGCCATGCGATTGAATTTCATCAATGGAGACATCCCTCCATCCCAGCATATGCAGATCCGAAATTTACACTGTCCAGCAAAAAGCGGCAGTAGGCTAGGCTGAAAAATTTACAGTCACAAGGAGGGATGGAGGATGTCGACTTATTTTTTCATTTGCACCATTTGAATACTTTTGTAGAATATACCCATTTCAAACTGGAAACGTTCCAGACATCTAAGTTCTTGGGTTCTGGGGGCTGCTTTGTGGCATGCATTGATTAAAGATGCATGCTATTCAGTATCCATTCAGAAATGCCACAGGAAGTTCTTGCCATTTATCTGGATGGATCAGCTCTGGCTCTACAGAGCTTTGCCAAATGGGCTTACACACTCCTAGATTATTTCTAAATTGCTCCAATCAATACTGGCTACACTAGGAGACAAAACCACATAGTGTTGGCCTGTCTAGGTGATATCCTAATTATTGGGAATCAGCCGAACTGGCAGTTTCAGCCCGTGGACATTTTTCAGCAAATGGGGTTCATTACCCATCCAGATAAATCAACGTCCTGCCCTTCACAGGTTAAGGGTATCTGGGGTTATGGTGGATTCCAATCACGTGAGGGCCACCCAACTATGCTAGGGCCTAGTCTGGGTCAGTATACCATCAATTCAACAAACTACTACGGTAATTGGCAAGATTGTAGCGGTTTTCCAGCTGCCCAAAACGGGCCTTGGCGTTATCAAATTTGCAGAGCGCCAAGGTCTCGGCGTTAAAACTGAACGCTAGACATTTCCATCGACCACTGCAGCTGCCTTGCACGGCACAGATTGCGTTACAATGGAGGATTGACAATATTTATGTCACCTAAATCCATCATTTTGGCCAATCCGATGGTATACTTACAAACAGACGCAAGCTCCCATGTCCGGGGTGCTATGGACAACTGCTCCAGTTGTGAGGGCAGATGGGACACCCTTGAATTTACCTTCTTGTTGTCACAAGGGATAAACTATTTGGAGATGCTGGGAGCATTTCACGGACTTCGAGCTTCTTGTTCTAGCTTTACTGATGCTCATGTCCGTCTCCAAATGAATAATACCACTGAGGTGGCCTATCTCAACCATATGGGCGGTACCAGGTCACTTTCATGTGATGAATTGACAAATACAATTTGGCTCTGGTGTGTTCGACGCACTATTTGGATTTCAGCTACCTGTTTCCCAGGTGAGCTCTATACAGTGGCGGACATCAGGTCACGCAAACTCTATGACCACATCAAGTGGGTGATGAATCTCCACATATCCGCTAATATTACTGCCCACTTTGGTGAACCGGATATCGACCTCTTTGCGTCACGGTTGAACCATCAGGTACCAACATACGTTTGTGGGACCCGATCCTGGGGCAATGCCGGTGGATGCGTCTCGCTGGACTGAGGGAAATGGGTTTCTATGCCTTTCCTCCATTTTGCCTCACCAGTCGGGTGTTGCGGGTAATCCAGACCAATGCTGCTAAGGGCATTCTTATCATACCCGACTGGCCTACGCAGCCATGGTATCCGGTGGTCCTTGATATGATCAGTCGACCTTGGGTCCTCTTCGAGGGTTGCCCATAATTGGTACACACCCTGTCTCAGGGGGACCACATCCCTGCCACAGTCATCTAAACTTGTTGGCTTGGAGGTTCTGCACAGGCCATTACTGCGGTATGGCATATCATCTAGAACCATGGATACCATCGGAGCATCATGCTGGGAGTTCACCAGGCGGCAATATCTCTCTCACATCCGGAAATGGGAAACCTACTGCGGCCGCTCCCATATTACCTACGACGCTGTAACCATAACCGACGTATTGGAATTCTGACGGGGTTGCATCATAATGAGCACCTGAGCTACAGTGCCATCAGCAGCGCCTCAAGTGCGCTGTCATTCTACCTCAATGTTAAGGTAGGATCCAACAGGCTGGTGTCCAGACTCATGCGGGAAATATTCAATTCGAATCCGCCCAGACCACGCTATAATATTACCTGGGATATCGGGGAAATACTCACCCTGCTCAGGACGTGGTCGCCCATGGAGGGCCTGGAACTGGACAAACTCACCCTGAAGCTGGTGATGTTACTGGCACTGACTTCAGCACAGAGGGTACAGACACTCCGCAAAATCCAGATCGACAGGATGATCTCTACCCCTGCGGCAGTAGTCTTCGTCATAGACGAGCTACTCAAGCAGCATAGACCTGGGTTCACAGGGCTGCAGCTGAAGTTCCTGGCATACCCCGCTGATGCACGGCTATGTTTAGCCGCCCATATCCGTCACTTTGTGAAAGTGACGAGAAAACTGAAGGAATGGAGAACCCTCACCATAGAGTGACGGTCCAGACGATATCCAGGTGGCTCAGGATCATCTTGAGTAAGTCACGTGTTGACACTAATATCTTCAAATCCCATTCCACCAGGGCATGCATCAACGTCGGAGGCAAGGGTCATGGAGGTGCCCATGGACCATGTTCTTGCCACAGTAGGATGGCGTACGAAGCCTCCTTCCAGCGGTTCTACAATACATCTGTTGCCGCTCCTCTACAGTTTGCGGAGGCCGTGCTGAATGCAGGTCAAGAACGTGGAGATGTCCCCGAATAGGGGTTTTTTCTTTTGTTGTTAACAAATGTTGCTCTTGTCTTTCAGTATAAGCAGTCTGGAAAGTTGATTACTCCTATCCATCCTCATAAGTGGTGTGTGACAGCATGGACGTGGTCCAGGGCATGGAATCACAGAGCTTTGAAGTCTTCACGAAGTCACTCACGTGACTCCGAAATGAAATAGTAAGATTGAACGAGAACTTACCAGTTCGAAGGTTGATCTTTATTTCATGAGGAGTTGCGGTGAGGGATTTCGTGCCCTCCGCTCCCAACCCTCGATCATACTCAACTGGTAATTAGAGTCTCTTCAATCTTACAATGCCAAGTCATTTCTGTTGTTGTTTCTGTGATTCCACACCGCTACTTTGAAGAATGTCGCGCATGCGTGCCGGCGGGCTCTTCACGAAATCCCTCAACACAACTCCTCATGAAATAAAGATCAACCTTCGAACTGGTAAGTTCTCGTTCAACCTTACTATTCCTTTGGAGATTGAAATTAATTCCATCATCAATATCATCATAGGCCGAGGCAGATATTCACAGATTCACCACAGCCTTGACTGGAGATACTGAACTGCAGGTTAAAAAATAAGGTGATTCAATTATGATGACAATTAGATAGCTTTAATCTTGGCTCTTCAAATTTTCAAACAGCCCCTAGGGTTTCAGGATGAATCAGTTTCAATTCAGCTGGTGAGGCAGCATCTATGGAGCGAAGGAAATAGGCAACGTTTCGGGTCAAGACCCTTCTTCAGACCCGAAATGTTGCCTATTTTCTTCGTTCCATAGATGCTGCCTCACCCACTGAGTTTCTTCAGCATTTTTGTCTACCTTCGATTTTCCAGCATCTGCAGATCCTTCTTAAACAAAAAGTTTCAATTCAGCTGTGAGTTTTACGCTGGGTAATGAAGGAATGGACTTCCATCCAAATTCTGATTCTCCTATGCTGTCATTAATTCTAGTCTAAACATGACATTATTAGTAAATTCTGTGCTGACCTCATCAGCCACAGTGCCCATAGAAATGGAGTCTTCATTGACTTGCATGAATACATTAAACTTTAACTGATACCTTTAAAGCAACTCTCTTTCCAAATTCTCTCTGTGAATAAATGGTCAGAGGACCACCATTCCAGTTTTATTCCACCAGGGAGGTCTTACCTTCCACTACCTGCAACCTCCGGCAACCACCTTCCACTAGCATCGCAACCGGCTTCGATTAAAAAATGACCGATTTTTAAAACAGCAACCTATTTTTAGGCACGGACGGTTTTCAATTTTTTGAAATAATCGCCGGAAGATAGAAGAGCGGAAACCATTTTCGACCATAAGGGAGACTGGCATAAACCTCCGGAAACCGCACGGAAACCTTGGGTGGGGCGCAAAGTCTCCAGAGGTTTCCGTTCAGGTTTCCTATGTAGGACAGGGGCATTACTCCAGCATTTTGTATCTATCCTTGTATAATATCCTCCCTGGCATTGCATAATATTACATTTTTTTCAGGGATGTGGTATGGGCTGAATTCTTTTGGATCACATTGCGGCCTGCCATGGAAGATGTCAAGCCTGTGATCTAGAATCTTTTTTCTAGATTAAGATGGCACTTCATTTGCAGTAGATCCAACTTTTGCAAGCGGTATAAATGCATCAACAGGCTTCCTGTTCCATGTTGAGCCTGTTACCTCACTATCATTGCCAGTCAAAACAATTTAAAATCAACTTATCTCTCAACACCATTTTCCTGCCTTCTCCCTGTAACCTTTAGCACCCTTACCAAGTATCTGTCAATCTCTATATTCAAGAGGGCATGACATGAGAATTAAGGGACAGAAGTTTAGGGGTAACATGAGGGAGAACTTCTTTACTCAGAGAGTGGTGGCTGTGTGGAATGATCTTCCAGCAGAAGTGGTGGAGGCAGGATCGATTTTAACATTTAAAAGTAAAGTGGATAGGTATATGGACAGGAAGGGAATGGAGGGGTATGGTCTGCGTGCAGGTAGATGGGACTAGGGGAAAATAAATGGTCGGTACGGACTGGAAGGGCCGAGAAGGCCTGTTTCCGTGCTGTAATTGTTATATGGTTATATGGTTATATTAAAAATACCCAAATGACGGCCTTCACATCCATCTGTGGCAATGAATTCCATGGATTCATCTACCTTTGACCAAAGAGATTCCTCCTCATCTCCTTTCTAAAGGTATGTATCCTTTTATTCTGAGACTGTGTCCTCTGGTTCTAGACTCTCCCACTTAGGCAATAGACAATAGACAATAGGTGCAGGAGTAGGCCATTCGGCCCTTCGAGCCAGCACCGCCCTTCAATGTGATCATGGCTGACCATCCACAATTAGTACCCCATTCCTGCCTTCTCCCCATATCCCCTGACTCCGCTATATTTAAGAGCCCTATCTAGTTCTCTCTTGAAAGTGTCCAGAGAACCGGCCTCCACCACCCTCTAAGGCAGAGAATTTCACAGACTCACAACTGTCTGTGTGAAAAAGTGTTTTCTCATCTCCGTTCTAAATGGCTTACCTTTCTAATGTGGCCTCTGGTTCTGGATTCCCCCAACATTAGGAACATGTTTCCTGCCTCTAGCGTGTCAAAACCCTTAATAATCTTATAAGTTTCAATAAGATCCCCTCCCATTCTTCTAAATTCCAGAGTATACAAGCCCAGCCGCTCCACTCTCTCACTTGTGAAAACATCTGGTCCACATCCTATCGATCCAGGCTTTTCACTATTCTGCAAGTTGCATTGGGGTCCCCCCCTCTTTCTTCTAAATTCCAGCCTAATGCCCTTAAACGCTCATCATATGTTAATCCAGTCATCGCCGGGATCATTCTTGTAAACCTCATCTGGATCTTCTCCAATGCTTCCTTAGAAATAGGCCCCAAAACTGCTTACAATACTCCCAACGTGGTCCGACCAGTGCCTTATAAAGCCTCATTCAAACATCATCACTGTTTTTGTATTCTACTCATCTTGAAATAAATGCTAACATTTAATTTGCCTTCCTTACTATCGATTCAACTTGCAAGTTAACCTTTTGTGAATCCTGCACTAACACTCCCGTCACTTTGCATCTCTGATTTCTGAATCATCTCCCCATTTTAAAAAGTCTACACCGTTATTCCCATTACCAAAGTGCATGACTGTACAGCAAGCTATGCTGTACTTTATTTGCCACTTTTTTGTCCACTCTCCCAACCTGTCCAAGTCCTTCTGCAGAGTCCTTGATTTCTCCACACTACTTGCCCTTCCACCTATCATGATACTTATTCATATCATGTGCAAACCATATCAGACTTCATATGATACCTATTCATATAATCTACAACAAAGCCTTCAGTTTTCTCATCCAAGTAATTGAAATACAATGCGCAGAGTAGCGGTCCCAGCATCGACCTTTGCGGAACACTGCTAGTCACTGGAAGCCAACCAGAAAAATCCCCCTTTATTCCCACACTTTGCCATCTGCCTTTCAGCCAGCTTTCTAGCCTTCTATCCATGCCTCCAATACCATGGGCCCTAATTTCTAGCCTTCTATCCATACCTCTAATACCATGGGCTCTCATCTTCTTTAGTAGCCTTGCTTGTGGCACCTTATCGAAGGCCATCTGAAAATCCAGGGAAACAAGTTTCAGTTTAGTTTAGGATCTCCACTGACTCCACTGACTCTCCTTTGTCTATCCTGCTATTAACTTTCTCAAAGAATTTCAACAGATTCGGCAGGAAAGATCTGCTTTTCATAAAACCATGCTGACTTCGGCTTATTTTTATCATATGCTTCTAAGTACGTTCCAGTGGATTTTAAATATATTACATAATGTTTATTTGCCAAGATCCATCTGTTCCTATTCATTGTAAATCTTTTATTGATTCATGGAAATAGAAATAAACATTAGTCAATGGAATGTTGCTTTTTAGTGTTAATTACTGATTATGACTTCAACCAAGGTACAAAATTGAATCAATTTATTAATGTATGCAGCAACAGCTAAGTTAATGTTAAAGAGTACAATCAGAAGATAGAGAGCTGTAAACTCGAATGAGCAACATCCATTTTACAACATGAATGTGTGTTAAAGGACAAAATGTGGTATATTGCAAATGTGTTTCCCTTCTATGCCTGGTCTGTACCCATATATCAAATAGAACCTCCCTGTAGTCAAGTAGATTACAACATCTGATTCAGGATGATGTTGGAGCATACAATTAATCATGTCAGTTTGCAGGCTGTTTTCTCAGGAGCCAAAAGTGACCTCAGACACTACTGCAGGATGCTACTGCTGAGTAAAGTAAATTAAAAAAATCAAGCAAATATATAAAATGCTGCAAACACTCTGCACATCAGGCAACAGCTGTGGAGAGAGAAACATGGTTAATATTTCAAGTGGAAGGCCCTTTGTCATAACTTGGAAAGAGAGAACATAAATTAGATTTAAATAGCAAAGAAGATGGAGTTTGATGACAAAGCGAAAAAAGCTAATAGTGTTGCCTGTTGATTGAGTTGTTGAGTGATTAATAAAGGGTCTCGACCCGAAACGTCACCTATTCCTTTGCTCCATAGATGCTGCCTCACCTGCTGAGCTTCTCCAGCATTATTGTCTACCTGTGAGTTTGTGTGTGTGTTAGAGATAGAGATAGAGAGAGGGAGGGAGGGAGGGAGAGCGAGAGGTAGAAAGAGAGAGAGAGAGAGAAAGGGAGAGGGAGAGAGGGAGAGGGAAAAAGAGAGAGAGAGAGAGAGAGAGAGAGGGAGAGGGAGGGAGGGAGGGAGGGAGAAGGCGCACCTCCTCTATCTGGGGGTGTACCTGAGCCCCACTGAGAATGCTTTGCCGGCAAACTGGCAGGAGTTGGAGACGAAAGTGGTTGCCCGGCTGGGGCGCTGGTCAGGCCTGCTTGGAGTTCTTTCCTTTCGGGGGAGGGTGCTGGTTATAAACCAGCTGGTGGCCTCCATGTTATGGTACCGGCTGGCTACTCTTGTCCCACCCTCTATATTTGTAACTGCTTTACAGAAGAAGCTGGTAGATTTCTTTTGGGGAAATAGGAAGCACTGGATTTCCGCTGCGGTCCTGAGTCTCCCGTTAGAGGAGGGCGGCCAGTCCTTGGTATGCGTGCGTACCCAGGTGGCGGCTCTCCGTCTCAGGACTCTGCGGAGATACATGTATGTAGAGAACCCTCCCAGATGGCACGCTCTGGCCACGTATTTTTTCCGTCAGGGTCGTTGCCTAAGGGGGGGTCTCGCGGCTCCCGGTGGCGGGCATCAGTCGACCCGCTCTAAGGGGCTTCCCTGTCTTCTACAGGGATGTGCTAAGAGTGAGGAATTTGGCTGTTTTCAGCCAGAGTGCTGTTCCACGAGGAGAGGGGGATGTTGTGGCTGCGGGTGTGGCTGGTCCTCATCCTGCCATGGTGGGTGTAGAGGAGAGGCGCGAGCCTAGAGTGGTTCAGATAGAGCTTATCCCCGCTCCGCCATATCTGCTCATCGGGCCTAGGCTCCGGGATATTTCTCGGCCTCCGGCTCCACATAATCTGAGCTGCCTTTCTGAGATGACCAGTATGCCATTTCATGAGGCGAAGAGACGCACACTGTATAGGATGCTACTGCACATTCTGAACCACCGTGCCTTCGTCTCCCGTCCTGACTCACCATGGAGGACGGTGTTACCATCCGAAGGCAGGGGGGGTCCCCAGTGGGGGTCCTTCTATAAGGGAGTTGTACCCCTTTATATTGGGGACCTGGGGTGGAGAGTGTTGCATGGAGCGGTGGTTTGTAATAAACTTTTGAGTCGGTTCACGGGCTCGTCTGCCGCATGTATTTTCTGCGGAGAGGAGGAGACCGTGTTCCATGTGTATATGGAGTGTGAGAGGTTACTGCCCCTGTACCAGTATCTGAAGGGGTTGTTCCTCAAGTTTTGGCTGCATTTTAGCCCCACAATCCTGGTGTTCGGACACAAGGCAGGGAGTGGGGAGAGCCGAGTGTGGGGGGGGGACTTACCTGTCGGTTTGCTCCTCGGCCTGGCTAAGGTGGCCATTCGCGGGTCCAGGCAGCGGGCGGTCGACGGTCAGGCGAGAGTCGGCTGCCTGCCCCTCTTTCGGGCCTACGTCCGTGCACGTGTGTCCCTGGAGAGGGAACACGCGGTGTCCATGGGGACTCTGGAGGCTTTCCGTCAACGCTGGTCACCGCGTGGGGTTGGGGCTATTATAAACAATGAATGTACTGTTGTACTACAATGATCTGTTCGTTATAGTGTGATTTTGATTATGTTTTGATGTGTTGTATTTTATGATTGTGTTGAATAAAGTTTTTGAAATGGAAAAAAAAAAAAAAGAAAAAGAAAAAGGGAGGGAGAAGGAGAGAGAGGGAGGGAGAAGGAGAGAGAGGGAGAGGGAGAGAGAGCATGAGCAAAGGAACAACATTTAGGATTTTTATTTTACATCAAGAGTTATTATTAGTCATATATACCAAATATAAAACAGAACAATGGCATTCTTACTTGCTGCAGCTGGACAGGCACATTTTCATTTATTGTTCCCATATCTTCTGTTATTTTTATTTTCAAAAAATAGCCATGCTTCTGCCTTTAAATGAAGATTGGA
Organism: Raja brachyura; assembly: GCA_963514005.1. The sequence continues at coordinate 39,435,273 of OY740786.1, forward strand.
GAATTCCACCAGCCATCTTACACTGTGAGATACAATGAACTAATTCCTCCTTCAATTCTGTTCGCTATTCCTTACTTGGCCATTATGTCTGTCAATATTATGAATCTCTCTCTGTCAACATTGGGGAAGCGTCTTTCCCACAGTGATGAAAGCAATTCAAGGGTGCCTTCTCAGGTTTACTGATGCCAGGCAATGAATGTAATCTTTCCAGTGTTACTCACATCCTGAGAAGCAAATACAAACATAGGGGAATGAAGTACAAAGCTGAGCAAGCAGGTAAGTTTTTCTTTGGAATCAACACGACCTGCATGAGAGTGTACAACAGGAATTGTAGAACTAAGATGGCAGCAATTCACATAAAGGCTGACACACCACTGCTTTCTGTCACCTTGCCGGTGGAACTAATATGACAGTTATAGAACCAAGCCAATTATTTACATAATTACCCCTCATAATGCACATGCAAGGTTGTAAGCATTCAATATTTGATAGATCAAAGAAACTCACCATTCATAATGAATCAAGGTAGAAAACAGGGATCATTACCAGCGATTAGTAAAGGGCCTGTCCCACTTTGCCGGTTTTTTAGGTGACTGTCATAATCATAGCAGATCGCCGACAAACTGGCGACTGGATCCCCCCCCCCCCCCCATAACAATGTCTACCACAAGCTACAACAACCTACCATCTAGTCGCCGGCAGGCTACGGCAAGCTACCGACAATCGGCGACCCATTAGGATGTCCACCTACGACCACACCCACGACAACCTATGACCACACAGGTGACAACATACATGGACCTATGACAAGCTACGACAATCTACGACCCTGTCGGCGACAACTGAAGACAACTGAAGACAATTCAGTTGGTATCTGTCACCGGTTGATGTAGGTTGATGTAGGTAGTCGCCAATGGAATTCATTGAAGTAAGCACCGGCGACAACCTACATCACCTGGCGACCATCTACGACAGCACCTACTTCAGGAGAAGTCAAGCTACGCTCATTGGCGTCAACCCACTGTCGCCAAAACTTTTTGAATACATTGAAAATCCAGTGGCGACCAGAAAACGCTATGACTCTTTGGGTGACAGAGGAGACTCCTCACGACCATAAAGGCAACACCCCGGTTACCATGTGGCAACAGCCTAGTTGCCTGTAGTCGCCTAAAAATTTCTTAAGTGGGACAGGCCCTTAAAGCTTCAAAATTGATTTAATTTACAATCATTCTCAGCCCAAAGGAAGATACTTACCACATAAATTAATGGGCCTGTCCCATTTAGGTAACTTTTTAGGCGACTGCTGGAGACAATGCAGTTCAAGGTTCAAGGTTAGTTTATTTGTCACATACACCAATTGGTGTAGTGAAATGCTTCTTGCCATGCAGCACATAAATAAAGAATACAGACATAACACTAATAAAGAGGTTTAAACATAAAAACATCCCCCCACAATGGTTCCCATTATGAGGGAAGGCACAATGTCCAGTCCCCAACCCATGTCCACCCATAGTCAGGCATATTGAGGCCTCCGCAGTCGCCTTCACGGAGGCCCGATGTTCCAGGCCGTTCTCGCCGGGTGATGGTGCTCCGGCGTCGGGAGAATCCTCTCAGCGGCTTGGGACACCAGGAACGGCCGCTTCCTTACGGGAGTCCGCGGCTTCCAGAGCCGACAAGGCCGTGCTGAATGGAACTCCTCCCTGGCTCCCGATGTTAAAGTTCAGCGCCGCCGTCCGCAGCCGGCCGCTCCACAGACCCGCGGCTCCGCGATGTTTGTCTCGGGCAGTCTCAGCTCACCGGGGTTCCAGTGCGGCGACCCAGGCAAGGCATCACCCGCTCCATCCCGCGATGGCGCTCCAGCGCTGCAGCGCTCCGCCGCTGCCGAAGCCGAGGTTCTGGGCGGTCCCCTCAGGAAACGCCACTCCAGGCCCGCTGGTAGGCCGCGAGGACGGGTCGAAGATGCAGCCCTGAGAAAAGCTGCCTCTCCGACCAGGTAGGGACCAGGAAAAGCAGTTTCCCCCTTCCCCCCCCCCCTCCCCCCCACATAAAAAAGAATAGACTCCAAAACAAAACAATTTAACATACTAAAAAAAAAGAAAAGGAGGAAAGACATACAGCTGCAGGCTGGGCAGCCATACCATACAGGACGGCGCCCTCTACCCAGTCACCATATGGTGCAGTCACCATATGGTCGCCACATGTTCGCGGCTAGTTGCTGAGGAGTTGCCTTCATGGTCGCGAGGATATCCCGCATTCTGGCAACTAGTCACGGCCTCATTCTGGTTGCCATGAATTTTTCAACATGTTGAAAAATTAGTGGTGATTAGAATGAAGCCGCCATGGAGAGTAGTGAGAATTCACGTGCCATAGGTGGGTCGGCAGGTGGTCCTAATGAGTTGCCAGGAGGTCAGAGGTTCTCAGAGGTTCTCGGAGGTTCTCGTAGGTTGGAGCCGGTGCTAACCAGTGAATTTAATTGGCTCATTGGGAAAAAAAAGGTAAGCAGTAGTTTTCAGAACCAAGGATAACCGACCGGTAATGCTAAATGCCCGCCAAGCTTCACAGCCATGTATCTCTGGCTTCTTAAAAGTTGTCTCCACTCCTTCTCCCTCCTTCTCCCCCTTCTCCCACCCTCTTTTAAAGGACTTACCTCTTCACTGTGCTTTAGCTGTCTTTTTACAGTGCCGACCTTCCTGGTCATCGCGGTGTGTGTCTGTATCACCTTGGCTTTGCACTGTGAATTATTTAGACAGGGCAAGCAGCGGGAGCACTGTCTAAAAAATTCACACGGGCTAGTGAAGGAAGCGATGTGTTTGTGTGTGTGTGTTCCACTCTGACAGTCCCGGTTCCAGTTCCCGGTTTTTCAGGTGACTTCCCGCAACTTGACAGTCGCCGGCAGTCCGCTGAAAGATCTCCTAAGTGGGCCAGGCCCATAAAGAGAGAGAAGAACAGTGGAAATCTAACATAAAGCTATAAGCGTGTAGGAAAGAACTGCGGATGCTGGTTTAAATCAAAGGTAGACACAAATTTCTGGAGTAACTCAGTGGGACAGACAGCTTCGCTGGAGCGAAAGAATGAGTGACGTTTCAGGTCGAGACTGAAGAAGGGTCTTGACCCGAAATGTCACCCATTTCTTCTCTCCAGAGATGCTGCCTGTCCCGCTGAGTTAAATCAAGCTAAAAGCTACTGTTAATTTGTCTAACAGTATGGCAAAAAAAAATTGTCTAACAGTATGGCAATTAATTACTTTATTCATATTTCTGACACATACAGTAGAAGGAGACATTTGCAGATGACCAAATCTATGCCTGTTCACTAAACAATTATATTGCTATCCTCTAATATCCTCTGTGTTCCCATCAATTAATATCCTCTGTGTTCCCATCAATTCTACTTCCCACCCACAATTAAGGGCAATTTTCAGTGGCCAGTTAACTTACCAGCACTTACCTATCAGGATTGTGGGAGGAAAATTCAACAGGCAGGAAGACACACATGGTCATAGGGAGAATATCAACATTGGCACTACTGAAAGTCAGGATTGAACCTAGTTTGTTGGAGCTGGTGAGTGTGAAACTTGATGATTTCAGGATGAATATCTGGGAGTTAGCACTGGCCTCATGGTCTTGAGATGCAGAAGAGTATAACTTATTTGCTTTTCTTGAAAAGAGTGCTCTGATATCGTTTGCAGGCATCTTGGGGTGTAGTTGGGACCACAGCTGACAATGAGAGTGCCAACAATGCAGCACTACATCAATTTTGTATTGGATTATCAATCTAGAGTTGTGAGTTATCAATCTAGGTCTGCAGAATGGGATTTGGATTATTTTAGCTCAGAGAATAGAATACCAACATCTGGTCCAAAAGTGACATAAAAGTAAGTTTGGAGTTAGATCAAATCAAAGTGGTTTTTATTCATGATGTTTTTATGTTATCAAGTAATTCCTACTTTCTCAGATGTTGTTGATCCCATGGTTGGCCTTGTCTGTGACATTTGAATGGGGGTGTTTGCACTAGCACACTTTAGGCCTCATCTTGGCTTTGTACAACCTACCCCATCGACGGATATAAAATTGAAGATGCTCTTCTGTAGATGGTTAATCACTGAGGAAGATGGGACTCAAGAGTTAATCTCCAACACCTCAGATCCAGCTACACAGCGTAATTTGATTGAATAAGAATAACAAGTTACAAATAAAGAAACATTGTTCACCTGTGGAGCTATGTTGTGTTGTATCTGCAAGTTGTGCAGAAAGCCAGCCTGGAAATTACACTTCTATAACAATCACTTTCTACTGTGTAATAATTTCCATGATTCCTTATTTATTATGTTTCAAGCATGCTTGTTAATTATTTTCATAGAATGATTTGAAAGAAAGGTATTATTGATCCTTTCATTCTAAGCAGCATATATCTTTACATACATTTTTTTTAATGCGTCCCACTTTATCTATTGCTGTGCAGTAGATAATTTGTTATTTTTTCCACGCACATGAAAAACACCACACAGCTTTTTTTGACACTAGATAGATCACAGAATCATTGAGTTATGGAGATATGGAAACAAGCACATTGGCTCATCTTGACCATGCCAGCCAAGTTACCCTCTGGCCATATTCCTTCTTTGGCCATATCCCTCCAAATGTTATCCATCGATAAACATTTAATATTTCTCACCCACTTCATTGCCATACCGGGATAAAATAAACAAAAAGTAGCATAATTTTTAGGAATGCAACTAAATTGTTAACACTTAACTAGCCAAAAGGTTTTGAACAAGAAAGGGGGCCTGGAATTACATGGAAATCCAAGTGTATTTGACAGTAAACTAAACTGAAATCTGACAAGCGTCACTGTAGAATAAACTGAATTAACTGAACCCTGGCAATTGAACTGATAGTTGCCTGTTTTTTTGTGCATTGGATTGCAGACAACTGCAAGGTTCTTCAAATACCTTCTGATGTGAAGAGAATGAGGTCATGGTGACTTTTACATATACTTGTAAGGCACCCTGGTCCATGCAGTAGCAGGTGTGTTGCAGCAAACTTGAAATATCTACCACCGCCTGATATGAGCCAGCTCATATCTGTCTCAGCCAGCCAAGACAGTGCCAATCAAGCATGACAAGAAAGGTCATCATCTGCCTGTAGACTTGGTGTGCTAGGCTTTTTCTCCTGGATGCTAATTCTTCCCGAAGGTGAAGATCTACAAGTAGAAGGCCACTCTTGTCACATCCTGATCCTTCTATTGTTACATTTAATCTCTTAAAGTGACACAGCAGCTGCATCCCTGCTAATATCTGAGTGAATATCTGAAATATGCCATAGTAATTGCTGCGCGGAGGTCCTGAGAACTAAGTGTAAGAAAGAACTGCAGATGCTGGTTTAAATCAAAGGTAGACACAAAATGCTGGGATAACTCAGCGGGTGAGGCAGAATCTCTGGAGAAAAGGAATGGGTGATGATTTGGGTCGAGACCCTTCTTCTGAAGCATTTTGTTTCTACCTGTGGTCCTGAGAACTAGTTTTCATACTCATGCAGTCAAGAAACCAACTTTTGCGACACTTTGAGTACTTTAATATGTGCTCATGTGAACGTCATCCATATCTAATTCAGGTCACATAAATCATTGTCTTATTCTCTAGTACCCAATATATACAAATGGATAAAGGGCAGTAGAAGTCAACTCCATTAAGATGATAATCAGCCCAGTGACAGGCAGCAATATTGCCATTAAACTGAGATGATCTTTCCGCCAGAAACAAATTTGTAAGAGCCATCTTCAGCATATTTATTTAACCGGATATAGACTGACTAACATTATCAGTGCTGAAGGCTCTTTGATTTACTGTTGCAGCACAACTATCAATATAAGTTTCAATGACATGCTAATCTTAAAATGTTGATTTATGGCATGTGTGAATCCAACCTTTAATTCACAATATCCTCTGAAGGAACAAGGTAATTAATTTTTTTTTCAATGTTTCTTCCTGGGACGTTGCTACAATTTCGAAGTGTTAAAGTAATAAATGTTTGCATTGGCTCCTTGTCCCTTCATAAGTCATCAGTGCAGTATGTTGCCTAAACAGCCAAGTTTCCATCAGAGTGTATTTTGTATGACGTGCTCCTCAATACACTTATGGGCCTGTCTCATGGTGCGAGTCCACCCACGAGTGACCCCAAGTGAAAGAAAAAAAACAGACTCGCGGTTGTGTACGAGATTTCAAGTTTATGATAAAGTGTTTAACCGAGTTCCCACAGGTATGTCATTTCTGCGATGTTCCAAGTTCCTCTCCCGAGTTACCAAGTTCGTCTCCCGTTACTCTTGAGCCAACCGTGAATGGAGGTATGTTTTAATAAAGCAACAATGTTAAAGAAGACATCTCCATCCTGCGGCTTTAAGTTAAAGATAAATTCAGCGCAGCCGCATCTACTGATATGACCTACAAAGGGAAAATGCGCACCCTCCATTGCCAGAGGACCAGCGGGCGGAGGTTTGTTATATTTTAATTGAATTTACTACCAGGTCTACACACTGCGGGAATATGGGAGATGAAATCTTTGAATGTGGATGGATGTCTCCACGCCTGCCCGTTCTAAGTGGAATATATTTTTAGTTGCCTTTCAAGCCGGACTTTGGTTTTATTCCTTGTTTTTGTTTATTCGCACACACTTTTCATGTGTGAGGGTGTGAGAAGTCCATCGGCCGGCTGCAGCCGCTGTTCTTTCACATCAGTTGCACATCAGATTGTTGGGAGACGGAGCTCAGTGTTCACCTCCTGAGCTGCTTTGGAGACCAGGCATGAGTTGAGGTGGTTGGAGGGGGATGCGCGGGCACCATTCATCTGTCTGGGGTGACAAGGCTCTTGGGTTGTCCCCTTGAGTGGTGTGCAAAGGAGGGTTAACTTTCTCCGATCTCTCTCAAGCCCCGGACGAGAACAAAGGAAACCTCTCTTGCCACCGCGTACAAGCCCTTTGTATTTAACTTTGCTGTTGACGCGCACACGCACTCTCTCCCTCCCTCTCTCTTTCTCTCTCTCTCTCTTAAAATTAAATCAGACAAAGGGGAATTACTAACACTACCTAAAGATATAAATAAAAGATTTGCTCAATATTATCAAAATTTATATACATCGAAAACCTCTGCAAATAATACTCAAATTACAAATTTCTTAGACAATTGTAATCTTCCAAAATTAAATATGGTGGAACAAGAGGGATTTCGGGGATAATAATTTATTATCCCCGAAATTCCAATTGGCAAGGGGCAATAGGCAGGGGTGCGCACTATCACCCCTGCTGTTTGCACTAGTGATAGAGCCTTTAGCAGAAAGTATAAGAAGTCATCCGAATATTCATGGATACAATACCGAACACTCAAATAATAAAATTTCATTATATGCAGACGACATATTATTATATATTACAAATTCACAAATTAGCATACCAAATATACTAAATTTAATAGAGGAACTTGGTTCTTTTTCTGGATATAGAATAAACTGGAACAAAAGCGAAATTATGACGATAAAACCTGAAGGGCCGCTACATCTGTTGAAATTCCCCTTTAGAATTGCAACAGACAAATTTAAGTATTTGGGCATCCAAATTACTAGGAAATATAAATCATTACTCAACGCAAACTATATGCCTTTAATAACTAAATTAAATGGGTTGATTAAATTCTGGAAAACACTGCCGATGTCCTTAATAGGTAGAATAAATGCGATAAAAATGATCTTACCACAAATACTGTACCTATTTCAATCAATACCAATATACTTACCTAAAAAATTATTTTAAAAAATAGACTCTGATATTATAAACTTCATATGGGATTATAAATCACATAGAATTAAGAAAAAACACTTGTGTAAATCTAAAGAATCGGGGGGACTGACACTCCCTAACTTATTGTATTACTATTGGGCAGTGAATATTAAAAATATAATCTACTGGTTGGACAGTTCTGCCCAACAGGTAGATTGGATAAGAATGGAGAAAGAGGATTGTTCCCCTTATAATATAGGAGCAATCCTTCTTTCCTCGATGAAACTGAACAATATAATATATAAGAAGAATCCAATTATTCATAGTATAATACGAATTTGGAATCAAATAAAATTATCTTTAAAATTAAGAAAATTATCGCTTCTTTCTCCAATAACTAATAATCCCTCATTTAAACCATCTATTATTGATAAAACGTTTATCCATTGGGAAAGATTGGGAATTAAAACAATGGGAGATATGTATGATATGGGAAAACTTTTATCATTCCAACAATTACAACTAAAATATAATTTGAAAAATAATCAATATTTCAAATATCTTCAAATTCAAGATTATTTGAAGAAATATATACAAGGATATCAAACCTTAACCCCAGATTTATTGGAGGAAGGAATGAATAGAAAGGCAGAATCAAGCAATTTATTATCTTACTTATATAATATAATTTTAAATATAGAAACGTCAATGACAGAGACAATTAGAAGGGACTGGGAACAAGAGTTATCGATAAAAATTCCTAACGATAGATGGGGAAAAAATCTATTATATGTAAATAAATGTTCAATTAATGTAAGACATAACCTAATTCAATTTAAAATTTTACATAGATTATATTATTCTAAAACTAGACTGAATAAAATATTCCCAAATGTTTCCCCCATCTGTGACAAATGTCTTACTCAAAATGCCACTATAGCACATTCCTTTGTCTCGTGTATAAAACTGTATAAATTTTGGAATGAAATTTTTGGAATTTTTACAAAACTATTTAACACAAAATTGAACCCCAATACAGAACTGATTATCTTTGGATCAATGGAAGAGGGAAGTAAACTAACTATATTCCAAGAAACTTTTCTTAATTATGGTCTAATAACAGCAAAAAAACTGATACTCAAATTTTGGAAAAAAGCAACTACGCCAACGTTCAAAATGTGGATTTCAAATATATCTGAAACGCTTCATCTTGAAGAAATGAGATTTATCCTAATAGGCAAAGTAGACCAATTCTCAAAGACTTGGTCTCCTTTTATCAACTTTTTGCAAGCATTTGGTGCAACATAACATAACCTCAGAAATTAAATGATTTAGAACCGGGTGACGGATGGGCAAAAATATGAAATAGGTAGATCTCTCCTAATCTCTCTTTTCTTTACTTTCTCCTTCTATTTCAATCTTTTCAGCTTCTCTTATATGCTCTTTATTTCTTTTGCTATCTGTTTCTACTCGCTTTTCTATCTATTCTGACACTCTTTATTTCTTTTTTCTTCCACTGTTCTTATAATAAAAAAGAAAATTAAAATTAAAAAAAAAAAAAAATCAACATTTATTCACTATTCTCTATTCACATTAATGGTCGGATTTGATTTTCATAGTCTATGTCTGAAGTACCATACCTCAGTATGTCTTCAAAGAGTATGCAATGAGAATATGCCAACTACAAGAATGTATGTGTAAGCAGACTACCATGTCAATTCAAAGTTTATTAAGAAAGTATTATTCATTCAAAATTATCTGTTCTCCTCTATGAAGCACAGATAACACAGTAATAAAAATACAGATTCATTCACATTGAACTGAATATAACTAGGTCACCGACATCACATACGTGCCTTACAGTGGAATTTCAATTGAAGCGAACTGGTCTTTTCTAAAAGTGACGGAGATCTTTTCGACAATGCAAGAAGTGTTTAAGGTGGAACACTACTAAACTGTTCTCGTTCCAGTGCACCATAGAAATTAGGTGCAGGAGTAGGCCATTCGGCCCTTCGAGCCTGCACCGCCATTCAATATGATCATGGCTGATCATCCAACTCAGTATCCCGTACCTGCCTTCTCTCCATACCCTCTGATCCCCTTAACCACAAGGGCCACATCTAACTCCCTCTTAAATATAGCCAATGAACTGGCCTCAACTACCCTCTGTGGCAGAGAGTTCCAGAGACCCACCACTCTCTGTGTGAAAAACAGAGGACAATCCAGAGAAAGTTTATTAGCTCACGTATCTGTACTAAGTTAGTCAACATAACCCTTGCATTCTGCACCAATGTGTCATTTCCTTACTACCAATAATATGGCAGCTCTGATTTCATTAGGTGTCAATTAGCATGGAATTATCAAATAGTACCAAATGGGTGTTAAATTTAGACTGACCCAACTATTGCTTAATAAAGAACTTCAGATGCTGGAGAAATAGAAGGTAGGCAAAAATGCTGGAGAAACTCAGTGGGTGAGGCAGTATCTATGAAGCAAAGGAATAGGTGACATGAGAACCGAAACGTCACCTATTCCTTCGCTCCATAGATGCTGCCTCACCCGCTGAGTATCTCCAGCATTTGTGTCTACCGTCAACTATTGCGTAAGATCCTTTGTGCTGATTTGGTATCAGATATGTTAAGCAATAATTATATTTAATGTTTATTATCATGTAAAAATGCATGTAAAACCCTGCATTTTCTGACTTTATTTTTTACATAAGTCTAGTGTGACAGCCCAAAGTTTTATGCAGCTCCAGCAAAAACAATTTAAGGTTACAAGTCATCTTTAAACAGCAAAATATAGAACAAAATAGTATAGTTCAGGAACGTGCTCTTCAGCCCACCATGTTTGTGCTAAACAATGATGTTTAGTTAAACTGATCTCATTTGCCTGTGCATTATCCGTATCTCTATATTCCCTGTACTTCCAAGTCCCTATCTAATAGCCTCTTAAGTGCCACAATTGAAAGGGCATTAAAATGCATGAATATTACATGAAGCGATTGTGCATTTTTTTACTGAAATGTAAAATATGAATTGTTTGAGCATATTCAATTTTACTTGTCAACATTCTTTTTATTTTAGCACCCTTGCATTTTGAAGTTATTAGCAAAAATATTAGTGATGAAAAGATGTGGGAGGAAAGGATTCCTTGCGGAGCAGTTTTTAGCCAAGTTATACTTGGCTTTATTGACAGGTTGAATTGATAAACAATGCTTGCGATTTTGTTAACTAAATAAAAGGTTGTTCTTCCAATGAAATGTAGCCAAATATAAGATGCAGTATTGAAAGAGTAAGCCTGGAGATCGAACTGGACTGTTGACAGCCCTTGCTGAATAAGCTGCAAACAAAGAGGCACATTGATGGTTTATAATGTATAAAGCTTCAATAAAATTGCAAGATAACCAACAAGGGGAATTTTAGAATTATTTAACAAAATGGCAGATCGTAGAAAATGCCATAATTTAAAAATGTATCAATGATACAATACCATCAACGTCAACAAGAGGTAAATGCTAAGTCTTTGCATCATAAATTCTTGTTTATCTCACATTTTGGAAATAAGGTGCAGGATCTAATACAGTATGCCAAATCTCCAAGTCATCAAAATCTTTCTTGTAAATCAACCTTTGTCTCTGAGCTTCATTGCCTTCCCTTTTGATATAAAAAATATTTATCCTGGGGTAGCTGGGCTCAGCATTGAAACTCAATGAGTACCCGGTGGAAAGATCAAACAAAAATGTTTAAGCTCAGATTTATATACTTGTCTCTATATATTATAATTAGAAATTGCTCCATTCATTGATAAGTTGTATACTGTTTTCTTTTCCACAAGTTTTTTTTTTTTTTTTTGTTTAAATTTTATTTTTATTTATTTATTTTTTATTTCTCTCTTCTTTATATTAATCAACTATAATCGTACTCTTATAATTATTCACTATTCTTTCTTTATACTTTTTTCACTCTATAAAAAAAAGTGAGGCCAATATATATATTTTGTTAACATTTATATAATTTTGGAAAGATGTATTAACTACATTTGGAAAAAAATGCTATATTATTTGTTATATGTATGGCCTCTAATAAAAATATATTAAAAAAAATATATATATATATTTATCCTGTTTATAAATCTTCCAAAAGCTTAGCACTGCCGATTTCCTCCTGGTTGTCCTTCCCTTTCTTCACTTCTTCTCTGATGGGGGACATATTATCTTCCTACATTCCAGATGCACGAATCAATTCACTTTACTTTCCTCTGCTTTCAAAACCTTCTAACTCCCTCCTTTTAACCTTACAAGAGTATCAATGACACGTATACCCATAGTGGCAAAGCCAGTCCATCACACTAACCAGACTTCCCACCATTGACTCCATCTACACTTCACGCTGCCTTGAAAAAATAGCCAATATAATCAAAGACTTGTCCCACCCAAGCCTGAATGGTCTTTCCATAATCTAGGGTCCTGTTCGATTCACCTCTACTCCATTGAGGACATTGTCTACTGAATTGCTGCACCACAATGCATTACAAGGCCAAGAACTATATAATGCACTCTGCATCTTCCTCTTTGCTCTGTATATTATACTTGAGCTTGAACTGAATGTATCTATGTGTCTCTACATAGTCTATATTTAACGTTTCCCTTTCCCCTGACTCTCAATCTGAAGAAGGGTCTTGACCCAAAACTTCACCTCTTCCTTTTCTCAAGAGATGCTGACTGACCCACTGAGTTACTCCAGCTTCTCTGATCTGTTTGGATAGCATGTAAAAAAAAAGAGTAGCACAAAGTTCATTATTGTTTGGTGTTGATGTAGGCATGTGGTTAGGCATGTAGTTAGGGTTTGTGCGAGGTGGTTCAAGAGTCTAATGATTGAAGGGCTGTTCTTCAACCTGGAGGTAATGGTTGTCAGGCTTTCTATCCTCTTTCTCCCCCTATTTCACCCCTCTTTCTTACAGTGTTTACTTTTATTCATTAATTCATGGGACAGGAACATCTCATAAACCCAAACTGCTGTTACATTTACAAGCTTGTTGGACCATCTCAACGACCAGACCAATGATCATTCAAGGGCATGAGCAAACCAGATAGGGGTTTATAGCAATCCATAGTTATGATATCAATCTAATTTATACACACACATTATTGATACACCTTTTATAAAGGTTCTGATATCAATAATATGTGTGTTAATCAGATTAATATCATTATAACAATGTAATTTTACTTCTGACGTATGTTAGAAAAGAATCCTTAAAGATTTTTAATATGTTTCACATATCTAAATTCTGCTAAAATAATAATGAAAAAAGTGCTACATTTACTGTTCATGTCCTCTCTGCAAACGACTTTTCTCCCCATTGATCTATCTTCACTTTGTGCTGCTTTGAGAAAGCAGCCAGCATAATCAAAGGCCACTCAAACCTTTGTATATCTCTTTTCTCCCCTCTCCCATCAAGTAGAATATACAAAAGCTCGAAACCATGTACCACCAAATTTCAGAACAGCTTCTTCCCACTGTTAACAGACTCTTAAAACAACATCAGGATGTGTTCCCAATTTCCCAATCTACCTAGCTGCAGCCCTTGCACTTTATTCTACCTGCATTTTCTCTGCAGGTGTAACATTATGTTCTGCACTCTGTATCCTTCCTCTTTTTGCAAAATCTGTTGCACTCATGTATGGTTTTATTGTCATCATGTATGCTATAAATTCCCTAGATGGCACACTGTATCTCAAAAAATGTAAATTATGTACCAAATACCAGTGCCCATATATTAATGATAGTTTCAAGTAAAACTTAATCTTGGTTGTTCCCTGAATGTTCTGGTAATTCTATGTAGCCTAGCCTTTTCAGTCAATGATTGCTGCATCTATAGATACAATGAGAGACTATCATCTGGTCAGTGTGGATGTGGAAATATGTGGAAAATTGTTGCTTTTACACCACACTCAAAGGAAAATGTTGCCGGATAATGGTGATGCAGTGGTTGAGTTGCTACGGGTGCCGTCTGTATAGAGTTTGTATGTTCTCCCTGTGACATGTGGAGGTTTCCGACCGCACTGCAAAGATGTAGAGGTTTGCAGGTTAATTGGCTTGGTATAATTGTAAATTGTCCCTAGTGTGTGTCGGATAGTGTTAGTGTGCGAGGATTACTGGTTGGCATGGTTCTGTGGGCTGAAGGGCCTGTTTCCGCGCTGTATCTAAACTAAACTAGAGTTGTAAACCTTTGACTTTCTGTTCTCCATGCTCAATCATGAGCATATTCAAATGTTTTATTGATTGGTTTTGAGAGGTATGGATAACTGACGGAAAGCAGAGTGGAGAAACAGATCATCTGTGGTCTTACTGAATGTTTTGGCGGACTTAAAGGTTATATCACCTCCTCTTGCCTCTATTCCCTGTGCCCCATCACCCATATAATTGATCCGCAAGTCATATGAGCCAAAGGCGTCCTGCCATGTTCATCAACCCTTATTTTCTGGTCTCTAGTTTAGGATCTTTGATAACACAGACACCTTTTTCTTATTCTGCATGCACCCTCATAAGTTTTCCATTCTGCATTGAATGGTCTTGAAAATGTCTTTATGATGAGTTTTTATTGTCCAAACGGGTCCGAAGGCTGAACAGTTTGGGCTTGGATTCAATTGGTGTTTAGAAGAATTAAATGTGGTCTTATTCGAACATATAAGATCCAAAGAGCGCTTGACAGACTAGATGTTGAGATGCTTTCACTAGTGGGTGAGTCATATACAAGGGGACATCGTTACAAGTTAAGGGACCAGTTTTTAAAAGACGCCTCAATGTTATCAGGCAACTGAACCATCCGCTCGCCAACTAGAGAGCGGTACAGACCTTCCATCCACCGCATTGGAGATATTCAAACTATCTTTCATTGGACTTTACAGGACATTATCTTGCACTAAACATTATATCCTTTATCCTGTATCTGTACGCTGTGGACAGCTTGACTGTAATCATATAAAGTATTTTTGTTGACTGGATAGCACACAATAAAAACGTTTTTCACTGTACCTTGGTAACTAAACTAAACTAGTTAATAAGGAATTCTCTGTCCCAGATGGTTGTGGCCAATTTGTTAGATATATTTAAAGTGTAGGGAGATAAATATTTGAAAGATTGAGGAACTGAGCTCCATGGGGAACAGGCGGGGAAGAGGAGTTGAGCCCTGCGTAGATTAGTCGTGGTAATACTAACTGGCAGGGGGAAGATAGATCAGCCATGATTGAATGGCGGAGATGACTCGATGGGCCAAATGGCCTACTTCTGCTCCTATGACTTATGAACATGAGCTTGAAGCCCCTGGTTACCAACTCCTATTTTTGTGTATAGGGAAGAACTGCAGATGCTGGTTATAACCAGCGACAGACACAGTCCTTTCATAGAAACATAGAAACATAGAAATTAGGTGCAGGAGTAGGCCATTCGGCCCTTCGAGCCTGCACCGCCATTCAATATGATCATGGCTGATCATCCAACTCAGTATCCCGTACCTGCCTTCTCTCCATACCCTCTGATCCCCTTAACCACAAGGGCCACATCTAACTCCCTCTTAAATATAGCCAATGAACTGGCCTCAACTACCCTCTGTGGCAGAGAGTTCCAGAGACCCACCACTCTCTGTGTGAAAAAATTCCTTCTCATCTCGGTCCTAATGTGATTTTTCAGGTGAGGCAGGGATTCTCTTGCACTTCCTCCAACAACACCTACTATATCTGTTGTTCCAGGTGTGGACTCTATATATCGGTGAGACCAAGTGCACACTCGCCGTTCGTTTTGCAGAACACCTTCCTTCAGTCCACCTCGGGCAATGTGATTTTCCAGTTGCCTAACTCCACTTCCCATTCACATACTGATCTTTCTGTTTTAGGCTTCTCCATTGTCAAAGTGAGGCCAAATGTAAATTGGAGGAACAGCATCTCATATTTCGCTTGGGCAGCTTACAACCCAAAGGTATGAATATTGATTTCTCTAACTTCAAGTAACTCTTGCATCCTCTCTCTCTCCATCCCTCCCCCACCCTAGTCGTGTACCAATTTGACTGTCATCCTGTTGAGTTCCTCTGTCTGTATACTCATTTACACCTATCCCACAGCCACTAATGGCCTATTGTGTGCCCTACATTTCCTTGAAAAACGTTGCTTTTTGCATATCTTCCATTCATTTCTACTAAGTACCATCTATATCTCTTGTTCCCCTTTCCCCTGACTCTCAGTCTGAAGAAGGGTCTCAACCCGAAACGTCACCTATTCCTTTTCCTCCAATGATGCTGCCCAATCCGCTGAGCTCCTCCATCCTTTTGTGTCTGCCACCTGTTTCTATGATTTTTTTCTTACGGCTTGCTTGGCCTCTGCTATTTTGATGCTCCATCTTTCAAGTATAGTAACTCCATATTACCCCATCCCAACATCATTACCTCCACTGCATCTAATGGGCTGATGGTAGGATAGTGTCTTAGTCAGCAAGTGTTGCTCAGCTTGAATCCAATGAGCTACATCTGCTTTGCTTCAACAGTTCTAATAAGATAAACCAAGGATAGCATTTGTACCCCAGCCACAGAGAGATTTGAAGGTTAAACTAGGAGTCAACCATTTGTGTAAAACTCACATCTAAATTATACCAAGCCAAATTGTCAGATTTAACATAAGGCATAGAATGGTACAGCAGAGGTACACCCTCTTCAATCCCTCCCTTTCCCCACCCCCATGTCTGCCGATCATGAAGCCAGTCTAACTAATCGCATTTGCCTGTACTTGGTCCATATCCTTCAATTACCCGCTGAGTCACGAGTCTATCTAAATGTCTCTTAGAAGGTTTCATGATATCTGTCTCTACCAACAGTCATGGCATCTACCACTCGCTAATCTCCTTCAAAACTTTCCATTTTCACTTTAAACCTATGCCTTAGAGTTGACATGTCCACCCTGGTAAAATTCTCTATCTATCCACACCTATGCCTCTCATAATTTTTTATGTTAAGATGCAGGTTTTTTTTCTTATGAGAATGTAGCCATTTTACAGTCACTTTTACATTAGAATGTGTCCTTATCAATTCAATTACCATTTCCAGGCCATTAATGTTCTAGCCTTGCTCCAAGATATTATGCTGGAATCATCCTTGAGTACCAGGTCTCAACTATGAATCATGTAAGACAATTCATATACACGGTGTGCCATTACTTTTTCATCTGTGCAGTTCTGCATTATATAAATCCCTATCTATCTTCAATGACTTTAACATATCTGTGCCATATTCTGTGGAAAAGATCATCATTTGGTTATCATTGCATGTATTACTGTGCGTGTCACATTGATACCTCATCTCAAAAGTAGATACCTCATCTCAAATCTTTGTTGAATTAAGAAATTCCCAGGAGGAATTGGCAGCAAAAATCTCTCTGAAATATTTTCTGAGTATCTGATTCTTAAAAATGGAAAACCAATAAAACCAAGGCAATTATCCTGTTATTTGAGAACATTATAGATACCTTTCCCCTAGTCTAATTTTCAGGTTTATACATCTTATAGTGTCATACAAGGAGGAAACAGGCCCTTAGGCACCCCTCACCCGGCTAATCGAAATGCCATCTAAGCTTATCCCATTAGCTTGCATTTGATCCATATACTTCTAAACCTTTCCTATCCATATACCTGTCCAATTGTCTTTTAAGAGCCTGTCCCACCAGCATGCAACTCGATGCGATGAGCGCGACCTAACATGGTCGCTTAAGCCGTCCGGCTTCGCGGGGCAGGTCCAACTTCGATCGCTGGAACCGTGCGGAATTGTGCGGAGTTCGTCCCGACAAACTCCGAAAAACTGACCATGTTCAAAAATTCCGCGCGGCAATGACTTGTCGGCTCGCAGTCGCCTAGACGCATTACACACCGCCTCGATGTCATGCCTCCGTGACCCTCTCTGTAGGTGCCTCCATGACCCTCTCTATGTGTGGCTCCGTGGCCCTCTCTGTGTGTGCCTCTGTGCCCCTCTCTGTCCTGGCGAACTTACCTTTAAGACTTCGCTCCAGGTTCGCCTCACTTTGCGCCGCGTTGCGCCACTCACCCAACCTCTGCGCGGCCCTCGCTGCCGGTTTGGTCGCGCTTGCCGCATGCAGGCGCATGCTGTTGGCAACGGCCCTGTACAGGGATCACCTGACCTCTGCGCGGCCCCGCTTATAGTTTGATCGCGCTCACCACATGGAGTCGGATGCCGTTAGGACACGCCCTTTAAATGTTGTTATTGTGCCTGTCTGAATTACCTTCTTTGGCAGCTCATTCCATATTCAAGATTCAAGAGAGTTTATTGTCATGCGTCCCAGATAGGAGAATGAAATTCTTGCTTTGCTTCAGCACAACAGAATATAGTAAGCATGAATACATATGCCACCACCCTCCATGAAAAAAATGCCCCCAGGTTCCAATTAAATCTTTCTCTTCTCATCTTTTAACCTATGTCCTCTGATTCTTGATTCCCCTACCCTGGACAAAACAACTCTGTGCATTAATCATATTAATTCCCTTCAGGATTCAAATGAATCTTAAAATAAGCACAATTTATATAAACTGTTTTGGCATAATGGTTCAAATGTTAATGTCAACACAAAAGTGTTTATATTTGAATGTTTTTAAAAAGAAAATTAAAAGCAGGTTATGAAATGATGTTGATAATCTATGCATGCCATTATCAGGCAACTGAATCATCCTACCACTACTAGAGAATAGAGCTGATCTACTATCTACCTCTTTGGTGACCCTCGGACTACCCTTGATCGTACTTGCCTGGCTTTACCTAGCACCAAACGTTATTCCCTTATTACGTATCTATACACCTGTTATACTAGAAGTTTGCCCAAACAGTCTGTGACTCATAGCGCTGTGGCCATAGCGCTATGATTAAAGCCCATAGTGCTGTGGTCGGTAACGCTGTATTTAGAGCCCATAGCGCTATAGCCGACAATGCTCTGTTCAAACCTTTGCATGCCAAACCTTTGTAGCGCTATGTGTATTACCTTGACATGCCAAGTCTTGTAGTGCTGTGTGTATTGATTTACCCGCCAGTCTGCGGCTGATAGTGCTTTGTTCCAAAAGCTGGGGGCCTTGTTCGGATGCAGTCCCCTGCCATTGGTTATAGTTTAAATTTGGGAGAAGCCCTACTGGCCTGGACTTATCGGTGGTTATTTCAACAGCTGATTTCTTACCTGTATAAAGGCGGGCGCCAGTAAGCCAGAAGTTAGTTTATGTACGAGAGGGGTTCACCGACTGGCTAAGTCGCGATCAGCGCTGTGGACAGAGGCAGGGAGAGCGAGAGAGGGAGAGGTGTGCTGCTGTAAAACGGATCCTGCACATACCAAGACAAGTTTTTTTTTTGTTCTCTCTCTTGTCAATAAATTTGATTTCTTGTACGAGAGGGGTTCGCCGACGGGCTGAGTCGCGATAAGCATCGCAGATGGAGGCCGAGAGAGAGAGGTGTGCTGCTGTAAAATGGACCACTCGCATACCAAGACAATCATGGTTTATGTTCTCTCTCGTGCCATAAAACGGATTTGCAACTAAACAGATGAGTGAGCCTTTTTCTGTTCTATTAGTCAGATCCTTGAACCTATTCCCTTGTAACAACACTGTCAATGGATTGTACTGTAAAAAGCTTTTCACTCATGACAATAAACTAAACTGAACAGAATTCCTATTTCCATTCATAAATGAGACCCACACTGGAATTGAGGAGGGGATTTCATCCATTGCCAAAACCATTGGTGTTAGCAAAGGAAACCAGTAAGAAAGAAGTGGGAATTGATACTCTTCCATGTTCCTCTGCTCTTCTTACTGTCTAGCAGAATTAAAATTCTAATTTTTATTTTAGCTCTTGAACCACGCAGATCCAGCAATTAGATATCCATCATTTGGAAATCTGGGTGGATTTGAAGTAAAATGACATGATGTATGCAAATGTGAAACAGCATAATTCCCAGATGTTTAAATGTAGAGAGCGCAGTTATGATAATAAATATATATTTTTTGCAATTGATGCATTTGGCAATTTAGACCAAATACTGTAGCAAATAAATACTTTGCCTGAATTCTTTGAAAAAATATTTACATTGGATTTAATTAACAATAGAAGTTTTGATATTGCATTCCTCAAAGCAATTGTATATCAAAAAAGGTAAGAAAACAAAAAAAGAAAACTTTATAGGCAATGACATACTTTTGAAGTATCTATTATTATGCTGTGATCAATGACAGATATTTTGTGCATAGACAGCTTTCAAAACGGATATTCGAGAAAAAAAAAAAAACCTCTTTAATTTTAGTTGTTGAATGAGCAATATATTTTGGTAAGGATCCAAGGAGATCTCACAGAAGAAAAGAGAATGCTGGAAATACTCATCAGGTCAGGCAGCATTTGGGGAGAGGAGAAATAATGTTAATAGTTCTGGTTGAGAATAGTGGGCTTAAGCATGAAATATTATTTTATTTTCGCTTCCCACAGATGCTGCCTGATGTGTTTCCAGCATTTTCTGCTTTTGATTCAGATGTACACCACCTGCAATACCTTTGAGAACTCTGCGCTCTGTATTGGCTAATGCTACATTTTATTTTAACTGCAGCTGAGTGAGCAAATACAACTCATAAGGTCATGTGACAGGAGTAGCATTAGGCCATTCGGCCCATCAAGCTAAACCACTTCTATGCTCGCTTTGACCGGGACAACAAAACTCCCGCCATCAAAGTTGCTCCACCCCCGAATGAACAACCCCTCAGTGTCTCCACCTCTGCTGTACAAGACGCACTGAGCAAGGTGAATGAGCACAAAGCTGCCGGCCCTGATGGCATCCCCGGGCGGGTGCTCAGGGCATGTGCCGGACAACTATCCCTGGTCCTCACTGACATTTTCAATCTGTCACTGGCCCAGGGTGTCGTCCCCACTTGCCTCAAGACATCTACCATTGTGCCAGTGCCCAAACAATCAGCGACAGGGAGTCTCAACGACTACCGGCCAGTGGCACTCACCCCTGTCATCGCTAAGTGCTTTGAGCGGCTGATCCTGGCTCACCTCAAAGCCAGCCTCCCCCCCACACTGGACTCCCACCAATTTGCCTACCGGTCAAACAGGTCTACAGAGGACGCCATATCGACGGCCCTACACTCTGCCCTGACCCACCTGGACAGCAACAACACCTACATCAGGCTGCTGTTTATTGACTTCAGCTCTACCTTTAACACTGTCATACCCGCTAGCTTGATCACCAAACTCAGCGGTCTTGGCATCTCCACCTCCCTCTGCAATTGGACACTGGATTTCCTCACTAACAGACCACAGTCTGTTAGGGTCAACAACCTCACCTCCTCCACTATAACACTGAACACCGGCGTGCCACAGGGCTGTGTGCTCAGCCCTCTCCTCTACTCCCTCTTCACGCATGACTGCATCCCCAAGTATGGCTCCAACGCCATCATAAAATTTGCCGATGACACCACGGTGGTAGGACTGATCAGTGATAATGACGAATCAGCCTACAGGGAGGAGGTCCAGCACCTGACTACCTGGTGTGCCAACAATAACCTCGTCCTCAACTCCCAGAAGACGAAGGAAATCATTGTTGACTTTCGGAAGAACAGAGGGGGCAGACACACCCCCATCCATATAAACGGGACTGAGGTGGAGCGGGTCTCCAACTACAAATTCCTCGGGTTACACATCTCGGAGGATCTGTCCTGGTCCCTCAACACCTCAAAGCTAATCAAAAAGGCACAGCAGCGCCTTTACTTTCTGAGGAGGCTAAAAAAAGCCCACCTGTCCCCCCAGATCCTGACGAACTTCTACCGCTGCACCATCGAAAGCATCCTGACCACCTGCTTTACGGTATGGTACAGCAGTTGCACCGTGGCAGACAGGAAGGCACTACAACGGGTGGTGAAAACCGCCCAGTACATCATCGGTGCCCCGCTCCCTGCCTTGGATGCCCTCCACCGAAAACGGTGCCTGAAGCGGGCCGGGAAGATCATCAAGGACCCCTCACACCCTAATCATGGACTGTTTGCCCTCCTCCCATCAGGGAGGCGGTACAGGAGCCTCAAGTCCCGCACCAGTAGGACGAAGAACAGCTTCTTCAACTACACCATCAGACTGCTGAACTCGGAGCCCAGCTGATAGACTTGTCTGTACCCTGTATTTATTTATTTTCCATATTGCTACCACTGCACTCTGTATTTATTTTTCTATATCGCTATCACTAAGAACGACGCTAAACTGCATTTCGTTGTACCTATACTTGTATTTGTGCAATGACATTAAACTTGAATTGAATTGAATTGAAAGTCTCCTCCGTCATTCAATCTATCTCTCCCTCCTAACCCCATTCTCCTGCCTTCTCGCCATAAACTTTGAGAACTGTACTACTTGAGAATCTAGCTATCTCTGCCTTAAAAATATCCACTGACGGCCTCCACTGCCTTCTGTGCCAAATAATTCCACAGATTCACCACCCTCTGATTGAAGAAATTTCTCCTCAATAGAACGTCCTTTAATTCTGAGGCTATGATCTCTAGTCCTAGACTCTCCCGCTAGTGGAAACATCCTCTCCACATCCATTCTATCCAAGCCTTTCACTATTCTGTATGTTTCAATGAGCTTTGGTTTAATCCAAGGGAAGGCAAATCACAAGGTCTACAGTAATATTACACAGTCCGCCTACAGCCCCATACCAGTGCACTCTTGAATGATATTATTTTACAGATAAAATGGAAATCATGCAGCAAGAAAAATGTATTGTCCATTTGGTCATATTTTCCTATTCCTGATGTATTCCTATAGGATGCAAAGGAAATGTGTATTTAACATGGAATTAGAAATGACATTATCAGCTGAATAACTGATATTCCCTATCAGTGGAAGGTGGAAGAATTAGCAACTTATGTTCTGATTTTGTAGAATGTGATTTGAAGTTTCGCTCTCAACTCTGCAGAATATAATCTTAATTGATTCTGTAACACAGAGGCTGCGAGAGGTGCTACTTTTCTTATGTCTGTTTCATTTGAAAAACAAATAAAATAGCAGTAGTATTTCAAAGTGTTGGCATGTTCTCCATGGTGGCCTGGAACTCATTCATCATTCCAAAATAAAACTGGTTATTATCACTTTACGGGTTGTAGTGTGAAATATGGCCATGTCAACAATGACATGTTGACTTTATATAGCACCTTCAATTTGATTGCCAGAGCAGCAATCAAGAGAGCAGAATCAATGTAGTTCAGATAGATGAATGGGTCAAATGGGACCAGCAAAAGGTAGAGCTTTGCATGACTTCGGTTTTAGGGAGCTCAAGATGGAAGGCTGGCCAGGAGAACTAGTCAATTCTGGGAGCAAAATGAAAGGCTAGAAAAGTTGGTGCAGAGGATAAACAGTGTAATGGTTTTGGAGGTGGAAAGAAATAATCTTAGGGTGATGAAGACGATATGAAGCTAAAGGGTCAAACCATCTGCCAAGGCTGTGAATTGATTAATTTGGAGTAACCGAGTCTTGAAAGGTGTTATATCAGCACCTTATAGTCCTTTATATATATTTTTCCAAATATTGGAGTTATATATATTAACCATTATATGGGTTAGTGAAATATTTAACTTTCCTGTTTATTTCTGCTACTGCAAACAAATAAAACATGCAATTGGTTTTAATTGTACATCATATTTGGATCTCAGCATAGCTGTCCATCTACATTTCTAGACAGAAATAAAACATGAATCATGATTAGTGGAAACATTTGTCTGTGAACTTATGAACCCAGTTATATCTTAATTTGGCTGATTAGAAGTTCATTTTTCCCTAATCAAATTTCAACAATTTCCTCTACAACCAAAAAATAAATAAAATCAGCTTATCTTTGGCAAGCTGATTAAGGTGCAGCTGGGGAACATGCTAACAATCATAATTAAAAAAAAGTTGGTCTGATTAGCTTGTAATGAAAGGAAATCTGAAGAGTTAATTAGCACACAGCAAGTGTTTGAAATGCATTTAATTTAAATGTGCTCAAAGACGTGTGTTCAGTACTGCTATACTTTGAAACACCAGGGATTTTGTTGATGTTAAACAATGCTAGCCTTTTTGAGTCGGGTACGGTCATCTTTAGAATATACATCAAATCAGCTGCTCTTATTTTAGCAAATTGCTGAAGATAAATTATGAAGGGTCAGATGGATACTCAGCTATTGTGACGGGGCAGCATCACTTCTGGCAAGGTGAAACCTGGTAGCTTAAATAACAGCGGTGCATCCAAGATGAGATCAATGCTCTATACGTACCTTCAAAATGTACCTTAAAATGTACCTTCACGGGGCCCCAACAGTCCCCAAAGACGATCCCTTTCTTAGGCTGAAATCAGAAAATCCTTCATGAGGATGAATCCTCCTACAACATTCAGCCCAGACGGTATAGCTGGAGAACATGCTAACAATCAAAACCTGCAACTGATTCACAGACATCTTTGCCTCTCACGGTCCTCACAGTCCAAGGTCCTCAAACTAAAACACACCCTTATCATTGAGTATCAACACAGTGGCATCTGGGGTTGTGAGCTCCATCCCTGCTCTACTTTTTCTATACCCAAGACTATGTAGCCAGATGCAGGTTCAATGCCATCCAATCCATGGTGTTAGGCCTTGAGGGAAGCAACATGGAAAATGTCGCCTCTTTGTGGAGGTGGCAACCAAAAGCGGTCCCCCCCCTTTCCTCCCCCTTTCCCCCCTTCACCACCCCCACACAAGACACACCGAGAGACACTTAAAACAAACATTTGGACACACGAAAAAAAAAAATGTACAAAAAAGCTAACACACTGCTGGCAGGGCAGCCGTCTCGCAGCGCCCCCACTGACCAATAACGGTTGGTGGATGAATAACAGGTAACGATAATTCAGAATGTAGGAGGAAGATCAACAATCTGGTTGAGTTTTGCCAGACTAGCAACCTTGTTCTCAATATTAACATGACCAAGGATTGAATTGTCGACTTCAGTAAGAGAAAGCAGAGGATAGATCTGTCTTGATTAGTTGAATGGCAGAGGAAAGTTCCTGGATGTACGCATCTCTGATGATCTACCCTGTGCCCAGCACATTGATATGATCACAAAGAAAATTCATCAACACTTCTACTTCTTCAGAAATTCAAGAAGATTCAGCATGTTTGCGAATATGCTGTCAAACCTTTACAGCTATGTGATGGAGTGCATACTGACTTGTCGCATCACAACCTGGAAAACTAGTTAGTGTGATCAAGAATGAAGGAAGATACAGCAAGTGGTATCCATTGTCTGATCCACATGTTTATTGACCACCCCACCATCGAAGGGAACCACAAGGAACTTTGCACTATATGGTTTTAAAAATATTTTGGCTTTTGCACTATGATTGGTATTGTTATTCATTTGTTAGTTTAGTTCAGAGATACAACACGGACACAGGCCCTATTCCACCCCCACTTCTACTCCCCACTGAGTCCACACCAACCAGCGATCCCCGCACATTAACACTATCCTACATGCTTTAGGGACAATTTTACATTTATACCAAGCCAATTAACCTACAAACCTGTACGTCTTTGGAGTGCGGATGGAAACCAAAAATCTCGGAGAACAGCCACGCGGGTCACGGGAATAATGTACAAACTCCCTACAGACAGAACCCATAGTCAGGATCGAACCCGGGTCTCTGGCTTTGTAAGGATGCAACTCTACCGCTGTGCCACTGTGCCTCTCTAATATTGTCACCTGCACATACAGTGAAAAGGTTTATTTGCATGCTATCCAGTCAAATCATACAATACTTGAGCATGCAAAGAAAATATTCAAAATATCCAGATATTTCCTGTGGGGCATAAAAGTATTAAGAAAATAAATATATAAATACTGTGAAAAGAGTTAAAGGTATATAGCCCAAGCACTGAGGTGAAGGACTGAATGTAACTGGCTCCTCTGTTTTCCTTTTCACTTGCTATGTTATTGCTTTATCAGTTAATCCGCTAGTAATCTAATTTATTTTACAGCACATTTGTTCACATCAGAGAGAGAATTGGAGCCTTTGGTACCTAAATCCCTTGTTTAAACTAACTTCTCGGGAATCCACTTGGGTGGGTTAAGCAGATTTTTTCTCTTCCATTCTGTTGACCAAAAAAATAGTTAAGGCAGTTCTGCAGGTACAATAGCTATTTTATTTCGAAGTCTCGTGACGAGACTACATGAAGAACCCGCCAGTCCGCATGCGCATCAATACATCGTCATATGGGGCGAGATACAAATGCATTCATAAATGCTCCTTCAGAGTTTAACAGTGAAGATAAGGTTTTTTTTTGCAGGGATGGTGCTTCTTGTTTCAACGTGGGTTTGATTTCCAAAAACGGACAAACCAAGAAGCAAGAAAAGATGTGCCGTTGAAAATTCAACGGGGAATGACGGCAACGAGCGAGGTCGGTGGCCATTGCTATCAAGCTCAGAGACTCCAACAGCGGGCTCGGAGATGCTGACAAGTGCGGCCTGTACAGCAACCACCACTAAAGCTCCGAAAGGGAGCAGTTGGCCCACCCCGGTCTTGGAGTAGCTGGCAGGTGCGACCTGAACAGCAACCACCGCTAAAGCTTCGAAAGGGAGCAGCTTGTCAAGCGCGGCTCAAAGAAGTGAACAGGCGCAGCCTGCATAGTAAGCTCCACGAAAGCCCCATAAAGGAGCAGCTTGGCGACCCGGGCTCGGAGACGCTGGCAGGGTGGTCTGCACAGCAACCTCTGCAATATCTCCGAAAAGGAGCAGCTTGTCAACCCCAGGCTCGGGGAAGACCAAGTCGGAACTGGTTGCCCAAAAAGACTATACTGGCCAGGGAGGCACTGCCTCAACATCTAAGGTTGATGTTATCAGTCAACTCACAAGAGTGGGGATAACTGAGTGAGAGGCTGGTGATGGGGAGGTGCACTGTGCTGATACATGCAGTTCAATTCAGAAAACTGGGGATATCTCCTGCTCAGGGGCTGGGAATATGAGGATTCCCTCAACCAATGGATAATACCTTTCAGCTCACCATTATAAAAGAGCTGCCAGCACTTGGGATCAAAATTTGCCATCCCCTCATGGATAGGTTAACCAGTAGAGGCAGAACTGACAAGTAGCATTATATACTTGAATTCACACCAGCTGAATGAGGAGAACATGCAGGACTATGCTGAAAAGTATGTTAATCCTGATAAGTGCCAGACTCATGATGTACCGAAGGTTAACATCACCATCTGGGACATTCTGATTGGCTAAACAAAGTCTAAAGGGCCTGTCCCACTTACGTGTCTTTGGCTTGCAGAATACGTGACCTCGAGGTCGCTTCAGGCGTACGGGCACTGTATGGCCGCGTGGGGCCGATCCCACTTAGAACCGTGGAGGGGAATGGAGTTGTGCGGGGCCGGTCCCGACATCGCGCGGAACTCCGAAATTCTTGAAGTGAACAAAATCTTCACGCTAGCGGCCTGTCGCAGAACTGATGGCCAAAGTGGGACAGGCCCAAGACCCTGGAATGTCTCACCTTCAACAACAGCAGAAGCAGGCAAATGATCGCCACACTCGGCCTTGGTCTCACAGCCGTTGCGGTCCCGATCCACCCCCACTTCTACTCCCAGAGCGGGGCCAAGAAAATTGAAGATAAACACAAAATGCAGGAGTAACTCAGCGGGACCGGCAGCATCTCTGGAGTGAAGCAACGTTTCGGGTCAAGACCCTTCTTTTCAAACTGAAGATGAGTCTCGACACAAAACATCACCCATTCCTTCTCTCTAGAGATGCTGCCGGTCCTGCTGAGTTACTCCAGCTTTGTGTCCATCTTCAAATGACGTCACGCGCTCCAGACGACTGTGCGTACGAGGTCATGTAATTTGCCTGCCAAGGACATGTAAGTGGGACAGGCCCTTTAAGATCTAAAACTCCAGCAAGGTTAGCGAGCTCACACAAGAGGGATTTTGGTGTTTGCGAGGTCGGAGGATGGAACACAACGTTCTAAAGCAGTGGTTCTTAACCTGGGGGTTGTGAACCCCTCTGGGGGGGGTCGTATGGGGCTTTGCCGGGGGTCATGAAGGGGACACAAATAACATATCAATTTGTTGAGCCCATGTTTAGGAACCTAATAAAATTACATACCACCTACAGTATTTTGTTCGCGTATGCGCGTACTGGTGCGAAAAAAGGTTAAGAACCACTGTTCTAAAGGGCAGCAAGATGCCTTCTCACAGCTGTGAAAAAATATCATCCTTACCAAGTTAGTGGCTGACACTATTACACTGAGGCTGGTTGGAGCCCCGGGCCTACACAACTAAGACAGAGCCAGAGGCCTTTTTTAGGCGCAGGTTCACAGCGCTCACAATAGAGACAGTGCGTGCCAAACACTCAGTCTCAACCCCAGGAGCCATGATGTCAGAGCCAGAGGGAAGGGACAGAACAAAAATTAGTGTCAGCAGATGCTGTCAATCAACCACCTAATCCCGTTGAGGTAGGTGAGTATTATTCCTACAGATGCATGAAATGTACGGAAGATATTCAAGTCAGAGGTATATTGAGGCAGTTCTAAATTAAGTAGGGAAAGATAACCACTGGCCCTTTCATTTTACTAGCCATAAATGACTATAAATCTGACGATCTGTCTGACCGGATTCCTCCACGCAGAGAAAAGCCCAAATTCCTCTTTGGTCTAAAGAGGAATATATAGCTATCCGAGTAGAGGTAGTGAAATTACACAAAAGGATATGATTGAGGAGATTGTCCATGAACAAGATGAATATAGTTCCAATATCTTCACAATGTCTAAGGAAGATGAAGTATACTGAATCATTCTTGATTTGGTTAGTTGAACATGGGCTTGGAATATAACGATTTTAGAATGGATTTTTCAGTTAGCAAAGCTGCTAATTATTGAGGTTTACTTTATAGCCTCAATTGATCTCAAAGATGCATTCGTTCCGATACCAATACATGAGAGTCACAGGAAATAGTTGGCATGCTCATCATAGGAAAGACGATATATGACACAGAAGTAGCTGATATAGCAACCTATACACTCCTAGAAGATCTCAGATGTGTTATTCTTCCAGGAAAGCCCAGGCTTGAGCCAACAAAAACTATTGCATATCTAAGCTTTCCCATAAACTCTTCAGATGGATCTGTGACACTACCTACAAATAAAAACCAGAATTTTGTAGATGCATGCACAGGCTTACTTAAGAATGAGAAGTCTACTATATGACAGGTTGCTAAGGTGATAGGCAAGCTGGTAGCTGCCTTCCCAGCTATGGGGCCATGCATTATAGTATCCTGGATCTGGAGAAGATTCTTGCCCTAATATTGAATATGGGACATGTTGATAGATGTATGAGGTTGATGACAGAGTTGATATCCAAATTCCAGTGGGAGATTGAGCACATACAAGGTTACAGGGTTCATTCTACCTAGTACGCCTGCAATAACAATACAAAGTGAGGGCTGGGGTGTAATGACACGTATACTAGTTGTGGTGGTAGATGGAATGAGGAAGAGGAGACATGGCCATAAAATATGGCATCAACTATTTGGAAATGCTAGCAGCATTCCAGGCATTGAGAACGTATTGTGGGAATTACCATGATATGCAAATCAGGCTACATCAGGACAATAAAACAGCAGTAGCATATGTAAACCACATGGGTAGCTGTAAGTCTCAAACATGTGATGCATAGCAAAGTCCATTTGGGTGCGGTGTATAAGAGGAAAATATGGGTGTCTGTCACGTGAAATTGAAGCAAACACCCATACAATACAATGCAATACAATATTGTTTATTTGTCATCAAATGAAGTTCAAACGAAATTTGGTTTCTGCAGTCATACAACAAGTAGCAATGTTACAACATTTTGAGATTTTAAAAATCAAGTCTGCAATTTATCCCATCAGATAAAGCATAAAAAGAAGTTTAATTTGACACCTAATTCATTTTCATATCTTTAGTATTAAAAAAGTTATGGCCATTTTCATACTCGGAAATTAGCATCTTGTTCCCCTTGCCTTTCCATTGACTTAACTCAAAAGCTGTGATCTTGGACTGTCAAAAGCCCATAACTTTCTTAAAAATTAAGAGCTCAATGAAATGTTCAGTTATTATAGATTGAAGCATTATGAAACAAATATGAAACAATCTTACTTGGATGACCTGAAATTAAAGCATATAATTAGTTAGTTACTTAATTGTAGCTAATTACAAAATTCAATTACTAGATCTAAACATCTGTCAATTTCTTAAGAAAAGATAAACATTTATAAAATTCCTGTGTCCAAATAACAGTCACACAATAATTCACAATACAACATGATTTTTAAATCTAATTTTCATGAATTTATAGGCCAAATGGAAGGAATTAATGTTTAATTCCCGTAAATTAATGGCCATTTAAATCAACTTGAGAGTGGGTTTTAGTGGAATGCGGTGGATTGGAACGTTGCGGTTTGCGGTGAATTTAACCCGCAGTCAGCAAGAAAACCACTGCTAGTTCGTATATATATTTTTTGTCCCCTTTTCGCAACATGAAAATTTGATTAAATGCTTCCTGAGAAGCACGTTTTAATGTAAAAATAAACTGAGTACCTTATTTTATCCCCCATGTAAAATCCTTCCAGTTGTTGGCACTCACGGCTTTAGAAGATAATTTTTAAATGACTCTAGCTAATAAATGATCTAGCGTAGTTTAAAAATACCTTCATTAAACAAATGTTGGAGCGATTTCTCTTCAGCAACAAAATCCCCTGAGATGGATCGATTTGCCCAGTCTGGAGAAAAATAGGATTTTAAACCCGCCCCCCTCTGAAAGGCACCCAAGTCGCGCACATGGGGAGTGGCAGAACTGCAGCGCCGCTCAAGGTAAGTTTTGTAACATACCTACAACAAGGAACGAATCAAGACACACATCAACACAATTTACACAAACATTTATCAGTTACACAAACATCCACCAGGTCAAGAAATTCCTCTTTCTGCCCTGTCAGAAGATGCCTCCAAAAGATAGTTCAAGACATGGCAACTGGTATTATAGTAGTGCCAAATTGGACTACTCAACCATGGTTTCCATTGTAAAAAGGTCTGCTGAAAGAAGCTCTTATATTTACTCACAGGCACGAACAGTTATAAGTTCAACCTGTCACTCATGCATCGCATCCACTGCATGATCGTATTGATTTATTAATTTGCAGAATATAAAGAGACCCTTTGAGTTTATAGGGCTATCCAGCAGGACAGTTGACATGATCATTGCAGCATGGCGAAATGGCATAAGAAAACAGTATGCTACCCACATAAAACAGGGGAAAGTTTTGTGAGGAGGCACGTGAACTACTTTAAAGCAGAAGTAGTAGAGATTTGGGGGTTTCTTTCAGTTTGGTTTTATGAGTAGCAACTAAGTTATAGCGCAATTAACACTGATCGCAGTGCCTTATCATCGTATCTAGTGCTTGGATTAGGACAACAAATGATTGGCTCTCACCGACTGGTGACAATGTTTATGGGAGGTGTCTTTAATATGAACCCTCTAAAGCTTAGATACAAAGAAGTGTGGAATGTGTAATCAGTATTATATTTTTAATGCAAATTCGCACAACTGCATCTCTAACGTTGGAGGAGCTACTCACAAGTTAGTCAACCTTATGACACTTATTTCAGCACAAAGTGCTCAGTCCCTACACAATCTCTGTCTGAATAATTTGGTCATATCGGACAAGAGGGTAGCATTTTATGTGAATGCTCATAAAGCAGAGCAGGCACGGTCGGGTACAAGTTGGAGCTGGCAGCATACCCACCAGATCGGAGACTGTGGTTGTTAATTATGTGAAAAAGTACATTGAGGTTACTAAGAACCTACGAGATGAAGGAAAAGTTTTCTTCATAGTTATAAAAAGTCTCACAAGAGAGTGTCAGTGCGGACTATTTCAAGATGGATAGAGTGTATGCTGTTTAAAGGGGGAATGAATACACATATTTTCAATGTCATACTCTACCTGGGCTGCTGGCACGTTGGCAGCCAATAGGATAGGTGTTCCTCTTGATCACATTCTTGCAACAGCAGGATGGTCAGATGAACGCACTTTCGGACGTTTTATAATAAACCACTTAACAGATCTGGACGATTGCAGATTCTGCACAGTGTTACATGAGCTGTTTTGTCAGTAATTCCAAGGCAAGTGGGACTGTGGTCTTGTTCGGGGTGATGTACATGTATGTAAAGTTAGCATCATGTGTTAATGGCCTATGTCTTTCTACCATGGCCTATGTCTTATCTGGGTAGTGTGTTCACATACAGATTGGTTTACTGCATGAAACAGAGCTTCAAAAGCTTCACGTAGTCTCGTCACGAGACTTCAAAATAAAATAGAAAAATTAAATGAGAACTTATCGTTTAAAGTTTGATCTTCATTTTAAGAGAATTTGGAGAGACTATGTGCCCTCCACTCCTGAATTTCATAAATTTCATTAGGTAAGTCAAGGGTTATTAATCTTTCTATAGCTTGAATCTGGTTCAAGTGGACTGTGGTTTCATACAGTGGCTCTGAAGATTGATGCGCTTGCGGACTGGCGGTTTCTTCACATAGTCCCTCACTCCAACTTCTCATAAAATAAAGATCTGACTTCAAACGGTAAGTTCTCCTTTAATCTTTCTATTTTAATACAATTACACTATTTATATATTCCTCCAAATCTTGCACATGAGTGGGTGAAACAGGGTAAATGCAATCATAAATTACACAACTTCCAAATGATTAATTTAAAGTATTGTACTTGCCATCCATGTGTTCATTTTCCAGATGGAAACTCCAATGCTTGGGTGAAGAAATCACAAACAACTCTGAGATGGATCTGTGTCCTCTGCCTAAGGTTTTGTCACCTGCTTGTTTCCCAGCAGGCAGCAGAAGTGGGGAACAGTACATGGACCACTGTTAGAGTAATGAGTCTGCTCACTTTATAGTTCTGAGGAACCTTTCAGTTTCACCAGCCTCACATGGTGTTAAAACTCAAGACACCTGGACATCTCACTAAATCAGAGAAACATTCTGATCCTGAAAAGGTGGTCCAGTTGATATTTTGCAATTGGCTTGCTTGCATCCCAGAAAATTACAAGTGAAACAAGTTTGTAAGGAGTCACATTTCAGCCAACACCCTGGGCTAGAGGTGCTGATTTTTCAGCCAGTATTTCTGCAGGGAGCTGTGTGTGTGGGTCAGCTTCTTCCAGGCATCCTCTCTCGCATATTGTAATGTGAAAGCAGGAGATGAAGTGGTGGCCAGTTCTCCTCCTCCACTACTGGACCTGTGGCTGGATCTGGCAGCAGAAAACAAACATCTAGAGCTAAGGTTCCCAAAGTACTGCACATCCAGTCCCTTCATCTTTATTCTTCAACTGAAAAGGTGAGTGTTGGTATTTTTCATTGATTTAAACTTATTTTACAAAGGGGTGGGAGGTTGGTTTAAGTAAACATACTAAAATTTAACTTATGATATTATTAGCTCAATGCAATTGAACAGGTTTTTGTTTACATATTGCTAATCATCTGAGGACCATTTGCATCTGAGGGCCATTTGGATGGTCAAGGGCAGGATCTTAGGATCTGCCATCTGAGGCTTGTTATGAACTGGTGTATGATACGATACAATACAACAACAGAACTCTATTTATCCCAGGAGGGAAATTGATCTGTCAACAGTCATAAAGACACAAAATACATGAAACATGGAATTAAAGAGATGAGTGGAAAGGATTGGGAATGTAAAAACATTGGGGGGGGGGGGGGCGGGAATTAGCCTACTCCATGACATAAGGGGGAGAAGTTGTACAGTTTGATACCCACAGTGAAGAAGGATCTGTGGCATTCTGTCCTGCATCTTGGTGGAAGCAGTCTATTGCTGAAGGTACTCCTCAGGTTGACCAGTGTATCATGGATGCGGTGAGCTGTATTGTCCAAGATGCTCCGAGGTTTGTGGAGCATCATCCCCCTTCAAGACTACCTCTCATGAATCCAACTCAGCACCCAGGACAGAGCCAGCCTTCCTGATGAGCTTGCTAATCCTGTTGGCATCCACGGCCTTCGCCCTGCAGCACCAGCACACGGCAGCGAAGAAGATGGCATTGGGTTCCACTGATGGGTAGAACATCTGCTCAGTAGGATAACTACAGCAGCAAAATGATTGAGGGGGGAAAAGGTGGGAGGGTGAAGTAGGCATGCTCAATGCCGAGTGAGGCTGCGGGCCAGGCATCCGCTGTCAAGGCGGGGGTGTACGCAGCATCCCGACGTCGTACGCAGTGTCTTGATGGCGTACGCAGCATTTCGATGGTGTACACATTATCTTGACGCCGTACGCAACGTCTTGATGGTGTACGCAGCGTCTTGATGGCGTAAGATGTCGAGACGCTGCGTACGGCCGTTGAGACGCTGCGTACGCCCTCAATGCGCCTGCGGGCTGACAGGCCGTTGAGGCGCTGGCTCTTTCATGCTGGCTGAAGGCAAAGATCGGCAGTTCACCTGCTGCTTATCGCCGTCCACGGGAACAGACGATCTTTGGCTTGAGGCAGCGTGATAGGGCCAGACCGGGGGTGGGGGGGGGGGGGGGGGTGGGGGGAGTGGAGGAAGTAAAATCAGCAGCGAAATAAGAACAATGGCGGCGTTTTTGGAGGAGGCCATTATGGTGGCTGGCAGGAGGCCACAAAATGAGTGAGTGTGTGGGGGGGGGGGGAGGGTAGGATTTTATTTTAAAAAGGGTACATAAAAATATCTAAATGCAATGAGGAGTGCATTAGTGAATGTAAAAATGGAATGTCTAGCGAAATGGAAAAATTCTCGGAGTTAGAGCGTATGGTTCTGGCGGACCATGAAATCAAAGGCCAAAAATCTCACTCACACACACCACACACACACACACACACACACACACACACACACACACACACACACACACACACACACACACACACACACACACACACACACACACACACACACACACACACACACACACACACACACACACTTACTTTTAAAAGTATATAGATAATGGCCTTCCAATTTTTCCACTGCACCATTAGTTAAACACCAGGCAAATATTTATGAAACAGAATAAATCAAGCTTCTGTTTTAAATATGTTTTACACAAAATAATAAGAACAAAATGTTCTTCAAATAAAATCTTAATCAGTTTGAAAGATTCACAGACATAATTCCAATTAATTTATTTACAAACCATTTAAACAGCCAATTAAACTGAATGACTGGATTATCCTTTATCATACTGAGTCATCAATTACAGCTATTAATAATATTCTTACTCATCATAAAGGTGGCTGCTAGCCAGAAAAGCTACTCCTGTTCTTAAAAAAAGAGTAATTAATTGTGAAATTGTGTCTATTGAATTAACAAGGAATATATTAACCGTGAAAGGAAATTAATATTTGCTTCCTTTTGCATTACAATTGCTTTCAGATTGAATTTGATTTACCTTAAGGGTTGTACAAAACTTAGATGTAGGTACAAAACTGAATTTCATACTTAAATGAAATAAATATGATAGTTGGTTACTGATTAGTTAACTATGAAACAAACACTGATTATTTAGAAATTAGTTCTCTATTACTTAAACAATAAACATACACACATGCAAACATTTAGTTGGTCGAATCCAGTATTTTATGGCATTAATCTTCCAATTGATGCTAACTCTTGTATTTCACAGTAGACAACTATTAAGAAGTTGAAGAGATTATACCACATTCAGTAATGGCTCACCATATTTATCACCACAAGTTGAATTCACTTGCAAGATATAGTGTAAATGCATTTATTTTCCATCTGTGGTTGCCATCAAGGAAATGGTGATGAACCTTGTCTCTGAACTACTATAAACTCTGTGATGAGGTTGCTTGTCTTGTTATTGAGGTCGAACAGTACAGCATGGGGAGATGCCCTTCAGCTCACAATGTCAGTGCCAACCCTCATGCCAATTAAATTGCACATGGTCCATATCCCCCCCCATCCTCTATCTGTTCATGTGACTGTTTTAAAGCATCTTAAGCATTGCCATTGTATCTACTGCCACTACCTCAGCTGACAGCATGTTCTTATCATCTACCAACTTGCTTATAAATCTCCCTCTAACTTTCCCCCACTCACTTTAAAGCCATGCCCTCTAATATTTGGCAATTCCACCATGGGAAAAAGATTCTGACTATCTATCTTTTCTTGGGCTCTCCTAATTACACTTATCAGGTCTCCAATGTGCCTGAGAAAACAATGCATGTTTGTCCAACATCTCCTTAGAGCTAACGCCCTAATCAAGGCAATATCTATTAGTACCAAAGCCCCCACATCTTTCCTTCACTACGAAAACCAGAACTGCACATTCCAATACTCCAAATCTGGCCTAATTAAACATTTATTCAGCTGCAACACAAGACCCCAACTTTTACACTGAAGACCCCAACCGGTGAAAGCAAGTGGGTATCCCGGTGGATACCTTCTTTACCACTCTTCTACAGATGCACCATCAGAGGCATACTGTCGGGTTGCATCATGGCTTGGTTTGGGATTAGCTTTGCCCAAGTTAGCAAGAAAATGCAGAGTTGTGGATGTAGTCCAGTTCCTGGCAGACAGAAGACACAGAAGCTTGAAAAAAAACCCAGTCCGTTTCGGTCATGTACGGTGCCTGGACCAGTTGCTTTGCGTAGATTTACCTATCTGAAGCATGCTTTAACTTCAGCCCCAGAGACTAAGATCACAGAGTTGGCAGTAGGTGTGGTGGCTCATGAGGATACTTTTTTGTTAAATTGTTCAGTGGTCCTAACACTGAGGAATATCTAAGTTGTGGATTTCCAGGCATAGTATGTCATGCCATTTTGCTTTGAAAGCAAGGGTAAATTCACAGATATGCCCTTTCTGCTTATGTTGCATTCAATATGTTAAACCAAGTGAGATGCATAGCCTGTAGCCTGGAGAAAAGGCATTCTTCTGAAAATTATAGTTATTTAGGAGTAAGGCATGGAGAAATCATCAAAAAAAAATGTCTTTATGTAAGTAATCATTTTAATTTAGTCTATAGTAGTCTGGGGCATTAGAGCCTATAGTGGTTGATAGCAAAACCTTGCACTTTGCCAACACAATACATCAAAATGGGTGTCGCTATCATGTTCTTACCCACATAGGATATTGGATGATTTATCCAGACTTACATTAGAGACATAAAACTTGCTTGCCTGAACAGTTAACTAAGTGAAGTGGCACAATCACTACATACATGCATGAAATAGATCTTCAACAAAAATGATGAATGTGGTTATCACTGTAACCGGCAATTTGAAGAGCTATCCAAGCAAATAATCTTGGCCATGGTTCTTTTAGTAGGAGTTGGCAGTGGTCATCGTGAAACTCCTGGCCCGGTTCATTGATGGCTTTGAGATATTTTTAAAACAAATTCTTCTAGAGGTGCGAAAATTGGGTTCTTAAAAAAAGAACAAAAATATGCAAATAATATTTAATCAAGAACAGTATTTAAGAGAACAATGAATAATGCAAAAGTTCTAAGTATGAGCTTTACTGCTATTATAACTTCAATGGCAAACGGACATGAAGGGGGGAAAAACAAATCTAAATTAAACCTTAGCAGAACTGGAGCCCAGCAAGGGATGGTGTCAGTGTCAAATTCTTGGACTTGTGGTTATAATTATTTGCCAAAATGTTGCCTCAGTTTTCAACCACTGATATCCACTGAGATGATTAATTCAATATATTGTGAAAGTATACAATGTATACCTTTTCTCCAAGAGTTTATAGTGCTAAATATCATAGGTAATAAAATATAGTTAATATCGATGATTCAATTCAAGATTCAAGATTCAAGAGATTCCAGAGATTCAAGACAGATTATTGTCATGTGTCCCAGATAGGACAATGAAATTCTTGCTTTGCTTCAGCACAACAGAATATAGCAGGCATGAATACAGAACAGATCAGTGTGTCCATATAGCATTATATAAATATATACACACATGGATAAATAAACAGATAAAGTGCAAATAAACAGATAATGGGCTATTAATGTTTAGAGTTTTGTTTGAGTTGAGTTTAATAGGCTGATGGCTATGGGGAAGCAGCTATTCCTGAACCTGGATGTCAGCCTCCTGTACCTTCTACCTGAAGGTAGAAGGGAGATGAGTGTGTGGCCGGGATGGTGTGGGTCCTTGATGATGTTGCCAGCCTTTTTGATGCAGCGACTGCGATAAATCCCCTCAATGGGAGGGAGGTCAGAGCCGATGATGGACTGGACATGTTTACTACTTTTTGTAGTCTTTTCCGCTTCTGGGTGCTCAAGTTGCTGAATGAAGCCACGATGCAACCGGTCAGCATGCTCTCTACTGTGCACCCATAGAAGTTATAAAGAGTCCTCCTTGACATACTGACTCACCGTAATCTTCTCAGGAAGTAGAGGCGCTGATGTGCTTTCTTTATAATTGCATCAGTGTTCTCAGACTGGAGAGATCTTCAGAGATGTGCACGCCCAAAAATTTGAAGCTCTTGACCCTTTCCACCATTGACACATTGATATGAATGGGACTGTTGGTCCCCATCCTACCCCTTTCAAAGTCCACAATCAGTTCCATGGTTTTGCTGGTGTTGAGGGCAAGGTTATTGTGCTGGCACCATTTGGTCAGTCGGTCGATCTCTCTTCTATACTCTGACTCGTCCCCATCAGTGATATGTCCCACAACAGTGGTGTCATCAGTGAACTTGATGATGGAGTTCATCCTATGACCAGCTACGCAGTCATGAGTATAGAGTGAGTACATAGTTTGCGGTTTGCGTTGTTTGCGGTTTGCAGTTTGCGTTGTTTTTTAATATGCGATAGAGCTACGATATTTTCGTCACCTTACTTGCCATTCTCCAGTGCTGCAAGTGCACCCAGTTTTCTTCCAATCGGTGGAATATTTCAAAAGTTATGAAGGTCTAAATATCGTAAAAACCGCCCCTTCCGGCACCCGCTGTCAATCACCGGCGGCGAGGAGAATAAAGTTGAAGGACCAGAGTGAGCATAATGTGGACAGCGAGTTGGGAGCTTCATCAGCCATGACCGCGAGCAGGTGAGTGAGTGCGGCCGCAAGAGCTGGTGCGGCCGGGAGCCGGTGCGGCCGGGAGACTGTGAGTGAGTGTGGCTGAGAGCTCGGTGAGTGAGTGTGGCCGGAAACCAGTGAGCGAGTGTGTGCAGCCGGGAGCCGTTGAGTGAGTGTGGCCGGGAGCCACTGAGTGAGTGTGGCCGGGAGCCGAGAGTGAGTGCAGCCGGGTACCAGTTACTGCAGCCGGGGCCGGGAGCCACTGAGTGACGCCGTTATCTACCCCCCCGCCCACTCACCCCCACCCCCTTCCCACACACACCCCTTCCCCCTCCTACACACACCCCTCCCCTCTCCCACATACACACCCTTCCCCCCTCCCACATACCCTCCTATTTATCTATCCTCAACTAAAACCTTCATCTTGTACTCTTCTGGTTTTGTTGTTTTTAAAATGCACGATAGCGCTATCATTTTTCGCCACCTTACTTGCCATTCTCATGTGCTGCAAGTGCACCAGGTTTTCTTCCGATTGGTAGAATATCTCAAAAGTTATGAAGGTTTAAATATTGTAAAAACTACCCCTTCCGGCACCCACTGTCAATCACCAGCGGTGGTGAGGAGAATAAAGCTGAAGGGCCGGACTGAGCAGAGTGTGGAGAGCAGCCTACCCCTGCCACCGGCCTATTGCTGCCCCTCCCACACACAACCCCCGCCTGATGCTCCCCACCAGTGCCCACCTGAAGCTGGTGGGGAGCGGCAGCAATAGGCCGGTGGCAGGGGTAGGCAGTGGCAGGCCATGGCAGTGGTAGGCCACTGCAGCGGTAGGCCAAGGCAGCACTGCCCCACCCCCTCCCCACCGGCCCTTGACAGACCCCGCCTGAAGCCGTCCCCCTCCTCTGGATGCAGGATGCTCCCCCCTCCCCCACCGGCCCCATTCAGCCCCCGCCTGAAGCTGTGCCCCACCCCAGACTGCAGGACGCTTCCCCCATGACACCCGATAGCCCCCGCCTGAAGCCACCCCCCTCCCCCGGCTGCAGAATGCAACGACAGACACAAGAAAGAACTGAACTGAATAATTCTCATCTTTAACATTTAAATTGTTGTTATATTATGAGTTATTCATGTTTTAAGCTGTAATAAATACCTTTTCCACTTGCCATGCCCGTCAGTTGTGCCTGCGCAGTAATGCCTGTGTGTTTTAGGTCACAATGTGAACCCAATAGGTGGGAATGGCTGCGCCGCTGGAGAGCTGCTTAAACTGGATGGGGGGTGTAGAGGTGAGGATGGAGTGAGTGCATAAGGGAGGGGGGATGGCAAGGTGCTGAGTGGCGGGGTGAGGGGAGGAGGGGGGATCAGGAGCGTCACAATGGGAAGGTGTCAGCCGCTCCTGCACAGTTGGGGCTATGGGTGAGTGGTGGAATATTGGGTTGGGGTGACCAGGCCTCCTGTATGAGACCCAACGTGTCCCACTTATTCAATAAGTTTTAAAATTCCTGAAAGCATGCTTATGAAAACTTATCTTTGGGCAGTTGGAAAAATTACCTTGGGTGGTTTACTTGTTCTTTTCTTTTCATTTGCTCAAATTTGCCTTTAAACTTCCCAACCAGAATTTTTATTTCCTTTCCTTTTAGCAGCAGTTAACACCAGGCCATTTAAAATGGTGTGGTTTACTGCTTTGTGACAAAATTGCCATCATCTCTCCATTTCCTATGCAGTAATAAGTGTTCCACATTCTCTATGAGATGGCTAAGTGGAGGAGCATTAACCTTCAATTTCACAAACAAAAGCACTGATTGATTGATTGGTACTTTATTATCATGTGTGACATGTCACAGTGAAATTCTTTGTTTTGCATACCATGCACAAAGAATGCAAAGGGTCACCATGTATAAGGCGCTGAAAGAGTTAAAAAATACTCCACAATAGTATGCAGGAAAGAATGCAGATGCTGGTTTAAATCGTACATAGACACAAAATGCTAGAGTTACTCAGCGTGACAGGCAGCATCTCTGGAAAGAAGGAATGGGTGACGTTTCGGGTCGAGACCC
This sequence comes from Raja brachyura, assembly GCA_963514005.1. The sequence goes on from OY740786.1 coordinate 39,476,229, forward strand.
TTCTTCCCAGACTATTACTCCACACTAGTCCCTCTTTGTTCTCTCAGTGGCTCCACCACGTCGGATATCTCTTTGTTCTCGGAGGCGCATCGTCGACTTACCTCCAGCACCTACCGCCGACTCGTCCAAACTACTGCACCCGCTATGGGCCTGTTTTCAGCCGCCCGCCACTGGGTCCTCGCTTGGATGGCTATGTGGCAGTCGCCGGGAGCATCCGACGGCTTTCGTCGTTCCTCGACTACCATCCTCGCTGCTCAACTGACCTCCTCGCTCCTCGGCGGCCTACTTCGTTCATCAACAAGACCCTTCTTCAGTCTGAGAATCAGGGGAAAGGAGAATGAGAGATAGAGACGTTAGTTAGGAAAAAATGAATGGAAGATATGCAGAAAGCAATGATAACCAAGGAAATGTGGAAACCCACAGTGGTCCATTGTTGGCTGTGGGATAGGTGATAACAAACGGAGAGAGGGGATGCAAGGGTTACTTAAAGTTAGAGAAATCAATACTCATACCGCTGGGTTGTAAACTGCCTAAGCGAAATATGAGGTGCTGTTCCTCCAATTTACATTTGGTCTCACTCTGACAATGGAGGAGGCCCTGGACAGAAAGGTCAGTATGGAAACGGGAGGGGTTCCCTTGCTGCAAGCAAGATTTCTATTATACTTGTACCTCATTGCACATGTGAATATGACAATAAACTCAACTTGCCTTGATTTGGGTCAGGCAGACGATATGGAGGGACATGGACAGACAACGTTTTGGCTTGGTACCCTTCTGCAGACAGATTAGAAAGTGCAGACCTGAAACGCCATCTGCACATTTCCCTCCGCAGATACTGCCTGACCAACTGAGAACCTACACAGGTTTTTTTTGTTTAATCATTTAATTTTGTTATATATTAATCAATCTTGTTGATATGCAGCTGAGGAGTTTTTGATGGTTTAGGCTTTATTCTTAAATTAAATACAATTCTGAAAAAGAGTCTCGACCTGAAACGTCACCCATTCTGTCTGTCCAGGGATGCTGCCTGTCTCGCTGAGTTACTGATTTTGAGTCAATGTTTGGTGTAAACCAGCATCTGCAGTTCCTTCCTACACAGTAAAGGGTCTAATTATTTGCATTATTTCAACAAAACTTAGTTCTTTGATAACCATTTTACAGCATATTAAAGATTTTTTAGTTGTTCTAATTTTTGTCACAAAGCAGTAAACCACACCATTTTAAATGGCCTGGTGTTTGATTCTTCAATGACAGGAAATTATCAGTAACAGGGTGTTTATGGTATAGGATATTTCCTCATAGCATTCCAGCCTGTCTCACACCGAGTAGATAGCAGTGAGCAGACAGCCTGGTGACAGACTCTGTCTCGAAACAGCCAGTAAGGGAACTTTGCTGTTTACAAAACTGAAGAATGAGGGTCTTTTGAAAGATTTACTGGATGATATCCTTTCCATATTGTGCTTCCCAGGCAAAATGAAGCTTGGCAGTTCGCAAGCCTATTAGGTTTTTTTTTTCTGTCAAGGCTCTGCTTCCTCACATGGTGCATTTCAGTTTATGCTTCACTGATAACCTGTCTTGCTAGTTTGTCCAATCCTTTAACCACATTATTTTCAAATTAATGCACACAACGTTGTGTTCTATTTTTAGCTATTCATTTTTTGTAAGCTGCCCAGAGACTGAATTTTATTCTTGTACCATTGCCATGTTTTAGCAAAAAGTAAATATGAGGTAAGAGAATCAGAATGTTCTTACCATTAGTTCGGTTTAGCATGGCTCTGTGGATTTCTAACCTTCAGAAAGTGAATTAACAAATGTTTGTGAAAAGGGAATATGGAATGCTGTCTCTATTGCAAAGGTTTGGAATGATGAATGACAGTAATTTTTCATGGAGCATCATAGTGGGAAACAATATATAAACAGGCCCTTCGGCCCACTGATTCCACGCTGTCCACTTCTAAGGCTTGAGAACACAGCAAATATTCACTCGGCAGGAATGTATATTGTAAATAAGGCCTGGCCACCAGTGTTTTTTTTACAACATCATGTTTGTGAAGTCACTGAGCTACATGGTTGGATCTGATGCACATCCTTGAAATGGGAAATTCTGCGCATGAGTATTAATTTGTTACATTTTTAACTATGAATATATAGTACTCTGAACAATCAATATTATCTTCCACATGGTTCAAAATCATACATTTTGGCAGCATACTGGTCCACCCTTTATTTAAGAGCATTGCACACACATATACCACAGTTAAAAAGATAGACTATATGGTAATGCATATCCATTTACTATATAAGCTTGACAAGTCTCTGCTTTCTACATATGCAAATTTTCATCTGTTACTTCTCTCATGATTTCAATCGCACTTCAGCCAGTCAGGTTATTAATTTGATGGCTAACAAAGATAACTTGGGTAGAAAACAAATTCTGCGGGTCAGGCAGCATCTTCAAGAAAGGTCCTGACCCGAAACTTACTATTTCCCTCCACAAATGCTGCCTGACCCATTAAGTTCCTCCAACAGTTTGTATTTTACTCAAGATTCCAGTTTCTTGTGTCTTTTTACAGAAGTTGGGATTTTTATTAATTTAATTGTATCAAGCTTTATGATTTACTTTCAATCTAAAACTCAAAATGCCAAATATTACCATCACTGACTGATACAACTGATATAGACATGTTAATAAGCAATTTAATTGGTATGTAAAGTAAACTATCCAGCATTTTATTCTTATTTCCATATTTTGTAGCTTGTGGGTGTAGCTTTTACCTTTTGCACAGAAAATAGAACAGTACAGCACAAGAACAGGCCCTTTGGCCCACAATGTCTCTGTCGAATACAATGCTATAATCAGGTCTTATTTGCCTGCACATAATCCATATCCCTCTGTTCTCTGCATACCTATGTGCTTATCCAAAAGTCTTTTAAATACCACTATCATATCTGCCTCAACCACCACCCATATCTATACCTCTCATCATTTTATGTACCTCTATCAGGTCTCCTCGCAACCCAGAGAAAACAATCCAAGTCGGTCTAACCTCCCCTGTAGCTAATACCCCCTAATCACGGCATCATTCTGGTAAAATTCCTCGGCACCCTTTCCAAAGCCTCCATATACTTCCTGTAATATAGCAACCAGAATAGGCCACTCTGCGAAACCTCATCTCTTTTTTATTGGCGGTTGTGGCAATGTATGAGTTAATCAAATGCCTGTTTTTTAATTGTCCCTCCTTTCAATAGAAAGAATGCCTTTTTCAAATCTCAAACAGCTCTTTCTCTCAACTCTCCTGCAGAATTTCCAAAGATGTTTTCTCTCCTCTTGAAAATCTGCTCACCAACTCTCTACTTGAGAAGATCATTTTTGAAAGATTGGAATCCTGTGGAAGATGCTCTCACAGTACTGTCGGAGAGGGAGCTTTTGGATTAAAATCAGGTAATGATTAAGGGCCCAAACCCAAATGGTCAAATCACCTTTTGCCTCATCAGATGCTGCTTGACCCACTGCGTTCTTCCAGTGTTCTGAGTGTTATTCCAGATTACAGCATTTGCAGTGTAATTTGTCTTCATTGGGGGTTCAGTATTGATGTGGATAGAGAACTGGCTGGCAAACAGGAAGCAAAGAGTAGGAGTAAACGGGTCCTTTTCACAATGGCAGGCAGTGACTAGTGGGGTACCGCAAGGCTCAGTGCTGGGACCCCAGCTATTTACAATATATATTAATGATCTGGATGAGGGAATTGAAGGCAATATCTCCAAGTTTGCGGATGACACTAAGCTGGGGGGCAGTGTTAGCTGTGAGGAGGATGCTGGGAGACTGCAAGGTGACTTGGATAGGCTGGGTGAGTGGGCAAATGTTTGGCAGATGCAGTATAATGTGGATAAATGTGAGGTTATCCACTTTGGTGGCAAAAACAGGAATGCAGACTATTATCTAAATTATGGCCGATTAGGAAAAGGGGAGATGCAGCGTGACCTGGGTGTCATGCTACACCAGTCATTGAAAGTAGGCATGCTGGTGCAGCAGGCAGTAAATAAAGCGAATGGTATGTTAGCTTTCATAGCAAAAGGATTTGAGTATAGGAGCAGGGAGGTTCTACTTCAGTTGTATAGAGTCTTGGTGAGACCACACCTGGAGTAATGTGTACAGTTCTGGTCTCCAAATCTGAGGAAGGACATTATTGCCATAGAGGGAGTGCGGAGAAGGTTCACCAGACTGATTCCTGGGATGTCAGGACTTTCATATGAAGAAAGACTGGATAGACTTGGTTTACACTCTCTAGAATTTAGGAGATTGAGAGGGGATCTTATAGAAACTTAGAAAATTCTTAAGGGGTTGGACAGGCTAGATGCAGGAAGATTGTTCCCGATGTTGGGGAGGTCCAGGACAAGGGGTCACAGCTTAAGGATAAGGACAAAATCCTTTAGGATCGAGATGAGAAGGACTTTTTTCACACAGAGAGTGGTGGGTCTCTGGAACTTTCTGCCACAGAGGGTAGTTGAGGCCAGTTCATTGGCTATATTTAAGAGGAAGTTAGATATGGCCCTTGTGGCTAAGGGGATCAGAGGGTATGGAGAGAAGGCAGGTATGGGATACTGAGTTGGATGATCAGCCATGATCATATTGAATGGTGGTGCAGGCTCGTAGGGCCGAATGGCCTACTCCTGCACCTAATTTCTATGTTTCTATGTTTCTCTTTTGAACAACATTGCAAGGCATTAGTTGCCATGTGCACCTGGTTATAACACCAACTTTGCAGCTCCAACAGGCAATTACAGTAACTCTCCAAGGCCCCAGTTGCATGATTGAGACTTAGGGTCATTCTCACCAATGTTGGACGAACTCAGTGGGTCAGGCAATATCTGTAGAGGGCAATAGGCAGATGCTGCTTCAAGCCAAGGACTTTTCTTCAGACTGATGGAGAAGAGGGGTGAAAGCTGGTAAAGGGGGGTGAGGCACATGGTGCGGCAAAAGCTGGCAAGTGATAAATGCATTTAGGTAAGGAGGGGGTGATTGGCAAATGGGTGCAGATGGTAATTTTGAGGCGTTCATTTCGATTGGACTAGAATATAAAAGCAAGGATGTAATGCTGATGCTTTATAAGCGGTTGGTGAGGCCACATATGGAATATTGTGGGCAGTTTTGGGCTTCAAAATCTGAGGAAGGATGTGCTGACATTGGAGAAGGTCCAGCGGAGGTTTATTAGACTGTTTTGGGGCGATTTGGTTAATATATGAAGAGCATTTGATTGCTCGAGGCCTGTGCGCACTCGAGTTTAGATCAGAGGTTATCTCATTGAAATCTACCAAATAATGAAAGGCCTGGAAAAAGTGAATGTGGAACAAGTTTCCAGTAATGGGAGAGTCTAGAACTAAATATCACAGTCTCAGAGACCTCCACTCACTGCGCCTCTTTCAAAGATGCTATCTCCTACTCTCAATTTCTCTGTCTCTGCCACATCTACTCCCAGGATAAAGCTTTCCATTCTGGAACATCCAAGATGATCTCTTCGTTTAGAAGCCATGATTTACTCTGACTCTCATTGTTAGATCCCTCACTTGAGTCTCCTTGTGTGTCCTGTAGTTCTGCTCTCGCTCTCATTCTCCCTTCCCCCAGATGAAACAAGGACAGGGTACCCCTGCTCTTCATCGCTCACCCCATCAGCCTCCACATCCACACATTATTCTTTGCCACTTTCCTCACTTCCAATATAACACTATCAGCAGTTACATATTCCCATCCCCACCCTTTTTTGCGTACTTCAGAGACAGCACTGTAACTCCTAAGTTCACCTACCTCCCCCCCCACCCAACCTTCCCTTCCCTAGGTAGTCGCCCTTGCAACCACAGGAGATGCAACACCTGTCCCTACACCACCTCCCTCAAATCTGTCCAGGGACCCTGACAGTCCTTCCATATGAGACAGTCCTTCCATATGTGCACCTCCTCTAACCTCATCTACTGTTCTCGTTGTTCGCGATGTGGTCTCCTGCACAAGACCAGATCGGCGAACCATTTCAGGTCCTTTCCCATTCCCATACTGACCTTTCTGTCCCAGTCCTCCTCTATGGCTAGAGTGATTTCATGCGCAAACTGGAAGAGCAGCATCTTATATTCTGCTTGTAACTTATAACCTAATGGTAAGAACATTGAATTCTCAATATTTTAGTGGAGCTAAAATATCCACAGGCCCCTTCTTCACTCCCTTTCCTTTTCTCTCCCTCTCTCCCCTGTGCCCCACTTGAACTCAAACATGTGTCCCCTCCCCATCCCCTTCCACATACATTCTTTGATCTAGCTTCACAATTTGCTACTCTTCAGTCTTTTTGTCTCACACCTTTGTCTTTTCATCTCTGGTCTTTGTCCAACCATCTACACAAAGCCCACAGCACCAAAATCCACCTATTACTTGTCAGGCTTTTTCCTGCCCCTCGTCTCGTCCAGCTTTGTTCCTCCTCCCACCACAACCAGTCTGAAGAAAAGTCTCCTATCTATGTTCTCCATGTTCACCAGCTGCCTGACCCATTGAGTTACTCCATCATTTTGTGTCTTTTTTTTAGCAGGAGGAAAAGCATTTACTGAAGAAGGAGAATATCCCGTAAGTCCTAGTGTGTAAAACCTTATCTTGGAACAGACCAGGCGGAAACAGAAAAATTGTGCTTAGAAACATAGAAAATAGGTGCAGGAGGAGGCTATTTGGCCCTTCGAGCCAGCACTGCCATTCATTGTGATCATGGCTGATCGTCCGCTATTAATCACCCGTGCCTGCCTTCTCCCCATATCCCTTGACTCCACTCGCCCCTAGAGCTCTATCCAACTCTCTCTTAAATCCATCCAGTGATTTGGCCTCCACTGCCCTCTGTGGCAGGGAATTGCATAAATTCACAACTCTGGGTAAAAAAGTTTTTCTCCAATATGTTTACCAAATATGAATAATCCCTTATTTAAACCTTCTATACCGGATAAGGGGTTTAGACACTGGAAACATTTATGAATTATAAGGATAGAATACCTTTACAGGAAAGGAAAATGTCTCTCATTTCAAGAGTTAAAAGATATCTATGGATTACACCCAAATAACTTGTTTAAGTATTTACAAATTAGAGACTATATCAAGTCAAACATGCAAGACTGTAAGTATAGAGAACCAGGATTACTGGATGAGTGGCTTAACAAGTATCCAAATACAGAAAAACTAATAGCGTATATATATAATACTCTTTTGGATAGGGAAGTCCCAACAACAGAATCATACCGACAGATATGGGAAAATGAAATAGGTCTATCTATAATGAAAGATACTTGGGAAGAAAGTTTACAACGTATACACCAATGCTCATTTTACTTCGGAGTCACATGAGTGACTTCGTGAAGACCCTGCCAACACGCATGCACGGCATATCGTCGCGCGCATTTGCTACCGGCAAGCTGGGGGGGGGGGGAGTGCGCTTCCCCACCAGCTCCTTCAAAAGATGGCTCCAGGCAAGTGGAAACTAACCTTGAGCTGGTTCTTCTGTAAGTTTTGTCTTACAGAAGCGATGGAAGAGAAGAGGAAACTCTCTAAGAGCCGCGGGTCGCGGCAAACTTCCTCGGGGCTGACCGAAGGATTGGCAACACCTGTTAGACCGGGGAAGAAGGTGCGGAAGTTGGACCCTATGAAGTCGGTAGGGGCCGACTCGCCTCCGTTGTTATATGGAGGAAAGTCCGCACGGGAGCAGGGGGAAGGAGACCCTGACTTCGTTCCACCGTCGCCCAAAGTCAGGGCTGGTGGAAAAAAGGCACAATGGGTGCCTCGCACGGCAAGTGCCGCTTCTGTTTTACAGGTCTCTAGCGAGCGGACCCGAGGGAAAGCCGTGCAGAAATCAAGCCCCGCTGCTGCAGTGGACATTGATATACCGCAGGAGAAATCTGCGAGGTTCCAGGCTGGCGACCGTACTGCTGGAGCAGCATAACCTGCAGGTGCAGGAGGTACCAGCACTGCACCGGAACAGGCTGCCGGAGCGCAGACCGGTGGCAGAAAAATAGGGTTAGGCAATCCCGCTGCTGCGGGTAAAGTCAGCCAAGCGCCGTCACAGACCCCTGGGGGTGAGGGGTCGGTGTGCCTGCACGGACCACGGAGCTGGTATTGGGGACCAGTTCCGACTCATTTCCTCTGCCTGCTCATCGGGTAGAGAGGCTGCTAAGGTCCGAGAAGCACCGGGCTAGCAGGTTTTTCCATGCAGAAGTTGTTCAGCCCCGCAGGAGCGGGTGAAGTCGCGAAGTTTGGGAAACCAACTAGCGTTGGAGAGCCACTACATCCCAAAATAGCGGCTACCATAAATTATTTAACATCTCACCAGCTCCAGGACAATGTCATTGCTGAGACATTGGATAAATGCAAGGCCCCAGCAAATTGTGTGTCCCTCAATGTGCCAAAGGTCAACATGCCAATTTGGGGGAACTTAAATAGCAACACCAAGGCACAGGAGGGCAAGCTCCAGAAAATCCTCAAATTACTGACGTCGGGAATCACGGCATTTGCGAGGACATTGGATGGAGCAGATGTGTCGGAAGAACAGCAGGACGCATTAGCTCTCCTGTGCAACGCACAGTTTGAGATCAACTGCTTTAGAAAAAGCTACATTCGGCCCGATAATTGGAAAAAAATTAATATTAAAATTCTGGAAGGGAACATTATCCCCCACAATCAAAATGTGGACTGTGGAAATGTCGGAGACGTTGTATTTGGAAAGAATTAGGTTTGTCTTAATGGACAAATACGAACTTTTTGTACAAATATGGTCTCCATTCATTGATTATTTAAAGGGGTAGCTGAGCTCAGCATTGTAACTCAAAAGTACCCTGGTGTAGGATTAGATGAAAAGGTGTATTCTGGGATTTGTATACACGTCTCTATAGATATTGTTATGTGAAATTGCTCCATTCATTGTTAAGATGTATTCCATATTTTTTTATTATATAATAATTGTTTGTATTTTTTAATTTGTTTAATTTTATAATTTTTTTAATTTGTATTCTTTTTTTGTTTTTTATTTTTCTTAAATAATCATTATTATTGAATCACCATCTCTTGATTATTGATCTATACTTTTACTTTTTTACCACTCCTTTTCTTTTCAAAAAACCCAAAAAAAACAGAAGCATACATAAATTATTCCGTAACATCTGTACAATTTTTGTGACAAGTCTAATTTGTATTTGAAGAACTGTTGTACCTTAGACAATATGCATTGTTTCTAATACAAATATTAAAATTAAAACGTTTTTTCTCACCTCAGTCTTAAATGACCTCCCCTTTATTCTAAGAATAAAGGGCTTCCAAGAGACCAGATGGGGATCAAGGTAGTTGTGAGGGTCAATATATTAGCTGTAGACCTCAGTAGAAAGTCTGTCTGTGATGGAGACAGAGATCGAAAATGGAGTGTCAGTGATAGTTCAAATGAAATTTAGGATAAGGTGGAAATTAGTGTTAAAGTTTATGAAACCAATGAGTTCTGCACAGGTGTAATGGACAGCCCTGATGCAGTTGCCAATGTAGCTGAGAAAAAGTTGGTGAATGTTGCGTGTGGTATGTTTGAAACAAAGAGTGTTCAATGTAACCAATGAAAAGATAGGCATAGCTGGGATCCATGAGAGTGTTCATGGCTTGAATAAACAGAGAGGAGTCAAAAAAGAGGTTATTAATAAGGAGGACAGGTTCTAACAGGCGGAGGAGAATGTTAGATGAGGGGAATGTATTGTATCTCTGCTCAATGTAAAACCAAAAGGTCTTGAGGTCTTCATGATGGATTATGGAGATGTAAAAGGACTGGACATCCATGGTAAAGATAAGGGTGATGTTCCAATCCTCGCCATTTTTCTCCCATTCCTCTTTTAGCCATCCTATTATTTTGGATTCCTTCTAGCTACATTCCTCTCTTTAGCTTTGAATTTCTCTCCTTCCCTTCTTACCATTTCCCTTCTTCTTGCCCTTGACACCTTTTGTGCCCTTTCCACCTCCACTCTCTCACTATCTCCACCCATCTGCCAATTAACCTCTTCACCTGTATCCACCTAATGCTTGTCAGATTTTCCCCCGAACTTCTCTTTTCCGGCTTTCTTCCCCCTAATCCATCAGGCTGAAGAAAAGTCCTGACCCAAAATATCATCTGTATAATTATCTCCACTAAAGCTACACAACTCAGTGGGTTCCTCCAGTGCTTTATTTTTGTTCAAAATTCCAGCATCTACAGCCTGTTGTGTCTTCAATCTCACTAATGCCTTGATAATCTGTACCAACTTTTGCTCACCCAGGGTATTTTCCTCAATTTACTGAGCTATTACAATAATTTTGGTCTTTATTCTGCATCTATGCTTGTTTGCTTTGTTATTCCAATGGACCGCCTGGAGATTCATATTGTCTCAAACAAAGTTTGCAACATAGCTTAGAAAGCTAACATGCATTTAGCTGGTGTACAGTTTTGCAAATAAGTCTTCCTCCTTTGCATATATATTGGCCCATCTCTAAAAAACATTCATGAAAAGATTATTCCCTACTTATCCTGCATTAATGAACCAAATGGAGTAAGTTCCTTTATGCAATCAGTGAAGTTTAGGCCGAGACATCCTGCCATATGCTAAACATTTAACACAGCTTTCCTTGTCTGCGTGAAATTCTAATCTAATGACAGATGTGTGAACCAGATACTAAAAGAAACAGTGCACACATGAAATCAGGAATGAAACCTCAGTCAATGTCAATGATTTGAAAGAGGAAATAAAGTGTAATATATCCCATTTTGCTGATGACACTAAGCTAGACGATGGTATGGGCTACGAAGTGGATGATGAGAAGTTTCAGGAGGATATTGACAGGTTTAATCAATGGGCGAGGACATGGCAGGCAGAATATAATGCAAAAAATATTTCGGGAAAGAAAATAAAAAGGTAGACTCGGATTTAAATAGGGAGAAATTAAAAGTTACTGCTTAGAGGGAAAACGTGGTGTATATATACACAAACCGCTGGTTCAGCAAGCAAGTAGGAAGGCAGAGGAATTGAGTACAAAAGTAGAGACATCTTGTTCCAATTATATCAGGCCTGGTGAGACCACATCTGGAATATTGTGTACAAGTCTGATTTCCCTACTTACGATAGATGAAGTGCAGTGAACGTTTACCAGATTGATCACTGGGATGGTGGGTTTGTCCAGTGAGGGGAGATTAAGCAGACTAAGTTTATACTCCCAAGAGTTTAGAAAAATGAGAGGTCAACTCATGGAAACAAACAAAATTCATGCAAGACTTGAAAGAATAGATGCGTGTTGGATGCTTAAATCTGGCTGAGGTGTCAGAGATTCAGAACAAGGGATCTGCTGTTCATGACTGAGTTGAGCACATTTCTTCACCGAGGAGGTGGGGAATCTTTGGAATTCTCTGCCCATGTGGCGAGCATATTCAAGACGGAAATTGATTTTGAGAGAATAAGCAAAGTGGGGTTTAGTGGAGGGAAGTAGTACTGAGGTAAAAGATCTGACGATAAATACTCAATTGTGGATCAATGATACTGGCTGGGTAATTGCCCATGACAATAAGTTTCTGCACTGACATGGCAATAGCTGAAAGTGTTCTGTCGTCATGAAATTATTGAAAAATTCCAGGCCTGTGCTGCATCGTAAAGAATGTTGGACTCAAGGTCATCACAGCCTTGTGAAGGTGAGAGGTTATTTCCTGGGTCACAACTTGGTATGTTCAAAAGCATTTGGCACAGCCACTCAACTCCCCGTGACTCTCAGCAATGATGATGGATGACTGGTGTCCAGGAAAATGTGCTAAATTGCTGATTGAACCTTTACATTTAGCACAGTAGACATGTGCTCCTCTTGAGTTAAGTCGGTCTGATCATTTATGTAAAGTAAAACTTACAGGTTTAAGGTAAATGGGGCAAGAACCCGAGGGGCAACATTTTTACCCAAAGGGTGGTGGTTATATGGAATGGGTTGCCTGCGGAGGTAGTTGAGGCAGCACTATCACAATGTTTAAGAAACATTTGATCAAGTACATAAGTAGGAAATGTTTGAAGGAATATGGGCCAAATGCAGGCAGGTGGGACTAGTGCAGATGGTGCACGTTAGTCGGCATGGGCAAGTTGGGCCGAAGGACCTGTTTCCATGTGGTATGAATCTATGACACTGTAAAATACAAAACTTGACAGTTTAATTTTCTTTGTGAAACATCTCTGACCTGAATTGGGGAGGTGGGGTGCAGAAGGTTTGGATGCAAGCACTGTGATAATACTGATAAATAGTTTGATTTTGATTAAAATCCAATATTCTCTCAATTAGAATAGAGCAGTGCAATAGATCAACCACTCAATGCAAGATCAGAGGTTAAGGGTGGAACCATCAATACAACGTCTCACCTCACCATCCACTCACCAGCTGATCTATTGGAGAGTTCTAATGTTTTAGTCGGTACAATAGCATAATGGTTATTTTACTCGAGTCAAAAATGTTTGTTATATGCAACAGAACTGGAAGAATTAAATTATGCTTGCTGCTGCTTTACCGGCACATTAACACTACAGATAAACATACATTACACAATAATTCAATAAATTATTGATTATACCGAGTAACCAGATCACAATAGTACGTGGAAATACATAGCTTGACCTTGGACAAAGTCCATAGTAGTTTGGTAGTCCACAGAGGCAGGGTTGTGATTGCGGTTGACTTAGGGTTTTTGAAGATGGTTCAAGAGACTGATGGTTGATGGGGGAAAATATGTCCTTGAACCTGGCGATAACAGTTTTCAGGCTCCTGTACATTCTTTCCAATGGCAGCCGCGAGATGAGTGTGCTTCCCATCCTTTCAATGGCAGGGAGGTCAATATCCGTGATGGTCAGTTAATTATATAAATTCCACGTCAATACTCCAGAGCAACGAGAAGGAATTTTAAATCCAGCTAACCAAAGAATTCCAGAATTGATAACAAAAAATAACCAGTATTAATGATAGTGACTATGAAACCAGCAATTTGTTCTGAAAACTCAACTGAACCACAGATGATCTTTAGAGAAGGAGATCTGCCATCTCACTTTTGAGTAGTTCCTGTCCCTCGCTCTGATAAGATACAAAAGGGCCTGACCAACTTAGGCGATTTTATCAGCGATTACAGGCAACTAGGCTGTTGCCACATGGTTGTGGAGTGACGGCCTGTATGGTCGTAAGTTGTTTCCTCAAGTCGCCTAAAGAGTCGTAATTTTTTTCTTGTTGCTGCTGGATTTTGAAATGTTCAAAACCTTTTGGCGACTGTGGGCTTAACGTAGCTTGTCTTCTCCTCTCGTAGGTGCTATCGTAGGATGTCGTAGGGTTGTCCCCAGGATGACGTAGGTTGTCGCCAGGTGACATAGGTTGTCGCTGGGTGATGATTTGGTGAATTCCATTTGCGACTGCCTACTTCAACCTACGTCAACTGGCGACAGGTACAAGCAACAGAATTGTCTTCAGTTGTCGCCAACAGGGTCGTAGCCTGTCGTAGCTTGTCGTGGGTGGACTTTCATTGACTTCGGTTGTCATAGGTTGTCGCCTGTGTGGTTGTCGTAGGTGTGATCATAGGTGGACGTCCTAATGGTTGCCTATTGTCTGTATCTAGCCGTAGCTTGATGTTGACTAGGTGGTAGTTTGTCGTATGCATTGTCGTAGGAGGGGTCCAGTCGGTGACCTGCTATGACTGTGACAGTCGCCGGCAGTCGCCGTAAAAATCACCTAAGTGGGACAGGCCCTTTAGTCTCATGTATTGTGGGTTTTAAACTTACATGTTCCTTTTGAAGAATTTTAATTATAACATTAACATAAGTTCCCCACAATGCTGCTAAAATATGCTCAAATCAGCATTCACGGAGCATTAACAAATGCAAAATAATTAATTGGTTGAGGAACACTGTCCATGATGCTGCTTCTAAAAGAGGAGTAAGAAAGTTTGAGAAAGCATTTGAACAGAAAAGTAGGCCAGAAGACAAATACTGTAAAATTGCAGACGTGCTTGAAATGAACATCACAGCAGATATGAACCCCAAATCATTAGTCTTATTTTAAATGCAACCTAAGGTATTGCTCTGGTATTAGATGCTCCCAAATGGGCTGCTGCAGTGGGAATTAGCTATTTCTTGCACCAGACATGCAGACTACGTAAACAGCAGCCAATGATCACAATAATTTCCAGCTGTGAAGGGCTTAACAGCTCAGCCCATTTCAACTAGTCCATGTTGTGAGAGGATGCATGGATATTATAGTGTAAAACTGGAATGTAACTAAATAAATTGTTAATTGGAATTGTGCCGAGTTGCAGGGGAAGATATGGGACTAAACATGATTTCACTTTGAAGATTCGACACAAACACTATACGTTTATTATGCTGTATATTATTTTGATTTTAAGAAGAGGACTTAGTCCCTTTTCCAGCACCTTTGCACCAATGGTCTGAATCCATGCGCAGTGCATACAGAATAGTTTCACAGAACTAATGGCTGTGTGACTTCGAATGAGTCACATGGAGACTGGAGCTGTAGAAGGACCAGATCTTTATTCAGCACAACAAGCAGGAATTCCAGAGAATATCACTTGGACAAATGCCAAACAAATCTCATTGCACTCAAAGTATAGTGAAATGTTATACTGTTAGACCTCTGGACTTTTGGATGTGATTAAATACAGTTCCAAATTCAACATGTTAGGTGTGGGTAAATGGTTCCATAGAGTTGCATATTTACAATGGGAACACAAACTCTTTTTTCTAGACTGAAGATTGGTCTCATTTGCATTAATGGCTGCTATCCACATCATTCCTGATTAAAACTGATATTCAATTGCTGAATTTGGCCATTCTATTATAATAAATGTTCTTGGATGGTTTAGAAAGATCAAAAGATATGTTTCTGACCAATATGCTTTTCTCATCATCTTGACATTATCAACAGAACCAATACTGAACATGGAGTATTACCCTTCTGTTACAATAACTGGTAACCAGGAACTGTGAGGTCCACAGACCTTAACAACATTATGATTTACCCCCCCCCCCCCCCCCCCCGACTTAAATGACACACCATCCACTTTGCTTTATCAATATAGTTGCATAGCAGCACAAGGTGATGATGTCAACTGGCAGAAAAAAACAATACAAATATCAGAAGGCTGGATTACAGAGAAAAGACACAAAATCTTTTCTTCTCTACTGGAATGATCACTTTTTTTGCAACTCATTGGTATGTTTTTCTAGTGCTATAAGTACTATACCTGGGTTTGGAAATTCTTTGTAAATTATAACATCTGTGGAATTACACCAGAATTAAACGTGCTTTATTTAAAAATATAACTGTGTTTAAACTGCATTGTTGGCTGGAAGCATCTCCTCGTGGTTGGGATGGGGTTCCCACCGATCAAAATGGTGATTATTAGCAGCAAAAGCTATTTAGAAACCCAAAATTAATCTTTAAACTTTAGGCCAATGCAGTATAAACTCCCTAAATTGAGGGTACCAGTATATATTTATAACAGATAGCGCTTAACATCTTAACATAAGCTTAGGACTCTAGAACGGGTGCCTTCAGTATCATCACACCTATGTCTGTCAACCAACTCCAACCCCCCCATTGGGTCAGGGAGGGGTGAAAGATTAAGACATATAGAGGGACACAAAATGCTGTAATAACTCAGCAGGGCAGGCAGCATCTCTGGAGAGAGGAATGGCTGATGTCTCAGGTCGAGACCCTTCTACAGCCTAAAAAAGGGTCTCAACCCGAAACGTCACCCATTCCTTCTCTCCAGAGATGGCGTCTGTCCCATTGAGTTAGTCCAGCATTTTGTGTCCATCTATATGTCTTCATCTTTCACCCCTCCCTGAGCCATCAATCAACTCTTCTCCCACACTGCCCCCCTCTCCTCTTTATACCAACTATTCTCACTGTGCACTCTCGATTGATGCAGAGGTTTAACCCAAAACGCCATCTATTCCTTTCCATGTACAAATGCTACTGGATGGGCATGTCCCACTTAGACGATTTTTCAGGCGACTGACGGCGACTGCCAAGTTGCCGGCAGTCGCCTGGAAAATCGGTAACTGGAACGGCGACTATCAGAGTGGAACACACACACACAAACACATTGTTTCCTTCACCAGCCCGTTATGCAGGCGGGGGACAGAGAAAGCGGGGGTGTGCTGTCTGAGTGAAATTCCCACGGTGCAAAGCCAAGGTGATACAGACACACACCATGATGAGCAGGAAGGTTGGCGCTGTAATTAAGATGGCTAAAGCACAGTGTACGGTAAGTCTTTTAAAAGAGAGGGGAGAGGAGGGGAGAGAGGGGGAGAAGGAGGGAGAAGGAGTGGAGACAACTTTTAAGAAGCCAGAGACACACGTCTGTGAAGCTCGGCGGACATTTACATTACCGGTCAGTTATCCTTGATTCTGAAAACTACTGCTCACGTTTTGTTTTCCCAGTGAACCAATGAAATTCACTGGTCAGCGCTGGCTACAACCTACGAGAAACTATGAGAATCTTGGACCTCCTGGCAACATGTTGAAAAATATGCGGCAACCATAATGAGGCCGCGACTAGTTCCCATAATGAGGGAAATCCTCATGACCATGTAGGTGACTCCCCAGCAACCACCCACGAACATGTGGCGACCATGTGGCAACTGCATAGTCTCCTGCAGTTGCCTAAAGAGTCGCCTAAGTGGGACAGGCCCATGACCCACTGAGTTCCTCCAGCGGATTATTTGTAGTGCAGAATAACCCAATGATTCAATGATACAACAAGTCAATGATTCAATAACACTTTATTGCCACATATACCTAAGTGCAGGGCAATTCTTTGGTTTTGCCTATAATACACAAATTACACAAAGAATTGACACAAATCTGATGCCAACAAAGTTAAGAAAGTAATGATTGGATGTCCCGATGGTCCCTCTTGGTTCTCGGCACACTACCGTTGGGTCTCTCCCTGTTCTCAGCGGACCCCATGTGGGTGCCTCTTTGTTCTTGTCAACCCCTCCCCTCCAGGACCCCCTCTTGTTCTAGGCGGCCCCACTCGCCAGGTCCCCATTTGTTCTTGGCGGCCCAAGTGCCTCGCCACGGCCTATCTTAGGCCTGACCGTCTCTCCCCTCATACGGTTCACCATCGTGTCATCCCTCTCCTCTCAGCCTTCGTGTCCCAGTGGGTGCCTCCCATAGCTGACCCTGGAGCATGGGAGGTTAGACAGCCCGGACCTCCTCCTAGCGGCCACTGCTGTCGCCGACTCTCTCCTCCTTCCGGTTCCTGGTTTTTGGGGTCAAGCGGGTGTTGAGACTCGGACACAATCCAGGTGGGTTCCGTGGCCAAATGTCTGCAGGAGGTTTGGCAACTGCCCAAGCAGCGCCTGTCGACACTCGTGGCTGGGGGCCAAGCTCGAAGGCGGCTCTCATCAACAGGCTGCGGCCTGATGGCCCTTTGTCGTCTGACCACATGGCCCAATGGCCCGGTGGGAACACAGTGCTTGAGGTGTTGGTGAAGACAGGTGCTCTCACAATATTTAAGAAGTATTTGGGCAAGCACAAGATTTTCCACCATATAGAAGTTTCTGGACCAAGTGCTGTTAAACGGGTTTGGTGGAGATGGGCACAATAGTCAGCATAGACATGAAGGGAATGAATGGACTAATTCTGTACTGCATGTCTCCAGGATTCTATAATTCTATGACAGGTACATCAGTCACTGAAAGTAAGCATGCAGGTAGAGCAGGCAGTGAAGAAAGCTAATGGCATGTTGGTCTTCATTGTAAGAAGATTTGAGTTTAGGAGCAAGGAGGTCCTACTGCCATTGTACAGGGCCCTGGTGACACCACATCTATAGTATTGTGTGCAATTTTGGTCTCTTAATTTGAGGAAGAACATTATTGCTATTGAAGGAGTACAGCGTAGGTTCACCAGGTTAATTTCTGGGATGGTGGGACTGACATATTATGAAAGAATGGGTTGACTGGGCTTGTATTCACTACATAAATGAAGGATGAAATCATTAGACAGGTAAATCATGTCTGATGAATCTTATAGAATTTTTCGAGGATGTAACTAGCAGAGTGCATAAGGAAGAACCAGTGGATGTGTTATATCTAGACTTTCAGAACACTTTCGACAAGGTCCCACATAAGAGATTAGTATACAGACTTAAAGCACACGGTATTGGGGGTTCAGTATTGATGTGGATAGAGAACTGACTGGCAGACAGGAAGCAAAGGGTAGGAGTAAATGGGTCCTTTTCAGAATGGCAGGCAGTGACTAGTGGGGTACCGCAAGGCTCAGTGCTGGGACCCCAGCTATTTACAATATATATTAATGATTTGTACGAGGGAATTGAATGCAACATCTCCAAGTTTGCGGATGACACTAAGCTGGGGGGTAGTGTTCGGTGTGAGGAGGATGCTAGGAGGCTGCAAGGTGACTTGGATAGGCTGGGTGAGTGGGCAAATGCATGGCAGATGCAGTATAATGTGGATAAATGTGAGGTTATCCACTTTGGTGGCAAAAACAGGAGGGTAGACTATTATCTTAATGGTGGCAAATTAGGAAAAGGGGAGATGCAACGAGACCTGGGGGTCATGGTACACCAATCATTGAAAGTAGGTATGCAGGTGCAGCAGTCAGTGAAGAAAGCAAATGGTATGTTAGCATTCATAGCAAAAGGATTTGAGTATGGGAAGAGGGAGGTTCTACTGCAGTTGTGCAGGGTTTTGGTGAGACCACACCTGGAGTATTGCGTACAGTTTTGGTCTCCAAATCTGAGAAAATACATTCTTGCCATAGAGGGGGTACAGAGAAGGTTCACCAGACTGATTGCTGGGATGTCAGGACTTTCATATTTGGAAAGACTGGATAGACTTGGCTTGTACTCGCTAGAATTTAGAAGACTGAGGGGGGATCTTATAGAAACTGACAACATTCTTAAGGGGTTGGATAGGCTAGATGCAGGAAGATTGTTCCTGATGTTGGGGAGGTCCAGAACAAGGGGTCACAGTCTAAGGATAAGGGGGAATTCCTTTAGGACCGAGATGAGGAAAATATTATTTTCCTAGAGTGGTGAGTCTCTGGCTATATTTAAGAGGGAGTTAGATGTGGCCCTTGTGGCTAAAGGGATCAGGGGGTATGGAGAGAAGGCAGGTACAGGATGCTGAGTTGGATGATTAGCCATGATCATATTGAATGGCGGTGCAGACTCGAAGGGTCGAATGGCCTACTCCTACACCTATTTTCTATGTCTAAGTTTCTATGAGAGGGGATCTTATAGAAACATATAAAATTCTTAAAGGATTGGACAGGCTAGATGCAAGAAAAAATGTTCCCGATGTTAGGGGAGTCAGAACCAGGGGTCACAGTTTCAGAATAATGTGTAGGCCATTTAGGACTGAGATGAGGAAAACGTCTTCACCCAGAGAGTTGTGAATTTGTGGAATTTTCTGCCACAGAAGGCAGTGGAGGCCAATTCCCTTGAAGTTTTCAAGAGAGTTTGATTTAGCTCCTTGGACTAAAGGAATCAAGGGATATGAGGAACAAGCAGGAATGGGGTACTGATTTTAGATGATCAGCCATAATCATATTGAATGGCGGTGCTGACTCAAAGGGCTGAATGGCCTACTCCTGCACCTATATTTCCAATAAGCCTGTGATGCACTTTGGAGTGCTTTACTCTATTATAATACGATGGTGGTGTTTTTAAGTAAGGCAACTAACTATTATGCAGATAACTAACTAGCATCCAGATATACACAAAAAGCTGGAGTAACTCAAGCAGCATCTCAGAATAGAAGGAATGGGTGACGTTTCGGGTCGAGACCATATGCTGCCTGCCCCCCTGAGTTACTTCAGCATTTTGTGGGACAGGCCTGTCCCACTTACCCGACTTTATCGGCGACTTCCGGCGCCCGTCATAGGTCGTTGCAGGTCGGCGAAAGTTTTCAACGTTGAAATTCAGCGGCGACCAGAAAGATTTTATGACTCTTTGGGGGACTGAGGAGACTACTCACGATCATATAGGCGACACCATGGCGACATGTCGTAGGGTGAAGCCAGTATGGTTGTGAGTGGTCGCCCAAAGAGTTATACCTTGTTCTGGTTGCCGCTGGATTTTCAACATGTTGAAAATTGTCGGCGACCTGTAACGACCTATGATGGGTGCCGGCAGTCGCCAAAAAAGATGCATAAGTGGGACAGGGCCATAAGACTCACATACATTTACTTCCTTGCCCACACATTACTTCTAAACTAAACAAGAGAGTCAAGAATCAATAGCGTTTTATTGTCATATACTGTATCCCAGATAGAACCATGAAATTCTTACCTCTGAGACAGAGGTAATGCAAAGCAAAAATATCAACTAGGGCAGCATGGTGGCGTAGCGATAGAGCTACTGCCTTCCAGCGCCAGAGACCGGGTTCAATCCCGACTACGGTTGCTTGTCTGTACGGAGAATGTACGTTCTCCCTGTGATCTGCGTGGGCTTTCTCTGAGATCTTTGGTTTCCTCCCACACTAGAAAGGCGTTTGTAGGTTAATTTGCTTGGTGCAAATGTAAAATTGTCCCCAGTGTGTCCCCAGAATGTTAATGTGTGGGGATCTCCGGCCGATGCGGACTCGGTGGGCCAAAGGTCCTGTTTCCGTGCTGTATCTCTAAACTGAACTAAACTAAACTGCTGCAGTTATATTGTTGTGATATATATATATGAATGTGTGTTTGTGTGTGTGTGATAGAGGTAAGATAGAGATAATAGACCTCAAAGTTCCCTCATGGATCAGAAACAACTTTGATAAAGAGAAATAGAGCGTTGCTTTAAATCAAAGTTGCTTTAAGTCACCTCAAGCATTGTGTTCCCACCGGGCCATTGGACCTGTTCTGTTGTTTTGTTGTTTTGCACAATCCCGCAGGCATTGCCACTTTCATTTCACTGTACATCTTGTATGTGTATGTGACAAATAAAGTTGACTTGACTTATAAGCAGCATATGGCTGTTACTGATATTGTAGTAACTATGAAAATGAATCCTAAGATAGCCAAAAAAAGCTGGAGTAACTCAGCTGGACAGGCAGCATCTCTGGAGAGAAGGAATGGGTGATGTTTCAGGTTGAGACCTTTCTTCAGATTCAAATGAATCCTTCTTGGTCCAGTAAGGGAAATTACTCATTCTAATGTATTTGCAGGAATCTGCAAGTTACTGTTTTTTATTTTATTTTACCAGATGGGAACTGGAAATTAATATTTTTTATATTTTATGACTAAATAGCAAAATACTCCTGATAGTTTGTGTAATATTCCAAGTTTTCCAAAATTACAGTAAAACTGGCAATAATCTCTAGGCTACAGTGCAGGGAGTTAAATCAGAAACGGTAACTTAAAGAAGCAACTTATTAAATAAGGTGTCGGCTGGAGTTCAAAATTGAAAAACAAATAAGAAGATAAAGAAAATGAACTGATATCGCCATCATTGATGCCTGTACTAAAAAACACTTAATAATAATAATAATAATATATTTTATTATCATTGCACAGAGGTACAACGAGATTTGGAATGCAGCTTCCATCCAATGTAATAACTTAATTAGCTAAAAATGTAAACACTCAGAGAAACACGATTTAAAAAAAAAACACAGTTAAAGCAGTATAAAGTGCAAATAGGTCTGTGCCGGGTCGATGTGCGATGTGACCATCCGAGGGAGACAGTTCATGGGGGGCACTCGGCAGGGCCGGTTCAGCGCAGCTATAGTTCTGGGGATGAAGCTGTTCCTAAGTCTGGAGGTACGGGCGTGGAAGGCCTTGTAACGTCTGCCGGATGGTAGACATTCGAACAGACTATTGCAAGGTGAGGCACCATGTATTGTAGATGCTCTCCAAGGCTGGTAGCTGTGTCCCAATGAAGAGTTCTCCTCTCCACCTCCATGCAGCTGAGATACCATACAGAGATGCCATATGTTAGGATGCTCTCTGTGGTGCAGCGGTGGAATATTAATATCTTTAAAAGAAAAGTAGAGACTAAATTTAATCATTTTAATGCCTCAGCCCCATAATAAATTAAAATTTAACAAAAAATTAATCACAATTTCTAAACTGTGTAGTTATATCACCCAATTTAAATTACAATTTATACCTAATACTTTAAAGTACAACTTGTGGCTAAAAGATGCAACAGTAATCAAATTGATCCTGAAGTTATTTCATAAAAATTGAGCTCATTTCTAGATCATAACAGTGACAATCATCTCTAGATTATAACTCACAGAGTGTGTGCATTTTTCATTGCAATCCCATTCAAATAAGTTTGCAGAATGAATTAAATTAATTGCATGGTCAAAATTTGAGAGAAATCACTTCCTCTGAGATAAGTACACAGAGCTAGGAACGCTGTTGCTATGGTGGAAGCTGACTCGAATCGCGTAATCATGGCTGCAAACTAATGGGACCCCCCATAATGTTTCGCCGAACACCTCCGCTCGGTCCGCAATAACCAACCCGACCTCCTGGTGGCTCAGCACTTCAACTCCCCCTCCCATTCGGTATCCAACCTCTCGGTCCTGGGCCTCCTCCACGGCCAGAGTGAGCAACACCGCAAGTTGGAGGAACAGCACCTCATATTCTGCTTGAGGAGTCTGCATCCTCTGGGCTCAAACATTGAATTTTCTCAATTCTGTTAACCCAGGCTGCCTCTTCCCCCTCCCCACCTCTCCCTCAGCCCTCGGGTCCTGGCATTCCTTCTCTCTCTATCTCCCCCCCCCCACCCAAGTCGCACTAGCTTCTCATTTTCACACTACAAACAGCTTACAATGGCCTGTTTCCTTTATCATCAATACTTTTTTGCATATCTTTCATTCATTGTTCTTTATCTCTCCACATCACTGTCTATATCTCTCGTTTCCCTGATCCCTGACCAGTCTGAAGAAGGGTCTCGACCCGAAACGTCGCCTATCTCATTCGCTCCTTAGATGCTGCTGCACCCGCTGAGTTTCTCCAGCTTTTTGTGTAACCATCAGTCAATAGTCTATTTCTTGTGATGGAGACTGTGAGTTCAAGAAAGGGGAGGGAGGTGATGAAGTTCATGAGTTCTGCATGGGTGCAGGAGGTAGCACCGATGCAGTCATCAATGTAACAGAGATAGAGTTTGGGTATAGGGCCAACGTATGCCTGGAACAGGGATTGTTCAACGTACCCTGTAACGAGGCAGGCATGGCTGGGGCCCTTGCGAGTGCCCATAGTTACACCTTGGACTTGGAGGAAGTGGGAGGATTCAAAGGAGAAGTTGTTGAGGGTGAGGGAAATTGTATGGCTCTGTGGTTGAGGAAGAATGTGAGCTTTAAGGCCTTCCTGGTTGGGGTTGGAGGTGCAGAGTGACTGAACGTCTATGGTAAAGATGAGGGAGTGGGTGCTCGAAAAGCAGAAGACATTAAAGAGACAGAATTATACTACGAATCTGACTTACATTCATTTCTGAGATTGATCCTCTTTCCCTTTCTTCCTTGTGTGTTTTTTTTCAACGGATCATTGTCATGTGAAACATGGTAGGAAGCCTCTATGAACCTATTGTAAGGAAGGTTCTGACTTTAATGTTAGAATTTAGTTCAAATTCTTCAGCGTCAGATCTTAATCTCAAATTAGCTCTTTCTCAGTTGGACTTCATGAAACAACATTTTTAGATTGTTGGAGCAGAATGTATTATTTTCCAACTTATTATAGTTTCAAAAAAACTTTAAATGAATTGCAAGGTTTCTGTCTCATCATAAAAAATATCTATATATATGCTGTGGCAGTAAATAATTCTCAACAAGTTTGTCTAAATATCCTTTTTAAATATAGCATTTCAAGTGACCAAAATGTAATGCTTCAGATTCATAAAAGAAGTTGACAAGGCTGCAATTATAAACAGAATTATCCTAAACCTCTTCCTCCATGAATTAGTTTGGTATCATGTCAAAACCATTTACTGCTCTATTTGTGGGATTTAAAATTCCCCCAACATTAACAATCCAAGTTTTACACAAGTCAGGCAATAACTTGAATGGAGGTTTGACTTTACCACAGAGCACAATTGTATAGCTCCTCAAGGCAGTGTTTAGATTATTTATTTTCCCCATCCCCCGCATCCCCTCCCATTTCGCCACCAGCTCCCTCCCCCAAACAGGAAGGGAAGTATCGTTTTACTTCTGTTGGCACAAAAGCTTGAAGCCACTAATTAAAAGGTACCTGAACAGATGGAAACAAAGGACACTCCCCTGTAGCTAAAACACCCTGCAGCTGGGCAGCCCTGTCTGCTGCTTTAGATTTAGGTGAACTAAATCTGTTCTTCAAATAATATTCCTTGCTCCACAGGAAGTATTAATTACATGTTTGTAAGTGTAGCTCTGGGTGGGATATAATTACAGACTGAGAATTGTGTCTGTTGTCCAACAGAATTACACAGGAAATGTTCATCGTGCCAGCAAGTTTCAGGTGTTCAGCAGGTCATTATTTTTGGGAAGGGTTATGTGACATTTTGTTGCCTGTGTGTCTGGAACACCTACTGAAGAATTGGCAAGAATAAGGTTTTAAATTGCTCTTTGTCACCATGATTGCACCTTTCCAGTCAATCTTCATTTCACGTCCTTAACATTATTATTTTGTTTGTCACATCTCGAGGATTGTTGAAGACCTCTTTTATTCATGGGTGCACTGCATTTCAGCCTTATCACCAAGATGATCTGTACTGCATCTTAATAAGTGTACTCTATCTTTATCTTACATTTGCTTACCATTATTTATATAGGACGAGTATGTTCTACTCAATGTTTATGCTGTCTTAAATATCATGCTGGTACATTTAGCAGAATTTCTTAATCACTCTGCATTACCATGTCATGTACTTTAATTATGCACTGCAACAACGTACCTTATTAACTCGTGGAAATCCATGGCCAGCAACTGCTCAAAATGCAGGAGCATTTTTGAAGTCACTTTTTTCAATGGGAGAATTGATTGAAGGATCTCAGAATTTCCCCTACTGTTCATCCACACAACCAATCAAGCACATCCTGCCTCACCTGTGGAAAGGTCTACATACCATGTATCGGTTTTATCAGCCACCACAGAACTGGAGAGAATGCAAATCATTCACAACCCCTAGAACATGAAGACAAAGAGAGCAGCTTTTCATTAATCATTTTACATAGCAAAAATATTTCAGGATTGTTCGCAAGAAAATGATCTAACAATAGTTAATCCTAAAATATACAATATTAGGTGTCAGTGCAAAATCCTGGTCAAGAGGCTGATTTTAATGAGGACTTAAGAGGAAGGAACTTAAAGGAAGAGAGAGAGGCTTGGTTTGCTTTAATCAGCTCATGACCCTTCATCAGAACTTCACCGATTCTGGAAGAATCTATTTTAGACAAATCTTGAAGTAATCCCACTTAATTCAAAGTATAATGAGATTTTGTACTATCGAAGCACAAACAATACAAGTGATTTAATGCAGATTCAACTTCAGCAATTTGGGTGTGAACAAATGCCTCTGTGGAATTATGGGTTTACAATTGTAGCACACCTCAATTGACAAGAACACTACCGCATAATCAAACACCTTTTATTGTGAATCCAGGCACTCCTAAATAACCTTTCTGACTTTGACTGACTCCCACCTCTCTTCCAGTGTTCTCTCCCCTACTACAGTCAGCCTGAAGAAGCGGGGCCGACCCAAAACATTGCCTATCCATGTTCCCCAGAGGTGCCGCCTAGCCCCCATCTGCTTCATAGATGCTGCCTCACCCGCTGAGTTTCTCCAGCATTTTTGTCTACCTTCGATTTTTCCAGCATCTGCAGTTCCTTCTTAAACCCTGAGTCACTCCAGCAGTTTGCATCTTTCTTTTAACTCTGTATTGAGAGATAGCTCTCTGCAAACAATGGTGTGCATTCATGTAGTTGTCCTTATCTTAGATTGAGGACTGGGTGCTACTGCCATTGCATAAATCTATCCCAAACTGATCAAAGTCCTAAAGGAGTTCAAGTTAAGTCGATCAATAAATATCATTCACTGAGGTTCCCCCTCTCCAAATCCCTAGCAAATCTCTAGTGGGTGGCATGGTGGTGCAGCTGTAGAGTTGCTGCCTTACAGCGCTTGCAGCACTGGAGACCCAGGTTCAATCCTGACTACGGTCTGTACAGAGTTTGTATGTTCTCCCTATGACCGCATCGGTTTTTAACAAGATCTTTGGTTTCCTCCCTCACTACAAAGACGTACAGGTTTGCAGGTGAATTGGCTTGGGTTTGTATACTTGGTATAAGTGTAAATTGTCCTTAGTTGGTGTAGACTTGCGTTAATGTGCGGGGATCGCTGGTCGGTGTGGACTTGGTGGGAAAAAGGGCCTGTTTCTGCTCTGTATCTCTAAACTAAACTAAAAAAAAAATGTCACTATGTTAGCTTACATCTGCACTATCTGACAATTTCCAAGAATATTGAGAAATAATTTTGATCTAACTGTGATTCCAGGTGTTTGACCACATTCTCCTCTGGGAGACCTTCCAGAACATATTTCATCTTCTCCATGTTTCCTTAGTTCATAAGTTATAGGAGCAGAATTAGGCCATTTTGTCCGCCAAGCCTACTCCGTCATTCAATCATGGCTGATCTATCTTTCCCTCTCAACCGCTTTCTCCTGCCTTCTCCCCACAACCCCTGACACCTGTACTAATCAAAAAGCTATCAATCTCCACCTTAAAGATATTTATTGACTTGGGCTTCACAGCATTCTGTGGCAATGAATTCCACAGATTCATCACCCTCTGACTAAAGAAATTCCTCCTCCTCCATTCTTAAGGTATGCACTTTTATTCTGAGGCTATGCTGTTACAAGGGAAGAGGTTCAAGGATCTGACCAGTAGAATAGAAAAAGGCACACTAATCTGTTTAGTTGCAAATTGGATTTATTGGCAAGAGAGGACAAAAACAATACGTCTAGGTATGCGCGAGGTCCGTTTTATAGCAGCACATGTGTCTCTCTCTCTCTCTCTGCCTCAATCCACGGCACTGATGGTGACTCAGCCCGTCGGTGAACCCCTCTCATACATGAACTTGAACTAACTTCTGGCTTACTGGCACCTGCCTCTATACAGGTAAGAAATCAGCTTTTGAAATAACTGCCGGTAAGTCTTGGTCAATAGCACTGCGCCCAAATTGAAACTATAACCAATGACAGGGGACTGCATCCCATCAAGCCCCCCCCCCCCCCCCCCTTTGCTATAAGCAGCAGACTGGTGCGCAAAGCAATACACAGTGCTACAGACTTGGCATGCAAATGTAATACACACAGTGCCGCCGGTTTGGCACGCAAACATTTAAACAGAGCACTGTTGGCTTAATAACATATAACATATAACAATTACAGCACGGAAACAGGCCTTCTCGGCCCTTCCAGTCCGTGCTGACCATTTATTTTCCCCTAGTCCCATCTACCTGCACTCAGACCATACCCCTCCATTCCCTTCCCATCCATATACATATCCACTTTACTTTTAAATGTTAAAATCGATCCTGCCTCCACCACTTCTGCTGGAAGATCATTCCACACAGCCACCACTCTCTGAGTAAAGAAGTTCCCCCTCATGTTACCCCTAAACTTCTGTCCCTTAATTCTCATGTCATGCCCTCTTGTTTGAATCTTCCCTACCCTCAATGGGAAAAGCTTATCCACGTCAACTCTGTCTATCCCTTTCATCATTTTAAAGACCTCAATCAAGTCCCCCCTTAACCTTCTGCGCTCCAAAGAATAAAGACCTAATTTGTTCAACCTAATGCGTGGGAATTTAAAGAAAGAGCTGTCGGCTGCAGCGCTATGGTTTCTAAATACAGTGCTACCAGTTGCAGCGCTATGGGGTTTAAATGTAGTGCTGTGGCTACAGAGCTATGGGGCTTTAAACAAAGCATTATGGGGTTTAAACATAGCGCTATGGGGATTAAACATATTGCTGTTGCCACAGTGCTATGGGTCACAGACTGTTCGGGAAAATTCTCATATAACATATTCCCTCTGGTCATTGATTCCCACTAGTAGAAACGTCCTCTCCATATGCATTCTATCTCGGCCGACAGCTGCAGAATACAAAATGGAACTGCATTAAATCAATTGTTTGCATCTACCATGTTTTTAATCTTTTTCAAGGCATGGTCTACCCCTGCCCAATTCATAGTGTTGTAGGTGCCTGTGATGAAGACAGTGGTTATATTATTCAAGACACTTCACTACCTCCTCCCCTGCTGTTCCATTGCAGGATGTATCCTTAACTATAATTCGTATCTTAACCCACTTGATGACTATTTAATATTTACTGTGGAGGCAAAGGCGCTTTACTAGGTACTCAAGTTTGTATCAGCTGCAGGAGCACAGGTTATTATTAATGGTGAATACCATTGTAGACAAATGTCCAGGTCAGATTAACCAAATTTAATGTTCACTCCTGTCCCGGTTGGAATGACTGACCTGACATTCTGGCTGTATATCCTTTTCGATTGAAGATAGACACAAAAAGCTGGTGTAACTCAGCAGTACAGCAGCATCTCTGGACAGAAGGAATGCGTGACATTTCAGGTCGAGACCGTTCTTCCAACTCTTAAATTTTTTTACCATCTAGGTCAACATAATATCTTAATTTTCCTTCTCTGAGTTGATCTGCCTGCCCTTCAAGGTCAGATTCTTGATATCTCTTACCATTACCCAGATCCATTCCCATGATTGTTTTGTCGATTATTTTTAATGTTGATCTAATATTTTCAATCAGCCTTCATTACAAATATAATTCTGAATACATTCCCTTACACCCATATGGCTGCTTTCATCAAGCATGGTCAGACAAGAAGCAGGAGATGGGTATTCATTGTTCAAGTTTCCTACTATAAGATTGTGTGCACTTGGTCTCTTGGTTTGCCTGTGCATGAGAAGAAGGTGAGTCATAATGTTTAATATGGTTGAGTGGGTCCATTGGCGGCCTTGCCTGTGAGTCTGCAGTCAAGCAGCATCTTTATCATAACTTGATCTCCTGGTTGCCAGAGGATTAGCTTCTCTCTGTGATTCTCAATGTTCAACAACAGTATTGCAGCTAAAAAGCACAAAGTGCATGAGTAGTTCAGCGGGCCAGGCAGCATCTTTAGAGAATGTGGAGGTGACATTTCAGGTTGAGATCCTTCTTCAGTGTTGGACCATTTCCTACTTCAAACTTCACCTTGACCACCTGGGGCCTGGTGGTGAGGAAGTACATGACCCAGACACACAGGGGAGTGTTCAGTCCCGGTTCCAGCAGCTTCTCAGCGAGTCTGGTGGGGACGATGGTATTGAAAGCTGAACTGAAATCAATGAACAGCATCCTCACATAGCTCCCCCTTCTGGCTGTCAAGGTGAGAAAGGGTGGTGTGCAGAACCTGGGAGACCGCATCAACCGTGGAACTGTTCGTATGGTATGCGAACAGCAGCAGGTCCATGGTGCAAGGGAGGAAGGCACAGATGTGGTTCTTGATCAGCTTCTTGAAGCATTTCATGGCTACCGAGGTGAGGGCCACAGGTCGGTAGTCATTCAAGCCAGCTGGAGAGGCATTCTTTGGCACTGGTACAATGGTGGATCTTTTGAAGCAGGTAGGAACCATGGACTTGGCCAGGGAGAGGTTGAATATTGTGATGAGCACTGGAGCAAGCTGATTAGCACAAGACTATAGTACTCGCCAATTATACCATCTGGGCCTACAGTTTTCCTCGTGTTCACACACGTCAGAGCCCACCTCTCGTCATGCTCGGTCAACGAGAATGTGTGCACATCCCCAGCGGTGAACTTCCTTTCAGCCTCGCTAGCCAGCGTGCTGGTGGTATTGTTGTTAGCCGGCGAGCTAGGGGTGATGTTGCCTGTCTCGAATTGTGCGTAAAAAGAGTTCAGGTCATCAGCTTGGGAGGCGCCGGCACTCCCGGTTGAGGGGGGGCTGCTCTGGTAATTAGTTATAGTCCGTAACTCCTGCCAAAGGCGTCTGGTGTCCCGCTGCTCCATCTGCGACTCCATCCTGTCTCTGTACCTCCTTTTTGCGTCCTTCATCACCCTTCGCAGTCTGCAGGACTCTGCCTTGTAGTCATCCATATTGCCGGATGCCAGGCTGGAGTTGTAAGCAGCGGTGTGAGCATTCAAGGCAACATGAACGGACCTGTCCACCCAGGGTTTTTCATTAGGAAAGATACTAACCCTTACCATGGGGACGATGTTATCGGCTGTTGTTGCAATGAAGTCCGGGACCGCTTCTGCAAACTGACTGACGTTTCTGGAACTTAATTGGAATATATTCCAGTTGACATCGCTCAGTACATCCTGCAGCATGGCCTCTGAATTGTCAAACCACCGCTTTACATCCCTCGTCACTGCCGTTTCCCGTAATATCCGTTGTTTATACTCCGGCAGCAGGAAAATGGCAGCGTGGTCAGATTTTCCAAAAGGAGGGGGAGAAATGGCCTTGAAGCTTTTCCTGAACGGCGTGTAGCAGTAGTCCAAAGTTCTTCCCCCCTGATGACACACGTAATGTGTTGGCAGATGTTAGGCATGACCTTATTGAGATTTGCCTTATTAAAATCTCCAGCCACCACAATAGCCACATCTGGGTTCTTGTTTTGTGCCGACATAATACATTGTGTACGGCCGATAGTGCCACATTGGAGACTGCATGTGGTGGTGGTATGTCGACGGCTGTGATGATCACTGAGCTGAACCCCTGGGGAAGGTCGAATGGATGGCATGAGATAGTCAGATGCTCCAGGTCCGGCGAGCAGGAACGAGAAATCGTCTTAATATTCCTTGGGTTGCACCAGTTATTGTTGGTCATGAAGCACACTCTTCCACCCTTTGATTTCCCGGATTCTTCTGTTCTGTCCACACAGAAAACAGTGAAGGACTCGGTTGGGCATATTACTTGATCCGGCACCAGTGGGGTCAGCATTGTCTCGGTCAGACAGAAGATGTTGCAGTCTCTTATGTCCCGCTGGAGTCTCTTATGTCCCACTGGATGTCCTGAGGTCATCCAACTTTTTCACTAGGGACTGGACGTTAGCCAGAAGAATGCAGGGCAGAGGTAGACGGAAGTGCTGTTTCTTGTTTTGACAAAGTATTGTTGATGTTTGGCCTATTTCCTCGCTCTAAAGCAAACCCTCTTTTAATTTTGCTGGATAAATGTTGAACTTCAAGCATATACAGGTGTCCCACCTGGAATAGCAGATACAGTAGATGAGGTTGAAGAAGGTGCAAGTGAACCTCTTCCTCACCTGGAAAGACTGTCGTAGTCCTGGGACAGAGTCAAGGGAGGAGGTATAGGCACAAGTGTTGTATCTCCTGTGGTTGCTGGAGAAAGTACCTGGAGAGGGGCTGATATGTGTGGGAAGAGATGAGTTAACTATAGTTACGGAGGGAACCACATCTGCAAAGAGCAGAAAGGGGAGGAGATGAGAAGATGTGGCTAGTGAGTGGTACAATCCTGTTTTTGGTAGCAAAAATGTCAGAGGATTATGTGCTGTATGCGACGGCTGATGGGGTGAAATGTGAGGACTCTCCCCCTCCCTCCAGTGGCAACAGGAACAAGGAAAAAAGCCTGCTCCACCTATCACTTGTCATTATCCCTGTCCAACCTCTTTTCTAGCTCTTTTCTAATTATATAACTCACCAGGTTAGACTGCTGGAGTTGTCGTCCACGACATGGTCACAATGTATGACGGCGAAGGCCTTAATTTTTCTGACTGTAAAGGAACCATACATGCACTCAGTGATGGAAATGGGGGGGTATGCAGGGGGACAGCATTCCCCTAGTTTTCAGTTTCCAGCTTGGGTTTAATGAGTACTGCAGAAAGATTCGAGTCGTTTATCACTTTATTCAACTCAGACGAAAACGATTTGGTAATTTGATACGATTTTCCCCATATCCCCTTACTCCGCTATTTTTAAGAGCTTTATCTAGATCCCTCTTGAAAGCATCCAGAGAACCCGCCTCCACTGCCCTCTGAGGCAGATAATTTCATAGACTCACCACTCTCTGTGAGAAAAAGTGTTTCCTCGTCTCCGTTCTAAATAGCTTACTCCTTATTCTTAAACTGTGGCCCCTGGTTCTGGACTCCGCCAACATCGGGAACATGTTTCCTGCCTCTAGCGTGTCAAAGCCCTTAACAATCTTATATGTTTCAATGGGATCCCCTCTCATCCTAAACTCCAGAGTGTACAAGCCCAGCTGCTCCTTTCTCTCAGCATATGACAGTCCCGCCATCCCGGGAATTAACCTTGTAAACCTACGCTGCACTCCCTCAATAGCAAGAATATCCATCCTTAAATTAGGGGACTAAAACTGCACACAATACTCCAGGTGTGGTCTCACTAGGTCGATACAACTACAGAAGAATCTCATTGCTCATATATTCGGTTCCTTTAGTTATAAAGGCTAACTTGCCATTCACTTTCTTCACTGCCTGCTGTACCTGCATACTTACTTTCATAGACTGGTGTACAAGGACCCCTAGATCCCATTGTACTTCCCCTTTTCACAGCTTGACGCCATTTAGATAGTAATCTGCCTTCCTGTTTTTGCTAGCAAAGTGGATAACCTCACATTTATCCGCATTAAACTTCATCTGCCATGCATCTGCCCACTCCACAAACCTGTCCAAGTCACCCTGCATTCTCATCGCATCCTCCTGATAGTTCACACTGCCACCCAGCTTTGTGTCATCTGCAAATTTGCTAATGTTACTTTGAATCCCTTCATCCAAATCATTGATATATATATTGTAAATAGCTGCGGTCCCAGCACCGAGCCTTGCGATACCCCACTAGTCACTGCCTGCCATTTTGAAAGGGACTCGTTAATCCCTACTCTTTGTTTCCTGTCTGCCAACCACTTCTCTATCCGTGTCAGCACTCTACCCCCAATACCATGTGCCCTAATTTTGCCCACTAATCCCCTATGTGGGACCTTATCAAATGCTTTCTGAAAGTCCAGGTACACTACATCCACTGACTCAACTTTGTCCATTTTCCTAGTTACATCTTCAAAAAATTCCAGAAGATTAGTCAAGCATAATTTCCCCTTCGTAAATCCATGCTGACTCGGACCGATTCTGTTATTGCTATCCAATTGTTCAAGTTTACTGTCAAGTTGACTGTCAAGTTGCCGGCAGTCGCCTGAAAAACCGGCAACTTCAACAGTGACTGTCAGAGTGGAACACACACAAACACATTGCTTCCTCCACCAGCCCGTTATGCAGGCGGGGGTCAGGGCAAGCGGGGGAACGCTGTCTAAAAAATTCACACGGTGCAAAGCCAAGGTGATACAGCCACACACCACAAGGAACAGGAAGGTTGGCGCTGTAATTAAGACGGTTAAGGCACAGTGTACAGTAAGTCCTTTAAAAGAGGAGGGAGGGGGAGAGAGGGGAGTAGAAGGGGGGAGAAGGAGTGGAGACAACTTTTAAGAACCCAGAGTACACGGCAGTGAAGCTCGGCGGACATTTAACATTACTGGTTGGTTTTCCTTGGTTCTGAAAACTACTGCTTACCTTATTTTTTCTCAATGAGCCAATGAAATTCAGCGTTGAGCACCGGCTACAACCTAGAAGAACCTCCGAGAACCTTCGACCTGGCAACCCATTAGGACCTCCTGGTGACCCACCTACAGCACGAGAATTCTCGCTATTCTCCATGGCGGCTTAACATTCTAGTCGCCATTAATTTTTCAACATGTTGAAAATTTCACAGCGACCATAATGAGGACGCGACTAGTTCCCAGAATGCGGGAACTCCTCACGACCATGAAGGCAACCACCCGCGAACATGTGGAGACCATAATCTCCTGCAGTCACCTAAAAAGTCACCTAAGTGGGACAGGCCCATAAGGTTGTGGTTAAAGTTGTGCAGTGTGGTTCAAGAACCTGGTTGCTGCTGTGAAGAAACTGTCATTGAACCTGGACGTTCCCGTTCTCAGCTCTTGTACCTTCTTCCGATTCTAACAGTGATGATATTATTTGCGATTTTGAGACAGTCTCATGTAGATCACTTCAATGGTGAGGAGATCAATACCCATAATTAATCAGACAATGTCTACTACTTTGTGGAAAAATTACACTTTTACAATGGAGCACATCTCAACTGGCAAGAATGGTTCTGCATTTTCAAACATCAAAATGATTGAATCACACAAAATAGCCTTCTTTTATTACTGTATTGAGGGATAGCTGTGCATTCCTGCAGCTGTCCTTGTCTTAGATTGAAGACTGATTCTCCTTTGTGTTATTTGATTATCATCCCTATTCCATAACTCCTGATAGATGTCCCATGCCAAACAACCCCTAACACATCTCAGCGGAATGCTCCTAAATTTGGAACTGAACAATAGGTCTGAATTATAGGACCACAGATATCTCACAGCAATATGACATGGAGGAGATCACAGAGAGGAAGAGATCAAATAGAAACATCTGAAACGCAGAAATACACATGAGAATTTTAAATTGAAATTTTGACGAACCAGGGGCCAATGTAAGTTTGAAAAATTAGGGGTGATCAGAGTTTGACATTGGTTAAGACATAGGCAACAAGGATTGGATGATCTCAAATTTATGGAGGTTAAGGAAGGATGGTTGTAAATTTTATTACACTTATTCAACAACACTTATTACACTTATTCAACAACACTTATTCAGTACTGCTGCCAAGTGGCATGTGTGGGAATCACTGGAGCTAAAATGCCACTCTCATTGTTTAATATTGCTCAAAGCTACAGGTCCATTCTAACCTCATTGCTGATGGGCATTATCAGGGAGTTTGCAGTTATATGCAGGCGATCAGCTTGGCCAAACGTTATTAATGCAAGGACATTAATATCAATGGCATTTGCCTGCAATAGGTGAGGACTGAATTTAAATCAGATAATGCTTATTGAACATATGTAAATGAGCAAGTGCATAACCTCAGTACATTGTCACCAGGTGTGCAAGCCGATAAAATGGGTGTTGCTGCTTGTTAAATTACCACATGCTGGCAGAAAGCTGGCAGTAAAAAGGGAGTTTCCATAGCGGGATTGAGTTCCGGTGACATCTGAAAAGAAATAATTTCCTTTTCTTGGCCAATTTATATGTTAAAGCTACTGTTTTTTAATTGAGAAAATATTGGTTACAGGACAAGATTCAGGTTAGCAATTAACCAAAAATTGTAGTGCTAACTAAAATTATAGATATACATGTCTGTTGTTCCTTCCTTAAAAGGCTTTGCAAGAATGTGAATGCACTTGAATCCACTCTTTAAAGTTTCCATTTCAATGGAGGTAAATAAGGTGGCTCTATTCTTTTACACAATGGAAATCCTTTGCCCTTCAGTTGCGTCCACTGGCTCCTTCATTTCACAGCTGTCTGATCTTACATGCTGAATGACATATGTTCACTGAATGGTGTGTGGCATTGGGGTGCAAATGTCCTGTTGACAAGGGTGCCATCATCCACACCAAGATGAGTTATTTCTCAGATAGACACAAAACGCTGGAGTAACTCGGGTCTGAAGAAGGGCCTTGACCCATTCCTTCTCTCCAGAGATGCTGCCTGTCTGCTGAGGTACTCCAGCATTTTGTGTTTATTTTCAGTGCAAAATAGCACCTGCAGTTCTTTCCTACACATGGGTAATATCTCTCCAGACTATTATCTCATCATGTAGATGGATAAAATCAGTGAAGATGTGAGGCATTGTAGATACAACGAACTGCAGATTCTGGGATCTTGAGCAAAAAGCACAAACCAGTTGAGTATTTCAGTGGGTTAGACAGCTTCTTTGAAGAACATGGAAAGGTGACGTTTTGTGTCGGGGCCCTTCAGACAAATTGTAGTAGTTGTGGGGTGGGGAAGCTGGAACTAAGGTGGAGATAGGATAAAGCCAAGCTGGTGGATACAGGTGAGGGGGGGGGGGGGGGGGGGGTCAATTGGCAGATGGGTGGACAAAGTCCACTGATGAAAATGAGACAAATGGCTGTGAGATAAGGACAGAAAGGCATGAATTGTGAGGCCAGAGGAGAGGATATAGGTGTAAAGAAACTAGAGAATAGGGAAAAAGAAAGGTGGCATGGTGGGGAAAATGAGTGCACATCAGGTGGGACGCAGGGAAGGGAGGGGGAGAAAAAAGAATGAGATAGGTTAGTTAGTTACCTAAAATTGGAGAATTCAATGCTCATACTGTTGGGTTGTAAACTACCCAAGCAGAATATGAAGTGCTGTTCCTCCAGTTTGCATGTGGCCTGACTCTGGCTATGTAGGACACTCAGAGAGGTTGGTATGACAATGGGAAGGGGAGATAACATACATAGCAATCAAAAGCTTGGACCTAGTGCAAGTCTTAAGCAAGACAGTAACCTGATCTAGTTGAGGTATGAAGTATTGCTAGTGTTGGTCAGTTAATATGATCTCTAATCATTCAGCCTGCTCCATCAAGCAGCAAAAATGCATCAGTCATAGCAATTTGAGTGTTTATTAAAGATGCAAAGAATAACATTAGGGCATCTGCCGATGTTTGTGGAGCTGCCATAGGCTGTATGGTGGTCTGCAGGTCTGTAAATCCATTCATCAGGTTGTGCAAATACAGATAGTGGATTTGTCCTTTTAAGAAGCGATCCACCTTTACAGATTGGTTGGCTATCTTGAATAATTTGCATTTGTTCAATGTATTGCTTTTAAGTTAGTTTAGTTTAGTGATACTGCATGGAAACAGGTCTTCGGCCCACCGAGGCCTGCAAATTAACACTATCCTACACAAATTAAGGACAATTTTACATTTAGACCATTTACATTAACCTAAAACCTGTACGTCTTTGGAGTGTGGGAGGAAAGCAAAGATCTCGGAGAAAACCCATGTGGTCACGGGGAAAATGTACAAACTCTGTATAGACAGCACCCGTAGTCGGGATCGAACCCGGGCCTCTGGAACTGTAAGCGCTGTAAGGCAGTAATTCTACTGCTGCACCAATGTGCCGCCCAATGTAGGTATGAATATTACTGAAAGGTGTAATGTATGTACTACTGAGCTGTAGTTTGGATTGCTTGGTGCTATCCAGAATTATCACCGTAGGTTACAATGGTGTTACTCATTCCTATCCTTGAATTTGTTGGTTTTTTTCTGGCAAAATCAGTCATGATTTGGGGATTATAATGAACAGGATCAACCTAAAACATGTTAAGAGAAAGGGAATTTTTGTGTAGAATGTCAGAAATTACAGAGAATTCTAGTTGTCTTGCCACTTTGTGTTGGTTTTAAGACTACCTCCTCTTGTCATGGTAACTTCTTTTTAAATGTTTACCCATTTTATGGGGCGACATTCAAGTCTCTGCCTTGATACCCACTTGAGGTGAAGCAGCCTAACTTATGAATGCTCTCAATTCAAAACTTGTTCTTCTTTTCTCTCCAGTTTCATGGTGAATATGCACTCCCAGTTCGCATGGTTACTTTTGCTGACTAATTCAAATATTTTTTGGTGCCTGCTCAGGTTAAAGCCTGAGAAATCTATTCACCCCAACATTGACTGTTCTTTATTGAGATTGTACAGATTCACAGTGTTGCTGCTGCCGATCCGTGGAGAAAATGTATAACCATGCCCACATTATATTTCAGTTTTCTATTTATCCAGACCCAACGGCCTAAGTCACCTTTTAACCTCCTGCCTGAAATCAAATAATCTTGATCTTACAGAATTTAGTCTTTTTTCAACTCTTTCATCACCAGGAGTACCTGGCAACATTCTTATCACCTGCATCAATTTTTGCCTCAAATTTTACCGACCAGTGGGACTAATGTCTGCAGTGATGAAGTGTTTTGAGAGGTTAGTTATGATGCATATCGACTCTTGCCTTAGTAAGGACCTGGACCCACTACAATTCACCTACTGCCACAATAGATCATCGGGGGATGTGATCTGACTTACTCCCCACTCTGCACTGAATCACTTGGACAATAAGAACACATATGTCAGGCTGATGTTCATCGATTACAACTTGGTATTCAACATTATTCTTCCCTTCAAACCTGTTTAAAAACTTGAGAACTGGGCCTCTGCTCATCTCAATCAGTATGACTTGGTAACAACACTTACTCCTTGATAACCATCGACACTAGCACGACCCTACACTAGCACTATTTTACACATTGGAGACAATTTTAGAACATTTTTAGCAAAGACAATTAATCTTTGATTAATATTACAATGAAGCTCTAGAAATCCACTATTGCATTATATAGAAACCCCTGATGGATCTCTTCTGGCTCACAGGAGCCCATCCCATATTTACTTTAAACACTCTAGGGCCTGATTCTATGCTTAATTTGAACATTCTGGAGTCTGCTCCCACACCAACTTTAAAAATTCTGGGGCATGTCCCCATGTTAACATTCTGGGATCAGTTCCCACATCCACTTTAAACATTCTGGGGCCTGTACCTATATTTACTTTAAACACTGGGGCCTGTTTCCATAATCACTTTAAACACTCTGGGGCCTGTTCCCACACTCACTTTAAAAGATTCCAGGGCCTGTTCCAACATTTACTTTAAACATTCTGAGGTCTGTCTCCACACTCACTTTAAACACAACAGGGACTCTTCCCCACACTTACAGTAAATACATGTTCCCACATTCACTTTAACCTTGGGCCCCCATTCCTACCTTTACTTTAAACTCACACAAACCCCATTCACATTCACATGATTCTTTTAATCCCACTGGGGCTCAGTTCCCATGTTTCCTATAAACTCACCTGGTTCAATAGAAATAAAACCTACTAACCTGCTGCAAAACAACCGAAAAGGTGAATTATTTGTGTGTAAGTATATTAATAGGAGCAACATCCAATAGAGGCCTCTGGGTGATAGGTGAAACCAGATGGGCAGAAGTTGCCATGCAAATGGAATCAGGTGGGAGGATGAGATGGGAGAGATAAGCAAGGGGACAAAAACTCTAGGTGGACGCGTGAGTGGGAGGAGAGGGCAGAATATGTGGATTACCTGAAGTTTGAGAATTCATTAATATTGGATTTAAGCTGTGCACACTGAATTCCACACATTGACATATAAAAGCTTGGTGTAACCGCTGCAAGGGCAGTATCAGGACGGACCACAACTTCAGGCACTCCCAGGACTGCACAATGAGGTTTTGTAACCATTGTAAAATCCTCTTGTACACTATTCAATTAATGTAATCTAAAAAACACTCACATTATGCAAATAAAATGTATATCTTATAAGGAAATGGAGTGAGTTGTTTGGTACTGAATAGAAGCTTATGAATATTCTGCATTATACATTTGCACATTTTTATGGATAATATACAAGTATTCCTTGAATTATGGAAGTGTTCCAAGAATACTTTGTTGAGGAAAATTTGGTGTCACAATTGTTTGGATAATAGTGCTATGGTAAAACTGCATTTGATGGAGTTTGTAACATGGATGATAAGGGTTCTTCCTGTGACTGTTCCCGTGGGTTGATGAATGAGGCTTAACATTGTCGATGGAATTCGGAGGATTTTCTACCTCATAATGCTCTTTAGAGCCGAGCACTGCATTTTCTCCCATGTACTATCACAACGTTTAAAAAACATTTGGACAGGTACATGGGTAGGATGGGTTTAGAGGGATATGGGCCAAAAGCAAGGCAGGTTGGACTAGTTGGACTCTGGCTGGGAGGCATCTGCTCCTCCAGCGGTAAGTTTAAAAAGGCCCTACAGGTAAGTTTGCACTTATTCTGAGGTCATTTTTTGTTCTGCAATCTTGATTACAGAACGGCGAATTTCCGGTCACCATGCAAAAGTTCAGTGCGAAGTCTAAATGGGCCATAGGGAAACCAGTTACGGAGGACCACGGGAGTGCGGGTAGCCAGCGGCCATCGATTTCGCCACCCAAGTCGCAGACGGTGCAGTCAGCGGCTTCCGACTTAGTGCCTGTTGAGAGCAGTTCCCCAGAAAGGGGGTAAAGCCAAAAGAAAGTCGGATAGGCTTGTGGACTCGGACGAGTCAGGCCTGGAGGGTTCCCCTCCTACAATGGATAGCGTCCTCAGAGGTTTATCCCAGATGGAGCACCTGATGGAGTGGATGCGTGGGTCTCATCGGGGGCCCGTGGGGGCGCCTGGTTCAGGGCTGCACAATGTCTCCCTCTCTGAGGAGAGGAACGTAAGGAGTCAGTACAGGACTGACTCCAAATTCAGTGGTATGGCTGAGGAACATACCAGTATGCATTGGGTGCAGAAAGACCTCGATGAAGAAGCAAAAGCTGTCGGGCTGATGAAGGCGCCGTCGACCAGCAAAGCTTCTCAATTTCGGCGGCAGCACTCCTACGCATCCACCAGAAGAAAGCACTTCGCTGAAGCTGGTGAAAGCTCGAGGGCTGTACATTCTGGGCAGGTCTTTTTTAGGCCAAGGCCCAGGCCTTCCCACTTGGAAGATGCGCCATTCACGCCATCCAGCACCCCTACCCCCCCCCCAACCTCGGGGGCGTAAATAAAAACCACAAAACCACCGGTAACCATGGAGGCATGTGGGTCTGGTTCCTTCCGGAACATGGGGGGTGTGGATCGTTTACAAGTTGGTGGGAGAGTACACTTGTTTTTCAGTGAATGGAGTTGGATAATGTCAGATCCGTTTATACTGCACAGTATACGGGGGTTCCAAATCGAGTTCCTTCCCATTTTTTTGCCACCCACACAGCATGCACCAAACTGGACGTTTGTTCATTCACAACAGGAACGAGCAGAAATTCAAAAGTTACATTCAAAAGGGGTAATTGAGAGGTCGAGTCATGAACCTCACGAATTTGTTTCTAATATATTTACAAGACAAAAGAGAGATGGATGATGTCATATCATCCTTGATTTGACTCAGCTTAACGCTTTTGTGCAGTATAGACATTAAGGTTAGGTTGTTGAGCAACCATCCATTCGACAGGTGGCCAGGGTAATTGGCAAATTAGTGGCTGCCTTTCCAGCTGCACAGTTTGGGTCTTTGCATTATCAGAATTTACAACGTGCAAAGGAGCAAGCGCTCAAAGATCATGCAGGTCATTTTAACAGACCTATGCGGCTACCAGCCAATGCTATTTCTGAATTACAATGGTTGACTACCAATATTCGGCATTGCTCCAATACTATTTTAGTCAGCAAGTCTTCAGTTATATTACAAACTGATGCTAGCACTCAAGGATGGGGAGCTACTAATACCATCTCTAGTTGCGGTGGCAGATGGGATGTGCATGTCATAATTTCTTCAGTCACGTGGTATTAATTATTTAGAGATGTTGGGAGCATTATATGGGCTGAAGGCTTATCGTGCGATTATGCATCATCTGCATGTTCAACTTCAGATTGACAACACCACAACGGTGGCATATATTAATCACATGGGTGGAATCAAGTCAGTATCCTGTGATAATTTGGCTAACCTTATTTGGCACTGGTGTATTGTAAGAAGCATTTGGATTTCAGCTACCTACCTGCCACGTAGGCTCAATATAGTGGCAGACACTAGGTCACGGAAATTTAATGACAACACTGAATGGATGTTGGGCCACAAAGTGTTCACCAACATTGTTGCTCGATATAGAAACATAGAAACATAGAAAAATAGGTGCAGGAGTAGGCCATTCGGCCCTTTGGGCCTGCACCGCCATTCAACGTGATCATGGCTGATCATCCAACTCAGTATCCCGTACCTGCCTTCTCTCCATACCCCCTGATCCCTTTAGCCACAAGTGCCACATCTAACTCCCTCTTAAATAGAGCCAATGAACTGGCCTCAACTACCTTCTGTGGCAGAGAATTCCAGAGACTCGCCACTCTCTGTGTAAAGAATGTTTTCCTCATCTCGGTCCTAAGGGAATTCCCCCTTATCCTTAGATTGTGAC
This sequence comes from Raja brachyura, assembly GCA_963514005.1. The sequence continues at coordinate 39,518,186 of OY740786.1, forward strand.
CCCTTGTTCTGGACTCCCCCTACATCGGGAACAATCTTCCAGCATCTAGCTTGTCCAACCCCTTAAGAATTTTGTAAGTTTCTATAAGATCCCCCCTCAATCTTCTAAATTCCAGCGAGTACAAGCCGAGTCTATCCAACCTTTCCTCATATGAAAGTCCTGACATCCCAGGAATCAGTCTGGTATGGAATGCCGGATATCGATTTATTCGCATCCAGGCTTTTGCCAAAGTATATTGCATGGGAGCCAGACCCAGGGGGAGTGGCAATGGATGCATTCTCGCTACACTGGGAAGGAATGCTCTTCTATGCATTCCCCCCACTTTGCCTCATCAGTCGGGTCTTGCAAAAGATCCAACAAGACTGCACGTCAGGCATTTTGGTAGTGCCTGACTGGCCTACACAGCCACGGTTCCCATTGATTCTGGGAATTATATCAGAGCGTTTTATGCGCATTCCCAAATGCAGTAATCTGCTAGTTACTGACTGAATAAATTTGTTGATTTGCAGACTCTGAGGAGACCTTTCCTGGGGCTCGGACTGTTGGATTGAACTGTGGACGTGATCACTGCGGCGTGGAGAGATACCACCAAAAAGCAGTACATCTATATTAAGAGATGGGAAACGTTTTGTTCGCAGTCCAACATCACGTATGACACGGTACGTGTGACGGACGTCTTGGAATTTCTGTCCAGTCTATATTTTGATGAAAGTTTGAGTTACAGTGCCATTAATTGTGCCAGGAGTGCATTGTCATCATACTCATTGCTGGGAGCGGGATGCCCCGCTGTCGGGTCTCACCCGCTGAATTCCAGGTTCATGAAGGGTATCTTCAACACCAATCCCCCCAGGTCAAGGTACTCGGAGATATGGGATGTGGACATTGTGTTGATTCTGATTCAGTGGTGGGCTCCAGTTACATCCCTGTCACTGGTCAATCTAACCTTTAAAGTGGTTATGCTCATGGCACTGGTTTCGGCGCAACGGGTCCAGTCGTTGCATAAACTGTGACTGGACACAATGGTGACATCTGCCAATAAAATAAATTTTTATGTGCATATTTAGTCAAGCAGAGCAGACCAGGGGCGTCAGGTCTCAAATTGAAGTTTATTGCATACCCCGTGGACCTTCGGTTGCATATGGTCACACATTTACAACAGTACATTAAGGTCACAAAAAGCCTCAGAGGCACTGAACTAGCAGTGTTTGTTAGTTACAAAAAAACTCACAAGAGGGTGTCAGTGCAGACCATCTCTAGGTGGTTAAGACAGGTTTTGGCTTGTTCATGTGTGGACACTGATATGTTTAAATCTCACTCCACCAGGGCTGCAACAATATCAGCAGCAAGGGTTTTGGAGGTTCCACTGGACCACATCCTCACGGCGAAAGAACTTTCCAAATGTTATATAACAAACCCATTGCCAGGCCGGGGCTGTTTGCTAATTCAATTTTTTTTTGTTAAATATTTTTATTAGAAGTAAGTACATATTAAAGGAAGAATATACATGACACATACATTCTTAATATTATTAATATTAACAATTATTTCTTATTTGTACTTCTATGCATTTTTTTATTTTTAATACAGGTAGGAAATAATAGAGAAAAATAAAGTAAAAATAGAAAATCAAAAAGATGAATGAAGTATTAAGCAGTTTATACATCATCCATGGATTATTATATGTGATTCTTCATCTATTCCTTCATTCAGGCTTCAGTCAGGTTCTCGCACCAAGCCATTTTGACCCTTTAAGTATTCAATAAATGGAGACCATACCCCTCTGAAATGATCCAACTTGCCCAGTAGGACAAGTCTTATTATTTCCAGGTGAAGTGTCTCCGACATTCCTGTGATCCACATTTTGATTGTGGGGATGTAGGACCTTTCCAAAATTTCAATATTAATTATTCCCAATTATTAAACTGTAATCGATAAAAATTCTTTGATTCATTGTTATTAATTGATCTGTTTCTAATATTCCTAATATTATTAATTTTGAGTCAGGAACCAAATTCGTATTAACAACATTCGAAACTATTTAAAAAATTTCTGTCCAAAAGTTAGTCATTTTTATGCAGTTTGTGAACGAGTGCATTAAATTAGCTTCTAAGTGTTGACATTAATCGTATATGGCAGAAATATTTGAAAAAATTCTATATAATTTTGATTTTGAATAAAGCAATCTATGTAATACTTTAAATTGTATCAAAGAGTGTCCAGCATTTAACGAACAGTGGTGTATATGTCGTAAACTTTCATCACATACTTCTGGTCTGATTATTTGACCTAATTCGTTTTCCCATGATTGCCTATATGTTTCTGTCATTGGTACATCGTTTTCCAATAAAATGTTATAAATATATGATATCAATTTTTCTGTATTTGGGTGTTTATTTAGACATTCATCTAAAATTTCTGTCTTTCTATTTCTAAATTCCTGTGTGTTTGATTTTACATAGTCTCTAATTTGTAAATATCTAAAGTAATCTTTTGAATGTAATCCATATATTTGTTGTAATTCTTGAAATGAAAGAAAGGAGTTTTCCCTGTAGAGATCGCACATCTTATTAATTCCATAGTTTTTCCATTGTAAAAAACCTTTGTCCATCATTGAGGGTTTAAATGTAACATTGTTTACAATGGGGAGAGCTAGTGGTATACATTCCAATTTTAATGTTTTCTTTAGTTGTTTCCAGATACGTATCCCACTTTCTATTATAGGGTTTTCTCTATAGGTTTTCTTACCTAGGGTGGGAAATTAGATTTAAATAAAGAATCATATCTTTTTGTTACATAAATTCCAAGATATTTGATTTTTCTTTGGCTATCTTAAAAGGAAATTGTTGTAATATATGTAGATTATTTACCATTATTGGCATAAATTCACTTTTATTCCAATTAATGCTATATCCTGAGAACGAGCCAAATTCAGTTATTAAATTTAATAAATTTGAAATACTAATTTCCGGTTTTATAATATAAAGTAATACATCATCTGCATATAAGGAGACTTTATTTTCAGTTTCTCTGGTTTCGTACCCATATATTTCAGGATGTAATCTCACGCTTTGAGCTAATGGTTCAATTGCGAGTGCGAACAATAGTGGGGATAAGGGACAACCTTGTCTACAGCCTTGGAATAAATTAAATTTAGTTGATAACATTTGAATCGTTAGTATTCTAGCTGTTGGATTAGCGTATAATAATTTAACCCATGTTATAAACTTCTCTCCCAACTTAAACGTTTCCATGACCGAAAACAGATAAGACCATTCCACCTGGGTCAAAGGCATCTAACGAGATAATTACTAGGTCGTTATTAATATCTCTTTTCGAATATATAATATTGAATAATCGTCTCAAGTTATATGAGAAATATCGTTTTGGTATAAATCCTGTTTAAACCGGGTGAGTTAATTTATTGATCACTGTGCTTAGTCTTTGTGCTAGTATTTTAGTTAATTTTTTTTTATCAGTGTTTAAAAGAGCTATAGCTCTATATGATCCTGGATCATCCAGATCCTTGTCTATTTTAGGTATAAGTGTTATAAGTGTTATAATAGATTCATTTAACGTTTCTGGTACTTTCTGTTGGGTATAAATATATTCATAGAGTCTCGACCCGAAACGTCGCCTATCTCCTTCGCTCCTTAGATGCTGCTGCACCCGCTGAGTTTCTCCAGCTTTTTGTGCAACCCTAATAATCTGCCTCCTTGTTTTTGCCACCAAAGTGGATAACCTCACATTTATCCACATTATACTGCATCTGCCATGCATTTGCCCACTCACCCAACCTATCCAAGTCACCTTGCAGCCTCCTAGCATCGTCCTCTCAGCTAACACTGCACCCCAGCTTTGTGTCATCCGCAAACTTGGAGATGTTGCATTCAATTCCCTCATCCAGATCATTAATAGCCATGTCTTCACTTTTACCTTGTATATCCGGAGTTCTTGTCAATGATGAGGATGAGTAAGGTAATTTCGCTTCCTTATATTATATTATACTGCATGGCAGATGCAGTATAATAGATAAATGTGAGGTTATCCGCTTTGGCGACGAAAACAAGGAGGCAGATTATTAGGGTTACACAAAAAGCTGGAGAAACTCAGCGGGTGCAGCAGCATCTAAGGAGCGAAGGAGATAGGCGACGTTTCGGGTCGAGACCCTTCTTCAGACTATTCAGAGGCAGATTATTATCTCAATGGGGTTAGGTTAGGTAAGGGGAAGGGTTGGAAGATTGCAACCTTCACGTGGTCTGCCCTGTTTCGACTAATGCAATCAACTCGATGTGAACAAATGGAAGATCAAATAGAACAAGTTGTCCAACAACTTTAGTCTGTGCACGCCACATGAAAAAAGAAGAAGGTAAGGGGGAGGTGCAGCGAGACCTGGGTGTCCTTGTACACCAGTCACTGAAAGTTGGCATGCAGGTACAGCAGGCAGTGAAGAAAGCTAACGGAATTTTGGCCTTCATAACAAGAGGATATAAGTATAGGAGTAAAGAGGTTCTTCTGCAGTTGAATAGGGCTCTAATAAGACCACATTTGGAGTATTGTGTACAGTTTTGGTCACCTAATTTGAAGAAGAACATCCTTGCAATTGAGGCAGTGTAGCGTAGGTTCACGAGATTGATCCCTGGGATAACGGGACTGTCATATGAGGAAAGATTGAAAAGGCAAGGCTTGTATTCACTGGAGTTTAGAAGGATGAGAGGAGATCTTATAGAAACATATAAAATTATAAAAGGACTGTACAAGCTTGATGCAGGAAAAATATTCCCAATGTTGGCCGAGTCCAGAACCAGGGACCTTACCAGGGGAGGTAATTTAAGACTGAGGTGAAAAAAAACTTTTTCTCCCAGAGAGTTGTGAATTTGGGGAATTCCCTGCCACAGAGGGCAGTGGAGGCCAAATCTCTGGATGGATTTAAGAGAGACTTAGATAGAGCTCTATGGGCTAGATTGATCCCTCTAACGGAATCAAGGGATATGGGGAGAAGGCAGGCAAGGGTTATTGATTGGGGACGATCAGCCATGATCACAATGAATTGCGGTGCTGGCTCAAAGGGCCAAATGGCCTCTTCCTGCACCTATTTTCCATGTTTCTATGTTTGAAGCCTGAGGCAATTTTCTCACCCACATAATGAATATAGATGGCATTTATTGGCCACATAATCCAGTCTCATCTGCATTAAACAGTTTCTTTAGGATAATGCTAACCTTCCTCAATATTTCACTTCAGTAGCTGTGGAGAATGTTCAGCTGCTGCTGTATTTATACATTGTTTCCACTATAAGGCAAACTATTGTGCAGGTTTACAAGCTTCTTCAACCTGTCAATGATTGGTCTTGAGCATCTCGCCACTTCAAAACCTCCCTCACATTTTTTCAAGCTTTGGCTTTTTTCCAGAATTATTATCAAACTCAGGTGAACTTGCTGTTGGTTCTGACTTCAGAATGCATTTCTTTGCCATTCCAGAAAATCAAAGAACTGTAGGCACTGGAAATCTGAAACAAAAAGAGGAAATGCTGGAAACATTCAGCAAGTCAGGAGACTCCTAAGGAAAGAGAATATTTTCAGTATTTAGTCCATTTATTCTTTTCTCATTGCATTTGTTATTATATTTCTGCCCTTCATAACATGAATGTTCTTCTCGGGGTTACATTTAAGGTGCTAAGTTTTATTTCATCCTTGTTTAAAAGTTGTTTCCACTGTTAGAAAACTCAAAACTTGATGAAGTGTCAATATTTTCTAATATTCACCTTTTTTGCTTCTATCAAGTTCATGCAGTTTAGCATTAACCATTAAAATCACTGTAATTTCTTAGAACTTTTGAAGCATTTGGAACCATTTGGAAAGAAGCACAGAATAAATTCTGATGAAACCTGATAACGAAAAGGGCACAGGCAGATTGCTGCTACATTAATAGTTTCAAAACAATGTGAAAATGGGCTCTGTATGAATGGCGCTATAGGTAGAGATTAACATACTTAGTGTTGCCACGAGAAAATATTTTAAATTGGGGAATACCTGTATATCTTTTTGGATAAATAAATGAAGTTCAGTTCTTGTGATTGTAGAAGATGTTTAGTAGGAAGTATCACAACTTCATTTACTCCTCAATTCCCTTCGACCTGCCATATAATCTCATGGATTGTTTATGGAATGACAGAGAGTTCTTTCAGTGTGACCTCCGATCATTCAGTAAGCAGGGGAAGCCTGCTCTATCTGTAGCTGAACAGCCTAAATGGCAGCAATTTAAATGTTTATTAGAGGCACAAAGAATAACATCAGGGCCCCTTGAGATGTTTGTGGAGCTGCCACAGACTTCATGGTGGTCTGTAGATCTGTAAATCCATTCATCAAGATCACGGAAATTCAGATTGTGGATTCCACTGTCTGCTTTTAAAATTAAAAGTGACTTACATTCAATTTTATAATTTTGGCCAGATGAGAGGAACATCCCATGATGTAATGTTAAACATACGATATTATATGGCGCCACTTCCTCTTTCATCCGCTGAAATATTGCCTGACACAGCCTCTGTCTCACCTGTAATATTACCTGACAGTCACTGTCTCATTTTATTTTATGCTGAAGCCTTCACCTTTATCTTTTTGAGCTTGACTATTCAAATGGAATCTTAGTCTTCCGCTTCTTACCCCTTTTACACCCTAAGCCATTCAATGCTCTTTTAACCAATTCCTAACATTGGTGAGGCTGCATTTGGAGACTTGTGTTTACTTTTAGTCACCCTGCTACACGAAGAAAATTATTAATCTGGAAAGCGTGTAGAGAAGATTTACAAGGATATTGGCAAAACTTGACGACCTGAGGTATACGGAAAGGTTGGGCAGGCTATGTCTTCACTCATTGGAGTGCAAGAGGACGAGGGGTGATCTTATAGAGATGTATAAGATCATTGGGGAAATAGATAGGGTGAATGCGCAATGGGGGAATCAAATACCAGGGGACATAAATTTAAGGTGAGAGGGGAAGGATTTCATAGGAACCCGAGGGGCAAGTTTTTCCACAGGGGATGGTGAGTATATGGAACAGGCTGCCAGAGGAATGAGTTGAGGCTGGTACTTTAACAACATTTCAAAGACATTTGGATAGGTACATGAATAGGAAAGGTTTAGCCGGATAAGGGGCAAATGTGGGCAAATGGGACTAGTGTAGATGGAGCATCATTGTCAAAATGGACAAGCTGGGCTAAAGAGCCTGTTTCCATGCTATATGGCTCTATGACTTCTCTAAGTTTCTTTTCACCTGAACTACCAATATGCAATTGTATTCAGGGGAGTTCCTAATTGTACTGAAATGAGGGCCAATATCCTCCCTGTTTCCTATGTGATCCTTTTTTCTTCCCTTTTTGAGTACAGATTTGTTTGGAGTGCTGGCTTCTAACCCAGGGGCTTTGCAAAATTGATGCAACAACCACAAACAAACAAATGTCTAATGCGGACAGAAATAGAGCCATTGACCAGAAATGACTCTGTTCCTCTTACTATAGATGCTGCCTGATCTGCTGAGAAATTGAAGCATGTTGTATTTATATTTCAGAGTAGTAACAACGGCAGTTTTGGATTTCCAAGAAGCAACTAAGGTCTGCAAAACATATGGGTTTGCAATCCTTAAAAACGATGGTAATAATCTACTAAATCATGAAAGTCCCATTTTGGGAACAGTTTTTGTGAGTTCAGATTTGGTGTCAGCATTATTTTTGCAGCCCATATAGCAAAAAGAAAGAGGTAAACCTACAGACAACCAAACTTGAGGAGACTGCTGCACAATTTATCTGATTGACCAAGTTCGGTTGAGTAAAATCTTCAAAAATCATTGGGGTAGCTTCCTGCGTTTCACTTGGGGCTGTTGTTTGGTGAGGGTCATGTCCATTGTTGCTTCCAAATGGAGGGAACCCATACAGTGGTTGTGAGAGCAGTTTCTTCATCTGTGAAAGGATTCAGTGAGGAGGGCACCCTATTCTAAACATCATCATAGGAAAGGATAACCTGGTGAACAGAGAAACAAAGTTAAGGATGGTCTCAAAACATTAGCGGAAAATACAACTTCCCTCCTGGGAACCCTTGGCATGACAGCTCAAAACAGAGAGGGAGCACTTACGGTGTTAAAGGGACCAATGCAGGAGCAGCCCAGAATAAAAAGTGAGAGAAACATAACATATCTTATATTGCTCTCTTTCCCCATTTTGTCAGGCACCTCTGAGACAGATGTGGGTCCAATCGCAGCAGCCACAAAGAAGCAAGTTATCCATGATCCTAAGACGACTGACTAACCTAGCAAAAAGACAATGAAGAAGAATAAAAAGATCCATTTACTGCATTACATTTATTTAAAATCTATTTTCTAAGCAATTGGATTTTCTGATCTTTTAGAGTGCAGCAGAATTCATAATCAATCACAGCAATGACTAGATTCAAAATCAAGAATACAAAGATTTAGAGATTACTAGATCAAGTACAGACCCATTGGGCCTGGATCCTGAACGTGCTTCAGTACCCAAGTATGGGGGAGGGGGGAAGGGGGGAGGAGGATTATAAAATGTAAAATGTAAAATTGTGCACAATGCTATAACTGATGGCATATTTTGAAGGCATTAGACTTGTAGCTAAATTCTAGGGAATAGACTATCAGAACTGTAAGCAACTGTTTTTGCAGAAAGCAGCAATTTCCCTTGTCAATCGAATTAACAGGAAAGAGGGGAGCAGCAGAGAGTGGAGAGGGGAAAAATGGCCCGAATCCTCAGACCACATAAACTTAGCATGTGCCGAGGAAATCAGTTGAAATGAACCATGTATGGCTTGGAGTCAAAATTATATCCCCTTGAGGAAAGCAAGCTATCTGTCACTTGGTGTAGACACTTCCTGTTTTGAAGCAGTTTGAGTGTTTTAACATTCAATCCAAATACTTGACTTGGCTCAGACTCATCTCTCGAATGGAAACATTTGTTGGCAGATGGTTCGGCCTCAGAAGAAGGGGAGGGGGAAGGGGGAAGAAAATCTATTAAAGCAGAGTCTCTGCAGATTGGGAGGAAAGAGTGTGCAAATGGAATTCATTGCTGTAGATATGCACAATTTTGAAACTGCACAATTTTTATTTTTTAATACCAAGTTGATAAAACGTCTTGTATAACTTTGTTTTCTTCATTAGAGATTTAAAAAAAAACATGTTGGATGCTGATTTGGTTTAAGCAGAATATTCTACAACGAAATGAACTCATCAGGTTTGAGTTATGTGATCTGAAGAACATCTTGTTATATCATGGGTGAGCTGCCTATGATTATCCATGGACAGAAAATCATGGGCTATGTGGTTGCAATTTCCGAAGATGCATTTCCTGTGGGTAACACTCCGCATTGGGAGTCCCAGGTCACACTGATCCTTCCTATAGTCTCATGATTCTGTTCCAGACCAAGCTGAATTAATAAACATTAATAAAATGAATGGATGGGGAGCATTCTTCCACTCCTGGTGGGCACATGGATTCGATAATTAAAAGAAACCACTGGTGCCAGCATCACACAGGATCATTCTCCAGCTGGTCTCAGTCCGTGTGACAGAAATGCCTGCAGGATTTTGGCAAAACAGTTGACAGCCATTCTGGAAGATCTGAAGTACAGTACAATATTTCAGATAGCTCGAGCACCTAGAGATGGCACTGAATTGGAGGGAGGACGTAAGGCTGCAAGTAACATTGGATGGGCAAACTGACTAAGATATGTTAACTTACACATTTAACTCATGCTATCAGTCCATGGGAGAGGTATCGTCAATTTAAAGAGATTAAATAAATCAATGCTGACACAAGCTTTAAAGTCTAAATATTCCATGGGTTTCTAGAGCCTCTTGAAGTTTAACCGTGAAATTGAATGGCAAAACACAGGCAAAAGAAATGGCTGTGAAATAACTGTCAAGCAGAGAGAGAGAGAGAGACAGAGAGAGGGGGCAGGAAGAGAAAGTGAGAGAGAGGGGGTGAGAGTGAAGGTGAGAGAGAAGGAGGGAGAGAGAGAGGGGAAGGGAGAGGGAGATGGAGGGAGGGAGGGGGGGAGAGAGGGAGGGAGAGAGAGAAAGGGAGATGGAGAGGGAGAGGGAGAGGTAGAGGAAGAGAGAGTGGGGGGGTTTTGTGGCTCCAGGTGGTGGGCATCAGTCGACCCGCCTTACGGGATTTGCCTAGTTTCTATCGTGATGTAATAAGAGTGAGGAATTTGGTTGTTTCCAGTCAGCGTGGGGGTGTTGTGGTTGCGAGGGTGGCCAGTCCTCACCCTGTCATGGCAGGTGTCGAGGAGAGGCGTGTGCTTGGAGTGGTTCTGACTGTGCTTGCCCCCGCTTTGGTTACATTTTAGTCCTACGATCCTGGTGTTTGGACACAAGGCAGGGAGTGGGAGAAGCCGATCGGGGGGTGGGACCTCCCTGTCGGTTTGCTCCTGGGCCTGGCCAAGATGGCCATTCGCCGTCCAGGCAGCAGGCAGTCGATGGTCACGCCAGAGTCGACTGCCTGGTCCTCTTCTGGGCCTATGTCCGTGTTCGCGTGTTCCTGGAGATGGAACACGTGGTGTCCATGGGGACTCTGGAGGCCTTCCATGAATGCTGGTCGCCGCGTGGGGTCGAAAGCATTGTAAATAATGACTTACCATTGTATTATAATGATTACTTGACATATTGTAACCTCTGAATATGTTTTTGATGTGCTGTATTATGCATTTTGCTGAATAAAGTTCTTGGGAAAGAAAAAAAATAGAGAAAGAGCAAGAGAGACTCGATTTATTCCCCTCATGATCTTATACACCTCTATAACATTATCCCTCATCCTCCTGCATTCCAAGGAATAGGCCCAGCCTATTCAACATTTCCTTATAGCTCAGAACCTCGAGTCCTGACAACATCCTTGTAAATTTTCTCTGCACCCTTTTTAGCTTGACAACATATTTCCTATAATATGGTGCCCAGAACTGAACACAATACTCTAAATGTGGCCTCACCAATATCTTACATAACTGCAACATGACCTCCCAACTTGACAACCATCTTCACTATGTACAACACCACCCACTTTTGTGTAATCTGCACCTGTCACATGTGTAGAGGAAAGGTATAATCTGGGCTGAAAAAGCAGGTTAGATGTGAAAGCTTGGCCGGTGGGTTCCTGATGATGAGCTAGATTTTTCAGTGGACCAAATGGCCTGATTCCACGCTGTATGACTGACTAACTCTAAAAATCAAACTTCCACTCTGTCATCTCAGCTATTTCTGAGGAAGGTTTTGTTCACAGACGTCATGATGAACAACTTTGCCAATACTGCAGGTTAATTTTGAAGTTTTGATCTACCCATTACCACTATGTATCTTTGGAATTCAGTTGTAGAGCAGGTTGAACTGTAGCATGTGAGGCAATTGCAGGGCCAGGAAAAAACGGTCCACAGAGAAGAGGCATAGAAGTGGGTAGATGGGGAAGTGTTACCCAAACCCTCATTTGTACAGCGCTTCTGTGTGCCCCAACACATGAGCCATTCCAAATGTTCTCCCATTTTGAACAGGTATGGCCCAGATATTGCTTGTACTCCAGAGTGTGATGGGCACACCTCAAATGTTGGCAGACATTTTCAACCTGCTAGACCAAGATGTGTTACCAAATGAATGTACTAACTATGGCTTAGCTTTACTTAAGCTGTGTACAAGTGCATAGGACAAGTGACAGATAGAAGAGTGGGCAATTGTATCAATTCTGCCTGCAATGATTCCAATCAGCAAGGGTACCTGCTCGGATTAATGGTGTGGTGGCTTTTTCTCAGATGCAGTACATCACTGCCAGCACATAAGTGGCAAATAGAGAATAAACCATAGGTTACCCAACATTGTGCAACCATCTCTGTGAACATCCACATGAGGGTTGAATGCAATTTTACTTCGGATTCACAAGAGTGACTACGTGAAGAAGCCCCGCCAGGCGCATGTGCGTCATTACGTCCGATGCATGGACGTAAGATGGGCTGGAGAATGCAGCTCCACCAGCGGTAAGTAGTAAACCCGCAGGTAAGTGAATTTAAAATTTTCTGCAAGTATATAAAACTGTGAGTCTGGCTCGGGAGCCAACGGGAGTTTTTGGAATGGAGCGTGTTGAGAAGAGATCTGTCTGGAGTAGGAGCGTAATGCGTGGGCCCGCGGTTACCGCTCGCAGATCAGGTCGTGAGATACCGGCTGCAGTAACGCCGGCTCCGATACCGGTTGCTGTTCTACCAGCAGCTCAACTGCCTCCATTAGTTCCAGTGTTTCAGGGCACTGAGGCCACTCCACCAGGGAGGAAAGCCAAAAGAAAATCTCTCAGGCCCATCTTATCCGACGGGTCTGATGAAGAGGAAGATTCCCCTCCTTCTAATAAAAAGGTATGGAGACGGCTCGACCAGATGGAGAAAATGCTCTAAACTTTAATGAGCCATGACATTTTTCAATTAGGGTCAAATGCCCCTAGGATTCCTCAGACAGCCTCACGTTGAGGCCCATACATCGAAGAAGATACCGCTTATGAATAGCAGTGGGAATCACCCTCTCCAGCACCTTGTTTAGGGCTGGAAGAGACCTCCCTGGAGCAAGATTCGGGAGAGCCAGGGCAGGAGGAGTCTGACCCTGAAGTTAGTTTCACTGCTTTTGGGCACACACCAAGGCACATGAGCCATGCTCCAGGTGTCCCGGATGTAGCAAGGATCTTTGCTATTCCGGAAGGTACTGGTGAGGCCATGGAGAAAAACCTGGCGGCTAACATCAATTACATGGCCTCTCACCAGCTACAAGATTCTATAATGGAACAGCCACCCGATACATAACACCTGTGAATTGTGCGTCGCTCAAAGTGCCCACTGTGAACTCTGCTATCTGGGCATAAATTAGTGCAACGATGTGTGGACAAGAAGTCCGATTCCAGCGGGTCCTCAAATTGGTGGGAGCAGGCATCACAGCTTTTGGCAAAATGGTCCGAGGGGCACTGATGTCTGGCACAAAGCCGGATATGTTGGCCCTGCTGTGTAATGCATATTTTGAAGTGAATTGCATCCGGAAGATAGCTATAAAGCATACACTGAACCCGCGATTTGCAGCTCTATGCAGGTCGACCTATATTCAAGCACCAAATTATTTATTTGGGGTGGACCTGCTCAAACAGGTCAAAGACCTGGGAAGAAGAGGCCAAGACGATAGGTCTCATGAAGACTTACGTCCCTTCCACCAGGATGCCACCTTGCAGGTCGTTTTCGACACGAAGGGGGTCTGATCCGGGGGCAGGGCCAAGCAGAGGGGGGCCAGTGGGACGGCGGTATTACCCACCTGTACACGCCAACTACAACCCCAGCATTGTGAAAAGGACGTGAACTCCAAGGTCGACTATGGAGGTACAGGTGATTCATTCAGTCCAGGATAAATCTTCTGGGGAACAGCCTCCGGTTGGGGGTAGGTTACAGTTATTTTATGATGAGTGTTGCATAACATCTGATCTGTTTATACTGGACACTGTCTCAGGGTCTCGAATAGAGTTTATGTCGGGAATTTATCCACCTGCACAAAATATGCCTAGTCGGGTATTGTTTTTTTCTGGACCAGAAACTCGGCAGGTAAATGAAGAAATTGCGGTTTTGTTCCAAAAAGGGGTAATTGCGAGGGCGACATACCATCCTCAACAATTTGTGGCCAATATATTCCCCAGACAGAAAAAATATGGTGGATGTCTAGTCATTCTGGATCTAACCCAGTTAAATTCCTATGTCCAGTATAGGCATTTTAAAATGGACACCTTCAATACTGCTGAACAGCAGTTGAATGCAGCTGTTATCAGAAGGTTGTTATATGGCAACCATAGATCTGAAAACTGCATATTATCAGTACAATTCATCATCAGTACCGAAGATACTTGAAATTTAGTTGAATAGGACAGCTGTGGCAATTTAAAGCATTATCCAATGGGTTAACCTCAGCTCCAAGGTTGTTCACAAAATTGTTAAAACCAGTTCTGGCGCTACTTCGTGCCCAGAATCACATTGTGATGGCTTATCTAGATGATATCTTAATTATAAGCAACACTCAGGAAACAGCTGAGGAGTCGGTTTCAGCAACCAAACACCTGTTTGAGAGGTTAGGGTTTCTTGTCCATCCAACAAAATCAAAGCTCGAGCCATCCCAAAAATTGATTATTTGGGGTTTGTCATTGATTCAGTTGATATGTCAACTCAATCAATGTTGGCAAGGGAACAACCATGTAATAATAACCTGTGTTACCATAAGCTTGCTGATGACATGCTTCAGAAGTCTGTAAATATCTAGATTCATTTACCAATCTCCATCTACCATCTTCTCCAGAATTATCTGGAGGGCGAGTTCTCCAGAGTTTTACGCAATATGGTGCTTTGGACCTAAAAGCGATATAAGGTGCAGACCATTGACCATTCTAAGGAAGATAAGGAGGATGAATGGGGTGTGGTCAGGGAACAATAGTAGCACACATTGCTACCAAGGATCCTCTCATCATTGCAGTATTCAACATAGGCCCCTTTACATTGCACATATGTCAGAGGTTATGGGGAGAATGGAGTTAGGAGGAAGAGATAGATCAGCCATGATTGAATGGCAGAGTAGACTTGATGGGCCAAATGGCCTAATTCTACTCCTATCACTTATGAGAGGAGATTAATGCAATAGAAAGGAAGGACATTAGCTTGGAGGGTGTGGAATCGATATGGGTAGAGCTGTGAAACTCTAAGGGGCAGAAAACGCTAGTGGGAGTTATGTACAGGCCACCTAACAGTAGCAGTGGAGTTGGGAATCGCATCAAACAGGAAATTAGAAATGCGTGCAACATGGGTAAAACAGTTATAATGGGTGACTTCAATGTACATATAGATTGGGTGAATCAAATGGGCAGGGGTGCTGAGGAAGGGGATTTCTTGGAATGTATGCGGGATAGTTTTCTAAACCAACATGTAGAACAACCAACGAGAGAGAAGGCTAATCTAGACTGGGTATTGAGTAATGAGAAAGGGTTAGTTAGCAGTCATGTTGTGCGTGGCCCCTTGGGCAAGAGTGACCATAATATGGTTGAGTTCTTCATTAGGATGGAGAGTCACATAATTAATTCAGAAACAAGGGTTCCGAACTTAAACAAAGGTAACCTTGAAGGTATGAGACGTGAATTGGCCAAGATAGACTGGCAAGTGATTCTTAAAGGGTTGACAAATAGATTATGAAAGAAAACTGACAGGGAACATAAAAACTGACTGCAAATTTTTTTATAGATATGTGAAGAGAAGAGATTAGTTAAAACAAATGTAGGTCCCTTGCAGTCAGAAACAGGTGAATTGATCATGGGAAACAAGGACATGGCAGACCAATGGAATAACTACTTTAATTCTGTCCTCACAAATAATCTGCCGGAAATAGCAGGGGACCGGGGGTCAAATAAGATGGAGGAACTGAATGAAATCCAAGTTAGCCAGGAAGTGGTGTTGGGTTAATTGAATGGATTAAAATCTGATAAATCCCTGGGGCCAGATAGTCTGCATCCCAGAAATCTCAAGGAAGTAGCCACAGAAATAGTGGATGCATGATAATTTTTCAAAACTCCTTAGATTCTGGAGTGGTTCCTGAGGATTGGAGGGTAGCTAATGTAACCACACTTTTTAAAAAAGAAGGGAGAGAGAAAACAGGAAATTACCGACCAGTTAATCTAACATCGGTAGTGGGGAAACTGATAGAGTCAGTTATTAAAGATGGGATAGCAGCACATTTGGAAAGTGGTGAAATCATTGGACAAATTCAGTATGGATTTACGAAAGGTAAATCATGTCTGACAAATCTTATAGAATTTTTCGAGGATGTAACTAGTAGCGTGAATAAGGGAGAACCAGTGGATGTGTTATATCTGGACTTTCAGAAGGCTTTTGACAAGGTCCCATGTAAGAGATTAGTATACCAACTTAAAGCACACGGTATTGGGGGTTCAGTATTGATGTGGATAGAGAACTGGCTGGTAGACAGGAAGCAAAGGGTAGGAGTAAACGGGTCCTTTTCAGAATGGCAGGCAGTGACTAATGGGGTACTGCAAGGCTCAGTGCTGGGACCCCAGCTATTTATAATATATATTAATGATTTGTATGAGGGAATTGAATGCAACATCTCCAAGTTTGCGGATGACACTAAGCTGGGGGTAGTGTTAGGTGTAAGGAGGATGCTAGGAGGCTGCAAGGTGACTTGGATAGGCTGGGTGAGTGGGCAAATGCATGGCAGATGAAGTATAATGTCGATAAATGTGAGGTTATCCACTTCGGTGGCAAAATAGGAGGGTAGACATCCTGGTATACTTTTTCCCCCTCGTGCTACTTCGCTGTGATAATCAGGGTGCTATGAAAGTAACCATTGACCACATAGGTACCTCTGGGAAAGATATAGTCAATGCAATAATAGTACGATTAAACAAGACCATACCAGTTTAAAGTTTGATCTTTATTTTATGAGGGATTACGTGAAGAGCCCGCCAGCCCGCATGTGCGTCAATCTTCAAAGCAGCGGTGTGAAATCACAGATAACAGTTGTTAAACTCAATATAGGAAGATGCGAGAAACTAGAACTACCAGCTGCCCTTGATGAGAGAGGGTTGGGAGGTCCGATGGTGGTGCATCGCGGTCAGTGACTGTGGGACACTCCCGCGGGTGGAGACGGAGAAGAGAGAGCAGGGGGAGAGAGATCCAGGGCAGTTAAAATATGTATCAAGTAAATGAAAAATTAACACCTCCGAATGCATGATACTAAATAAATGGAGAATTAGGAACTAGAATAAAGGAGCTCCAAAGGCTTACATTGGGGAACCACAGTCTCCAATAGGATGGCAATATACGTATATAGCTCCTTCAGAATCAGAAGCTAAAGAGAGGCAGCACTTCATAGGCTACAGGGAGCAGGGCAGAAAAGACCAAAGGAAACAATGTGTTGAGGGAGATGGTGACATTCAACAGAACATTCAACAAATGCCAGGGTGGCAGCATTTCAGAGACCTCCAGCCTGATAGACACAGTTAAAAATCTGACATTCCACAAAACAGACAGTGGGAGGAGGGGCCATTCCTCTTACATTCCATTGAACCAGACCCAGATACCTTCTACTGAAACACAGAGCACACTGGAGATCAAGCTCCTGGGCAGTCTTACTCAGCAGGTCTGATGAGAGCAGCTCTGAAGCAACAGTAAACAAAGATAAATTCAAAAGTAGCCATGTGGAAGAGAGGTTATTGCTACGTGACAAAAGAGTGATGCCTCCTGCTACTGAAAACGAATGTTATACATGGTTGGAGAATATTGTACAAATAATATTTTATTTCGAGCAGCGTGGTATTTTTCAATGTGTAGAGAGGAACTGCAGATGCTGGTTTAAACCAAAGACATACACTAAAGGCCGAAACAACACAGCGGGTCAGGCAGCAACTCTGGAGAAAAGGAATAGGTAACATTTCACATCGAGACCCTTCTGCCGTCTGAAGAAAGGTCTTGATCCAAAATGTTACCTATTCCTTCTCTCCAGAGATGCTGCCAGACCTGTTGAGTTACTACAGCCTTTTGTGTCTGTCTTTGGTATTTATCAATGTTTGGTGGACATTCTAAATTAGGCCAGCTTCAGCCAGATGGTTTATTGCATTAGATAATTCATAATTAATCATATCTCTCTTTGATTAATGCTTTACATTTTCTACACTATTGCCATCAAGCGTTTGCGGTGTTTATACTCATGTCCATCTTTTCCATTACTGCATCTGTTAAAGTGCCCACAAATGCTTGGACTTATCAGCGCTTGTTAGGAATACCCAAATATGCCAAGCTTTACTTTCTTTGCTGTGTGCTTTCCTCACATTTGGAAGACCTCAAATTGATGTCAGCTCCCTCCCCACAGCCGTAAATCTATGCAATGTTTCACAGGTTCTTTACTGCTTTTCAACTGATGATGGTAAAGGGGCCATTGCTGACGACCTTTTGGAGCAGCTTGCTACTTTTTTGGTCAGCGAGATAGAAAGTACAAATTTGAACTTTCTAACAGCGAGCAAACCCGTTATGGGAATAAATAATTAATTGCAACTATTCCTATTTGAGGGATCATCATTAGTTTTTATAGTAGTTGAAGAAATGTGGTTTGGTATAAAAGGTATACCTTCGATTTTCCCAGCATCTGCAAATGGTTTGGTATAAAGTTTGCTCTCTCGCCTGCCACTCAATTAATCTTATTTTCAGTGATTCCAACTCTTTGCACTGTATTCCATCAATATTCTTGAGGTTCATTGTAAAGTAATTCCAATAATCCAGCATAAACACCAAGAAAATTCATCAGGCTAGGGAATATCTGTGGAATTCAATGTAATTTTACTGAACTCATGGATGGAAACCATCAACCATTGACATAACTTGACTAAATTGTGGATGTGAAGTTCAATGGACATGTAATTGAATTTAATATGTAATGCAAGGCCCTTGGATCAATTTTCTATCCCTGCAATAATTGGAGAGATGGATAGAAAACTGACAGGAAAATAATAAGCTTCATCCAAGCAACAATGTAAATGAACAGAAACATAATGAAAAAGAGCATTATTTAATTTAATAATTTTCATTTAGAGAGTCTCTTATCATCTGCATTTTCTTAGTGTTCCCCCCTTACTATCTTTGTTCCGTTTAGTCCTTGCTCAACTGCACATGAGAAAATGTAAGAGTAGCTGATTCAACACCATAGTCCCCACCAGACTTGCTGATAAGCTGCTGGAACTGGGACTGAACACTCCCCTGTGTGCCTAGTTCCTGGACTTTCTCATCGCCAGGCCCCGGGTGGTCAAGATGGGGAGGCATTCCTCCAACCCTCTCACCCTGAACACAGGATCCCCCCAGGGTGTGTCCTCAGCCCCCTACTGTACTCCCTGTACAAACATGACTGTATGGCCAGGTTCAGCTCCAACTCCACCATCAAGTTTGCTGATGACACAGTGGTGGTGGGCCTGATCTCCAATAATGATGAGATGGCCTACCTGGAGGAGGTGGCTGACCTGGCACTCCGGTGACAGAACAACTGCCTCCTCCTGAATGTCACTGAACCTAATGAGCTGATTGTGGTCTTTAGAAGGGCACAACAACCAAGGACGTACACGCCGCTGGGGATAAATGGGACTACTGTGGATAGGGTGAGCATCTTTAAATACCTGGGAGTCCAAATCACAGAGGATATGACGTGGACAACACACACTGCCGCACTGGTAAGGCAAGGCAGCGCCTTTACCACCTCAGGCAGCTGATGAAATTCAATCTCTCTGAGGATCCTTCAATCCTCTACTCTGGTTCTGTAAAAAGTATCCTGACTGAGAGAAGAGCTAATTGGCTGAAACCCGTGGGGAAGGTGTCAGAGGTGAGTCAGATGGGAACAGTTTAAAACTGAGAAATTTGGCTTGTAAATTAGTAAATTAGGCATTTTATCAGTCAATATAATGAAGACTGCACTATGGGAGCGGGCTTGTGTGGGAAGTGTGAGTATTTGGCTCAAGAGGCTTAGGAGGCTGAGGAGAGGAGACTACGCAAAAAAACCTCAAGAGGATGGGACGTGGTGAACACATGACGGGTAAGATGAGACAGTGTGATGCTTGCAGAATGTGGGAGCCTAGGGTCACGGATGGAGCCTCTGGCTGCTACACCCATGGCAAGTGCATCCACCTTCAGCTCCTGAAGGACCATGTTGGGGCACTGGAGAAGCAGCTGGATTATCTCAGGGCCATCCGGGAAAACAAGTGTTTCCTGGACCGGACCTACAGTGAGATTGTCACGCCGAGGATACAGGAATAAAGAAGGTGTGCGACTGAGAGAAAGGGTGGTAACCGTGGAGTGCAGGAGACCCAGGTGGCTGTGCCTAATGAAAACAGGTACTCCGTCTTGGTAACTTCGGGGGAAACGATGTTTCCAGTCCGAGCGGCAGACACGTCGGTGGCTCCAATCCTAGAGATAGGACTCGACCGGCAAGACCAACGTCGGGCAGAGCCATAATCCGAGAGAGAGAGAAGGTGAACAGCCGGCAGTTGTTGTGCACGTAGGCACAAACGACATCGGGAAGAAGAGGAAGGCGGTTCTCCAACATGAGTTCAAAGAGTTGGGAAGAAAACTGAAAGACAGGACTTCTAGGGTGGTTATCTCTGGATTACTTCCAGTACCTCATGCTAGTGAGGACAGGAACAGGGAGATAGGGGATCTGAATGTGTGGCTGAGGGGCTGGTGCAGGGAGCAAGGATTTAGATTTATATACCACTGGGATCTCTTCTGGAGTAGGGGTGACCTGTACAAAAGGGATGGGTTTCACGTTAACTGGAGGGGGACTGACATTCTGGCAGGCAGGTTTGCTAGAGCTACACATGTGGGTTTAAACTAAATAGTGGGGGGAGGGATTGACAAATTTGGAGTATAAAGATGGAGTTGAAGGGGAAGTGAATACAGGAAGAGTTACAAATGATTCTCGAATTAATGGGAATGAAAGTTCTAGAAGAGAAAAGAGAGTAAGGTCAGGGCCGGGCCAATTGCGAGCAGTGCAAGGGGGGACGTGAATACGGAGGTCAAAGTGTTGTATATGAATGCGCGAAGTATAAGACATAAAGTGGACGAGCCTGAGGCTCAGTGAGAAATTGGCAAGCAAGCTCACATGAAATATCCCACCAGGGGGTGGGCTGCAGCACAGTGTCTTTAAATGCTGTTTTTTTGGTATTATTTACGTTATTTAGTGCTTATTTCGCTTATTCTTCTCAAGGCACTTTTTCTTGTGATATACCTGCAGGGTTTTGTAATTGGGATCACACGCCCACTAACCAGAAGGTTGATTTTATATTTTATGTTGCCCCATCCGAAACGAGGGAATCCATGTAAGCTATAATAGTAAGATTAAATGAGAACTTACCAGTTTGAAGTTTGATCCTTATTTTATGAGGAATTACGATGAGGGATTTTGTGAAGACCCCGTCAGGCATGCATGCGCGACATTCTTCAAAGCAGTGGTGTAGAATCACAGATAACAACAATGACTGAAGATAGTAAGATTAAGAGACACTAATATACCAGTTGACCTTATGATAGAGGGTTGGGAGCGGAGGGCAAGAAATCCCTCATCGTTACTCCTCATAAAATAAGGATCAAACTTCAAACTAGTAAGTTCTCATTTAATCTTAATATTTTACTTCGGAGTCACGTGAGTGACGTCGTGAAGATTTCAAAGCTCTGTGATTACATGTCCTGGATCACGTCCATGCTCACACACTGCCGTAATACTGATGGAGGAAGTATGTTGACGATTTCAGACTTGAACAAGCTGAAAATAATAACATTTTTGTTAATACAACAATAACTCCCTGAATTCGTGGACAAACGTTTAGGGAACAGCACTTAAAACTGAATCTGCAACGTTGCGGCAGTGGCCACAGGTTTGTTATAAACCGCGAAAATGTAGTTTCACTGACCCAGCCCGCTATTGCGAGGACATGGTCCATGAACACCTCCATGGTCCTCGCCGCTGATGTGGATGCAGCCCTGGTAGAATGACATTTTAAAATGTTAGTTTCTTACCTGCTGCACCGAATACCACCTTGAGCCATCTGGAGATAGTCTGCACCATCACCCCGTGATGTGGGTTTACATGGCTGATAACAGATCCGTCTCCATATTCCTGACGTCCATTTTCAGACCCGTAGTCGCAGGTCTGTGTAGTTTAAGCAACTCTTCTATAAAGAAGTCACTTTATTGTGGGTCGAAACCATTCTATCCAGGTAGAGTCTGGACCCGTTGTGCTGTGTTCAGTGCTGTTACCATCACCACTGTGAAGGTGAGTAAGTCCAGTGGTAAACCCGTCAAAGACGACCAGCTCCTGAGTAGGGTTAACACCACCCCTATATCTCTAGTAATATAATATTGTGGTCGGGGAGGGATGGACGGAACATACCCTTCATAGTGTGGATAGCAGCTGGTGAGATCCCACTTCAATGTTGAGATAGGATGACAGTGCACTCCTGGCACTGTATATGGCAATGTAACTGAGGGACTCGTCATAATGCAGGCCCATGAGGATTGCAGCACATTGGAGATCGTAGCAGATGTGTAGGTGGTCTAGGTCCGACTACAGAAACCTCCCATATCCTTATGTGGGTGAGGTACTGCTTCCTAGTGGACTCTCTCTGCACGATGCTGTATGATGTCCATGGTCCTTTCTGTTGCAGAATCTGGTTGCATTTTCTGCAACACCTGTCCGATGAAGCAGAATGGGGGAAAGCATAGAAAAGCCCATTTCCCCCCAATGTAGTGAGAACGCATCCATCGCCACTGCCCCAGGATCTGGTTCTCAAGAGACATATGTTGGTAT
This sequence comes from Raja brachyura, assembly GCA_963514005.1. The sequence goes on from OY740786.1 coordinate 39,540,599, forward strand.
CCAATGGCTCAACCTGGACGCAAGGAGGTCGATATCTGGTGTTTCATATTAGGCTATAGTTTTAGCAAATATTTGGAGGTTCAACATCCACTTGATGTCGTTATTAAATACTTGTGACTTGGTGTCCGCCACTGTATTGAGCTTAACCGGAAGGTACGTAGCTGATATCCAAATATTTCTTTCAATCAGAGCCAAATTAATTTTTCCCAATTCATCACAAGATATTGACTTGATACCACCCATAAGGTTTAAATATTGAAGATGGACATGCGTATCCTGCAGATTAGTACATAAAGCCCATAGCCCGTGGCATGCTCCCAGCATTTCTAAACAGTTTATACCTTGTGATTGAAGAGAAGTAGACTCACACAAATCCCATCTACCGCCCCAACTGGAATGATGTCGGTAGTTCCCCAGCCCTTGGTGCTTGCGTCGGTTTGTAATGATGGGATTTAACAGTCACAAACATTGTTAATCCACCTTTGTAGCTTAATTTATGCCTTGATTGGCAGCTGCATAGGCCCGTAAAATGTCCAGCATTCACTTTTAATGTCGAGATGATTGCTTTTTGCAAGCTTCGATAGTGTAACAGCCCAAATTATGTGGCTGGAATGTAGCTACAAGTTTACAAATTACCTCAGCAGTATGTCTAAGAGCCGGTTTCCTGGCGCAAGCAAGGCTGTTACATGCCTCTATTCTGTCTATTGCTTTGTTCCCTGGGATAGTGACAATCAGAACCCATGCATTCCAGAATATATGTAACCGCCCTCCTACTTGTGAGGTTATACATGCAGCATTCCAAGAGAACCAGACCCCCTTACCTCCATATTTACCGGCGGGCCTGATGTTCTGGTTTCTGGTGTTCCATCGTTGCTGGGTTGTGTGAGGTACTGCCAGCATGTAGGCCCTTACTGGACTTTCAAGTGGCCCCTGAGGTCTTGCATATGTGCTTGTCTGTGCACTGCCGGCCTGCTGGAGGGAGGTGGGTTTGTCAACCCTACTGCCTTCACCTCCTAATCCATGTTCTAGACCTGTTTGGGCAGGTTCTCGCCGAACAGTTGTCTCGGTGGTGGCGTTGCAGATGCCTTGCACAACCCCGCGAATATGGGGTTTGGAGGTCGGTTTAATGGTGATAATATGGGAAGCGTAATTCCATGACTAATTACGCAAGAGCATCCTTCTTCTCTGCCGCCATTCCTGTACCGTCAACTGACCTGGCAAAGGCAGTATCCCTGACGTCAGCAATTTCAGGATCTTTAGTAACTTCAGCTCCTGTGCCCCAGACGGGCGTGTTGACTAACGATACATTCAACGATATGAAGTTGTTTGGACCTTGTATTTGTAGATCGCCTCGGTAAGGACCTGTTCCTGCAGCTGGTGTGTGGTGAGGTAGCCTATGCTGGCCCCTAGTTTTGGGCTGCAAAGGCTGTCCTGAGTGCTTTGGCTGGGCGAACTTGGAGACCACATCCAGCAGTTCTTCCTGGGTTTCTCAGGTACTGCAGGTTCCTGCTGTAAACCTTCTTTTGTGTCAGCCAGCTGCTGATCTCTGGCACTCCCCACCGATGACGGGGACATGCTGGGTGGCCCAGCCGCATGTCTCCTGGAACTGGAGGACATCTGGTCCAGCTGCAGAGATCGTGTTCTAGGGTACCCTCCATCATGCGCTCCATCCAAGCCATGCGACCACCGACGCATCTGCAGACGACAAGTCGACTTCCTCAGGTTCTTCTGAACTACTGAGGCTTCTGTCATCAGTACGCACCTCGTCGAGGTGATGACTAAGGGTGCCTAGACAGGATGTTGCTGCCTGCCGCTCCAGCGGGGCTTAGCGACTCACGCGCGGACATGCCGCTGGTCCGCAGTCTTCCGGACGGTGGCGGCCCGCCTGTCTGGAAGACATGAGTGGTGGTGAGTCGGTCATTGCTGCCGAAGCGTGGTACCCCGATGTCCGCACAGGCTTACCGCCACTCCTGACTACATGAGTCTGTGACGGCGCATGGTCGCCACCTGCCGCCTAAGTGGGGCCGCACGACCGAAATCCGCTGCCACCGGCCTGCACTCTGGCAGCCTGACCCGGTGGTGAGCCAGTACCTCCTGCCCCTGCAGGGCTCCCCGACTTCCCAGCAGATCCATCACCAGCCCGCAATCTAGCACGTTACCCCCGGCGGCATTTTGATGCCTTTTGCTGCAGCGGGGCATGACTTGGGTGCAGCTCTCCCCCTGGTCCACCCTCTGGTAACCTGCATAGTAGGGGAGACCGAACGTGCCGCCGAGCGGGTCACACGTTTATGCACCTTTGCACCACTGTCCCTATGCTGACAGTGACAGTGGTAGGGAGTCAGGGTCTTGCCTACCCTGCTCCCGCGCGGTGCTCCTACCACTTTGCGGCTCCAGGGTCAGCCGTGGTAGAGAGACAGGTCCTGGCTGCTCAGGGCTCCCTGATTTCCGCGTTCTTATCCCGGCCCGCAGAGTGGGTGCCTTCATTCTGGTCTCCATCCATTGTTTCTGTAAGCAAAGTCTAGAACAGAAGCTCAGCAACTCAAGGTTAGTATCTTACCGGAGGGTCTTTATGAAGTTTCCGGTGGAGGAGCGCACTCTCCCCCCCCCCCCCCCCCCCCCACAGATCGTATGGTGACCAGTCATCCATGCAGGACCATAGATTGCCGCTAACGGCAAGCCTCACGCCTATGTAGTGAGTCGGGCCTCGGCTCTGTCTTTCTACCTCCATAGGGTAGCATAGCCGTCAGTCCGCGGTATTCCTGCGGCCTGCGGCATTGAGTCGGAGCTCCTGCTCTGCCTTCGCTACCCATGAATCGCAGTCTCCGAGCCCGGACCCTCCTGGATCACGGTCTTGCCCAACTTCCGGGTAGCTTTTTTTTAACAAAATTGAAGGGATAATATTACTGAATTAGCAAACTTCATGGTAAAAATCATGAGGTTTCTAATATCTTTCCCACACCTATAGGAGAAACATGAACAATTATACAATGAAAATTCCTTTATTTTTGCCTCTCCTTGGCTTCCGGGCTGCAAAAGGTCCATTCATGCCGAAAGTCCGCAGTGACCCTACGGGCTGTGGCGTAGGGGCTGCCGCTCTGGCGTTGCTGTCTTTGAACGGCGAGCCTGCAAGCCCCACTCCTTCATACATGCCGTCAGCCCGCGGTCCTGTGTAGAGTCGGGCTGCCTCTGCCATCCCTCCGACCACCGAGCCTGTGAGCCCGGGACCTCCTGGGTCAATGGGCTTCCCCGACTGCAGTCAGTTGCTTCTGCCGCTGACTGCCTGCATCCCGCGGTCCGCAGTCAGTGCGAAGCGGCCTGGAGTGCTCTGTAACAGTGCCTGAAATGAAAAAAGAACCACAGGTTAGTTTTCTTACCTGCAGGTCCCTGCAGTAGAGGAGCAATGCTCCTCCCTGCCTGTCGCTCACATGCGGTTGACGATATGTCGTGCATGCGTGCCCGGCGGGGTCTTCACGAAGTCACTCACGTGACTCCGAAGTAAAATGCAAGACGACACTCTGAAGAAAATTGGAGGAATTACATTTTGTAGTTGAAATATTAGGGGCGTTAATGAGCCAATTAAAAGGGGTAAGGTTCTTACCCAATTAAAATCGATTAATGCTGACATAATATTTTTACATGAGACGCACCTCAAAGATCGAGCTCATATCAGGCTGAAGGCTTACTGGATTGGTCAAATATATCACTCCTCGTTTCTTTCCAAAACCAGAGGTACTGCAATTATAATTCGTAAGGGGAATTTAAACATAAAACCCCCATAGCAGATAAAGAGGGTAGGTATGTCATCGTATCTGGGGAGGTATATTCTACCCCACTTACTATGGTGAATATCTACACTCCCAACTTTGATAATCCATAATTAAATACAATTTTGAATATAATAGAAACACAGAAACATAGAAATTAGGTGCAGGAGTAGGCCATTCAGCCCTTCGAGCCTGCACCGCCATTCAATATGATCATGGCTGATCATCCAATTCAGTATTCCATACCTGCCTTCTCTCCATACCCTCTGATCCCCTTAGCCACAAAGGCCACATCTAACTCCCTCTTAAATATAGCCAATGAACTGGCCTTAACTACCCTCTGTGGCAGAGCGTTCCAGAGGCTCACCACTCTCTGTGTGAAAAAAGTATTTCTCATCTCGGTCTTAAAGGATTTCCCCCTTATCCTTAAGCTGTGACCCCTTGTCCTGGACTTCCCCAACATCGGGAACAATCTTCCTGCATCCAGCCTGTCCAACCCCTTAAGAATTTTGTAAGTTTCTATAAGATCCCCTCTCAATCGCCTAAATTCTAGAGAGTATAAACCGAGTCTATCCAGTCTTTCTTCATATCCCAGGAATCAGTCTGGTAAACCTTCTCTGCACTCCCTCTATGGCAATAATGTGTTTCCTTAGATTTGGAGACAAAAACTGTATGCAATACTCCAGGTGTGTTCTCACCAAGACCCTGTATAACTGAAGTAGAACCTCCCTGCTCCTATACTCAAATCCTTTTGCTATGAAAGCTAACATACCATTCGCTTTCTTCACTGCCTGCTGCACCTGCATGCCTACTTTCAATGACTGTTGTACCATGACACCCAGGTCTTGCTGCATCTCCCCTTTTCCTAATCGGCCATCATTTAGATAATATTCTGCTTTCCTGTTTTTGCCACCAAAGTGGATAACCTCACATTTCTCCACATTATACTGCATCTGCCAAACATTTGCCCACTCACCCAGCCTATCCAAGTCACCTTGTAGTCTCCTAGCATCCTCCTCAGAGCTAACACTGCCCCCCAGCTTAGTGTCATCCGCAAACTTGGAGATATTGCCTTCAATTCCCTCATCCAGATCATTAATATATATTGAAAATAGCTGTTGTCCCAGCACTGAGCCTTGCGGTACCCCATTAGTCACTGCCTGCCATTGTGAAAAGGACCGGTTTACTCCTACTCTTTGATTCCTGTTTGCCAGCTAGTACTCTATCCACATCAATACTAAACCCCCAATGCCATATGCTTTAAGTTTGTATACTAATCTCTTATGTGGGACCTTGTTGAAAGCCTTCTGGAAGTCCAGATACACCACATTTACTGGTTCTCCTTTATCCACGCTACTAGTTACATCCTCGAAAAATTCCACAAGATTCGTCAGACATAATTTACCTTTCATAAATCCATCCTGACTTTGTCCAATGATTTCACCACTTTCCAAATGTGCTGCTATCCCATCTTTAATAACTGTCTCTAGCAGTTTTCCCACTACCGATGTTAGACTAACTGGTCTGTAACTCCCCATTTTCTCTCTCCTCCCTTCTTAAAAAGAGGGGTTACGTTTGCTACCCGCCAATCCTCAGGAACTACTGCAGAATCTAAAGAGTTTTGAAAGATAATCTCAGATTCGACCCAGCAAAACCTGATAAACGGGTAAGATTTCAACTGTGTTTTGGATCAATATTTGTATAAATCCTCACAACAAAAGTGATATAACACAAAATCAAAATCCAGCGAACTCCTAAATACATATATAAAAAATACAAATAAAACAGACATATGGAGGATTGCAAATCCATCTGGAAGAGAATATTCCTTTTATTCATCTGTACATAAAACTTATACACATATTGACTATTTTTTGGTGGACACAAAATTAACCCCTTTTACAACTAATCCCAAATATCATAATAGTAGAGCTAATAGGACTTGATGTTTCAATCCCTGTAATAAGTCAGCATTCTTGCTATTTGCAGTGGGATTGGAGTGGTGAAAGGTAGGATAGGTACGTATTCGGGGTCATCAGGTGGGCACCCTCCTTCTTTGACGTTTCATTGATAAGCCCACAGCGTCTCCAGAGGACTCAACGGTGACACCAGGTGTCCCAGTCACACCCCCCTCAATTCCATATTCTCCTGTATTCATCTTGCAGCCCAATAGTTGTCTCTCCTTTTGATCCAAATCCAATTGCTGCTTTTTTCCGCAGAACTTGATAATGATTTGATTGCTTTTTGGAGGGAGCGGCCCCCCACCCCCATTTTCTTTAATATCCTAGTCATAGATGTAGCAACAAATTCCCTGCATTCCACTTCGGCAGGAAAAATCTTGGTCTTCCAGCCATTCTGGGAAGCCTCAGTTGCCAGTTCAGAGTACTTGTTTTTCGTCCCATAAGCTTCTTCAACACCATCTCCCCATGGAACTGTCAATTCTACAACATGTGCCAACTTGGCTGTCGTGGACCACAGGACCATGTCTGGCCGGAATGTTGTAACCACAATGTCTGGGGGAAACACAAGCCATTTTTCTAAGTCCACTTCGATTTTCCAATCCAGAACAGGCTGCAGAATGCTTTGAACTTTTTGTAGCCAAGTAGGGGTGGCTCTTGTGCCCTAACAACATATGTGAGGAGGATGCTAGGAGAATGCAAGGTGACTTGGATAGGCTGGGTGAGTGGGCAAATGTTTGGCAGATGGAGTATAATGTGGATAAATGTGAGGTTATCCACCTTGATGGCAAAATAGGAAAACCGACTACTATCTAAATGGTGGCCGATTAGGAAAAGGGGAGATGCAGCGCGACCTGGGTGTCATGGTACACCAGTCATTGAAAGTAGGCATGCAGGTACAGCAGGCAGTGAAGAAAGCCAATGGTATGTTAGCTTTCATAGCAAAAGGATTTGAGTATAGGAGCAGGGAGGTTCTACTTCAGTTGTATAGGATCTTGGTGAGGCCACACCTGGAGTATTGCGTACAGTTCTGGTCTCCAAATCTGAGGAAGGACATTATTGCCATAGAGGGAGTGCAGCGAAGGTTCACCAGACTGATTCCTGGGATGTCAGGACTGTCTTATGAACAAAGACTGCACAGACTTGGTTTATACTCTCTAGAATTTAGGAGATTGAGAGGGGATCTTATAGAAACTTACAAGATTCTTAAGGGGTTGGACAGGCTAGATGCAGGAAGATTGTTCCCGATGTTGGGGAGGTCCAGGACAAGGGGTCACAGCTTAAGGATAAGGGGGAAATCCTTTAGGACCGAGATGAGAAGGAATTTTTTCACACAGAGAGTGGTGGGTCTCTGGAACTCTCTGCCACAGAGGGTAGTTGAGGCCAGTTCATTGGCTATATTTAAGAGGGAGTTAGATGTGGCCCTTGTGGCTAAGGGGATCAGAGGGTATGGAGAGAAGGCAGGTACGGGATACTGAGTTGGATGATCAGCCATGATCATATTGAATGGCGGTGCAGGCTCGAAGGGCCGAATGGCCTACTCCTGCACCTAATTTCTATGTTTCTATGTTTTAACAAGGTGATGGAGCCAGCTGTTATGTGTAGCTAGCCCATAACAGCCCCGTTGGGGTCTATTTCCCCCTGTCAGCTGTCTCTCCAAGCTGTCACACGGTCTTTTCCTTGTCGTCAGCTGCACTTTCACAGCAGTCACTGGTTTTCCCTCCAGAAGGTCAGTAGAGCTAATAGGACTTGATATTTCCGATCATTCCCTGCTAACCTTCTCCCTAAAACTAGAAGGAATGTACAATAACAAATCGTTCTGGAGGTTTAATCCCCAAATACTAACTAACCCAGTTTGCTGTGAATATTTAAAACAACAGATGGAATTCTTTTTTGAGACCAATTATTTTTTTTGAGGCCTCATTATCATGGGAATCCTTTAAGGTCTTTATTAGAGGTTCTATCATTTTATATCAAGCATATCAAAACAAAAAGAACAGGATGGAATAATTGCAATTAGAAGAACAGATCAGACAGCTGGATTAAAAAAATGCGACAAATTAATCTATGAATAAACATAATAAGATAACAGTATTAAAACTCAAGCTAAATTGAATTCTCTCTGCAAGAGTTATCAGGCTATTTCAAATTACTAAACAGGAAAACCTTGAATTCTGCAACAAACTGCATAAACCTCTAGCACGTCAGTCGAGAAAAGTGGAAAAGGACCATACTATTCACAAAATCAGATCTGTTAAAGGTGAACTGTTTACACTTCCAAAAGATATTAACAAAAGATTTGCCCAATTCTATCAAATTCTATTTATATACATCCAAAACATCAACAGAAACAAGAAAAATTACAAACTTCCTTGATAACTGTAATCTTCCGTCACTTAACGTGGCGGAACTCGGTGAATTTGGAACATCGATTACAATTAAAGAAATCGAAGAGACTATGAATTCATTGAAGAATGGCAAAACACCAGGCTCAGACGGGTTTAGTAATGAATTTTATGACAAAATTATGATGTCATCTCCCCGCGTTTATATAACCTTCATACACACTTATTTAAAGAACAGATGCTACCACAAACCCTAACCGAATCAACTATTACACTGAAACCCAAAAAAGATAAAGATCTGGAGGACCCGGGATCATACATAGCAATTGCCCTGTTAAATACAGATCAGAAAAAAATAGCTAAAACCCTGGCAATCTAAAGAATCAGGGGGACTGACACTCCCTAACTTATTGTATTACTATTGGGCAGTGAATATTAAAAATATAATCTACTGGTTGGACAGTTCTGCCCAACAGGTAGATTGGATAAGAATAGAGAAAGAGGATTGTTCCCCTTATAATATAGGTGCGATCCTTCTTTCCCCGATGAAACTGAACAATATAATATATAAGAATCCAATTATTCACAGTATAATACGAATTTGGAATCAAATAAAATTATCTTTAAAATTAAGAAAATTATCGCTTCTTTCTCCAATAACTAATAATCCCTCATTTAAACCATCCATTATTGATAAAACGTTTATCCATTGGGAAAGATTAGGAATTAAAACAATGGGAGATATGTATGATATGGGAAAACTTTTATCATTCCAACAATTACAACTAAAATATAATTTGAAAAATAATCAATATTTCAAATATCTTCAAATTCAAGATTATTTGAAGAAATATATACAAGGATATCAAACCTTAACCCCAGATCTATTGGAGGAAGGAATGAATAGAAAGGCAGAATCAAGCAATTTAATATCTTACTTATATAACATAATTTTAAATATAGATACGCCAACGACAGAGACAATTAGAAGGGACTGGGAACAAGAGTTATTGATAAAAATTCCTAACGATAGATGGGAAAAAAATCTATTATATGTAAATAAATGTTCAATTAATGTAAGACATAACCTAATTCAATTTAATATTTTACAAAGATTATATTATTCTAAAACTAAATAAAATATTCCCAAATGTTTCCTCCATCTGTGACAAATGTCTTACTCAAAATGCCACTATAGCACATTCCTTTGTCTCGTGTATAAAACTGTATAAATTTTGGAATGAAATTTTTGGAATTTGTACAAAACTATTTAACACAAAATTGATCCCCAATACAGAACTGATTATCTTTGGATCAATGGAAGAGGGAAGTAAACTAACTATATTCCAAGAAGCTTTTCTTAATTATACTCTAATAACAGCAAAAAAACGTATACTCAAATTTTGGAAAAATGCAATTGCGCCAACATTCAAAATGTGGATTTCAAATATGTCTAAAACGCTTCATCTTGAAGAAATGAAATTTTTCCTAATAGGCAAAGTAGACCAATTCTCAAAGACTTGGTCTCCTTTTAACAACTTTTTGCAAGCATATGGTGCAACATAACATAACCTCAGAAATTAAATGGTTTAGAACTGGGTGACGGATGGGCAAAAATAGGAAATAGGTAGATCTCTCCTAATCTCTCTTTTCTTTACTTTCTCCTTCTATTTCAATCTTTTCAGCTACTCTTATATGCCCTTTATTTCTTTTGCTATCTGTTTCTACTCACTTTTCTATCTATTCTGACACTCTTTATTTATTTTTTCTTCCACTGTTCTTTTATTATTAAATCAAAAGTATGAAGAATGGAAATATGTATGTATGTATTAGGTACTTAAGTACCACACTATTGCACTTACTTCTAACAAAAATAAACATAAAAAATTAAAATTAAAATTAAAAAAACCCTGGCAAGAAGATTAAGTAAATACGTTAATAAATTAGCGAAGACGTAACAAGACTTTCATTAGACGCAGAAAAAGCATTTGACCAAGTAGTATGGAAATATCTTTTTACAGTATCGTAAAATTTCCAGCTGGGAGAAAATTTTATTTCATAGATAAAATTGCTATACAACAAGCCGCCTGCCAGAATAGTGACTAATCATGTAATCTTGCAGTTATCTCACCTAAATTTAAACTATCCAAGGGCAATAGACAGGGATGTGCATTATCACCCCTGATATTAGCCCTTCCGATTGAACCTTTAGTAGAAAGTATAAGAGTACATCCGAATATTCACGGCTATAACACTAAATGTCAATAAAACCTCAAGATCTGACACACCTTCTAAAATTCCTTTTTAGAATTGCTACAGAAAAATTTAAATATCTTGGAGCTCATGTAACTAGAAAATACACTTCTCTATTTCAAGCAAACTTTCCTCCATTAATCACCAACTAAATGCTCTTACTCAATTTTGGAAAATGCTTCCGATGTCTCTCATAGGCAGAATAAATGCCATAAAGATAATCTTCCTTCCTCAAATCCTCTACTTATTTCAATCAATACCGATTTATCTTCCTAAAATTAAAAAAAAACTACTTGACTCTCAGATAACAAACTTTATTTGGGATTATAAAACACATAGAATCCATAAACTACATCTATGTAAACCCAAATAAATCGTCGAATTGGCTCTCCTCAATTTGTTATACTATACTGCGCAACAAATATTAAAAACGTAATCTATTGGATGGACAACACATGCCAAAAGGTAAAATGGTTAATAATGGAGAGAGAGGATTGTTCGCTTTTTTAATATAGGCGTGATTCTTCTCTCCCCAATAAATTTGAAGAAAACACTATATGAGAAAAATCTGATTATCCACAGCACCCTACGAATCTGGAAACAAGTGAAGTCAACCCTTAAACTGAGAAATTTATCTCTTCTCTCACCAATTACCAACAACCCTTCATTCAAGCTGTCTATTTTAGACAAAATGCTCACACATTGGGAAAGATTAGGAATTAAAAAACTGGGAGATGTTTATGAGATGGGAGCTCTTCTCTCATTTCAAGAATTACAGTCGAAATATCATCTGAAAGGTAGCCAATATTTTAGATACCTTCAAATATGAGACTATCTGAAATCATATATTCAAGACTATCAATCTATGTTGCCAGACACACTAGACGAATGTATGAATAGAAACTCGGATTCAAACAAGTTAACATCATATCTGTATAACACTCTTTTAAGTATACAAACCCCATCAACAGAAGTAATTAGAAGGGCTTGGGAAGATGAGCTTGGCCTAAAAATCTTAAAAGACAGATGGGAGGAAAACCTTCTATATATACACAACTGTTCTCTTAGCGTTAGGCATTTGTTAATTCAATTTAAAATACTGCACACACTCTATAATTCAAAGTCTAAACGGAATAAGATGTTTCCAAATGTATCTCCTATTTGTGATAAATGTTTCCTTCAGGAAGCAACTATAACCCATTCCATTGCCTCTTGTATAAAATTACACAATTTCTGGAGAGGAATTTTTGAATTTTTTTTCTAAAACACTATAAATAAAATTGGACCCCGACATGGAACTGATCACTCTAGGTACTTCTGAAGCCTGAAGCTATCACTATTTCAAAGACATTTCCTTAGTTATGGCCTGATAATGGCAAAAAAACAAAAACTTAAATTTTGGAAACATACATCAGTCCCTACTCTTATGATGTGGATTATAAACATGTCCAAGACACTACATTTTGAAAATATTAGACTTGTCTTGGCAGAAAAACCAGATCATTTTTCCAAGACATGGATACCCTTCACTGACTTCATACAAGGATAGTATGGCGCAACGCAACTTTGGATTTAAATCTAACTATGGGTTGGGTGAGGTGGGTGGGGAAGGAGGAGAGGCAGGCATCACTTCTTTTTCTCTTTCTTTTTTTCTTTTCTTTTTTTTCTATTCCTCGCTTCTTTCTTTCTTTTATACATTCTTTGGCTACACTACTTTGGTAGTCTATGAGTCCTATCTTTGCCCATCTCACTTTTTCCCTTTCTTGCTTTTTCTCTTCTAATTTTCTAGAATTTTCTTCTAATTCAAAGCTAAAAAGTTAAAATTGAAACTGTACAATAATTGTATAATTTTATATGCAGTTGGTTGTACTCTTGTACATTTGCTTCTAATAAATTAAAAAAAATAATTAAAAAAAAAAAAAATTGGCAAGCATGATGTTGTTCGAATTACAGAGACATGGCTGCAAGAGGGCCAGGGCTGGGAACTGAATATTCAAGGGTATACCTGCTATCGCAAAGCAGACAAATGGGCAGAGGGGGTGGGGTAGCGCTGTTGGAATGGAATTCAGTCCCTTGCAAGGGGTGACATTTAAACAGGAGATATGGAGTCAGCATGGATAGAAATAAGGAATTGTAAGGGGAAAAAGACCCTAATGGGACTTATCTACAGGCCCCCAAACAGTAGCCTGGACATAGGGTGCAAGTTGAGTCAGGAGTTAAAATTGGCATGTAGTTGTGGTAATGCTGTGGTTGTTATGGGAAATTTCACCATGCAGGTAGACTGGAAAAATCAGGTTGGTACTGGACCCCAAGAAATGGACTTTGTTGAGTGCCTTCGTGATGGATTCTTCGAGCAGCTTGTATTGGAGTCTACCAGGGAGAAGGCAATTCTGGATTTAGTGTTATGCAATGAACCAGATTTTATAAAGAAACATGAGGTCAATGAGCCATAAGGAGGTAGTGACCATAATATGGTCAGGTTTAATCTACGATTGGAGAGGGAGAAGGGTATATCAGAGGTGTCAGTGTTACAGTTGAATAAAGGGGACTATGGGGTCATGAGGGAGGAGCTAGCAAAAGTTGACTGGAATGACAATGGAACAACAATGGCAGGTATTTCTAGGAATAATACAGAAGGTGCAGGATCAATTCATTCCTAGGAGGAAGAAAGATTCCAAGGGGAGTAAGGGGTGACCATGGCTGACAAGGGATGTCAGGGAAAGTATAAAAATAAAAAAAGAAGTACAACATAGCAAAGATGAGCGGGAAACAAGAGGATTGGGTAATGTTTAAAGAGCAACAGAAGATAACTAAAAAGACAATACGGGGAGAAAAGATGAGGTACGAAGGTAAGCTAGCTAAGAATATAAAGGAGGAGAGTAAAAGCTTCTTTAGGTATGTGAAGAGGAAAAAATTAGTTAAGACCAAAGGTGGACCCTTGAAGACCGAAAAAGGTAAATTTATTATCGGGGAACAAGGAAATGGCAGATGAGTTGAACAGGTACTTTGGATCCGTCTTCACTAAGGAGGACACAAACAATCTTCCTGATATTGTAGTGGCCAGAGGATCTGGGGTGACGGAGGAACTGAAGGAAATCGACATTAGGCAGGAAATGGTGTTGGGTAGACTGATGGGAATGAAGGCTGATAAATTCACAGGTCCTGATGGTCTGCATCCCAGGGTACTTAAGGAAGTGGCTCTTGAAATCGTGGATGCATTGGTGATAATTTTCCAATGTTCTATTGACTCAGGATCAGTTCCTGTGGATTGGAGGGTAGCTAACGTTATCCCACAAGAAAGGCGGGAGAGAAAAAAAGAGGAATTATAGACCAGTTAGCCTGACATCGGTGGTGGGGAAGATGCTGGAATCAATTATAAAAGATGAAATAGCTGCACATTTGGATAACAGTAACTGGATCGGTCCAAGTCAGCATGGATTTACGAAGGGGAAATTATGCTTGACTAATCTTTTGGAATTTGGCAGGCAATGACTAGTGGGGTACCGCAAGGCTCGGTGCTGGGACCGCAGCTATTTACTATATACATCAATGTTTTGGATGAAGGGATTCAAAGTAACATTAGCAAATTTGCAGATGACACAAAGCTGGGTGGCAGTGTGAACTGTGAGGAAGATGCTATGAGAATGCAGGGTGACTTTGACAGGGTGGGAGAGTGGGCAGATGCATGACAGATGCAGTTTAATGTGGATAAATGTGAGGCTATCCGCTTTGTTAGCAAAAACAGAAAGGCAGATTACTATCTAAATTGTGTCAAGTTGGGAAAAGGGAAAGTACAATGGGATCTAGGACTCCTTGTTCATCAGTCTATGAAAATAAGCATGCAAGTACAGCAGGCAGTGAAGAAAACGAATGGCATGTTGGCCTTTATAACAAGAGTCGAGTATAGGAGCAAAGTGGTCCTTATGCAGTTGTACAGAGTCCGGGGTATTGTTGCAGTTTTGGTCCCCTAATTTGAGGAAGGACATTCTTGCTATTGTGGGAATGCAGCGTTGGTTTACAAGGTTAAATCCCGGGATGGTGGGACTGTCATATGCTGAGAGAATGGAGCGGCACGGCTTGTACACTCTGGGGTTTAGAAGGAAGAGAGGGGATCTTATTGAAACGTTTAAGATTGTTAAGGGTTTGGATATGCTAGAGGCAGGGAACATGTTCCCGATGTTGGGGGATTCCAGATCAAGGTGCCACAGTTTAAGAATAAGGGATAAGCCATTTAGAACGGAGACGAGGAAGCACTTTTTCTTACAGAGAGTTGTGAATCAGTGGAATGCTCTGCCTCAGAGGGTGGTGGAGGCTGGTTTTCTGGATACTTTCAAGAGAGAGTTAGATAGGGCTCTTAAAGATTGCAGAGTCAGGGGATATGGGGAGATGGCAGGAAGGGGATACTGATTGGGGACAATCAGCCATGATCACATTGAATGGCGGTGCTGGCTCGAGGGCCGAATGGCCCACTCCTGCACCTATTGTCTATTGTCTATTGTCTATTGACTGGAAACATCTTGATCTGGTTTGGCAACAGCTCTGCCCAGAAGAGCAAGACCATGCAGAGAGTAGTGCATTCGGCCGAACGCACCATGGGAACTACACTCCCCCCCCTTCAGGAACTATACACCAGGCGGTGCAGATCCAGAGGCAGCAAGATCATGAAGGACCCCTACCACCCCAGCAATGTACTGTTCCAGCTGCTACAGTCAGGCAAGCGCCTCCGCTGTCATGCTGTGAAAAAAAGAGAGGATGTGACGGAATTTCTTCTCACAGGCCATCAGAACTGTAAACTCTAATCTCACCTGGGCATAATTACTGTTGTGTCTTTAAAAATAAAATGTAAATACTGGTTCTGTTCTGTTCCGTTCTGTTGTTTTGCACAATCCCACAGGCATTGCCACTTTCATTTCACTGCACATCTTGTATGTGCATGTGACAAATAAAGTTAACTTGACTTGGCTTCATGACCTATTGAGTAAGCAAATAAGTAAATTACCTTAAGTTTGATTTCTCAGCATTGATTAATGAATAGTTAAAGGAAGGCATGGCATGTGTGGTTCAATGAGGAACTGACACCATTTAGAAAAGATGCCTTATGGTAAATGGAACGAGGAGATATTTGTAGATTGGGAGAAAGGAATAAAATTGGAAGCAGTGGAAAGGGAGAGCTTGAGAGGGAAAACTGAGTTTCACCAACAATAATGAAGTAACTGAAAGAAAGAGGTTGTAGCTTACTGTAATATATATGGAGTATATTAAAGCAAGACACAGAGAATCAGAATAAATGCCAGACCAAGGGAAGGAAGACCATGGAGCAATTGTGAGATACGGATGAGGATTTTGAAGTGATTTCGCAGTGAGAAACAGGAGCTAGAGCGGATTGATGAAGGACAGGGACAAAGTGGACTTATTGTAGACCATGATTAGGGCAGTAGATGTCTTGTTAAGTTGCAACTTGTGTACGACATAGAATTAATTTAGAAACAGTTGAATGCAAGAATAAATGTTTTAGCAATGGTAATAGCAAGATTAACATTGAACTGGACAATAACAAAGGATTTGGCAACAATAGGTCATGATAATATGTATGCCCCTGTCCCACTTAGGAAACCTGAACGGAAACCTCTGGAGAATTTGCACCCCACCCAAGGTTTCTGTGCGGTTCCCAGAGGTTTCCGGAGGTTTCCAGAGGTTCCCGGAGGTTTTTGCCAGTCTCCCTAATGGTCGCAACTGATAAAAACCTCTGGGAACCTCCGGGAACCGCACGGAAACCTTGGGTGGGGCACAAAGTCTCCATAGGTTTCCGTTCAGGTTTCCTAAGTGGGACAGGGGCATTAGGATGTTGAATTCAAGCTCAGCGTACTGTCAAACCGAACATATGTTTCATGTTTTTGTTTCATGATTCAGAATGGTTTAAATTTGTAGGAGATCATGTCGGGAACATGTTTCATAGATGAAAGAGGGTCTTGACCTGAAACATCACCCATTCCTTCTCTCCAGAGATGCTGTCTGTCTCGCTGAGTTACTCCAGCTTTTTGTGACTATCAAGAGGATTCATAATCCCTACTGTTTCAAGCTTCAAGATAATTGTGGGTGGGTTCAATGCGCTAGTTTAATTTTTCCTTCCATCATATTCTTCTGTTTAATTGTAGACACTTAACATCTGTCAAGTCAAGAGTTAAGAGTGTTTGTCATACGTACTGGGACCAGAACAATGAAATGCTCACTTGCTGCAGATTGTAATCCATGCACATTAAGTGCAACAGCACAACAAATAAATAGACAATAAATTATCGGTTATTGTTTTAAAAAATGTCACCAGACCATGATAGTGAAGCCAACGTGCATGGTGCAACTTTAGTAGTGCAAGCCCATAGTAGTTTTGGTGCTGAGCTAGGGTCATGATTAGGGTCATGCTGCATGGTTCACCAGTCCGATTTGAAGGGAAGAATCCACAAGCACGGTAACAATCAGAATTTGCAAAGACTTATTAGATTTGCAAAACAAAGACTATAACTGCACTTCGTTAACCATATAACCATATAACCATATAACAATTACAGCATGGAAACAGGCCTTCTCGGCCCTTCCCATCCGTGCCGACCATTTATTTTCCCCTAGTCCCATCTACTTGCACTCAGACCATTACCCCTCCATTCCCTTCCCGTCCATATACTGTAAAGAGGTTTACACGTACACAGTGTCTCTTTACCAAGTCTTTTATTAATCACATACATCGATGCCCTAGTTGCACATGGTCTGCACGTTTTACTAGAGGAGGTACTAGGGATGGAGAGACAGTAATATACTTGGTGAAAGGGGAGTGGCTACACAACCTACAATTAAAGGGACATGCACTAAACATCTACATCCTTCCTCTTACAAAAGAAAGGAACGTGACAGCCGACCATGTCTCATACACTAGAGCAACTGGAAAAGGATAAACAGTAAAATAGCAGCAATCAAACATAATCGCCATAATGGTCAGGCGCCCTCACAATCCGCCCCGAGCGGGTACGAACCCCGCTCACACCCTCTCCCCCCAAAGAAACGGGCACCGGGGGAGACCCCACGACAGAAGGACTACAATGTGGGGACTTGCGTGGTGACAAAGGGATTGGAGGCGAGCGACCTGGCGATGGGGAAGAGACGGCCGGAGGCACGGGAATAGGCACAGGGAGAAAAACCGGGACAGGGCGAGCAGGCACAGGCTTAGTGACCGCTACAGGCGGGAGAGCGGACAGAGGGGGAGCATGGGGGTCAGCAGGAGGAGGAGGAGAAGGCTCGTTCACCAGGCGGAGGTGTCGCCTGGACCGACGGTAAACAGTACCATCGAGGTTCACCAGATAGGAGCGAGGTGAACCAGCCGTCCCAACAACAACCGCAAGGCCAGGGTGACCGGAGGTGGAATGCATGCGGACAACCTGACCAGGAGACAGAGGAGGCAGGGCACGGCAAGACCTGTCGTGGGAACGCTTCTGAACGGACTGCTTGGTAGCAATACGCTCACGGACCACGGCAGGTTTTACAACAGCTGGGGTAAGAGTCTGCTGGGCCACCGGAATGGGAGGTCGAGTAACCCGGGACATGAGGCGCTGCGCCGGGGACCCCAGAACACCGTCACGGGAAATGTTTCGCAGGTTGAGGAGGGCGAGGTAAATGTCAGACTTCGATGCGCGGCAGCGATTCAACAAGTCCTTTGCGCTGCGAACAGCACGCTCGGCCAGGCCATTGCTCTGAGGGTACTCAGGGCTACTAGTGTAATGCCGAAAGTTCCAGCGGTCAGCAAAGTCCTTGAACTCCGCACTGGTAAACTGGCTGCCGTTGTCTGACTGCAGGCTCGCCGGTGATCCAAAGGTCGCGAAGTGGCGGCGCAGCTTCGCGATGACAGCAGAAGAGGAGAGAGAAAACAGCTGGTCGACCTCATACCAGTTGGAGTAAGAGTCGACAAGCACCAAGAAGTGCTTGCCGTGCCACTCAAAAATGTCCGTAGCCAGTGCCGACCATGGCAGGTCTGGTGCGGGCTGCTGCAGAAGGGGCAAACGCTGCTGCTGCGGGGCGAGACTGTTGCAGGTAGGGCAGGATGACACCCGGTCCCGAAAATACATAGCCATATCAGGCCAATAAAACTGGCTTTGGGCGATAGAGAGAGTGGCCTCGGCGCCAGGATGACCCCGATGTGCGGTGTCGAAATACTGTTGGCGAAGAGCCTCAGGTACCACAACCTTGTGACCCTTAACGATAACTTCTGACACCATGTAAAGAGGTTTACACGTACACAGTGTCTCTTTACCAAGTCTTTTATTAATCACATACATCGATGCCCTAGTTGCACATGGTCTGCACGTTTTACTAGAGGAGGTACTAGGGATGGAGAGACAGTAATATACTTGGTGAAAGGGGAGTGGCTACACAACCTACAATTAAAGGGACATGCACTAAACATCTACATATACCTATCCACTTTACTTCTAAATTTCAAAATCGATCCTGCCTCCACCACTTCTGCAGGAAGACCATTCCACACAGCCACCACTCTCTGAGTAAAGAAGTTCCCCCTCATGTTACCTCTAAACTTCTGTCCCTTAATTGTAACCATTGTTACATGCAAATTTAAAAAATGTGTGTAACAAACATATATCATCAGAGCTTTAATGTGAAACATTTATTAACTACGTTCACTGATACGAACCTTAAGAGCATAAATGTACCCAGTCTTTTGCTTTGGGAATTACCTCAAACTTCCAGAAACTTTTATAATCCAAAGCCCATTAACCTTCCTCTGTGGCCCTTAACTGCACAAACATTGTAAATAAGAATTATTGCTCAAACTCAATGCAGTTGCTTTCTTGGGTTATATGAGCCAAATGTTACCGAAAATGACACTCCAAGGTTTAGATTGTCAAACTGAGAGATTCTAAATCTTTCCTTTAAAGCATATTCACAGCAATATTTACCAGCTGTCACACATGTTTTATATTTTAAGCACTTTAAATGGCAATTATTAATATCATCTGTCCAATCTAAAGCAACATCCACCCGATCACACCCATCAACACCCCCACGGTCATCTGCTTAAACGTCCCCAGTCATCTGCTCAATAAGCATCTCTGATCCTCCATCCAAGCCCCCAGGCTTGTGTGATTTGTCCCTTTCAAAATATTCTACCTTTCAAGATAAATACCTACATCTTTTGAAGATACATTATTTCCTCTGCTAACCATTCCCCAACCGCCCCCCCCCCCCCCCCCCCCCCCCCCCCCCCACCACCCCAGCATACACCATCCAGTATCTTCATTTCCTTGACATGCAATATAGGCAATCATAACAAATGAGTGGACAGGCTGTAGTACCAGGCCACATATATGGATGGAAAGGAGGAGAGGATTGGTGGAAGTGTGGTCAAGGGTAATCATTCACTGTAGACATGAGTGGATGGTCTAAATAGTCCATAGATGTTTGGAGTGATGGGTTAAGAGTCAATGAAATTAAGAGGAGACGACAAGCCATCACAAAGATGTAATTGTTAATGTTTCCATTGGTGTGACTTTAAAAGGTTTGCTTGTTAGGTTTGCACACAATATTCATGCTGTTCAGAGTCTGCAAACAATGCTGAAGGATCCAACTGTTCACATCGTCGTTGAGATGCTGGAATATCTGAGACCTAGGAAACCAGGCTTGGAGGTATCTATGGAGACATAAGACAGCTGATGCTGGAATCTTGAGGAAAACACAAACTGCACGAGGAACTCAGCAGGCCAGGCGGCATCTGTGGAGGAACATGGACAGATGGTGCTTTGGGTCAGGAACCTTCTTTGGACTGATGTATTATTAGCATTAATTCTGAAGTTATTAGGATTTGAGGAATGCATTCTGGCAGGCATTTTTATTTGAGGAGATTTCAGAAAGCAGACAAAGTCACTTTCTCCCAAACTGCTGGTCTTAAAATCAAAAGTGGACGTAGGTTGTTCCAGTGCATAGCCCTGTACACTATTATAATTCAGCCCAAGTGTGGAAGTTAAAATGACACTCCAATGTGTTCGTTCTGAGTAATTTCAGGCTGGCAGCTGCTTACAACGATTACCATTCCTTGCATTTGTCAGCATATGGAGCAGAGTGACTCTAACATGGGTTTTTTTTGGTGAGAATGCAGTCTCCCAGCTGTCTTATGTTAATATTTCTCAGAATGTCTAATCTGACACAGGCTGGAAGCTAAGGTTGGCCGCCAACTTCTCACGAGTGTCCTTGGTGTTGGAAGTCTGCCGGTTGTGTGACAGGAAATGAAGTGGAAGGCCCTAGTCAGACTCCACCCTGTCTCATTTGCATTGTTATCCTCTGCTAGAGTCTGAACATGGATAAGCACTTTGCCCCTACTTATGAGATCTTCAGGAAATGCCTGGATGAAATCAAGGGGGCTCCTTCTCCCTTTCCATGCTTGGAAAATATGCGCTCTTCAAATGTAAAGAAGGATAAACACATCAACTGAACTGCCACCTTGTTATTTTTGGGCAGCTTTATTTATCAAGATCTTTTTGATAATTTGGATTAATGCCATGGTTGTCATTACAATTAAATGCATTTTGCACATAGCTTTAACTGACTCCTATTTCTGTTTCAGACTAGTTCTACAATCCAGCTTCATTAAACAATAAGCATTCAAGAGAGGGGAAACAAAACTTGGCCGACACTTATGTTTGTCAGGGGAGACGAGCCACAGGGACCCTGAAATGTGCACAGTTGAAGTTCTGATTTATTTTCAAGAAGCAATGGCAATTTGCACATGCATCATTATTGCAAGAAACTTCCCTAAAGGCACCATCAAAATGTAATGAACTGCAATTTACATTTTGATATAAAAGATGAAATTTGACCACTTAGTGATTTACTTACTTCCTGTTTCCTTTGTTTATTAGAGCGCTCTTAAATATATCAGCGAGAGTGAGACAGGCAAGGCATGACCAGGTTTAACTATCATTAGAAACTAGCTTCGATGGTGCTCTCAAACTTGACTGGAAAATTTTTTTTTTCCACTTGGATACAATTCAGGCAAGATAATGCAAAGTTTGTGCCAGAATTAAACTTACCTATTGTTTATGTCTCTCTCTCTCTAATAGAGAAAACTTATAAAATTGTCGACACAAGCTGGATTAATCCAGAGCTGCATTTATAGAATAGGATTTTTATGGTTTTGCAGAATGTGTTCACTGCTTTAGTTTAAATTTAACTTTCTGCAACAGTTACAAAATAGTTCTATTTTACTTATACATGTGACACATATTATAGCCACCCTTTCCTCTCCAGATTTCATGAAGGTTTTGATGCTTTCAAGAATTAGACCTGCAATCTCTTTAGTGATATGTTTGGACTTTATGCTGATCTTTAGTTAGCATGTGGAAGGGAATGGCTCTTATTTCACTTTCTGAATCATCTTCCAGAAAGTGCAAACATGCATAAAATGCACAATAGTTCCCTTGAGCTCTTTTGGCATGCAGATGCCTGAGGCTGATGTGAAGGAAAGAGAAGATGGAAGGCCCTTTTCATATCCCCATTGCCTTCTTCCACCCCATCACTTTTCTTTGCATTTCTTTAGTTGAGCATTCATTTGTACATTTTAGTCCTCCAGTGGATTCTCAGCAAATGCCGTAATGATGGAAAGGAGCTCCTAATGATGGAAAGGAGCTCCTTCTGTATTTTCGTATGTGGGAACTGTGGGTACACAGTGGCACAGCGATAGAGTGCTGCCTTACAGCGCCTGAGACCTGGGTGCTGTTGGTATGGAGTTTGCACATTCTCCCTGTGACTGCATGGGTTTTCTCTGGGTGCTCCACTTTCCTCCCACACTTCGAAGAACTTGTAGATTAATTGTCTTTGGGAAAATTGTAAATTGCCCCTAGGGTAGGATAACGCTAGTGTAAGGTGATCACTGTTGGTGCAGACTCTGTGGGATGGAGGGCCTGTTTCCGCACTGTAACTCTAAAATCTAAAATAAGCTTTCTCATTATTTTCGGTCCTAAAATAACAAGAGTGTGGTGATAACACAACAGTTTAATGACCTATAATCCAAAGACCAAGACTGACAATCCAGACACCTATGTTCGAATTTCAACATACCAGCTACGGAATTTAAATTCAATTTATAATCTTCAAATTAACACAGTAAAAATATCTAGTTATTAATAATGATAACTACAAATCTTCTGGCTTGTTGCAAAAAACTACCTTCTTAAGTGTTGCTCACAAAAGGGTGGGAATTTGTCATCTTTATTTGATCAGGGCAATATGTGACTCCAGATCCACTATCATAGATGGCACTGTAATGACCCACCAAGCCAATCTGTTGTCAAAAACATTTACAGATGGAAATTAGTGCTGGTCCTGCCATGGGCAGATTTCTGAGAAGTGAATGACAATAGACAAAATCCCAGGACTATCATTTTCAACCTTTGACTTGGAATACCACATCTTTCTCATCCCCATTGTTTTATTCCATGTGCCAATTCAGTCATACAGCAAGTGCTATTCTGTTAACTCTTGAAGTCCTCCAATAATTTTCTGCCAGTACCTTCCGGCCTCATCTATATGCTGCCTCCTATTGACATTGTCTGAAGTGATGATTTCTGATTCCAAGGTACTGAGAATGCCATTGCCATAACGATTGTCCTCTTTTCACCAGATTCATCCCTCTTCTCACCAATTCATTCATCTCTTCTAAACTATCCAAATGGGAGATGACCAAACCCAATATGGCTTTCCAGTCCCACCCAATTCAGCTCGACTTCAACCCAACTACAGTGAATCTCTCATCCACAGCATTTCCATCCCTAGATTAAACTGTAGTACATCCAAATCTCTGCTGCCTTATTCATATTGTGTGGTAAATCCTCTTCACCTCTCACTGCTGTGCATGTTGCCATGCTTTGCCTAAAAATTAAATTACACCAGTGTCTTGAACGGCTCTATCTGGAAAAAACTCCAATCTTCTGAGAGCTCTGCATTCTTCCTGCTATGGTCTTGAATAGATCTCTCTGCCTTTGCCCTGTCATTGGGCCTTTAATTGTTGAGAACCCAAGTTCAGCATTAACCTATCAATATATTTCCACTCACATCTCCTTCCTTAAAGCTTTATTAAAAGCTTACCGGCTTTGACATCCTTCTTTGCTTGGTGTTGTTTTTGTGTCTATTTAAGCAACTTATCCAATTCTTCTGAAGGATTGTTTACCTGAAAGTGCAAGATGAATACAACATAGTGTTACCACTTTTTGTAAATGTTTCAGTAAATCCTTAGGTATTCATTTTTGTTTTAAAACATTTAACTCAATAAATCAATCACATCAACTAACAACGGTTTTAACCCAAGCCATTCAATGGGAAACAGATGAGTTTTGTCTGCATCCTTCATACCCAGTCGAATTTTTCTCTGTGGACAGATAAAAATTAAGTCAGGTGGAAAACAATATCGGCAGTTTCCAGTTGAATAGTTTATGTTAATGTTATCAAACTCAGATTTAGTAAGTTTAAAATGAGATTGTCTGGAGTGTAGGTTGAATTGAGATCATTGTTTGTGGTTGGTGTTGCATGTTACAATACCTGAATAAGAACCACTGTGAAAATCTGGAGCGCAGCTTTCTTGGACTTTACTCAAACAGGCAGAGCCTCATACCACACAATGAAAGCTGTGTGTTGACCGTCTGTTGCATGGTGGCTCCAGGTGTCCCCCAGAAGATGGCACAGCTCCAGAGCCACCATTAGGAAGGCAGGGCAAATCACCACACAAATGTGCCAAGGTCTACAAAAACTCTTGATTGCACCTTGGCAGCTGCAGTGAAGTTGGCATGCTTTCTTTACCAAAGTGCCACTTAAAAGATAATGTAGTGTAATTAGGGTGGTCCTTTACATAAACGGAGGAAGAAAATCCATACTGCTGGCCAGCCAGTGTGAACTGTGTTGCTTAGAAATTGAATTAGATCTTTCCGCTGGTGTGCTAAACAGTCATTGTGTTTAGTTACACTGTCCTTGGAGTATCCCACAAAATTAAAGTGAAATTCATCAAAAAAGATGTTTGAAAAAGGCGTTTGAGTTGTTTACCGGCAGAAGGATGTGAAAAATCAGATCTGAACATTTCACAATGAATTGTGGCGAGTTTATAGCAGCTTCTGACATTTCACTGTGCACCAATCAGAGAAGGGGCCTTTTTCCTTAAAGCCACACTCCCCATGACAGCGCAGACAGCAGCAATACAGACTTGGGCTGCAAGGGGAGGAAAGACAGCTTAGGATTTATTGAGAGATGAACTGGCCAACCAATATGTGCTGCTGGGTGGTCCTGTACATGGAGTGGGCCAGAAGATCTGCCAAGACTACCATAAGGAGAACCTGGCAGGAGCTGGCTCCAGCTGCATAATGTGAGAATCCCCCTTCAATGGACTAATGCAGGAATACATTTTGTATCCTCACAGTGAGGGTACAAATCCTCACATTGCAGACTGTGGAAAACAATTGTAGTGAACCATTATAGTAAATGGCTCTGGGACACATTCATTCTTGTGTTATAATCAATGCAGCTGGACCTCCTAAGCTGCAAGTAAGGTATTATTATGTGTTATCTGAGCTCCCTTGCCTTTTTGTATCGTTGATTTGTAACAGTTGGTGCAGGCAGAGTCACATGGTTTATATTGGAAGTCATGATTTTGCAGGCTGTACAACTTGCAGCACACACTTAGTTTCCACACCTATTTGATGTACAGCAAGGATGTTTCTGAACTGATGCAAGAAATAGATCTTCATCTTGGTGTATCTGGCTGCTTTGGTGATTAGATGGTGTATTTGGAGAACACACCGTTTTGAACAGCGATGAAAGGAAAAGGTGGCCCTTACATTTCAGAATATATTTCTGAGGGCAGTGGCAGATATTCAAAACAGCCACCAATGGTAACTTCCACATAATGGTCTCCCATGAAATATGGCAATTATCATCAGGAAATTCTGAAAATCCATCTGCATATAAAGGGGGTGACAATCTTTCTTGTTTCAAGTTATCAATGGAACCCCTTAAGATAAACAAATGCAAACACTCACTGCCTGCAGTCCTGGTAAGCCAGAAATGTTGTCAAATCCAAAGGCCCAACATGGTACAATTTATGAACTGATATAAAAGTAAATATGCGATTATCACGGTGATCTCTTCAATGCTACAAAGGCCAGGAACCTGGGAAACGCAGCAGTCATCTGGTGTACCTGCTTGGAGTGACACCGTGATGAGAAAGTTTAGGGTCAACTTGACAGATCTCCATGGCGAGAATAGCGTAAACATTCGAGGGAGGTCACTGTTCCTCCTGTCAACAATTACATAGCTCTGTGATAACGCTTTGGATACCTTGACCCTGATAATACATTGCTCATCAGGACAGTCCAGATAGAATGTGATGACTCTAACGTCTTTTCAGAGATGGTTATTCACAGATGGTCATGGCCATGGATCCTGCTGTGGTATACAAATGCAACCAATCACTACCTGCAGTGTTGGGCAGCCAGAGATCTAAGAGTATTCCAACCTACTCAAGCCAGCTGCCATGCCTGCAATATGATCACTTGCAATGGTGTTCTACCAGCAATGTCTCTCTGAAGTACCCATGGAGTGGGATTGGTGGAAAAACATTAATGAATAGCCTGAAGATGCCTGAGGCTGCCCATTCAGGTGTCCTGCTGTAGCAGTTTCTCTGTAACTACCAAGAAAATAGTTGAACTACTGCGCTGTGTTCCAAGTTGATCTGAGGCTGTTCCATCATGGTCAAAAATTGCATCTTTCAGCTCCAATTTCTCAGAAAGGGTAGATAGGGGGCTTGCCTCACAGATAATGGCACTGTGCGCCATTAATTGACAACAAATCTTTTGAAAGCACCGGTGCAAATTGTATCTGAAAACACTTGTTCCAATTTTACAATGGACATGATAGTCAGCAAGATCAACTCGTGGTAAATCATTTTTTGCATGATTATCACCTTAAAAATGGATGGCAACTGCTCTAATGAAGCAAGCAAGAAGAATGCAAAAAAAAAAAATAGACCTCATATTCCAGCACAGGGATACGAATGGAGTGTTGATGTCTACTCAGGCCATTGTCAGTTATTTTCAAACTACCCAAAAAGGTTGAAGTTTATTGCTGTTATTTTTGCAGCGGGTGTCAAAAATAGGTGCAACTTAAGCCTTTAGGCCTAAAAAACCTAATGGTTGGGGTCTATCTATCGTAAATGGAGACCACTGTTATACAGTGAGCCTCTTCAATGTAGTAAGCAGGGCCTCCGTGCCAGCACTTACATGGAACAGCATGGGCTGAGATCCTACATGCAGTAAAAAGCAGCCACAGAAGTTGCAGTTAGAATGGGTAGCATATCTCACTGTACAAATTACTCTCACTTTCTGCTGCTACCCTGCCCAGTTTGCAATGAAACAGTTTGTGTTATAGCCATACTCAAGATGCTAGCATTAAATCTCAAAAGGGAGAAAATGGGATGATGGGACCCAGCACCTCAGACTTACCCAGTCTTGGAAATGTATTTGCAAAGTGTTCATGTGCCGAAGAGGCTGGTTTTCATTTAATTGCTTTCATACCAAAGAATTTTATACCACATGGTTTGTTACAATAGATTAGGTTAGAAGCACAAGTTGTTCTCCATTTTCTTCTGCCAACTTCCTCTTCTTCTACTGAGAAAACATTAACTCCTTACTGATCCACAGTGGCTGGCTCCCCTCATGTGCTACCTTTACAGGACTACTCGTCATGTGTGGAGCCATATTTCAGCCCAATCTGACACATATATCACTACAACTCTTACACTCATCCAAATGTTCATGCACACTGACTTCCACACAGGTATGGTTAGGAGTGCTAATTCCTGATATAAACAGGGACAATAAGTTCAATTGGCTCTAGCCCAGCTGATATCAACATTTCTTTTCGGCTCAGCTTAGTTGACTGCTCAACTAAATTAATATTGGCTTATACGCAGATCACAATGGTAACCAAAAGAAGAACAATTAAGTTACAATATTCATATATCTGAATTGGTTTGATAACATCACTGCTTATATTAGGGAGGCACAGTGGCATAGCGGTAGAGTTGCTCCTTTGTAGCGGCAGACACCTGGGTTTGATCCTGCTTATGTTAATGCTGACCAAATTAAAGACACTATAAAATGGAGGATCCCTGCACTTGTCAGAATTGCTTAACCCTTGTCAGCTGAAATTTACAGGCTTTGGATGATGCCAGCCAGTCTAGGCTCAGACTGATATGCAGGATGGTAAAGGATCCAGGAGTTCTCCTTGCTTCTCCTAAATTGATTAAATGTATAGCAGTTTTGCAAACAAACCTTAAATGCATCACTTCCATTGGATCACTGCAGGGACATTGTAAATAGTATAAATAATGTTGTGAGACATTTATCCTGTTAATTGATGATTGGTTGAAATGTTGAGCCTTCGAAGAACTGTTTGAATCCTAGGGCACGTGTTGCACTATTCATTTGTGTTTGCTTCTAGAAGATTCTTTCAAATACAATGTATTCAAGATTGTATTATTGGGTTGGAGAACTGTCAATTATGTATTGTTATAATTACTGTGTTTAATTGGGTTATGAAGAGACCACCCCCATTAAGTTCGGCTCCTCAAGGTTCAGGGACCTATAAAAGGCAGCCCCCATGAGGTCCTTTGTTGATCTTCTGGAAGAGCGCTTTGGACTGCGTGACCTTTTGGAGTGTCTCTGAATGCACGAGGCTAGAAGGGCATGGTCAAGCAGATACAAGAATCGAACCCGGGGTGGTTAGGTATTGTATAGGGGAATTAGTGTTGTGTTATCCAAAGTAAAGTTTAGTTGCTCAAGTGCTTGGTTCAGTATTTTATTGACTGAAGCTTAGAAGCTTAGAGCTTAGAAATGGCTCGTCCGGGATCTCAACGGACCCCCAAATACAAGTTTGCGATTAGGGGTCTTGAGCTGTTCCCGGATTGGGGGGGGTGATAGCACTCCTTTGGGTTAGATGCCCTTAAAACCAGGGTGGGATTAGAGGCCCTGCTGTAGTTGGGTTCGAGGCCCTTTCCTGGGTTAGAGGCCCAAAACTTGTTCGTAGTTGGTGTTTATCGGCGGCCCAATAAGAAAAACACACTCATGGTGAAATACAACTTTATTCCATTAAATACACAGGAACATTTCAACAGCTAGCTGCTTGCATCTGGCTTTACTAACTAATGTGTCCGAGTGAGAGTGAGAGAGTCTTCGTGCAGTACTGTAGTACCATGTAAAGGGTGGCATGCACATATGTGTGGTAAAGGTTGTAAATGGCATGAATTAATAAGGGTTAATCTACATCCTTCCTCTTAAAGAAGTAAAGCATTTATAGTGGTTAGTGGAGCAAATATAAAACACCAGTATAAGGTGCGGCATTTATTATTTAATTGCATATGAGAGCAAATATAAATAAACACGTCATGCACAGTTCAGGTATAGCCAGTAAATTCTCCAATTAGCGGGTTTGGCTTGCAGACACGACCTGCACGTGTACGATAATAACCTCCAGCGACACTTCATACTTCATTGGTGAAGCAACCGGAAGGAGGTGTTGGCGGGTTCGCCGATAAATGCCATTGTCAATACTGACCAAGTACGAGCGTGGTTCCGTGGTGAACCCTAGAATGATTCCGAGGTGGATGTAACCTTGGAGTGACTGCAAACGGATAACCTGTCACTTGTTGAGCGGCTGAAGCGGAGAGCTGGTTTTATCGTAGTATTTTCTTTGTATGTTGCGGCGGTGTTGGAGCTGGGGTTCGATAACTGACGACGCACAAACTTGTAGTTCTAGTAGTTGTTTGGCCATAGGCAGAGTGGAGCGGGTTTGCCGTGACATGAGCTGTTTGGCAGCAGAT
The DNA here is from genome assembly GCA_963514005.1 of Raja brachyura. The sequence goes on from OY740786.1 coordinate 39,569,835, forward strand.
CGCAGGAGAGGGTCACGGACGATATTCTGTAGGTTGAGTAATTCGAGATAAACATCAGAGCCGGCCCTGTGTGAGCTTTCCATTAGTTCTTTTAGAACTTTTTACCGCACGCTCAGCCAGGCCATTGGACTGCGGGTAATCGGGACTACTGGTAATGTGGTGGAAGTCCCAGTTTTTCGTGAAATTCCTGAAGAGCTGCCTGGAGAACTAAGGTCCATTGTCTGAGAGTAGCTTTAGGGGGGCTCTGTGGACAGATAAGTGATGAGTTAGTTTCTGAATTACCATGGCTGAGATCAGGCTACTAACCAGTTTGATTTCAAACTATCCTGAGTAGGAATCGACTAAAACCAGGTATTGTTGGCCGTGCTACTCGAAGATGTCTGCTGCTACTGTGGACCAGTGTAAGTCCGGCGTGGGGTGCAGGAGGAGTGGTTGTTTCTGTTGGTGTGGGATCAAACTATTGCAAATCGGGCAGGCAGCAACCTTCGCTAGAATGAAGTTAGCCATGTCTGGCCAGAAAAGCATTCCTTTCGCATGTTGAAGGGTTATTTCTGCAGCAGGATGGCCCCCACGGACAATGTCGAAGTACTTGCTGTGAAGAGACTTCAGGATGACCGATTTGTGTCCTTTCATTATCACACCATCTTGAATGACCAGTTCGTCACGGACAGGGAAAAATGGGCAGTGGTGCTGTTTGTCTGGCCAGCTGCAGCGGATGACAGTGGCCAGCGATTGTAGCATTTCGTCTGCAGCTGTTTGTGACACTAGGATCTCTAAACCGGCAGATGGGAGGCAGGAGATCATCATAATCGTGTACCCCTCATGCTCATTATCAGACAGGTGTTTTTCGCAGGTTGGGCAAAGTGCCCACGAGAGGGTGTCAGCTAAGTGCATGTCCTTACCACGTTTGTAGGTTAGTCTAATGTCATATCTCTATAGTTCCATCATCATGCGTTGTAAGCACGCTGGTGCCGTGTGGATCGGCTTACTAAGGATACTGACTAGGGGCTGGTGATCGGTTTCAACCGTGATCGGGTTGCCAAAGATAAAGTCCTTGAATTTCTCGCAGGCAAAGTTACTGCGAGTAGCTCCTTTTCGATTTGAGCGTAGCGCTGTTTATTGTCAGTCATGGTACGGGAGGCACCGGCAACTGGTCTGGAGCCCTTTCTGTCGTCTTGTAGTCAAGCAGTGCCCAGTCCATACTGGGAGACATCACAGGTAAGGTGGATGGGTAATTTAACATCAAAGTATGCGAGGGTTGGAATGCAAGACATTAGTTGTTTGAGGGTTTCAAATGCCCTCTGCTGGTGTTGGTGCCGGGACTAATGCGTATCCTTGTGGGTCAGTTGTCGCAGTGTGGATGATAGCTTGCTGAAGTTTGGGATGAAATTTCCAAGGTGGTTTACCATGCCTAAGAATCATTGTAGAGCAGTGACGTACGTAGGTGCTGGCATTTCGTTGATGGCAATGATTTTAAATGGGTCTGGCTTAAGTCCGTTGTTGGTGAACACGTGGCCCACATAAGTCACTTTGTCGACTCAAAACCTGCATTTGAGAGGGTTGAGTTTGAGATTTACCTCCATGGCACGATCCAGGAACTGTTTCGGGTTTGAGTCATGTTCTTGTGCGTTGTGCCTGGTGACCAGGATGTTGTCTACAATTATGTAACATGGGTAGCTATCAAAATGTTGTTCCGTAGTACGCTGGAAAACATCACTGGCTGAATTGGTGCCAAATCGCATTTGTAAAAATCGGTAGCATCCGAAGGGTGTCGCAAATATGGTTAACATGGAGGATGCATGGTCTAGTGGCATTTGCCAAAGTTAGTTCTTTGCATCTAGGACAGAAATATCTGTGGCTTTGCCCAGGTTGGCAGCGATTTATTCCACCGTCCGCATTGGTTGGTTTGGCCATTTGATGGCAATATTTAAATCCTTAGGATTGATGCAGTTCCTTATTTCATATTTGTTCTTCATGCAACCATGGTGGAGACCCAGGCGGAGGGGGCGTTGACAGGGACTATTACACCCAGTGATTCCATTCTGTCTAATTCAGATTTGACGCTGTCCTTCATTGCACGCGGGATTTTGTGAGGAGAACAAACGACAGGTGTAACTTCCTTGTCAGTTACAATACTGTATTCTGTGGGAAGCTTGCCCAGCTGATTGTCAAAAAGGTCTGTGTATTGTTTCGAGTAGTTGTTGGGTAGGACTTTGTGAGGTCAACAGCTGATACACAGTTTTGCCGAAAAAACCTAACTTCATATTGCAGCATGCATCATTGCCCACAAGGAGCGGCACTTCCCCTTTTACGATAAAAAATTCCAAGGTGTAAACTTGAGACGCCAGATGGTATTGTAATGTAACCGTACCAACTGGTTGCAATTCCCCCCCACCAAATGGATGTAACTTCAAGTATGTTTTCAGGACATTTTTGTTGTTGTGAATTCTTTGGAAATCTGCCAGCGAGATAACATTACACCATGCCCCCTATCTATCTTAGCGGCAACCTTGATGTTGTTGATACTGAGCGTTGTCATGGGATCACTATCTGAAGCCACAGTCGGGAATACAAGATTGTATGTTTTGGCTGACTTCTTGCAGGTGCTGCGTTGTGGTTCTGCTGTTTCAGTCCGAACCTTGTGGGAGAGTGTGTGTTCAAGATTGTTGTGACTGGGCCCTGTTGGCACGGGCGGGGCAGCACTGGATAAAGTGGCCTTTCTTTCTACAATAGAGACAAAATTTGCCATAAGCGGGGCATTGCTCACAAAATTTCGGGTGTGAGCAATGCCTCCTTAAAGAACCGTAATCTCCCTCCAACATGTGAGGTTAAACATGCAAGTGCATGAAATCCAGACCGCCTTACCTCCATTGTTACCGGCGGTCCTTGACATGTTTGGTGGGATGTGGAGGTGCTGGGTTGTGCTGGCGATGCGGTTGCCGCATCTTCCATGCTGGTTGTTGCGGGCCTTGCCCTAAAAAAGGCCTCAGTTGTTGATATTGCTGGTATTGTGGAGGCGCCGGTATGTAGGTCCTTGCTGGTCTCTCGGTTTGACCCCGCGGTCTGGAATATGGCATTTTCCTAGCCGCTTGTCTGGTCGAGGTGTGCGACCTCATAAGACCCACCGTTTTCGCATGGTCATCTAGATCTTTGACCTGCTTCCATAGGTCTTCCCCGAAAAGTTGTCTGGGTGGTGGTGTTGGAGATGCTCTGCATAGCCCCGCGAATTTAGGATTTAGAGTGGGCTTGATGGTAGACTTCCAAAACGCATTTATTTCATATTGCGTATTGCACAACAATGCAAGAGCGTCTTCCTGTTCGGTGTTTAAATCCATTCCGTCCACCGACCTCGCAAAAGCGGTAATCCCAGACGTGAGCAATTTCAGGATTCTTTGCAATTTTATCTCCTGTGCTCTTATGCCCAGGCTTATATTACCCCAAATAGGCATGTTTACTATAGGTACATTAAGTGAGTTGCAATCACTCGGCGTCTTGTACCTATTCATAGCTTCCGCAAGGACCTGATCCTGTAATTGGTGATTTGTGAGAAAGTCAATGGTAGCGGCCAGTTTGGGTTTAAGAGGTTGCCCCGATGATTTGGGTAAAGCAAACTTGGTTGCCACATCCAATAGCTCTTCCTGAGGAACCTCAGGTGCCACTGGTTCGAGTACCAGTATGTCCTCTTCTTCCCCTGGCTGCCTCATGCTGCCCATTGATGATAGGGATATATCCAATAATCCCCTGAAACTGGACATTTCCTGCCGATGACTCTGCTGCAGGATCCGTTCCATCATCCTCTCCATTTGTTCGATGCGTCCTTCATCGTGAGTGAATGGGAGGTCAGAGTCCTCATGCCCGAAGGAACTCCTGAGGCTCCTATCACCGGCCCGTACCTCGTCGAGGTAATCTTGGTGCCGTGATGAAAAGTCGCTGCCAGCCACCTCAGCGGGGCTGTACGACTCCCGCGCAGATCTGCTCATTCGCCTCCTTTTGGACGAGCTAGGTCTGCTTGCCTCAAAGGCCATATGCGGTATGAAGTCGGTACCTGCCGCCGCAGCGTGGTGACCCGACATCCGCGTGGGCTTGCCGCCTGTCCTTCTCCTGGACTCGGGCGACGTACGGTCCCGTCCTGCCGCTAATGGGGGATGCGGTGACTGTGGTGAGACTCCACCTGCACGACTTCTGCTGGTTCTGCTAGGTGGTGAGTCAATACTGGCCCTTCCTGGTCTGCCAGTAGACTTGGGTCTCGACAAGCCACCAGTCCGCAGTCTAGCGGCTTCTGGTGAATATTCTGCCCTGCAAGGGCTTTGCTGTTGAGCTCTATCCCTGGCTCTTCCACGAGTGCTCGGGGAGAAGGGCCGTGCAGCAGCACGGGTAACCCAATTGCTCATTTCAGCCAACGTTTCTCTACCAGTTGGAGATAGAGAATAGAGTCAGAGTCTACCTGCTCAGGCGCTGTTCCAACTTGCTGTTCTGCGGGGTCACCGCTCGTACACAGCTGTGTCGGCGGGTCAGGTCCTGTAATCACAGGGCTTCCCGACTTCCGCGCCTTTTTCCCGGCCCGACTTGCGGGTGCTGTAGAGAGCTCCGGGAATAGTGGCCGACGACTCCTTTCGGAAGTCCTGCGGCCTGTACTCCTTTTATCCATTATCCCTGTGAAGAAAACACAATTCAAACAACAGGGACAACCAGCTCAAGGTTGCCTATACTTACCTGAGCGGTCCTTATGAAGGGCTGGTGGTGAGCCGTGCTCCACCTCCAGCCGTCGACTGCAAATGCGAGCGACGATATGTCGCGCATGCGTGCTGGCGGGTTCTTCACGAAGTCACTTATGCGACTCCGAACTGAAATCTACAATTGATTGCTACAGCTGCTAGCAAAAGCCACAAATTCAGATTTGGGTTAAATGCCCTACCCAGAATTGGTATCCGATTGATGGGATATTGAAAAACAAGTCTGGTATATGTGATAAGCAATGAATCATTGCTGGGAGTGCTGTCATTGCTGGGAGCGTTGATTGAAAAGGTGCGTTCCAAAATCGGCATCGACTGCCAGCGTGAAGATGATAGGCGCTGACACCTGGTGCCAAGCAGGTGATAAGGAACAGGCCCTTTTACGGGGTGAGCCTAGGTTGGTTAGAGGCCACGCCTGTGTGATTTTCTGCAACCCTGAAAAGACGGGGGAGGACTCTCGTAAAGGCACCGGGCTCGGTGGCTACAGTATAGACGGTGGCTGGGAATACTCTAGTCCATTCGTGATTTCATTGTTCGAGTAAATTTGAATTTGAATCCTCGTACATTGAGTGGTATGCACCAAAGCTAATTGGTCCAATCAGAGCAAACTTAAATTTGGAGAATTAAAGTACCTAAATACTGAATTTCAAATAGGAGTTCTGACCTGTATGGTAGAATTCGAATTCTGTGTAAATAGAACTTTGAAGTTTGTGTAGCATGTTTGAGATCGATTCCAAAGAGCGGCTGATCAACCATGAGTAGTAACCCTCTGATCAATTGTTGATTAGTACCTGATAGCGAAGAGTAACTGAGAGGAGGGCACCTGGTTTATTTGGTGAAAAGTAACCGGAAGGGAAAAAATACCCTAGGTAGGAGGAAAAGTATCTGTAGGGGAAAAGTAGTCAATTAAGAAGTAGTACCCCTCAGCAAAGAGTACCCTAGGAAGGGGAACATCTTTGGTATCAGAGGGAGAGGTTCACTGGTTGATAACAGCGCGATGCGGAATTGAAATTAAGTGTTTGTGAATTGTACACTAGTGTGTTGTAACTATAGTGTATTGTAAATTTCCAGTGTATACCTTTTTTGGATCCGAACTGCATAAATATTTTGCAGCGTGTAAAGTATATTTGGAGTGGGTTTAGATCAGAATTGTTAGTATTATTGGATTCCGATTCATGGTGGTTCGATCAGGGTTCGTATTCTTTTGATCGCTGTGTTGGGAGAAGGATCGTTCCGTTGACCATGAGGAGAGATTAAACATACTGTGATTTAATTTGAGACTGGTTAACAAATGCTCTATTAGACAAATGCTTATGGTTTATACAGGAATGTGGTTGAGCATAATTATAATAAGTGGTATAACAGTAAAATTAAATGAGAACTTTCCAGTTTGAAGTTTGATCTTTATTTTATAAGGAGTTACGATGAGGGACAACTTGAAGAACCCCATCCAGCCGCATGTGCGTCAATCTTCAAAGCAGCGGTGTGAAATCACAGGTAATAGTGACTGAAGTATAATAGTAAGATAACAGAAGATTAGAACTACCAGATTATATTTATGAGGGTTGGGAGCGGAGGGCACGTAGCCCCTCATCGTAACTCCTCATAAAATTAAGATCAAACTTCAAACTGGTAAGTTCTCATTTAATCTTACTATTTTACTTCGGAGTCACATGAGTGACTACATGAAGATTTCATAGCCCTGTGATTTCATGCCGCTGATTCAAATCCGGCCTCTCACTGCATTGATTGACTCAACATAATTAAATAATCAATAATGCATCAATCATAACATTGTTTAAATTAATCTACGGTTTATTACAAGGAAAAACAATAGCAATCTCAGGGGGAAACTATATAACCAAACTTCAAACAGACTCTGCAAATACCCCCAGCCTTGCAATTGGCTTATGGTAAAATATCTGGAAGGTCAGCTCACTGGACCATCCTGCGACCGCGAGGATATGGTCTATAGGCACGTCCATCGCGCTGGCTGCGGAAGCTGATGCTGCCCTGGTGGAATGAGATATAAATTTATCAGTATCAATCCCAGCACTTCCCAGAATCTCTTTTAGCCACCTTGAAATTGTTTGCACCGATACCTTACTGTGTGTTTTTTTGTGGCTAATAAATAATGCTGATTCTGTTCCTCTTAGGACTCTGGTAGCCTCAATGTAATGGGAGAAATATGACACTACACACAGACAAGCATCTTTGGGGTATGCTGAAAAAAACAATTTTACATCCTGTCATGCCTATTCTACTCTGTTTGAGCAGATCAGAAACATAAAAAGTGTTGGCATCTGCCGATACCTGCATTCTGTCTAGCCATAGCTTCTGCAATGTCTGCACACGTTGGGCTGATACCAACGCCATAAGCATGACCACCTTCATGGTTAGTTTGGCTGGAGATAGGACTGTAACAGGAGTCCACTGGCGAAGGAGCATAAGAACTTTGCTTACATTCCAAATACCCAAATACCTGGGTCTAGGAGGATTAGAATTAAAAACTCCCTTCATAAATCTAGAGACTAACGGATGAGTCCCTATTGAATGCGACTGACACCATGGGCAAATAAAAAGACAGAGCACTTTTGGCTGTATTAATCGCACTATAGCTTAATTTTTGATCAAAGTAACGAGTGGACAAGAACTCCAGCATGTCTGGGATGCCTGCAGTTTGATATGAGATATTCTGCTGTAAGCAGAATACCTCCCACTTCCTTATCGAGGTGATGTACTGCTTCTGAGTACTATCCCTGCAGGCCGATGTGAGAACATCCACGGTGCGATCAGACAGTCCTCTCCCCAGGTATGGCCTTCTTAAAATCAGCAAATTAACAGATCAATATGATCATGTAAAGGAAGTTGATCACCAGTTACCGAGTTCACCGTAGGTTTTTATGTTTGGGAATAATCATATGAGGCTGAGTAGCCATCTGCAATACGAGAGGGAACCATGCCTGGGTAGGCCAATCTGGCACTACCAATTCTCCTGAAGCGGAGTCCTGCAGGCATTGACTGATGAGACAGAATGGGGAAAATGCATATAAAAACATTCCACCCCAATGCAGCGAGAATGCATCCACCGCTGCTGCGCCAGGATCTGGTTTCCATGAAACATATTTGGGCAACTGATGGTTCAGTCTAGATGCAAACAAATCAATATCTGGCATTCCATATTGAGCAACCACCTGATTAAATATGTCCTGATTTAACATCCATTCTATATTATCATTGAATTGGCATGACCTTGTCTCTGCCACTGTGTTGAATCTACCTGTGGTAAATAGATTGCTGAAAGCCAGATGTTTTTGTCAATGCACCAGCCCCAGATATGATTAGCCAATCTGTCACAAGATTGCGACTTGACTCCACCCATGTGATTGACATATGCCACTGCTGTAGTGTTGTCAATTTGAACCTGCACATGCAAGTGACTCCTGGCAGAGTAATAAGCTTTAAGCCCATAAAAGGTTCCCAAAAGGTCTAAATAATTGATCCCTCTCAATTGCAGAAGGGATGTCTCGTCACTATTCCATCTGCCTCCACAACTGGAGGACAGATGGAATAGTAGCACCCCAACCCAGAGCACTAACATCTGTCTGTAATACTAAGGAAGGTGGTTCAACCAAAACTTCCCTCAAACCTTTTGAGACATTTGTGATCCACCACTGTAATTCTGAAATAGCTTCCGCTGACAATCCCATGGGCTTGTCAAAGTGACCTGCATGTGTCCTCAGCACCTGTTATTTTGCTCATTGTAAGTGCTGATAATGCAGAGGTCCAAACTGCACAGCTGGGAAAGCAGCCACCAATTTTCCAATTAAACTGGACACTTATCTAATTGAAGGATGCTGCTCACTAAGGAGGTTGATACAACCTTCAATTAACTGCTGCCTTTTGTCCCTGGGCAAAGTCACTAACATGTGATCTGAATTAATGGTAAAGCCCAAGTAATCAATAATTTTAACTGGTGATAATTTGGATTTATTTGGATGAATGATGAACCCCAATCGCTCAAAAGTGAGTTTAACAACTGGGACAGATGATTCAGTTGCATTCTGCGTCTTCCAGATAATTAAGATATCATCCAAATAGGCCATTGCAACATGCCCCTGAGCTCAGAGTAGTCCTAGAACAGGTTTCAACAATTTGGTAAATAATCTAGGATCTGAGGTTAATCCATTAGGCAATGCTTTGAATGCCATAACTGACACACCCAGGAAAGGTTCAAATACCTCCTATCATCACAATGAACAGACATTGAGTAATATGCATCTTTGAGATCTATGCTGGCCATATAACACCCTTTGGAAACCAGCTGTTTAGCAATAGAAAAAGTTTCCATTTTGAAATGCCTATAGAGTAACCATACAACCATATAACAATTACAGCATGGAAACAGGCCTTCTCGTCCCTTCCAGTCCGTGCCGACCATTTATTTTCCCCTAGTCCCATCTACCTGCTCTCAGACCATACCCTTCCATTCCCTTCCCGTCGATATACCTATCTACTTTACTTTTAAATGTTAAAATCGATCCTGCCTCCATCACTTCTGCAGGAAGATCAATCCACACAGCCACCACTCTCTGAGTAAAGAAGTTCCCCCTCATGTTACCCCTAAACTTCTGTCCCTTAATTCTCATGTCATGCCCAAAGTGCAAAGGGGTTCAAACTTGTTGGGTCCAGAATGATTCTACATCCCCCAGTCCTTTTAGACCTAGGAAAAATATTTGACACAAATGGACGGAATTGATGAACTGACTTCTCAATTACCCTTTTTTTTGTGTAATATGTTAAGTTCTGCCTGTATCTGCAGATTCTCTTCTTGTGAAAATATAAATGTTCGATGTGGAACATGCTGAATGGGTAGACACACAGTGGGGTACAATTCAATTTTAACCCCCTCTATACTGCCCAGTATAAATGAATCTGATGTTATCTCCTGCCATTGTTTGAGAAAGAAGTGTAACCTGCCCCCAATTTGAACATCTTTTTCATTTAATTTGTATTCCTCAGGAGCAAAATCTCTCACCTACACATGTCCTGACTGCGCTTGTTGCCCCCGGTCCCTTGTAGGAAAATTCATCCTTCCCCTTGTGCCTGTGGCAGGCTGCCAGCTGTGTGTGGCTCGTCCCTTCACCAGCGTCTGTCATGGTACCCCGCCAATAGGGGGAAACCCCTTGCCTGTTTTGCCACTTGTTTTGATGAGACCTATGGTTTTTGCGTCCTCATGCAGTTCCTTGACTTGCTTTGCGAAGTCTTCCCCAAACAGAAGGTTAGGCGGTTGTGCGCTGCTTGATTTGCATAATGCTGCAAGTTTTGGATTGATGGCTGGTTGTATGGCACTCCATCGTAAATTATTCATTTCGAAAAATGCACTGCACAGGAGCCCCAGCGCATCCTGATGGGCTTCTGTAATGTGCCCCTTGTCCACTGTTGTTGCGAACGCAGTGAGTCCTGCTGAGAGCAACTTGAGCACTTTTTGGAACTTTAACTCCTGCGCCCTTGCTGTGACCCCCAATTGTGTCCATATATTAGATGGTTAACCATTGGTACTTTTAATAACCCACAGTTAACTGAGGCTTCATATTTCTTGGCAGCCTCATCCATTGCCATCTCTTGAAGTTGATGGGAGAGCATATACTGACCAGCCACTGATTCGGCATCAGTATATTCCTGAGCCGGTATACCCCCCTCTTCAAAGGATGGGTAATCATGCAGCCCTATTTGAGGCGCCACTGGCATAGGCTCTCCAACAGCCTGGCGTGGACACCACTCCTCCTCCCTTGGTGCGTCCCTTTCGAGCATCCTTTGCAATAGGACCTCAATCTGGGAGAGCCGTGAGCAAACGGTCTCTCCTTGCGGAGGTAAAACCTCCAGGCCCGACTCTGGGTCAATGGGCCTCGTAGATTGTGCAGTAGCCTTGCGCCCTACCGGCATGGCAATGCTGCTTACAGAAAGCGGATCTGGTGTCACTAGCCCCCTTGCTGGCGACAGACTTGGTGAACTAGGCGGGCACTCTCGCGGTCCTTCCCCCAAATCGCTTCGCCGTCACCTTTTTAACTTACTACATTTTGTCAACGGTGTAAATACTATCACAAACGCAGAAAGCAACCACAGGAAAAGTTTTTAAAAATTTACCTTGGGTTTTAAACTTACTGCTTGGAGGAGTTCTGCTGCTCCAACCTGCCAACCTGCACCAATGCGTCGGACGTAATGACGCACGTGAAGCTCGACGGGGTTCTTCACTTAGTCACTCATGTGACTCCTAAGTAAAATTTATTTTCTGTATATGATTTTGCTTGCGTGCTCAGAGTTCATTTGCATGTGCTTAGATTGAGGTTGCCTTGGAGGTAGGATACGGGCTGGGGAAACGTTTGTGATTGGGGTTGTTGTTTCCTGGAGCACCTTAATTTTTGAATATTGTTTCGAGACGACTTTGGTAGTTTTGGAGATTAGATAAGGGGTAAATTATTAAAAGGTGTGAGTAGCTTGGGAGTTGCTTCTATTATCCAACAGAATGGGGAATCACGTAAATAAAGATATGACTGCTGACTCTGAAAGTCCATTACAAGAAATATGCAGCGAATCTCCACAAAAATCTGACCGACTGAGAATTATTTCCAGAATAAAAAATAGAGAACTAGGGAGAAAAATATGGCCCAAAGGGGGCATTCATACGGTGAAGGGATTGAAATACATTGAGCAGATTGTCTGACAGTGTAGCAATAGTGAAGACACAAGAGAATTAATTGGATTGTGGAAAAGTTATTAAGAGGAACAGGAAGCGAATAGAGCGATTGAAAGAATGGCAAGTTGGAAGGAAGCAACTCTGAAGCGGGGGATAACATTATAGGATACGAAAGCATTTGAACCTCCAGGCAGCTTAAGAGAGGAGCCTGAGAGTATTAAAGATAAGGGGAAAAGAATATCTTTCACAGAGAAACTGGCATCAATAAGTTTTAAGCGTGAGGAACCGATGGTTGGCACTGGTTACGAGCGGGATGACGATGATTATTTAGAAGACTGGGAAAGTGTTAAAATTAGAAATTCACGTTCACCACCTTATTCATCAGTTTAGAAGACTTTGCCCTCGACTCAAACTCGCAGCATGATCGACACGTGGTCCTAGGAGGTCCTATGACGTAATTGGAACTCACCTTCATGTTCGAGGGAAGATCCCGAATACTCGCAGCCTCAGTTTGATGGAGGAAAATTTTCAGCATGTTGAAAAAATTTCCGTGAGTAAAAATTGGTCGGCATGGTTCTTTTGAACTCATAGTGCAGTGGAGTGGGGTCGCTTGGAGTTACAGGCAGTTGAGAGCAGCTGTAGGCAATCTCCTTCACTGACCGGGCATTTTAATTGGCTCATTGGAGTTTGCAGGACCAAGGAAAACCGACTGATAAGTTAAATGCCTGCTAAACTTTATAAAATGTTGTCTGGCTTCTTGAAAGTGTCTCCACACCCTTTCCCTCCTCTTCCCCTCCTCTCCCCCTCTCTCCCCCTCTCTCCCCCTCTCTCCCCCTCTCTCCCCCTCTCTCCCCCTCTCTCCCCCTCTCTCCCCCTCTCTCCCCCTCTCTCCCCCTCTCTCCCCCTCTCTCCCCCTCTCTCCCGCCCCCCCCCCCCCGTGCTCTCTAAAGAACTTACCGTACACTGCGCAGCCATCTTTTACCTTTCTGTTCATCACGGGTGTGAATTTCAGACAGCGCTCCCCTGCTTTCCCTGGCCCCCGCCTTTGCGATGTGTTTGTATGTGTATGTGTGTGTGCAGTCGGTCGATCCAGCTCGAGGTTTCATTGCTGACGGTTGATCCAGCTCGAGATTTTCCAGGCGAGTGCCCTCGAGATTGAAGGTCGAAGACAGTCGCTGAAAGGTCAGTGGGACAGGCCCTTAAGTCCAAAAAGGGAAGAGGGAGTGGACGAATGTTTCGAGCAATTCTCTGAATTATATATGGATCAATTGAGTAAATTCCCTTCAATATTGTGCCATCTTATTGAATTGCCTTCCCACCAACGTAGCAGAATCCATTAAGACTAATAACATGGACTGGACAGAAAATAGTGCCAGTCAGATGGCTAGGGCAGTACGATATCATTGGAGGGACATAAGGAAACAGGATAGCCTGCCTGCAGTAAAACAAATATCTGAGTATGTGATCGGAAAAGAAGTGCCAAAATTCGACCCTGAACAATGGATCCCCAGAGTATCAGCAAACTATGGACTGGGAGAAATTAGAGTCCTGGAATATCTAGACTGATACCATAGAGATTTATCTGCCCTAGAGCCAGTCCTGCAGAGACCAGGGTTGAGGACATGAGTGGGCCAGAGTTATACTTGCAGAAGGGTAGCTCACTGGAGTAGTGGATGCTCAAATAAAGAAAGGAATGAAAGAGGGGGTCACAGAAGAAATTTCATAGATCAAAGGGAATGGAGGGATCAACAGGATCCTAGAGAGCACTGAGGGAACTGGCAGGAAAATCAAAAATCAAGGGGACCAATCTCCTTTTCCCACAATAACCCATTCACACGCCTATGATCAGAAAACCTAGTAGTGACTGGAGGGTACACAAAAAGCTGGAGAAACTCAGCGGGTGCAGCAGCATCTAAGGAGCAAAGGAGATAGGCGACGTTTCGGGTCGAGACCCTTCTTTAGTTGACTGGATGCAGGTCTGATGAAGAACCTATGTTGTCTCTGCAGGTAGAAGGTAAAATCAGCACCTTCTTAGTAGGCACAGGCGCATCCATGTCATCTATTCAATCTCTGTATAATTTTCCAGAATCAAGAGAAGTTCAGAACCTGTCTGGGTTTCAAGGACAAGTTTGCCAGTATCCCATCTCTGAGCCAGTTGAAATACTATATGGAGGAAAGGCAAGCAGACACAGATTTGTGATAATCACCGGATTAGATTGCAACCTGATGGCTAGAAATTTGCTCCGTGCTTTCCAACTGAAACTAGAATGTAGCGATAGAGGCATAATAGTGACCCCCTGGGCTCCCGTACGGCAATGTTATGCCATAGTGACCCCTCAATGGTGGTCCTTTGATCTGGACAAGGAACCCCACATTACACTGGTTTACGGTAGGAGTGGGAAGGACAGAGAGCTGGCAACCTTCTTTAAATTATACGAAGGACAGGATTGGGAGGTAAAAGTGTTGGCACTAGTGGAAGGAAAAGAGGGAGCTGCCGAGTATGCTAAAATATCAGCAGAGTTATTGAACAGAACTGAAGAAGTTGCTCCTCACATCACCCGAAAGGTGAATTTCCGGCCAAAGCAAAAGACCTAGGAATGTTGGTAAGAAAGGCAATTACCTTGGCAGTCCCAAATAATTATCAAAAGCAAAATTTGTCTGATCAATATGTTGTTGAATTTTATCAGGCCACAAGTAAAGTTGTTACCCGCTTACGTCATCATCTGGGGAGTGAGGTATATGAGTATGTGGACCCTCAAACCCCTGTCTCACGGTGCGAGTTGGCCCACGAGTGACCCCGAGTTTTCACTCGTGGTGATCACGTACACTCATGCGATCAACTTGGCCACTCGTGGCGCTAACGGCAGGTACATGTGAAACTTGTGAACCTCGTGAAAAAAGTCAAACATGTTTGACTTTTTCCACGAGTCAAATTTAGTGTTCAAGTTTAAAATTGAAACATTTAGACTCGTTGTAAGATCGTAGGGCCCGTGCGTTTACCTTTGCGATTCGTGTGTCTACCGTGGGAATTCTTTAAATTATTTCAGTGCCATTCACCCTCGAGTCTTAATCGCAAAGTTTTATTCACCCACGACTAAATATTCTTTGTTAAAGAAGGAACTGCAGATGCTGGAGAATCGAGGGTTACACAAAAAGCTGGAGAAACTCAGCGGGTGCAGCAGCATCTAAGGAGCGAAGGAGATAGGCGACGTTTCGGGTCGAGTCTGAAGAAGGGTCTCGACCCGAAACGTCGCCTATCTCCTTCGCTCCTTAGATGCTGCTGCACCCGCTGAGTTTCTCCAGCTTTTTGTGTAACACTAAATATTCTTTGTTTTTTTGGTAATTTTCGTCTTATTTTCCCTTGTGTACAATTTTATATATAATGTATTTTTGTCACATGGGCAAAATTCATGAATGAACGCATTTCGTAAGTGTATATTTTATTCAGCTTTAACATCCTAAAAATATGTAAAAAAAACTAGGACTGAAAAAAAACTTTAATTACCACAGGAGTTGGGAAATCATTCTATTAGAATGATAAAAAAAACATTACAACATATAAACACTGGGCTTCAGCCCTATCCTACCGTTTCGGGCTTTGATTACTGCAGTAATTTCTTGTAAAATTAGCTGTAAAAACCATGGAGTGTGTGATTTAATATATTTTTCTCCTACTAAGCTCCCTCCCCGAAAGCTCACAAAACCACCAACTATCAACTTTGGTAGCTACATTTCTACACAAAATAAAGTTACAGTTCAACAGTTGCATGCAGCGATCCTCCAGTATTGGCATTTATAAATGTATGATCACACTAGCTTGTCTGGTCTTCCCTAAACGGTTATATTACAGTAAATTTGGGAAGTTTAAAAATTAGAAAACCATAGGTATAGATAAAAAAACATATCAAAGTTCCAGCTCCACTGCCATTAAAACCAATGAGCTTACTAACCACTTTGATGGCAATGTCTTTTTTTAAGTATAGAAAACAAAATCTGGATAAATTATGTCATTCACCATTCACCCTTCACCCACCCCTCTAGTTTCCTTCACTCCATAAAATAATTTCATTTGCGCTTGGGTGAACCATTCACCAGTTTAAGAAGCACATTTAGCGCATTGCATCTGTAAAGTGAAATGATACTTCAGGAAGGGTGTCCAAACTTCTGGACAGCCACAGGCCGTGCGTCACTGCTTTCTGAGATTAGTCAATGAATCAATGACGTTGGATTTTCCTGACGCATAGATTTACAACCAATAGCGATTACAAGATCACAAGTTTCCTGATTTACAGCCTGTAAACGATCACAACCATCGCTCGGTCACAGCCCACGTTGATCAGTCCAAACTAACATTATCAGCGTGAATAGAGTATTCACAAAGGGATTTGTTTTCCAAGTACAAATAAATAGATTGCTGGGTTTTCTCCGCTCTATCTTTCGCTCAGGCACCTTTCCTCCCCTTCCATCAGTTTACGATTCACTTCTCTCCACTATTTTTCCTCTCGGATCACATTCTCGCTCTTTTTTTACTCAGCAGGCAGGCAGCATCACTGGAGAGAAGGAATTGGTGACGGGGTGACGTTGTGCTGTTTGATTGCCCCGTCAGCTCCAGCTTTTTGTGTGGGGGGTGTGTGTCGGAGAGAGGGGTGTGGGTGTGGAGGGGACCTGATGTGAATGTTACCACTATAGGATGGCGAGGTTGGGCTCTGAGCTGCAGTGAGAGAGAGCAGAGAGAGAGAGAGAGGGAGAGGGAGGACGGGTGCGTGTCAGCAGCAAAGTCATATACAACGGGCTTGTATACAACGGGCTTATTCGCGGTGGTAAGAGAGGGTTCCTTTGTTCTCGTCCGGGGCTTCAAAGAGATGGGAGAGAATTAAGCTTCCCTCGCACACCACTCCTAACCCAAGAGCCTTGTCACCCCCGGCAGATTAATGACCCCCCCCTCCCCCCACCTCCCCAACCTCCCTCCACCTCAACTCACGCCAGGGCACCAAAGCAGCTCAGGAGGCGACCCCTGCGCTCCGTCTCCCAACAATCTGATGTGAAAGAACAGTTATGAAAACATACCTTCATTCACGGTTGGCTCAAGTGTAACGGGAGAGGAACTTGCTAACTCGGGAGAGGAACTTGAAACATCGCATAAATGACATACCCGTGGGAACTCGATTAAACACTTGATCATAAACGTGAAATCTCGTACACAACCACGAGTCTGGTTTTTTTCTTTCACTTGGGGTCACTCATGCGTGGACTCACACCGTGAGACAGGCCCTTCAAGTGTGGGCGGAAGACACAACTCGGGTAGGATGCGTGAACATCAATCCCATCCATGTAGCTCTCCAGAAAATGGTAACACTTCTTTCAATACACCAATATTCATTAAAATTACAGGCCATCAGCAGCATTGACAAATTAATTTGGGGTTTGCTAGAACAAGGAATATTGGTGAAGTGCCAATCAATTTGTAACACCCCTATTCTTACCGTTCCAAAACCGGGAAAGGAGGGCCAATGTAGACTCGTGCAAGACTTAAGTGAAATCAATTCTGTTGTGGAACCACTCCATGCCCTAGTGCCAAACCCTGCCCATATCCTAGCCCAAATACCGGCTGAAGGAAAAGTCCTTTTAATAGTCGACTTGAAATATGCATTCTTTGCTCTTCCTCTTCATGAATACAGCCAATGTTTGTTTGCCTTCACATGCAGGGGCCAACAATACACCTGGACCAGATTGCCTCACGGATTTATCAATTTGCCTACTATATTTTCCAGGTGTCTGCAAGACCACCTGAGTACTTTGAAGTTCAAAATGAATTAAACATTCGTGCAGTATGTCGATGATCTATTCGTGGCCAGCAAAAATAAATCCAGTAATCAGAAAGATACTGTACAATTACTAAACCATTTAGCTGATCTAGGATATATGGTTTCACCATCAAAAGTACCAGTAGCCCAAGAGAAAGTAACATTTTTCCAGGGATTATAATTTCAGCCACCGAAAGAAGTCTCAAGAAGAGCAGACTCGAACCTATCTGTGAGTTTCAAATCCCAAAAGAAGCCAAACAAATGAGGCAATGGCTGGGCATGGTAAAAATTATTGGTCAATTATTGCAGACCCTGGATTCCAAATATAGCTCTGGAAACCAAGGAGTTAACACCCTTTACCAACAAGGAGGGCGAATAAAGAAAGCACAGGAGGCCTTTGAAAACTTTAAAAGATAATTAATGCAATTCCATTGGGAAGACCATTATATGACCTACCTTTCCAGCTCTATTGTACAATTTTATCTGAATGTGCAACTGAGTTCTGATTCAAAAGCATGGGGATAGACATAGACTAGTTGTGTATTACTCCTCTAAATTAGATCTAGTAGCCAGAGGACATCCTCTTTGCAGTCAAATTTTAACTGCAATCTATAATAGTTTACAATCAGCTGCTAATTTGACACTCCAGCAGGAAAATGTAGTGTACAGTTCACATTTGGTATCGACATTGTTGGGGCAGCTTCAAACCCAGCACTTAACAATGGCCTTCCAAAATAAATATGAGATCTATCTGTTAAACAATACAAAATTTCAATTCAAACTTTCAAATGAAGAAAGACTGGATAGACTCAGCTTTTACTCGCTAGAATTTAGAAGATTGAGGGGGGATCTTATAGAAACTTACAAAATTCTTAAGGGGTTGGACAGGCTAGATGCAGAAAGATTATTCCCGATGTTGGGGAAGTTCAGAACAAGGGGTCACAGTATAAGGATAAAGGGGAAGTCCTTTAGGACTGAGATGAGAAAATTTCTCATCACACAAATCTTTTTCACACAAAGAGTGGTGAATCTGTGAAATTCTCTGCCACAGAAAGTAATTGGCTATATTTAAGAGGGTGTTAGATGTGGTCCTTGTGGCTAAGGCGATCACAGGTATGGAGAGAAGGCAGGTACAGGATACTGAGTTGGATGATCATCCATGATCATATTGAATGATGGTGCAGGCTCGAAGGGCCAAATGGCCTACTCCTGCACCTATTTTCTATGTTTCTAAACATTGTACATTGATTAACTCACCTCTTTTCTTATTTCACCCCAGAAGAGCAATCAGAAGCAGGACATGACTGCCTATTTGTTATAGAGGAAGAAACATCGGTAAGACGGGACTTGAGGGATACACCCATGGAGGACTCTGACATCACATTATATGTGGACGGGAGTGCATCCATTGGATAGTGGGGTGAGAGAATGTCTGGGTATGCAATTGTTGATCAAAAGATGGAGAGTGTAGAAGCAGCTCCTTTGAGTCACCTTATGCAGCACAGCAAGCTGAATTATTTGCTTTAATTCGGGCTTGTATTATTTGGGAAAATCTAAAAATAAATATTGACACTGATTCTCTTGGGGTGATGCATGATTTTGGACAATTATGGAAAAATAGGGGATTCCTAACTTCTGCAGGAACCCAAGTATCAAACAAATTGGTAACAGATATATTGAAGGGCTTAATGTTACCTAGACAAATCTCTGTAATGAAATGTAGCACCCATACTAAAGGACAGACTTCGGTGGACATTGGGAATTGTAATGCCGTCTTAGTAATTAGTAACAAAATTACAATATTGTGCTCAGAAGGTAAGCAGTAATTGTTTGGTCTGCCAGAAATACATTCCAGTGAAAGGAGTAGGGTGTGAAGGAGGGAAATAACCATTGCCTATGGGTCCTTTCGTGACATTGCAAATGGACTATATCGAACTCGAGAGGTGCCAGGGATATAGATATGTTCTTGTCATAGTTGATGTATTCAGCCGTTGGATTGAAGCATACCCAACCCTTGAGAATAAACCCTTCGCTCAGATAATGGTCCACACTTTATTGGACAAATCAATAAAGAATTTTGTGAACAGCTGGGGATCCAGCAGCAATTACATTGTGCTTATCGACCGCAGGCTGCTGGCCTTGTAGAAAGGGCAAATCAGACCCTTAAAACTACATTCGCCAAATTAAAGGCAGAGACTGGACTTGGATGGATTAAATTACTTCCAATAGCGCTGTTTCAGATGAGAGTCATGCCTGCAAGGAAATCTAGATTAAGCCCAGCTGAAATTATTTACAATACACCCTTAAAAACCCCTTGGAACCAGAATGCGATGAAAATAGTTGATTTCACCATATGACTGTGGAGATGACCAACTACATCTTAGCCTTGACCAGAGCCTTAAGGGATTTACATTGTAGAGTGAGAGCAGCCTATGATATTATGCCTTCATTAGCAAGTCCCATTAAAGTAAAACCTGGAGACTACATCCTAGTGAAGAATTGGGTGACGAAAGGATCGGAAGTTCGTTGGGAAGGACCTTACCAAGTTCTTCTATTGACTCCAACAGCAGTTAAGGTAGAGGGAAGAAATGCCTCTTCATCGTGCATCTTCATCATTGTAAAAGTATTAGTGAAGGTATAGGCTTGTTTCCTCCAAGGTTTTCAGAGAAATTCTCCACTCTATTATGAATCAAGGACCAATGAACTATCAAGATTGATGGATGGGATTTGCGCCCAGGAAAACTCGGGAGGTGAAGACTCATCGGACAGAAATCATGGAGCTACACCGAAGAAAACTCGGGAAGTTCGATGAAATTCTGAGAAGCTACATCAACATCTTCTTGTTAGAACATTTGTTAAAGTGAAGCAGTCATCATTGTATTCTGGGGTTATCATTAATGATGAGGGTTATCATGAATGATAAAACAGGGGAATGTTAATACTGACCAAATTAAAGACACCATAAAATGGAGGATCCCTGCACTTGTCAGAAATGCTTAACCCTTGTCAGGCTTTGGATGGTGCTAGCCAGTCTCAGCTCAGACTGATATGCAGGATGGTGAAGGATCCAGGTGTTCTCCTTGTTTCTCCTAAATTGATAAAATGTATAGCAGTTTTGCAAAGGAACCTTAAATGCATTGATTGGATCGCTGCAAGGGCATTGTAAATAGTGTAAATAATGTTGCAAGACGGTTACCCTGTTAATTGATGATTGGTTGAAATGTTGAGCCTTGGAGGAACTGCTTGAATCCAGGGCACATGTTGTACTATTCATTTGTGTTTGTGTTCTAGAAGCTTCTTACAAATACAATGTATTCAAGATTGTATTATTGGGTTGGAGAACTGTCAATTATGTACTGTTATAATTACTGTGTTTAATTGTGTTATGCAGAGACCACCCCCATGTAGTTTGGCCCCTCAAAGTTCGGGGACCTATAAAAGGCAACCCCCACGAGATCCTTTGTCAATCTTCTGGAAGAGCACTTGGGACCGCTTGACCGTTTGGTGTCTCTGCTTGCATGAGGCTAGAAAGGCTTGGCCAAGCAGATACAAGGATACTAAGAACCCTCGGTGGTTAGGTATTGTATAAGGGAATTAGTGTTTGTTATCCAAAATAAAGTTTTGTTGCTTGATTCAGTAATTTATTGACTGAGACTGGGGGGAGCTTAGAACAAGTTATTTAAACCTATGGCTGCTCTCTGTATGGAATTTGTACATTCTCCGTGTGGGCTTTCTCTGGCTTCCTCCCACATTCCAAAGACATGCAGTTTTGGCTTATGGTCATTTCCTTTATTCCTTAGATGCTGTCTGTCTCACTGAGTTACTCCAGCATTTTGTGTCTATCTTCTGAATCAGGCAGTACCCTAGCTTATAGAAGATCCATTCAATACCAGAGAGGAAGGAGGAAGCTCTTCCTCAGCCTGGCAGTGTACATTTTCAACCTTCTTTATCGTCTACCCAATGGGAGTGGGAAGAAGAAAATCAGTGGGGTGGGACAAATCTTAGATTATGTTGGCTGCTTTTCCAAGGTAGCGTGAAGTGTAGGTGGAGTCAATGGTGGGTTGTCTGGTCTGTGTTGTGGACTGAACTACGTCCACAAACCTCTACAATTTCAAGTTCGTGGGCAGGGCTGTTACCAAACCAAGCTGCGATGTAACCCAACAATATGCTTTCTGTGGTGCAGCTGTAGAAGTTTGCAGGAGTCTTGAGGAGGGTAGAAAAATTATTGACTGATGTTCCTTCTTTACCATTGCCAATGTGGGTGGTCAATAATCATTGGTAATACTTCACCAAGGAATTTGAAGCTTCAACCATTTCCACTTGGGCACCATTGATACTAATTGGGGAATGAACTCCACCATGCTTCCTAAAGTCGGTAATTTGTTTCTTCTTTTTGCCAAACAGTAATGAAAAATACAATGATAAGTATAATGATAAATGCAAATCAGCAGAATGGAGCAATATTCCTTTCATAAGCTAAGGCAGTGTCCAATTGACAACCACCCCATTGCGGACAGTTGACTGTCTGTGGAACTGATGTATTGCAATACTGAGAACTATATGCTGCACTCTGTATCTTCCCCTTTGCTCCACCTACTGTACTTGAGTTTGACTTGATTGTATTTATGTACAACATTGACTGATCTGATTCAATTCTTTCAGAAGGTGGAAGAGTAAAGGCACTGGCCAGGGAGGTCGGTAAAGGGAGACGAGGAAACACTTTTGCTCACAGAGAGTGCTGAGTCTGTGGAATTCTCTGCCTTAGAGGGTGGTGGAGGCAGGTTCTCTGAATGCTTTCAAGAGAGAGCTGGATAGGGCTCTTAAAAATAGCGGAGTCAGGGGATATGGGGAGAAGGCAGGAACGGGGTACAGATTGGGGATGATCGGCCATGATCACATTGAATGGTGGTGCTGGCTCGAAGGGCCGAATGGCCTACTCCTGCACTTATTGTCTATTGTCTATTGTATATTGTCTATTGTCTATTGTCTATTGTCTATTGCCACCCGTCCAGATGCAACACACCATGGACATGGACTGAATAAAAGGAAATGACAAGACTTTGATGGTCTGGGTCATGTTTGCCACTCAATGCAGGTTCAGGTGGTCAAGAGCAGAGCAGTTGCCATTCCACACCTAGGTGTGTCCCATCAGAATATTATCTATAGGGCATTTGTAGAGGTTCAAAAGCATCCTCGTGGATTGATCATCACATCAGTGTGAAGGGACCATGTTAGGTTACTGGTGTTATGGATGTTTGGAAACAGGAAGTTGTTGACCACCTCAACAGCCACTCTATTGAGGATGACAAGGTTCTATTCACAACCCACATTCTTAATTAAACAACCAACTCTTTTGTCTCGATAACGCTAAGGGCTAGGTGTTGTCCTGACACAACAACCTCAATCTTTTTGCTGTCCTTCTTCTCATCATTGTTGTTGAAATGGCCAACAACAGTGGTGTCATTGGCAAACTTAAAGATCAAGTTGTTTTTATATTTATCCACACAGTCATGGGTGTACAGGGGGATGAACAAGGGACCAAGCACAATACTCTGAGGGCACCAGTGTTGAGAGTTGAGGTGGAGAAAATGTTATGACTAACTCTAAATAACTGAGGTCTGCTGGTCAGGATGTCCAGTAGCTAGCTGCAAATCGAGGCTCCAAGACCAATGTCCAGAGATTAAGGGTGAGTTTATTTCGTATTATGTAGTTGTAGGCTGAGCTTTATGGGCATGTCCCACTTAGGCGACTTTTTAGGCTAATGCAGGAGACTCTGCTCTCGCCACATGATCACCACATGTTCGCTGGTGGTCTCTGGTGAGTCTTCTTCATGGTCGTGAGGAGTTCCAGCATTCTGGGAACAAGAATGCTGGAACTCAGTAAACTCAGTTGGCCTCAGTAAACTCAGTAAAAATGTTGAAAAATGTTCTGCGTCCAAAAATCTCCCCCCCTTCTCCCCCCCCCCCACCTTTTCCATCCCCCTTCTCCCCCACCCCTTCTCCTTCCCCCCCTTCACCCTCCCCCCCCCCTTCTCCCTCCCCGTGTTCATCGCGGTGTGTCTGTATCACCTTGGCTTTGCACCGTGTGAATTTCAGACAACGCTTTGTGTGTGTGTGTATTCCACTCTGACAGTCGCCATTCCTGTTCCCATTTTTTCAGGCGACTGCCGGCAATTTGACAGTCGCCGGCAGTCCGCTAAAAAATTGCTTAAGTGGGACTGGCCCATTAGTCATTGAATAGCATCCTCTCAGAGATGGTCTTATTGTCGTGATAATCCAGAACTTAACACAGTGCAGGAGCGATGGTGTCCTTTTGTAGACCTATTTTTCATGTATATAAATAGGTTGTCGAGGAGACTGGTGCTGATAATGACCATTATCGATCTTTCAAAGCTTTTCATTATTGCTATGTTAGATCTACTGGTCAGTAGTCATTGAGATAAGTCAGTTTATTTTTCTTGGAGACGAATGATGAAAGATTTCCAAAGCAAATGGTGACAAAAGACAGCTGAAGCTAAATAGTGCACAATTGATTAGTGTATAGCGGGGACCCGCTGGATCCAGCTAAAAACTAAGTGGACACATGTTGTGTGCTTGAGACATATTTTAATCTGTTAAATACAGTTCCCTACTCCTCAAATGGGCACAGGCATTGGCCAACCTCAAATACACTTAAGGGTCAACCCCGTGACCACGCCTCCCACACCGAGACACCTAACTCCTCCCTCCTGTGCCAAAGGTTCGCTCTGCCAGTGGCCTACTACCAGGTACTGCCATATGACCCACCCCCCCCAGAACCTGAGACACTGAAAATGGACGGGACGCCAAACGAAACAGCCAGATCGCGTAGATATGTCCCCTTGCACAGGGAACTTGCTCGGTCCGGAATAATTCAAGGTGACCTGGGACAGTGGGCACCCACGACGCGGAGGTTGAGCCACCAGTACTGGCTCACTGAGGTCCAGATGGGCTGGCTTTAAATGAGCCACGGATACAGTTTCCTGCCAGCCTCCGATGTCCAAGATGAATGTCTAGTGCCCATGCCGCAGCACCCGAAGTGCAAGGACGACCTCGGGCGCCAGGGCGCAGAAAGACATATGGGCAGTCCACCAACAGCAGTGGCACATGGGATGGGGCCACTTCATGACAAGACGGCGGGATGGGAGCCAGGGCACCAACCCTCCCCCGCAAGTGCACCAACACAGATGACGGCGGTTCCTGGGACCCATAAGCTGTTGGGACAAACTCCCCGGGGATGGTGAGCGGAGCGCCATACACTAGTTCTGCCGAGGATGATGACAAATCCTCCTTGGGGACAGTCCAAATCCCCAGTAGGACCCACGCAACTCGTCCATCCACTCAGGGCCTGTGAGGCGAGTCTTCAGGGCGTCCTTCAGACGGCGGTGGAACTGCTCCAGCAACCCATTCAGCTGGGGATGGTACGCTGTCGAATGGTGGGGCTACGTCTCCAGCAGGCGAGCCATTGCGGACCACAGTTCAGAAGTGATCTGTGCACCGTGGTCCAATGTGATGTCCAGAGGAACCCTGAAGTGGGCCACCTAATTAGCCACGAGGGAACAGGCACAGGACCTTGCATAAGAGTCCATTAGCGGCATGGCCTCCAGCCACTGAGTAAAGTGGTCCACCACTGTCAGCAGGTGCGAAACACCTAGGGACGGAGGCAGCGCCCCACAATGTCCATGTGCACGCCCAGATGTGTCGATGTACCTTAGACGTTTGGCACTGAATGCACGCCTGGGCCCTGCGTCCGACTTGCTTCCGCAGCCCATGCCATATAAACCTTGCGGCCACCATGGCAACAGTGGCCCAAATTGATGGGTAAGCTAACCCGTGCATGACATCGAACACATGACGGCACCAGGCCGCCGGAACAACAGGCCGTGGCTGGCCCGTGGACACGTCGCCCAGGTCCACCGTGGACACGTCGCACAGGATGGAAGTACCGGAGGGACCCAACGGCACATCCTCCAGCACCAAATCTCTTCATCCGCCAGCTGTGCCACAGGCAAGGCGGAGTAGTCTATTACGGAGGCCTGGTTGTGAACAGCTGCGATCGCGTGGTGGGACAAGGCGTCTGCAACCAGGCGATGTGTCGAATGTCAGTTGTAAACTCCGAAATGGACGTTAGCTGGAGGTGCCGACGGGTGGACCAAGGATCTGAGACCTTGGCAAATGCGAAGGTGAGGTGCTTATGGTCCGTGAAGGCTACACATTCCCGGCCATCCAGGAAATACCGGAAATGCCGTACCGCAAGATGCAAGGCGAGCAACAACTGGTCGAAAGCACTGTAGCGCTGTTCCGCAGGGTTGAGCTGGTGGTTGAAAAAGGCGAGAGGCTACCTTTTGCCATTGACTAATTGCTCTAGAACGCCGCCGACAGCAGAGTCCGAGGCATTCAAGGTAAGGGCTGTAGGGGCAAAGTCCCACAGATGTACGAGCATTGTCGTTCCTTTGCCACTTCAAACACCGCCATGGCGATGACGTCCCACTGCATCTCCCGCCTCTTGCCAGTCAACAACTGAAAGAGTGGCCGCATAATTTTAGCTACCGTCGGCACGAAGCGATGATAGAACGTTACCATGCCCATGGACTCCTGGAGGCCCCACATTGTGGAATGCCACGAAAACTGGCAGAACGCCTCAACCCTGTGTGGTAGAGGCACTGCTCCATGCTGCGTCACCAGAATGTCGATGGCCCGGAGGCCGAATTGGCATTTGCCGGGGTTAATCACCAGGCCATGTTCACTAAGTCGCTGGCACAATAAACGTAAGTGGGTGCAGTGCTCCTGCCGCGAGCAACTCGCCACAAGGATGTCATCTAAATAGATGAACAGGAAATTGAGCCCATGCCCCACGGTGTCCATCAGTTGCTGTGCGGCCTTCTTGAGGCCAAAGGCATCCGCAGGAACTCGATTAGGCTGAACGGGGTGATAATAGCCGTCTTTGGGACATCCTCTGCTCGCACGGGGATCTGGTTATATCCGCAGACTAAGTTGAGTTTGGAAAATAGCTCAGCCCCGGCCAGATGGGCTGAGAAATCTTGTATGTGGGGAATGGGGTAACGATCGTCGATTGTCACCTTGTTCAGGCGGTGGTAGTCACCACAAGGCCTCCAACTCTCGGAGTCCTTCGGCACCATATATAGTGGGGAGGCCCATGGGCACCTGGAGCATCGGACGATGCCCATGGACTCCATTTTCCAATACTCCGCCCTCGCTATCAGGGGCTTGTCGGGACAAAGCCTGTGGGCTGGCATGAAGCAGTGAACCCGATGTAAGAATATGGTGCAGCACACCATGTTATGGGCTGGTCAAGTCGAACTTCGGGGTCACCATGTCTGGAAACTTGGCCAATATCTGTGCATATATATTGTTCACCACTGCCATGGGGTTGTGGATTGGCACGGCGAATGGCGTAGGGCACAAGGAGATCTCCTCCAATGTTGAAGCGTGGACAAGGCGTTGTCCTCTCATGCCCACCAGGAGAGATTGCGCCCGCAAGAAATCTGCACCCAGCAACAGCTGGGCCACGTCCGCAACAATGAATGGCCAGGTGAAGTGGCATGCACCAAAGATGATTGGGATAGTGCGAACGCCATAAGTGCAGATGGAACTGCCGTTTGCAGCAGTTAAGGGGGCCCCCGCTTACCAGCACAGGTGTCCACTCTGGTGATGGGCAAAGCACTGACCTCCGCCCCAGTGTCCACCAAGAACCAGAGCCCCGAGCGCCGGTCCCAGACATACAGGCGATGGTTGACTATCGGCGGCCAGCACCGGCGTTTCCCGGAAATGAACATGGCTGGCGGCATTGGTGGGCCACTGAACCCCAGCATTGGCGGTAAAAACACCACATCCTTTTTCTTGGATCCTGCTCAGCCATCCTCCTCTCCTGAGCCACATGTCAGGTCTGTGACTTTTATGAGCGTGGGCCGGTTATGGGCATGGTCTTGGGTCGCTGGGCCTTCCGGGGAGCTGAATCGATGTGGTCCAGCGATTCCAGTGATTCCAGAGATTGCAATGCACACTCCTGCTGCTGGTCAGACATCCACAGCTCGTCGGCGTGTGCCGCTAGCCGGATCGGATCTTCAAAGCTCTCATCCAAGAGCTGCCGGCAGATGTCTTGCGGT
This sequence comes from Raja brachyura, assembly GCA_963514005.1. The sequence goes on from OY740786.1 coordinate 39,597,213, forward strand.
AACTGCTGCAAATTGGTAAATTCAAACAGGGGGCAGGGCTGGTGGTCGCCCAAGTGCATGAGCATCTCGCTCATGTGGGCCCAGGGCTTCCGGTCGCTGTGCATGCCCATGTTGAAGACCAGACAGGCACGTTCAATATGGCTCAGCCCATAGATCCGGAGCAGCAGCTCCTTGAGGCCTGTGTACTTACCCGCCGCCAGCGGGTTATCAAGGAAAGGAATAATCTGATCGGTTGTCCGCTGATCCAGAGCGCTTACCGCATAGTGGTAGTGTCTCGTCGGCTGATATGCCGCGGATGTAGAACTGGGACTCGGCCTTTCGGAACCAAACCACCGGCTGCGATGTCCAAAATGTAGCCAACTTCAGGGAGACCATGTTGAGTTCGGCTTCGCGGGCCTCGTAGGCAGCAACAGCAGAATGCATGTACTTACGAAATTTCCCTTCCAGGATTACACTCCTGAATGTCGGGGTCACCAGTATAGCGGGTACTTGCAGGAGTCCTGCCAAAAACTAAGCAGACACAAGTTGTGTGCTTGAGACGTGTTTTAATCCTTAAGATACAACTCCTTACTCCTCTAATGGGCATGGGCATTGCCCGACCTTAAATACCCCTAATGGTCAACCCCGTGACCTGCACCTCCCACACCGAGACACCTAACTCCTCCCTCCAGAGCCGAGAGTGCACTCTGCCAGTGGTCTACCACCAGCTGCCGCCACAAGTGCACAATTTCAAAACCTGTCCATGAAGTCCATCTGGGCCGATCACTTTCTGAGAGTTTATCTTCATTAAAGCAGATCTGCCTTCAACCATAAAAATATATGGGACAGAGTCAGTGGGTGTTGGGGGGAACGTGTCCTGGTGGAACTTTCTTTGCCTGGTCTAAAAGGGCAAATGAGGGTAGAGATGTGTCATTGCTAAAGATCACCCCTGATTTTGGCTTGTGGCTCATGATGGTATTCAGGCCCTGCCCCAATCGCTTGGCATCCACTTGATCGAACTTAGCCTGCAGCTCGAATCCCAGTCCAACAATAGTTCAATCTACGCAGAGGCATTTTATTTCAATCAATGCATTGGCAGGGGTTTACAATTGGCTATATCAGCCAAATGTTAAGAGAAAGTAGTAAAGTCATCTGATTTTGGTATACTGTAGCGGATCTGTACCTGGATGGAGCACTAGAAAGAGCTTAGATTTGCTATCCCACTGTTAAATAACTTGCTAACATTGGCTGTCAAATCTTGCACGTGGATAATAGCAACATGGACAAAACCTGGATGTCAGCCAGCACCTAAGGAACCGTCCCTTAATAGGAAGTCAATCGCTGCAGGACAGAGTAAAATTGGTGAGGAAGAAAAGTTTTAGTTAACGACTCAAACGTGGCAGCTCATACTGGTTTTGTTGCCTTGCATCCCTCATTGTGGTTTTGTTCTTGTATGTTCTGGTTTTAATTGTGCTCAATAAAATACTTGAAAAAATGCCTGGAAATTTTGATGTGGTGTAATTTGACTGGTATGTGCAATTACTTTTGATTTATTAAATTAATAATCATAAATCCCTGCTTGTGCAGTGAGCGAAAAAGGAAGAATGCAGCCTGATAGTCTGAAAAATAGCGAAGGCATCTGTGGTGATGTTTGCCCTTCATTTGCCTGCGGGGCGGGGGGGGGGGGGGGGGTGGAGGAACAAGTTACATACATTGAAGCAAAGGGTAAAGATACCAATGAGATTACACGGGTGAGGCATTCCTCTGTTCATCTGCTCTGGGAGGGGAAAGGTTCGGGTGAGGAGATTTCGAAGCTTAGACTGTTCTTGTTTCTCAAGGGGCCCATGCTCTTGGCAAGCACAGTATTCATGATATTAAATGGGAGATTCTCCACCGTCAATGGAAAACTGCACACAACAGAAGCACAAAACAGGAAACAGTACAACCATACCCTAAGAGACTACAGCTGCGTGCAGAGCAAGCAATAACTGAGACCCGATTTTGAACTCTGGGCCTCATTGTTCACTGCTTGAGTAGTGAACATAGAACATTACAGCACAGAACAGGCCCATCGGCCCACAATATGTATGCCGAACATTATGTTAAGTTAATCTGATCTCCTCTGCCTGATTGTAATCTCTATATATCCCCATTCCCTGCATATATATGCCTATCTAAAAGCCTCTTAAACCACTATTGTACCTGCTTTTACCACTATCTCTGGCAGCATAATCCAGGCATCTACCACTTTCTGTTTAAAATGTCGACTTGTTCATCTCGTTTAAACTTTTCCCTTCTGACCTTAAAGTTATGTCCTTTAGTCTTTTGCATTTCCACCTTAGGAAAATGGTCCTCACTGTCTACCCTAACCATTCCTCTCATAAATTTTATATATTTCTATCTGGTCTCCCCTCAACCTCCCAGAGAAATGCCCCAGAGAAAACAGAGAAATCGAAGTTTGTCCAACCTCTCCTTACAGCTAATACCCTGCAATCCATGCAACATTCTGGGAAACCTCTTCTGTATCCCTGACAATGTCTCTGAATCCTTCCTGTAAGGAGGCAATTGGAACTGCACACAATACTCTGAATACCGCCCACCAATATTTTATGAAACTGAACGCCCATGGTTGTCAACTCAACAACCTTCATTGAAATATCAATTTGTCCTCCAGGCCTCAAAAAAAAATTCTACACATTCTTAGCTTCCAACATATTATTTCCACTTTCTTTGACCCCCAATTGCATTACATCAAGAAAGCTCAAGACTGAATTAAAAATAACATTTTAAAATGTTATTTAATTACCTTGCTACCCATGCATATGAGTTTTTTCCACCCAACACTGGACTTCTGAAACAGACACTTTATTTTGAACTCCATCCTTGATAGAGATTATCAAAAAGACAGAAGCAGACGTTTAAGGATATACTCAAAGTCTACTTGAAGATTTCCAACTTCATACTGACTTTTGGGAATCTCTAGCTATGACTGTTCGAAGTGAAGAAGGAACTTTCAGGATAATTAATGCAGACTTGAATATCTACAATAGACACACACAGAGACACTATGTGAGTGATGAAGGAAACTGTTCACATATCTACCTCCTTTGCCAGTTGTGCAAGAGCTTGTCTTAGTTTTAATTTATTTTAGTTTTTAGTTTTGGAGATACAATGTGGAAACGAGTTCATGCCAACCATCACACTAGTTCGAAGTTATCCCACTCTCTCATCCACACCCTACACACAAGAGGCAATTTACAGAGGCCAATTAACTTACAAACTTACACATCTTTGGAATGTGAAAGGGGGTTACACAAAAAGCTGGAGAAACTCAACGGGTGCAGCAGCATCTAAGGAGCGAAGAAGATAGGCGACGTTTCGGGTCGAGACCCTTCTTCAGACATTTGGAATGTGAAATGTGGAAAGAAATCGGAGTAGCCTGAGAAAACCAACGTGGTTACAGGTAGAATGTGCAAATTCCACATGGAGAGCTCCTGAGGTTCGGATCGAACCCTGGTCACTGACGCTGTGAGGCAGCATCTCTACCACTGCACCTTGTGCTGCCCAGTTGTTCTCATATTGGCTTAAATTACCGATGAACCTCTAAAACTAGTATTGGATTAAGAATCAGTGAGAGGTGGTAAAAACTGGAATTAACTACCGCAACTTGTTCTAGAGATTGCTAAGTAGTGTGTGATTTTCTCTTCCTACCTGCCCTGTTTATGTGGAGAGGATTGAGTTAAAATTGCTCCCTGTGAGTTTCTCCATATGTTAGCCATGTCCAAGTCATGAAGCTTTCATTTCTGAACCAGTTAATACTGAAAAGTGTGAATTTATATAGATTGGCTGAAACAATGAGAGACAATATAGATAGAACGACACTGTTCTAAAGAGTGTATCGAAACGTAACAGTGGATCCAGGTGTAAAAGAAAAGCCTTTGAAAGTGAGAAAACAGCTCCAGAGAATGGTGAGTGAAAGACATCAGTTTCTGTGATTTGCAAATGCAATTATGTTGTACAGAAACAGGGAAATATATAAACGTATAAAACGTATAAAATATTGATTATGGCATAAATAAAGTATAGGTTGCAATTTTCATCATCTAACTTTAAGAAGGGTGTAAATGTCCTGGAGGGTTGAAGAAAATAATTGTTCTAGTGGTAAGGATTTCAGCTAAAAAGTAAGTGGTGAGGATGGATTGTTCTATGCAAAAAAAAGGTCAGAGAAGATTTAATCACAGACCAATTGCAGCACCAAAGACATTTTGACTCTTCAAATTCATACTAAATCAATAAAAGAACTAGTTGGCTAGTTCCATTATTCAGCCATTTTGTCCTGTAAATTATTTTGTTTCAGATGCTTATCCAGATCTCTTTATGTTAATTATTGATAGGAGCAGAATTAAGCCATCAAGTCTAATCTGCCATTAAAACATGGCTGATCAATCTTTCCCTCTTAACCCCATTCTCTTTCCTTCTCCCCATAACCCCTGACACCTGTACTCATCAATAATCTATCTATTTTTGCCTTAAAAATATCCATTGTCGGCCTCCACATCCTTCTGTGGCAATGAATTCAACAAATTCACCTCCCTCTGACTAAATAAATTTCTCCTCATCTCCTTCCTAAAAGAATGTCCTTTTATTCTGAGGCTATGCCCTCTGGTCCTCCTAGATTCTCCAACTGGTGAAAACTAGTTTGAGTCCAAAATTGAATGTTCTTACACAAACTACTCTGGCTAAGTATTCCAGACCCCAATCACTCACTACATTGAAATATGTATCTTTGCATCTCATTGATTATTACATGCCAATCATCTACATTCTGTGATCCATATTTCTAGATTCCTTCCCCAATGGGAAACATTGGGGAGAAGGCAGGCACGGGTATGAGGAGAAGGCAGGCACGGGTTATTGATTGGGGACGATCAGCCATGATCACAATGAATGGCGGTGCTGGCTCAAAGGGCCGAATGGCCACCTCCTGCACCTATTTTCTATGTTTTCTATTGCTCCCTATCTTCCCTTCATGAGCTGAAATAACTCTATCAATCCTTTTGCAACCTTATCCATTCAAAGGATGACAACTCCAGCTTCTCCTATTCAGACACATAACTAAAGCCTAGACGCAATGAATTGCAGATGCTGGTTTACAAAACAAAGGACACAAAGTTCTGGAGTAACTTAGCTGGTCAAGCGGGTCTGAAGAAGGGTCTCGACCCAAAATATCACCCATTCCTTCTCTCCAGAGATGCTGCCTGTCCCGCTGAGTTACTCCAGCATTTTGCGTCCATCTTTGGGTTAAGCAGCATCTCTGAAGAACATGGATAGTCCCTTCTTCAGACTTATTGTAGTAGGGGGCAAAAAGATAGAAGAGTGGTGAGGCCAAGACAAAACCAAGCAAATGATAGGTGGATGCAGCTGATGGAGGTTTTGATTGGCACATAGTTGGGCAAAGGCCAGATATGAAAAGACAAAAGGTTGGGAGATAAGAAGATTTTGTAAGGATAAAAGAGGCATGACCACTCTCTCTGTCCCCATGATTTGATACTTAAAGAACAAATGGAATACTGATTTAAAATTTTGGGGAAAGAAAACAAGGTAGACATGAAGAAAATCTTTTTATATTCTGAAGAGTCCTGGTCCAGGAACAGCCCATATTGCCCATATTGCCCATATTTCTCTACATCTTTCCTGCCAAGTAACTTTCCAAAAGCCTTTTAGAAAAATAGAAACATAGAAACATAGAAAATAGGTGCAGGAGGAGGCCATTCGGCCCTTTGAGCCAGCACCGCCATTCATTGTGATCATGGCTGATCGTCCCCGATCAATAACCCGTGCCTGCCTTCTCCCCATATCCCTTGACTCCACTTGCCCCCAGAGCTCTATCTAACTCTCTCTTAAATCCATCCAGTGACTTGGCCTCCACTGCCCTCTCTGGCAGGAAATTCCATAAATTCACAACTCTCTGGGTGAAAAGGTTTTTTCTCACCTCAGTCTTAAATGACCTCCCCTTTATTCTAAGACTGTGGCCCTTGGTTCTGGACTCGCCCAACATTGGGAACATTTTTTATGCATCTAGCTTGCCCAGTCCTTTTATAATTTTATATGTTTCTATAAGATCCCCCTCATCCTTCAAAACACCAGTGAATACAAGCCTAGTCTTTTCAATCTTTCCTTATATGACAGTCCCGCCATCCCAGGGATCAATCTCGTGGATCTACGCTGTACTGCCTCAATCACAAGGATGTCCTTCCTCAAATTAGGAGAACAAAACTGTACACAATACTACAGATGTGGCCTCACCAGAGCCCTATACAACTGCAGAAGAACCTCTTTACTCCTATACTGAAATCCTCTTGTTATGAAGGCCAACATTTCATTAGCTTTTTTCACTGCCTGCTGTACCTGTAAGCCAACTTTCAGGTCGCCCAGGTCTCGCTGCACCTCCCCCTTACCTAACCTAACCCCATTGAGATAATAATCTGCCCCCTTGTTTTTACCGCCAAAGTGGATAACCTCACATTTCTCTATATTATACTGCACCTGCCATGCATCTGCCCATTCACTCAACCTGTCCAGGTCACCCTGCAACCTCCTAACATCCTCTTCACAGTTCACTCTGCCACCCAACTTTGTGTCATCCACAAACTTGCTAATGCTGCTCCTAATTCCCTCTTCCAAATCATGAATATATATGGAAAACAGTTGCGGCCCCAACACTGAGCCTTGCGGCATTCCACTCGCCACTGCCTGCCATTCTGAAAAGGACCCGTTTACTCCTACTCTTTGCCAACCAATTTTCTATCCATGTCAACACCCTACCCCCAATACCATGTGCTCTAATTTTAGCCATTTTGCATGGTGCATTCACCTCCTCCCCTGACAGCTTGCTCAAAATATTCAACATCCTCTGTGTGAAAAACCTACACCTCGTATCTCATTTACCTGTCTTCCCTCTCACCTTAATATGTCCTCTAGTTCTAAATTTCCCTGCCCTGGGGAAAAAATAAATCCTATCAATGCCCTTCATATTTTGCAAGTCTCAACAGGCCACCTTTTAGTCTGCTTTTCAATGAGAGTAAACCAAGCCTATTTAATCTCTCCTTTCAAATGCAAGCAACATCCTGGTGAATCTTTTTTCTCCTTACGTTAACACATACTTGCTGCGATGTGACAACTAGAACTATACATTATATAATACTCTCAGCGTCATCTAATCCATGTTCTGTGCAACAGCTTGCACTTCAAGGTCTCACTGTACTTTAAGGTCCCTGCCATTTACGCTCCAACTGAATATATGGCATACATGCTCCCAAATTGGATTACCACGCACTGCTCTAGCTGCTCCATGTCCTGCCATAATTTTAAACAACTTTCTTCATTATCTGCAACACAACTAAATGTTGTGATCAATTTACCAATCATATCCCAAGCATACACCTGTGGAGGATATGGAAATGTCATCATCCATGACCTCCACAGATGATGCCTGATCCATTGACCAATGTCCGAGGCCCAATCCCTGTGGTACACCGTTGTGCAGAGTTCCAGTCACAAAAACACCCATCCACCACTCCCCTCTCCTATTATGCAACCAATGTTTATCCCTTGTGATTTTAATTTCTGGATCAGTCAAATGTTAGAAAGCAGAGAGAGGAGTTTTGCTTTCAAATGGAAACAAGGGGCTGCGGAGGTGATAACCAGATCACTAGCTATTCACTATTATATTGAAGAGTTGGTTGAACACACGGAAGGTGAAGTATCTGAATTTATTGATGTCAAGCTGGGTAAACCAGGCATGATGAGGAGCCAAGGATCTGCAAAGAGATATAGAAAGATTAATGAGGTTGAAAAGAGGGTGGCAGATGGAATATAAAGAATGAAAATATTCACTTTGGTAGATGTTATTTGAACAGTCTTGTATCAGAATGTCAAGAACTGGTCTTTACACTTGAGTTTGTTGAATGTGAGTCCTGATGCCAAGGATTTTGACTTGGGAGACTGGCATTAGTTCATTTATCCTTCCAGTAAGGAGGATTTTGAAGAGGCAACATTGGTGGCATTTCTTCAGTGCTCTAATGTATCCATAGTAGATAGACCAGGTTTCTAAAGAACGGTTGTGGGTAGGGATTGTTGCTATTCTGAGAGAATTGTCAAAGCACATTTCAACTATACAACAAGTGGATAATCACTTTTCAGCTGTATGAAAGAATGCCTCAGCTGATATAGAAACATATAAACATAGAAAATAGGTGCAGGAGTAGGCCGTTCGGCCCTTCGAGCCTGCACCGCCATTCAATGTGATCATGGCTGATCATCCAACTCAGTATCCCGTACCTGCCTTCTCTCCATACCCCCGATCCCTTTAGCCACAAGTGCCACATCTAACGCCCTCTTAAATATAGCCAATGAACTGGCCTCAACTACCTTCTGTGGCAGAGAATTCCAGAGACTCACGACTCTCTGTGTAAAGAATGTTTTCCTCATTTCGGTCCTAAAGGAATTCCCCCTTATCCTTAGACTGTGACCCCTTGTTCTGGACTCCCCCAACATCGGGAACAATCTTCCAGCATCTAGCTTGTCCAACCCCTTAAGAATTTTGTAAGTTTCTATAAGATCCCCCCTCAATCTTCTAAATTCCAGCGAGAATCCAGCGAAATTCCAGCGAAATATCAAGACTGTGCTGAGGGAGTGCCCAAGCTAAGAGTGAGTTAAGCAATGTAAATCATTAATTGGCACTGACAACTCCAGCACTTACTGGATAACAAAGCTTTAACTGTTGTTGCCCTGGAATTAGGTGCAGCCAAGATTCATGAAATTATTTCCTGCAATTAAAGAATTATCATTGGAGGAGATATTGAATAAGACTCACAGGAGCGATAAGAGTTGAACTTAGGGAGCCATGAAAGATTTTGAGAAGAATCAATGTAGTAGATGTTGAGAAGCTGATTAGCAATGATCCCATTGAATGTTGGAACAGGCTAAAGAGGTCGCATGGGCTTAAATGTCCTCTGAGACCCACATTCCAAGAATAGCATGCAGTTTATGATTAACTTTGGCACTGGCATGTAAAAGAGAAATGGGAGAATATTGAAAGGAAAAGTTAAATATGTTGAACATACTAAAAGAAAAAGGACAAGAAGCAGATGCAGAATTAAAATTGCCCTCCAATTATGTATAGTCATTGCATCTAATTTTCCCTTCAGCAAGATCTCTGTGCTGTAGAGCTTTAATACCAGGCTGTTTGTTCTGAGCAGGCATATGCATTCCAGTGACATTCGAAGCTGGTGGCGTGGAGCCTCCTTCAATAATCCAGCCAGTTGTACGGCAAATAATTTAACACTATGTACCAAAGAGTATTGTCTTGAAATTGCAAGTGTTCAAATGATAACAAATAAAAAAATTACATAATACATTTGTTTGGAAAATAAATGATTGAAATAAAAATCATGGCTGGAGATAAATCATAAAGAAGAGATGATGGAATGCATTAAATGCCTTGGAGGATAAACATACACCTTATCGGCTGATAATATTTGACAGGAGAAAATACACCATTGACTGAAATAAAGAAATCTGACTGCTTTTGCCCCAACACATTCAGGAAGCCAAAATCAGATTCTTACTGTTTTCCTCTATGAGCCAGAAAGAAAGTGCCTGGAATATCTTTGACAGGAATGTCTTGTTCCTCTGAGATAGTCTAAAATCATTTTCCCCCTGCCTCAAAAGAAAACTGAATAAATGTTTTCCCTTCCATTTGTATGTTTAACTACCTCTCACGGAGATTTAAGACACACATAGGAAAATTGATTTTGAATAAAGCCAGATATTATGAACTTTTCATACAAATAACAGAATACAGCTTTCCTGGCAACTGATTTGGCATTTAGAAATGTTGGCCAAACAGTTTACGTAATTACATTTCATGCAATACAAAATGGTTGGGCTTCTCTGTGGCCATGACAGTCTTTTTTCATTAAAAAATGTTACAAGTTGAAGCAGTGCGTTTAGATCTACTAATACATATATGCATAATGCAAATATACACATGCACACAAACATTATATAAGTATAGGTATCACAAAAGCACTGAGGAATAATCACCTACTTGGCTAGAGTCTTGGCTGAAAGCATAGCATTCAACCGTGTGATTTTTTTAGGTAAAAGCCAGTTTTATAGATGCCTTTGCCATGAGTGATGCAGCTATTAATTTTATCAGATTCACCCAAATAACTTATTTGCAGTTCACTGGTGAATTTGGGTTTGTTAGGATGCACAAATAACTCTTTTTCAGTAAATAAAGCCAATGGTAGCAGAATGTTGTCACCCGCACATCTCTCCAGCAATCTTCTTCAAATTCCTACTCAAATTCCATTCATTTACTCTTATCTCTATTGAACCATAGGCAGCACAGTGGTATAGCAGTAGAGTTGCTGCCTTACAGCACCAGAGATCTGGGTTCGATCCTGACTATGGGTGCTGCCTGTGCTGTGTTTGTACGTTCTCCCTGTGTGAGTGGGATTTCTCCAGCTACTTCGGTTTCCTTCCACATTCCAATGGTGTTTTGTAAGTGAATTGGCTTCTGCAAAATGTCCCTAGTGTATAGGATAGAACTAGTGTATGGGTGATCATTGGTCAGTGTGGACTCGGTGGGCTGAAGCACCTGTTTCTACGCTGTATCTCTAAACTAAACTAAACTAAACCAGGTGTCAGTGCTCTTGCTTTGACAGTGGCCGGCATCGGAAAATGTCTTCATTAATTGTTTGGATATTGTTGATCATATTCAGATTTAATTGCTTCACCAATGTTGACTGCCCCTACAGCTGCCATGGCCATGACATCTGAAATCCCTTCCTTAAACATCTGCTGCTCCTTCCTATGTTCCTTAAAAATCTATCTCTTCCACTAAGGATTTGGTAATTTGCCTATATGCCTCTTCAAGCTGCTCGCTTCAAATTTATTTTGATAATAGTTTCACCAGATGACATGGTGTTGTGTTGAGCTTTCTACATCAGTAAAAGTTGTTAATTCCAGGAGGAGTTTCAAACAAAAGGGGGAAATGTTAAAAGAGAACAAAAACAGCTTTTTTGCATCATATGTAGCCGAAAGTGAGATTGATCCCACTTCAGAAAGGCAATATAATATATATACATATGTGGCATTTTAAAATAACTGCCAATTCTCCTGAATAAAAACTAAGGTTAAGGTGGCATTGAAACAATATGCCTTTTAACTAAGTAGTTTTTTTCCCATGGCATGAGTGTCTTTATAGCCTGAAGAGTCCCTTATGAAACACATGGGATTATAGATTGACATTGGCTGCAATGCGAAAGCAGTATTGCATTTTACTTCGGAGTCACGTGAGTGACTACGTGAAGAACCCCGTACAGCCGTTCGTGCGTCATTGCGTCAGACGTTTTTCATGCAGACGACTGTGGAGCAGCGCAGCTCCTCCATGGTAAGTCTAAAAAAGTTGCAGGTAAGTGTTATTTTTCTTACCTGTTCTAGGTCTCTGCAGGAACCTCCGGGGTTTTTGCAGTGGATGTTCGCGATAGCCGACGAGGGAACCAGCCTAGGGCTTTGGGGGAAAACCCTGGTCCGACCGCGGAAGCGGAGAGCTGGGAAAGTCGGGTTCGCGATCGGAGTCACTGATAACGCGGTCAGTGACTCCACTCGTTGGGTTCCCGGGTAGGGGAAACCCGAGAATAGTGCGGTTTTAGACCGCAGTAGTCCCTAGGGGATGGGGCTTAACGGACCTGAACGGTCTGCCTGGGTTCCCGGGGAGGATAAACTCAAGCATATGCGGTTCTAGACCGCAGTAGTCCCGGGGACATTGGGTAAAACTAGCTTAAATGGTTAAGCTGGGTTCCCGGTGCAGGGGAAACCCAAATATATGCGGTTTACATCGCAGTAGTCCCCAGCGCATGGGGTTAAAACAAACCTAAAGGTTAGGCTGGGTTCCCGGTGCAGGGGAAACCCAGGTATATGTGTGGTTCCCAGACCACAGTAGTCCCCAGGTAATGGGGTTAATTCACATAAATCATTAGCCTGCGTGCCATGAGGGTACCGTGGGTATATATTTATATATATATTATACTTATATGGATTCCTGGTGAGGGGAAATTCACTTATGGGGTTCTCAAACTACAATAATCCCCAGGATATGGGGACAACTGACAAAATAGTCAGTACAATTGGGAAAGTTGGGAGATTTCACCTCTAGGAATTAATTTAGAGAGCAGCACTTTTGGGTAGGGCTGCTTCATGGGAATGTCAAGTTATGGCAGTGCCAGCCTATGGGAAAGGCTGTGTCAGCAGTACCTTTGTTTAGGACTGCTAATGGGGATGCCAAGCTATGGTAGGCTAGCCTGATGGAGAGGCTGTGCCAGCAGTACCTTTGCTCAGGACTGCTCATGGGGATGCCAAGCTATGGCAGGCTAGCCTATTGGAGAGGCTGTGCCAGCAGCACCTTTGCTCAGGGCTGCTCATGGGGATACCAAACTATGGCAGGCTAGCCTATTGCAGAGGCGGTGCCAGCAGTACCTTTGCTCAGGACTGCTCTAAGGGAATGCCAAGTTATGGTAGGCTAGCCTATTGGAGAGGTTATGCCAGCAGCACCTTTGCTCAGGGCTGCTTGATGAGAATGCCAAATCTATGGCAAATACTGGGCTATGGGAAAGTCCAGGCCAGCAGCTACTTTGTTCAGGGCTGCTTCATGGGCACCAGGGGTACCTTGTTAGGGCTGCTTTATGGGAATAGCAGTTTAGTAGGGTATTCCCATTCACAGTGATCATGGGGGATGAGGAGGCATTGTTAGGATAAGGCAATATAACAGAATGATGACAAAAGTATTCAAAGAAAACTATACACAGTTTAAAAGCGCTTGTGCTAAAATCCGCTGTCTAGTCTCAAACTATATTTGAGAAATTGGGCTCCTCTATCCAGTTAGATTAAGTCCTATCAAATAGATTTGTAGGATGTTGGGATTTACTTTTAGGTATTCAATTGGCCATGATGCCGGCCTGGGCAACAGATTGCAGTCAATAAGACTTTGGTAACAGTTGTTGGTATAAAACAGTTCTAGTCGTTGGACTAATTGTTAAGTGCATAGATGCAATTCAGGTGTGTAAGTAGTGCAACAGTTATTTTGTTAAATGGTTAATTAGTAAGTGCCATCTAGGTCATTGTTAACACCAGCTGAAATTAATAATGTCACGATGATGGACAAACAGTGTTCATTACTGCTCTAGTAGTTGTTAGGTAAACCTTTTATTCTATTGCAAATTGGTGCTAATGGCCTAAATGGGAAATGGTGTCAGCAGGGCTTTGTAGCAGGCCTGCTTTATGGCTCCCTCATGTAAGAGGTGAGCATGTGGGATTGGTATAGTTTAACGCCGAGTCTGAGGGTATAGCCATAGAGCATGCCCAAGAGATCGGGGCATGTGCCAGAGGTCTATGCCTGGCAAGAAAGTTACCATCCCAAACACAATATGCAGTGAACACCGCTCTGAGGGGGACATTACAGTTGGCTGCCGAATCCTCTATTCAGGTAAGACTTTTCCATAGGTGTAACCTGGAGGGCGAAGCACAAGCTATTGGAACAAGCAAGGTTTCATAGTTTTGGCAACAATGCATCCCATGTCTTTTTTGGCAGTAGCGGTTCACTGAAGTTGCTGGCAGCATGAAAGCTGGCCAGAGGTTCCACGCACTGGACTTGTGCTACTCTACAATTAAGGGACCACTTGCAATTTGGTAAGGTGTATACTTAGTTATACAGTACAAATGATTGAGACATTATCAGCTTCTTTGAACGGTAAATGTAAAATGTACAATATTGGTTTCAAGCAGGTTAGAATTGGACAGGTTCAGTATAAGGACCAAGATTTTCTTGCTAGACTGGCTCGGAAATGAGGCCACAGTTGCTATTTAAGGTAGTTACCAAGTAGCTGAAAGATCATCTCGAGTTTGGAGATGGAACAGATTTGCATGACTTGCCCAAAAAGTTCTGTTATTAGTATCAACTATTTATAGACTCTACGGGCATTGTATGGGCTATAGAGTGATTGGAAAAATAAGCATATTGTCATGCTCATGTTCAGGTTGATGCATTGTGATGGCATATGTTAGTCACGAGGGTGCAATCGGTTAAAGAATCACTGGAATGGTTACATAATTTTGTTGCCACAGGAGAATCATCAAGTGTGGGTAATGGCAACACAGAGTTGGTGTTGAATCGCACTGTATTATGAAATTCTGGTTCAATGGAACCCCTTGTATGAATATATGTATATGTGTATACATATGTATGTTGGTTTCATGTTTATTTCACTGGTTGCAAAATAGTTGGCATAGCAGTGGCAAAAGATACATTCTCGCCAAAAGGAGCAGGTGGGTCTTTTATGGCTACCTCCATTTTGTCTCATCAATCGAGGTTACAAATAAAGTCATTAAGAGGCTTTAAGTTCCTATTGTGTGATTATGCAAATTGATTCCCGATTTGTTGCGAATAATTATATAACCTTATTGGTTATTTTAAACTTGAATTTGCTTGTTCAGCCTGAGGCTTCGGAAATCAGATGTTGCATGATAAACTCAAAGTTATGTTCTGCAGGTCTAACAAACTGCCCTAAGGTTTGGGTTGTTACATCTATCCTTCTATGTGTTCAAAGTGTTTGCATAGCACCAAACGGCTGAATTTCTTTTCCAGGAGATGAAAGAGTTTGTTATGCTTATGTTCCATGGAAAATGGTATTGATTGCTAATGTTTCGAGTTCATGCTAAATGATTGTCTGTTACTTATGGAGTTATACGGCCATTAATTGGCTCGATGAGCTTCCTCATTGAATTGGCTGTAACAAACAAGACTCGCTGTCGGGTTCACACCGGTTATCAAGGGGTGGGATATCTTCAACATAGGTCCCAGGACCAGTATAATGCCATATGCGATGTTGATATTTGTGAACACTATTTCACCAGGAGGCAGCAACTATATCCTTAAATTTGGCTGGAGTTTATTAGGTAGTTATCCTTCTGGCACTGGTTTAGTGCAGCAGGTTCAGTCGCTAAATAATTGTGATGGTACAGGATGATAATGTCTGTAAATTATAATATATAATATGTTATAAATACTTGAGCAGACCAGAAGGGGGTCAGGTCTCAAAATAGTCACAGGCATACCAGGGGACCTTTGATAAGGTAAGCACACATGTATACAACAATATGTCAAGGTCATCAAGAGCCTTGGAGTTCTGGACTAGCAATGTTGTTAGTCACAAAGAATTTGGGAGAACGTATTTTTCATGGCATTCCAGATGAGGAAAACGGAGTTGTGTTATGTACTAATGGATTCTGTTTCCAGATCTCATTCCACCAGGGCTGCTACAACATCAGCAGCAAGGGTATTTATGTTCCGCTGGGTCGCATTGTTGCGGCTGGAGTATGGTCCATCGAATGAATCTCCAAACATCTGTAATGACCCATTGGTGAACCAGGAGTATTGTTAACTCTATTTATGTTCTGGTTATATGTTCCATCTGGGTGAGAGATGGAAATATTATTGTTTCATTTAAACAGCATCAGCATGTTTTACATCTATTATGACTGTATGCATTATGAATGTTTTCCCTTCATTTGTCAATGAAGCAGCTGTGGTTGTGTATACTCGTTTCACACGGCATGAAATCACAGAGCTTTGAAATCTTCACGTAGTCACTCACGTGACTCCGAAGTAAAATAGTAAGATTAAACGAGAACTTACCAGTTTGAAGTTTGATCTTTATTTTATGAGGAGTCGAGTTGAGGGACTACGTGCCCTCCGCTCCCAGCCCTCATAGATTTCATCTGGTAGTTCTAGTCTTTATCTTACATTATACTTCAGTTATTATTTGCTGTGATTTCACACCGTTGCTTTGAAGATTGACGCACGAACGGCTGTACGGGGTTCTTCACGTAGTCCCTCAACTCGACTCCTCATAAAATAAAGATCAAACTTCAAACTGGTAAGTTCTCATTTAATCTTACTATTTGATCTTGTTAATTGATGGCATGGCGAATTAAATTGAAATCGCACCATTCATTTAATAATGTGGTTCAATATTTTTTCTCAAAAGTAAGCCACAGACTGGGATCAGTCCCAAAAACATTGGCTTGCAATGTGAGTTAGCCTCTTTGTAGGAAGATCAAGGGCTGCATCATGTTCTGTCCAGTATGCTTCCCACACTTGGCCATAGTATTAATCCTCTGTCTGCATTTCCTTGCTGTGCCACACATGGGACCCATTAAACTGAAGTCATAACATGGTGCACCAAGTGACAACACACCTCTGGGACTCTACTCTGGTGTTGCATGCTTAGCCTCCTGCTCCACTCTCTCCACACCCCTAACGGTGTGGTTAAACACAGCTCCAATACCATCTATAAATTTGCTGATGACATTACTGTTGCTCATTGAATCATGGGTGATGATGTCAACATGCGGGTGAGAAATAAAACACCTGATTGAATGGTGCTGCAACAATAACCTCTTGCTCAGCTTGACAAGACCAAGGAACTAATCTAAGTTGACTTCAGAAAGGGCAAGTCATGAGTCCACATGCCAGTTTTTATTGGTAGGCCAGCAGTGGAGAGAATTAGCAGCTTCAAATTCTTGGGCATTACCATCTCAGTTGAATTGTCCTGGGCCCAACACATAGATGTAATCATGAAGGAGGCATGGCAGCTTTTATTTTCTTTGAAGTTTAAAGTTGTTGAGAATATAATGGAATACGTTTAGTAGACTTTAGAAATACAGTGCAAAAACAGGCCCTTCAGCCCACCGGGTGCACGCCGACTAACAACCACCCAATAAAAGTAATATTCTGACGAAGTATTACAGATGCACAGTAGAACAATCTAAGATGGCGCCTACCTGCGGCGACATTTTGCCAGTGGCACAACAGAAATTCTTCAAATATAGTATTTCTGAGATCACTTGTACAAAAAGAAGCTGCAGAAATCAACGATATAAGTAGAGAGCTGCTAACGTATTTAAATGCATTAGCGCTACTGCGAACTCCCGAAGATAGCGACGGTAAGGGAATCCCCGAATGGAGAGGAATCCCCGACCTCGTGGGGGCGCACAGGTATAGAAAGTACTGTACCTGTAAATACCGGGGAGGCCTTCATGGAGTCCGGAATCGAGGCCGTGGGGCAGGATCTCCCGCAAAGGAGCTGGAGGTGCTGACTGTAAGGGAATTCCCGATCTCAAGGGAACCCCCGACCTCGCAAAGACTCACAAGTACTGTACCTTTAAACACCGAGGAGGACAGAAACGTGGCCATCGGGCAGGACTACCACTATCCTACTGGCCATCGTACAGTCACTACAAAACAAAGTGGAGGATTAAGGGCAAGGCTGCTTTACCATAGGGAGCTGAGGGAATGCTCTGTTCTGTTTCACAGAGACATGGCTCACCTCCAGCTCCCCAGACTCAGCAGTCCAGGATTCTCCATCCATTGTATGGACCATACACAGGCTTCTGGGAAAGGGAGAGGAGGGGGCGTCAGCCTCATCATCAACTCTGCGTGGTGCTCAGACGTGGCAGTCCTATACAACTCCTGCTCTCAACACCTCGAATATCTGGCGGTGAGATGCTGTCCCTTCTAACTACTGAGGGAATTCTCCTCCATCCTGACCGTGGTCTACACCCCAGGCACAAGTTTGCTTACCCCGAGGCACTTACCACTGTAGCCGGGGACTTCAACAAAGCAAACCTTAAGAAATCGCTCCCTAACTTCCACCAACATGCCTCCTGCAGCACCAGAGGACCAAACACCCTCGACCACTGCTACTTGACTGTCAAGGAAGCATATCACTCTATCCCTTGCCCTCACTTTGGTAAATCCGACCATACCATGGTGCTGCTTCCTCCAGGTAGCAATTGAAGAGCGCACCCCCAGAGGTGAGGACTGTACAGAGCTGGTGGGGGGGGGGGGGGGGAAACAGAGGAACAACTCCAGGATTGTTTGGAGTCTGTAGACTGGGCAATGTCCTGGGACTCGGCAACGGAACTGAATGAATACACCACAGTCGCAACAGACTTCATAAAGACATGTTTGGAGGACTGCATCCTAACAAAACCCTTCCAAGTATTTCCTAACCAGAAGCCATGGATGAACCATGAGATGAGCACTCTTCTGAAGACCAGATCCCGGGCATTCAGGTCTGAAGATACAGAGGCCTACAAGAAGTCCAGATACGACCTTGGTAAGTCCATCAAAAAGGCCAAAAGGGACTTCTGCTCCAAGCTGGAGGATGAGATAGATGTTCAGCAACTGTGGCGGGGCTTGAATGCAATCACCTACAAGGCGAAATCAAGAGGCAGCTCAAATGTCAACGAAGCATCACTCCCTGACGAGCTCAATGCAGTTTACGTACGCTTTGATAGGGAGAACACTGATGTGCCTTCCCGAGCCCCCATTCGCTGTGATCGGATTTTGGTCACAGTCACAGAGGCCAACGTCAGAAGATCCTTCAGAGGAGTGAACCCTCGGAAAGTGCCTGGACCTGATGGTATACCCGGGCGTGTTTTAAAAACTTGTGCGGTCCAACTGGCTGGAGCTTTTACGGACATTTTCAACCTCTCACCTGAGGCCTGAGATTCCCACCTGCTTTAAAAGGGCATCAATAATACCGGAGCCCAAGAAGAGCAAGGTGACATGCCTCAATAACTATCGACCTATTGGCACTAACATCTGTGGTGATGAAGTGCTTTGAGAGGCTGATCATGGTGCAAATCAAATCATACCTCAACAAAACCCTGGACCCACTGCAGTTCGCTTACCGCCACAACATATCAACGGCGGATGCAATTTCACTACCTCTCCACTCCGTTCTGGACCACTTGGACAACAAAAACTCATATGTCCGACTGTTATTCATTGACTACAGATCAGCATTTAATACCATGTCCCCTCCAAGCTGGTCACCAAGCTCTCAGATCTGGGTCTCGGCGCATCCCTCTGCAATTGGATCCTCGACTTCCTCATTCACAGACCACAGCCTGTCGGTATTGGTGGAAATGTGTCATCCTCGATAACAATCAGCATGGGAGCACCTCAAGGCTGCGTGCTCAGCCCCCTGCTGTACTAACTCTATACTCATGAGTGCGTGGCTGGACATAGTGAGAACTCTATCATCAAGTTCGCTGGTGACACCACTTTTGCGGGACGTATCACTGATGGGGACGAGTCAGAGTATAGAAGTGAAATCGATCGATTGACCAAATGGTGCCTGCACAATAACCTGGTTCTCTACACCAGCAAAACCAAGGAACTGATTGTGGACTTCGGAAGGGGTTGGATGGGGACCCACATTCCGTTTATATCAATGGGTCTATGGTGGAAAATGTCAAGAACTTCAAATTCCATGGCGTGCATATTTCCGAAGATCTCTCCTGGTCTCAAAACACTGATGAAATCATAAAGAAAATAGAACAGCACCTTTACTTCCTGAGAAGACTATGGAAAGTCGATATGTCAAGAAGGACTTTCTCGACCTTCTACAGATGCACAGTAGAGAGCATACTGACCGGTTGCATCATGCCTTGGTACGGCAACCTGAACGTCCAAGAACAGAAAAGGCTGCAAAAAGTAGTAAACACTACCCAATCCATCATCGGCTCTGATCTCCCTGCCCTCGAGGGGACCTATCGCAATCGCTGCCTCAAAAAGGCTGTCAGCATCATATCCAATGACTATCGACCTGTGGCACTAACGCCTGTGGTAATGAAGTGCTTCGAGAGGTTGATCATGGCGCAAATCAACTCCTACCTCAAAAAACCTGGACCCACTGCAGTTCACTTACCGCCGCAACAGATCAACGGTGGACGCGATCTCACTGGCCCTCCACTCCGCTCTGGACCACTTGGACAACAAAAACTCATATGTCAGGCTGCTATTTATTGACTACAGCTCGGCATTTAACACAATCATCCCCTCCAAGCTGGTTACCAAACTCGCAGAACTGGGTCTCTGCACATCCCTCTGCAATTGGACCCTCGACTTCCTCACCCACAGACCACAGTCTGTTCGTATTGGTGGAAATGTGTCAGACTCGATAACAATCAGCACGGGAGCACCTCAGGGCTGCGTGCTCAGCCCCCTGCTGTACTCACTCTATACTCATGACTGCGTAGCCGGTCATAGCGCGAACTCCATCATCAAGTTCGCTGACGACACCACTATTGTGGGACGTATCACTGATGGGGATGAGTCCGACTATAGAAGAGAGATTGAGCGACTGTCCATATTGTGCCAACACAACAACCTGGCCCTCAACACCAGCAAAACCTAAGGAACTGATTGTGGACTTTGGAAGGAGTAGGATGGGGACCCACAGTCCTGTTTATATCAACGGGTCGATGGTTGAAAGGGTCAAGAGCTTCAAATTCCTGGGCGTGCACATCTGTGAGGATCTTTCCTGGTCCGAGAACACAGATGCAATTATTAAGAAAGCTCATCAGCGCCTCTACTTCCTGAGAAGATTACGGAGAGTTGGTCTGTCAAAGAGGACTCTCTCTAACTTCTACAGGTGTACAGTAGAGAGCTTGCTGACTGGTTGCATCGTGGCTTGGTTCGGCAACTTGAGCGCCCTGGAGAGGAAAAGACTCCAAAAAGTGGTAAACACTGCCCAGTCCATCATCGGCTCTGACCTTCCTTCCATTGAGGGGATTTATCACAGTCGCTGCCTCAAAAAGGCTGGCAGCATCATCAAGGACCCACACCACCCTAGCCACACACTCATCTCCCTGCTACCTTCGGGTAGAAGGTACAGGAGCCTGAAGACTGCAACAACCCGGTTTAAGAATAGCTACTTCCCCACAGCCATCAGGCTATTAAACCTGGCTCGGAACTCTAATCATTAATATCCCTTCATCTGTTATTTGCACTTTATTAATTTATTAAGTCATGGGTGTATTTATGTATAGAATTGTAGTCAATGCCTTCTATGTTCTGTTGTGCTATGCAAAGAAAGTTTTTCATTGTCCTGTCAGGGGCACATGACAATAAACTCTTTTGACTTTGACTTTGACTTTGTTGTGATGCAGCAAGCAAGAATTTCATTGTCCTATCTGGAGTTTAATGCTGATAAATGTGAGGTGCTACATCTTAGCAGGACAAATCAAAATAGGACGTAAATGGTAGGGAATTGAGGAATGCTGTGGAACAGGGATCTAGGAATAACTGTGCATAGTTCCCTGAAGGTGGAATCGCATGTAGATAGGGTGGTAAAGAAAGCTTTTGGTGTTCTGGCCTTTATAAATCAGAGCATTGAATATAGGACTAGGGAAGTAATGTTAAAATTGTACAAGGCATTGGTGAGACCAATTCTGGAGTATGGTGTACAATTTTGGTCGCCTAATTATAGGAAGGATGTCAACAAAATAGAGAGAGTACAGAGGAGATTTACTAGAATGTTGCCTGGGTTCCAGCAACTAAGTTACAGAGAAAGGTTGAACAAGTTAGGTCTTTATTCTTTGGAGCACAGAAGGTTAAGGGGGGACTTGATTGAGGTCATTAAAATGATGAAAGGGATAGACAGAGTTGATGTGGATAAGCTTTTCCCATAGAGGGTAGGGAAGATTCAAACACGAGGGCATGACATGAGAATTAAGGAACAGAAGTTGAGGGGGAACTTCTTTACTCAGAGAGTGGTGGCTGTGTGAATGATCTTCCTGCAGATGTGGTGGAGGCAGGATCGATTTAAAAATTTAAAAGTAAAGTGGATAGGTATATGGATGGGAAGGGAATGGAGGAGTATGGTCTGAGTGCAGATAGATGGGACTAGGGGAAAATAAATGGTCGGCACGGACTGGAAGGGCCGAGAAGGCCTGTATCTGTGCTGTAATTGTTATATGGTTATATGGTTATCTGGGACACTAGACAATTAACCCTCTTGACTTGACTTGACTTGGAGTTATGCTGACTAGTTACATCATGACCTGGTGTGGCAATTCCAACACACAGGAATGCAAAAGGCTACAGAGAGTGGTGGACTCAGCCCCATCCAACACATGCACAGCCCTCCACACCACCAAAGTGATTTTTATGAGCACTTCCTCAAGAAGGCATCATCTGTCCTCAAGGATTTGCGCCATCTTGGCCATGCCGTCTACTTGCTACCACCATCAGGCAGGACAAAGAGAAGTCACACAAACTTGATTGAGTTTTTTAGAAAAGTGACAAAGTGGCTGCTGCTTGCATGGATTTTAATAAGACATTTAATGTCTGCCTAATAGCCGCAGCTCAACTGCAGTCAGTCTTTTTTTTTTATTTTGTGGGGGGGGGGGGGGGGGATCATTTAATCTCTTCCCTGTACGGGGAACCCGACTATTCCCTGTTGGGTCTCCAGTGTTGCGGCCTGCGGACTCACCATTGCGGAGCTGGCTGACCGGATGGGGAGATCTGTGCCTGCGCGCGGCTGCGACCTGACTTCGGAGGCTCTGGGCGCAGGCCCGGTGGACAGGAACATCAGGAGCTCGCAGGTCCCTGGTGGGAGACCGCTTTTCGGAGCTCCCGCAACGGCAACTTCTCCCGCCGGAATAGCAGGGTTTAAAGGACAGAGTGGGGCCTAACATCACCCGCCGGGGGCTTTAACATCGTGTGCCCCAGTCGCCTCGACACTGCAGTTGGACTGCTGGACCGCAGGAGATGAACAAAGGGAAGAAATACAACTTTTGCCTTCCATCACAGTGAGGAGGTGTTGGAGATTCACTGTGATGGATGTTTGTGTAAATTGTGTTAAATGTGGGTCATCGTTTTTTTTGTAATGTAAAACAAAGACTGTAGGAATGAAATTTCATTCAAACCTTGTCTGTTTGAATGCAAATAAAAGACACTTTACTTCGGAGTCATGTGAGTGACTACGTGAAGAAGCCCAGCCAGAGCGCATGCTTGTCATTACGTCAGATGCATTGGAAAGCACCGGACTGGTGGGGAAAAGCTCCTGCCAACAGTAAGTTTCAACCTAGAAGGTAAGTGTTTTTACTTACCAGCATTGTGTGTTCGAGCAGGAGCCTCTCCTTACAGAGGTTTCCTGCCGGATTTATCGGCGGTCCGATGCCTAAGTCGGCTATGGGCTGCGGGGGAACCCCGGTCTGACCGCTCAAACGGATAGCCGGCAAAAGATCGGGTTTCCTGATAACCGCCGCTGGTTCCTCTTCGATAATAAGGGCATTTTCACCCTTTACAAATTCACACTATCAAATTAGTGAGACTCCACTATAATAGCACGGGCCTATGGGATAGGCCGTGCCAGCAGTGCCTAGGACAGGGCTGTTTCATGTAAAAAGTGCCGGCCTACGGGAGAGCTGTACCAGCAGCACCTAGGACAGTGCTGCTTCATGTGTGAAAGCGCCGACCTCTACGAGAGGCGGCACCAGCAACGCCTAGGACAGGGTTGCTCAAGATCTCCCTGCTGGAGGGGGAGCCCAGGACGGGTCAGTATGCTACTGACGCCAAATCTATCACAGCGTTGGCCTACAGGAGAGCCACACCAGCAGTGCCTAGGACAGGGCTGCTTCATGTGTAAAAGCGCCGGCCTACGGGAGAGCAGCGCCAGCAGCGCCTAGGACAGGGCTGCTTCATGCAAAAAAAAAAGCACCGGCCTCTACGAGAGGCGGATCCGGCAACGCCTGGGACAAGGTTGCTCAAGGTCTCCTGGTGGTAAAGGGCAGACCAGTTCGGGTCAATGGGTTGCTAACACCGAACTTTTCACAGCGCAGGCCTACGGGAGAGCCGCGCCACAAGCACCTGTTGTCAGGGCTATGTGTATGACCTCCTGTAAGCAGGAGCAGTGCAGTATAAATCTGACCCTGAAGTGGGGTCCGCCCATGAGCATCAGCCGGTAGAGCCACGACATGGGGACCCAGCACAGCAGCACCTTGTTAGGGCTGTGTGTGACCTGTGAGCATCAGCCGGGAGAGCCAGGGCAGTAGGATGCTGACCCTGAGGTTTGGGGACCCATCACACCAGCACCTCATTTAGGGCTGTGTGTGACCACCCGTGAGCATCAGCCGGGAGACCCTGAAGTGGTGTCACTGCTTATATGCATACACCAAAGCATAAGAGCCACACTCCAGGTGTGCCAGATGTGGTTAGCAATTTACCATACCGGTGAAGTCAGGGATGACAATCTGGCCAGCAAATTAATGGTCCTCACCAGTTCCAGGACTTCATAAAGGGAAAAAATAAATAAATAAATAATTCCCATATCAAACACCTGTTTACTGTGCATCACTCTAAAGGAGCGTATCATGAGGGCGCATGAATTAAGGCTGCAAAAGTCCTTAAAAATAAATTTAAAAAACTAAAAAAAAAAACTGGTTGAAGCAGGAATGATGGCGTTTGGACAAATGGCAAGGCCACTATCTAAACACAGCAGGATAAGGACCCTGCAGTGTAATGCCCATTTGTTAGTTTAATATTTACAAATAAATATCCAGCCTACGCACAACCCATGGTCACAGTCTTGTGCAGAGCCTCTAGTACCCAGGGGAACACCTGGACGATGAGACTAAAACTGAGGCCAGGATGCCACCTCAAAAACCATATCCTTTCGGATTAAAAAACAGTAAGTGAATATTGGACTGTATCCGGGGATCTCGAATAGGTATCTGGGAAGTACACTCACCCGTACAAAGTGCACCTAGTTGGGTATTGGGGTTCAATACCCCTAACTCTACAGGTGGATGATGCATATCAGCCTTAACAATTGTGCCCAATTCCCCAGCCAAATGGACGATCGTGGGTGTCGAGCAATTCTGGGCCGGAACATACTTAACCCTTAAGGGCCAGTATAAAAGGTTTAAATAAAAATTTCAGTATTGTAACAGGGATAAAAAAGGGTGTTATATGGCAGCCATAGATCTGAATGATAAATATTCAGCTACCACGCACCTGGTGAGAGGTTAGGTCCTCACCCATCTAATTAAACTTAGATTAGTACTATTTAGAATGCTTGGCTAATTAAGATCATCATTGGTTAATTAACATGACAGTACTTTGCCTACGGCCAAAATTATAACTAATGTCTCGAGATGTACTAGAGATGTACATTCTGACTCAATAACCTTTAGTTTACAAACTGATGTGAGCTTCAGGATGAGGAGCCACTGATATCAAGTCTGGCTGGGGCGGCAGATAAAATGTGAAAGAAGCATTAACCCTGTAGAGGCTGGGGTAAACTGCGTAGAATTGCTGGGTGCATTCTATGGCCTAAATAATTCAGCTCAACAATGCATGATTTGCATGTGCAGCTTCAGATTGATAATACCACAGCTGGTACCCATATCAATCACATAGGTAGAATGAGGTCATTATTCTGTAACAGTCTGCCTAGCCTCATTTGGCATTGGTGCATTACAAGGAACATCTGGGTCTCAGATATCTACCTATCAGGTAGAGATAATGTGAAAGTTGCAGGCACCAGGTCATGTAAATTCCATGACAAAAAAAACAATAAAAAAAAAATAAAATAAAAATAATAATAATAATTAAGAATCCAAAAGTTTCAAAATCATTGTTAGCCAGTATGGACTGCCAGACATAGATCTGTTGCATCTGAGTTAAATTACCAGTACCTGTATTCGGCATGGGAACCAAATCTAGGGGCAGTAGCGGAGGATACATTCTCGCTACATTGGGGATGTATGTTCTTACGATTTCCCCATTTCTTCCTCATTCAATCAAGGTCTCGCCAAATTAGAGTATGACTACACTTAGGTGCTTAGTGGGTTCTAAACTGGTCCACACAGTATGGTCCCATTGGTTTGAGACAGATGACACAGCATTTATGATCATCCCAATTACAGGAACTTGTTGGTTCACACTGGGACAGGAGGAAAGTTCCCCTTTACAGGAGCATATTAATTTATTGATTTGTATCTTTTGACCAGACTGTTCCAGGGACTCAGACTATTGAGTAGAACCGTCGATGTGATTACGATGGCCTGGAGAGATAATACTAAAAAACAATATGTATCTCATATTAAGAAATAGGAGATGTCCTGTTTACAGTTAAATATATCTTATCATAAGTTGCAGGTATACCGGATGTATTGGAATTCCTGGCTACATTGCATTTTAATGAGAAGTTAAGCTATCGTGCCATTTATAGTGCTAGAAGTACTTTGTCCTCCTACTTAGGGCAAGGGTCCGGACAACACTCTGTCGGATCTCATCTATTGGTGGCCCGATTCATAGGAGGTATCCTCCCAGACATACATATTCAGAAATCTGGGATGTGAGCATAGCTCTCACACTGCTTTGGTAATGGGCTCCAATTACATCTCTGCTTTTCCGGAAGTTAACGCTCAAAGTGATCATGTTCATGGTGCTAGTGGCAACATTATGGGTCCAAATATTGCAAAAGTTATCACTGGACAGCATGCATTCTTCTGTAGATGATATTGTGTTTTATGTATATGATCTAATCAAACAGAGCAGGCCAGGGTTGGCTGGAACAAAAATAAGCTTAAAATATACCCATTCATCTAAGACTATATGTAATTATGCATCTGACATAATATCAAGGTCATCAAGAGTCTCAGAGGCTCTGAAAAAGCGATGGTCATCAGCCACATAAAACCTCGTACAAAGGTGTCAGTACAAGCTATTTCTAGATGGCCGAAACAGGTTTGCATTTTGCTGGAGTAGACACTGATGTGTTTAAATCATTCCACTAGGGCAGCATCAACGTATGCAGCAAAGGCGCAGGACGTGCCATCAGACCAAATCCGCACCGCAGGATAGTCCAGTTAAGGAACCTTTTAGGGTTTATGACAAACCTGCCCTCGCAATGCAAAAATTGGGCAAGCTGTTTGGGTTCTATTTGAGTTCTCCTTTGCAATTTCCCATGCGAAAGAGGGGTTATTACTGTTGTGAAATGTTTTATTGTTTAAGACATTTATTGTATAAATTAAACAATGTTTGATACATTATTTGGTTATCCTGTGTCAACCAAGGCAGTGTGTCATATGGAACTGTATCTACGGCATGAAATCACAGAGCTTTGAAAGCTTCGCGTAGTCACTCACGTGACTCCGAAGTAAAATAATAAGATTAAATGAGAACTTAACAGTTCGAAGTTTGATCCTTATTTTATGAGGAGTTACGATGAGTGATTACGTGCCCTCTGCTCCCACCCTCATAATCTAAACTATCATCTGGTAGTTCTTGTCTGCTAAAAGCCTTACTATGCTACTTCGGCTATTGGGTTTCTGTGTTTTCACGCCGCAGCTTTGAAGTATGACAAGCATGCGCTCTGGCAGGGCTTCTTCACGTAATCCCTCATCGTAACTCCTCATAAAATAAGGATCAAACTTCAAACTGGTAAGTTTTCATTTAATCTTACAATTGTATTCTATTCTATTCTATTATATTCTAATGAAGGCACTCATGGTAGGCTGATCCAGAAGGTGAAGCTGTATGGGATGGGATCTATGGTGACTTAGTCTTTTAGATCCAGATGTTTTTTACTCATAGAAGACAGAAGGTGGAGGGTATTATTCCAGTTGGAAATAGAATTCTGCAGGGAAGTGTATATCTCTGGGATCTCTGTTATTTGTGATATACATGTAAATGTTGAAGGGTTGGTTAGTAATGAGCCTGTCCCACTTAGGCGACTTTTTAGGTGACTGCAGGAAACTATACAGTCGCCACATGCTCACGGGTGGTTGCCGGGAATTCGCATTCATGGTCCTGAGGAATTCTCGCATTCTGGGAACTAGTCCCGACCTCATTATGGTTGCCGCTAACTTTTCAACATATTGAAAACTTAGCGGCAACCAGAATGAAACCGCCATGGAGAGTAGCAAGAATTCTTGTGTCATAGATGGGTCGCCAGGAGGCCCTAGTGGATTGCCAGGAGGTCATAGGTTCTCATAGGTTGTAGCCGGTGCTAACCGGTGAATTTCATTGATTCATTGGTAAAACAAAACGTAAGCAGTATTTTTTAGAACCAAGCATAACCGACCAGTAATGTTAATGTCCGCCGAGCTTCACAGCCGTGTATATCTGGTTTCTTAAAAGTTGTCTCCACTCCTTCTCCCTCCTTCTCCCCCCTCTCCCCCCTCTTTTAAAGGACTTACTGTACACTGTGCTTAGCCGTCTTCATTACAGCGCCAACCTTCCTGTTCATCGCGGTGTGTGTCTATATCACCTTTGCTTTGCGCCGCGTGAATCTCACTCAGACTGCGCTCCCCCCATTTGCCCTGTCCCCCGCCTGCATAATGGGCTGGTGAAGGAAGCAATGTGTGTGTGTTCCACTCTGAGAGTTGCCGGTTTTTCAGTCTTGACAGTCGGCGGCAGTCGCCTTAAAAATCGCCTAAGTGGGACAAGATGTTGCAGACAACATCTAAATCGGCATAGTTGCGGACAATGAGGAAGGTTGCAACAGTATACAGCTGCATATAGATTAGGTACCGGAAAAGGTGGAGCTTCACCTGAGCAAAACTTGCACTTTGGGAAGTCGAATGTATGGGGAATGTAGACAGTTAATGACAAAATCTTAACAACATTGTTGAGCATTGATCTTGGGGTCCAATTCCATACTTTCTGAAAATGGCAACACAAGTAGATAGTGTGGTAAAGTAAGTGTATGGTACGTATGCTTTCAACAAGACCGGCAGGCCACACAGCCAGACGCAACAGCCTGCAGGGGGAAGCTGCCGAGCCCGGTCCCTGTTTATTCCCAAAGACAGGAGAACTGGAAAGGAAGGAGCCGGTGATGTCGGACGCAAGGAGCTAGGGGAGTGTAGGAGAGTGCACCGGGATCTTACCTTCCACACCTTTAAAGCCATAGCACAATGGCTGAAGATGGCCAGACGAGGAGAGAGATGTTGTTTGGTGGGACAATCCAGATAAAAGCGATGGCTGGAGGCCCTGCAGCAGCCTGCCGCTCACCTGAATCAGTCGCCACTCAAGAAGACCAAGCATGCAGATATGACTGGACTTTGCAAATGGCGCCAAAACCTTGTGACTTGCATGGGGTCTCAGTAAACTATTTCTGTATGCTTTGGTAATCACAAATTGTGCTTAGGTATGCAATACTTTATTGAACTGAAAGCAAAAAAAATCATTATGCATTGGTACATGTGACGATAAAGCACCATTGATTCATCGATTGTGGCATTGAGTATAAGGGTCAGGAGGTCATGTTGCAGCTAAAGTGGACCACGGTTAGGGCTCATTTGGTGTATTGTGGGCAATTCTGGTCGTCCCATTACATGATGGATGTGAAGGCTTTCAGGAGAGTGTAGAAGACATTTATCAGAATGCTGCCTGGATTAGAGAATATTAGGTATAAAGAGAGGTTGGACAAACTTTGTTTTCTCTGGAGCTTCAGAGGATGTGAGGAGACCTGATGTAAGATTATGTGAGGCGTAGCTACTTTAGACAGTTAGAACCTTTTTTGCAGGGTGGAAATGTTAAAGACCAGAGGTCTTAAGGTGAGTAGGGTACAATCTAAAGGAGATGGTTTGGGCATGTATTTTAAACAGAAGCTGGAATGCACTGCCAGTGTCGGTGGTGGAGAAAGATAAGATAGTAGTATCTCAAAGGCTTTTAGATAGGCATATGGGTATGCAGGGGATCAAGGAATATGGATTATGTGTGACAGAGGAAATGGGTTGTTTGGCCTGGCCTGTGCTTGACATTGCATTGGGAATGGTAATGAAGTGAAAATGCAATGAGGTGTTTGGCTTGGTCCTGCCCTGTGTTTGAAACTGCAATGGCAATGGAAATGAAGTGAAAATGCACTGAGCTGTTTGGATTGAGCCTGCCATGTGCTTGAAACTGTAATAGCAATGGAAATGTAGTGAAAATGCAATCAGCTGTTTGGCTTGAGCCTGCCCTGTGCTTAAAAGTACAATGGCAATGGAAATTATGTGAAAATGCAATCAGCTGTTTGGCTTGGGCCTGCCCTGTGCATGAAACTACAATGCGTTTGGAAATTAAATGAAATGACTTGTTTGGACTGCCTGAAACCACTATTTTCAGCCCACAAGGCCCCTATTAGCCAATAAACCAGTCCCTTTTGCCCAAAATGCCTGTATTAGGCCAGGAGGAGCATGTTGACGCAAAAGGCCCATGCCAGGCCAGGAAAAGCCCAGAAAAAGTTCATTTCACTGAGATTTCACTCATTTTTTTTTAAAGAGCCCCTTCACCCATCAACCTGTATTAGCCCAGGAGTCCATTCAGCCCATCAGTAAGTATTCCCCCTGCAAGTATTAAAACTCACCCCAGTATTTTTCTCCCTCCCTTCATTTGTTCCCTGGGAGATCCAGGCCAGGATAGACTTTGCTCCTCCATTCCTGCGAACTGCAGAAAAATATGAAAAATCTAAAAAATTGATTCTCCACCCTCCCCCTTCTCTCTCACAGAGTCTGTCACCTGCTTTGGGCTGAATTTTTGGTAGTTTCTGAGCTGCCAGCCCACCAGGCCTGAGTGACTGAGCTGCCAGTCCACCAGGCCTGATTGACTGAGCTGCCATCCAACCAGGCCTGAGTGACTGAGCTGCCAGCCCAATAATCCATTCGCCCCACAATGTCCATACTACCTCTCTGGAAACCAGTCCCTTCAGCCCACAACACCCATACTGGTGCTCCAGAAAGCCCCCCCCTCCCCCCACTGGCCAGCAATATTGGGATTGGTGGAAGGTGGAATATTGCGTTGGGGGACCAGCCCTCCCATGTGGACATGGGACCCGATGGGTCCTACTTAGTCTAGTACATATTATAACATTGTGTGAATATGGAGAGAGCTGATTAGTGTTGATCCTAGGATAGTAAAGAGTATATTACAGAACAGAACATAGTAATCCAGTGATAGAGCAGATTATAATAGAGATAGTGATAGTGAAATGGAAAAGGGGTAGTATTGTAGAATTACAGTGAATTTATGATAACGCATTAGTACATGAGTGATAACTTGCTTTGTCCCATGTTTTTCAGGAATTATAGGTTACTAGACCAAGTGCAGACTATTGGGTCTGTTCCTCCAATGCCCAGTTGCTGTGGGGGGGCTGGGAGGCGACATTCAGCATCACATGCACTAACTACCCCCACACACATGCTAACTACCCCACTTTGATATCATATTAATATTATTAAGAGAGGGAGGAGGGGGGTAGAGAGTGAGGGCAGAGAGAGAATGGGCAGAGAGAAAGGGGAGAGACAGAGGGGCAGAGACAAAGGGGAAGAGACAGAGGGAGAGGGGGGTGGAGGGGAAGAGGAGAGGGAGGGTGGCAAGAGAGATGGGAGGAGAGAGGGGGGCTGAGAGTGGGGAGGGGGTAGGGGAGGGGTGGAGGGGAGAATGGGGTTTAGTGGAGGGTGGGCAGGGGGAGAGGGAGGGGGTGAGAGAGGGGGAGAGACAGGGAGAGAAAGGGGGAGAGGGGAGGAAGGAGAGGGGTAGGGTCGTTCAGCAGCCGTCAGCCTCCACTCCTTGGCCTCGCATTCTTGGCACATCCTCTCTGTAATCCCGGAGCCAGCCGGTTATCTCCGGGTCATCACAGAGGACCGATTCCCGAACACTTCAGAACCCGAGTATGAGGAAGGGGGGAGGGTGGAGTGGGCGGGCGGGCGTTGTCCTGAGTGATCCTGCGGGCTGCAAGCGAAGCACGGAGCGATCCGAGGACGGTGAAAAGCTGTGGGGGGGGGGGGAGGGGGGAGATGGGAGGTGAGAGAGAGGGGAGGAGAGAGGGGGCGAGATCAGGAGAGGGGGGGGAAGGAAAGTGGGGAGAGGGGGGAAGGGAGGGGAAGAGGTGAGGGGGGAGGGTGGGGTGGGGAGAAGGGGTAGGGGAGGGGTGAAGGGGGTTTAGGGGAGGGGTGAAGGGGGTTTAGGAGAGGGTGGGGAAGGGCAGGTGGGTGGGGGAGAGAGGGAGAGAGGGGGAGGGAGGGAGGGGGATAGAGAGGGGGAGAGAGATGGGGAGAGAGGGAGATGAGAGAGAGAGAGAGGGGGAGAGACAGAGAGCAAAATGCAACCGTGCATCATGCGTTCAGAATGTTCTGGAAATGAACCGTCTGTGTTTCATGGACGAAAGCTGTCAGCAGTTCTATGGAATTCAGCGGGGGAGGACCACCCCACCCCCCCCCACACACACACACACACACACACACACACTCCGATCTAAGCTGTCAATGAAGACAGCAATTTTTATTTTAAACTGTCTTTGAAATTAAAAGTTAATGTTAAGAATTAGTGATGTCAAGTGAGAAATAATTCAATTCAATGAAAAACAATTGAATCAACAACCTGGCAGGCTAGCGGGCCAGGCTGGGCGGGACAAGGAATCAGTTGGGCCAGGTGCAAAGGTATTGTGAGGTCAGCGGGCGGGACCGGGCGGGGTCTGCAGCCTGGATGGGGGGGTGGGGCCAGGCAGGGCCAAGAGGCAGTTGGGCTAGGTGCAAAGGCATTGTGAGGTCAGCAGCTGGGCAACCTTAATATTTTTTTAAATGTCAGGTTGGTTATAAATTTTAGTAAATATTTCTGGGAAATAATCGGCCAAATTTATAGAGGATTAGATTTTTGAAATCATAAGGAAAATTTCTACCAGAAGATGTAAAACTGTATCTGTTATTGTAACATCAGCAGCTGGGCAGCGGTGGCGTGAGATGGCACTGTGACTCGTGCAGCAGTTTGATTTTAATTTTACTTCGGAGTCACGTGAGTGACTACGTGAAGACCCCGCCAGCACGCATGCGCGACATATCGTCGTACGCATGCGGAAGCGACGGTCGGGAGGAGCGGGGCTCCTCCAGCGTGAGTTTAAAAAGCTCACGCCAGGTAAGTCTCACCGAAGGAGTGAGTCGACCATAATGGAAGGGAGAAAGAGTAAGAGAGCGGCGGCCAAATCAGCGGCTAAGGACAGCAGCCAGCGGAGAACCGCTTCTCCAGAGCTTCAGGTTCCACCTGCAGCTCCCGACTTTTCGGACTTTGAGACCGTTGGTACGCCACGGTCGGGGAAAACTACCCGGAAGTCGGCCGGGGCCGACTCAGCGGAGTCCGGTCCCGAGGGCACCCCGCTCGCTGGTAGCGACGGAGGTCGCCTTGACCGCATTGAGCGGCTGATGGAGCAGATGCTCCAACGTGACCTGTTACAGCAGGGGCAGGATCACAGTGGGACGCCTAGTAGGCCCACGGCAAGTTCCTTTCGAGGACTGCCCAATGTATCCCCTTCTATACAGGGGAGCATTGAGGGTCAGAACTGGGCTGACCCAGAAGAGGGAGAGTTGGCTGAAGCACCTGCAGCGTCAGGGGTGTGTGAAGATTATATGGATGTGGTGAGCAAACATGCCATGCCCCACCAGAAGGGCCTACCCATCCACCCCAAGCTGGCTGCCAGCATTGATTATATGGCCACCAACCAACTTCAGGAACAGGCCATCAATGCCACAGCAGATAAATATTTGGCGCCAGAAAACTGCAAATCGTTAAATGTGCCTGCGGTGAACAACCCGATATGGGGGAACATGAGCCCCTCAAGTAGAGGGCAGGAGATGAAACTTCAGAAGATCCTGAAGCTCCTTACCGCAGGGATTACTGCAGTAGCCAGAACAGCAGTGGGAGTGGATATGCCGCTAGAGCTGCAAGATGCTTTGGCCTTACTGTGCAATACACAGTATGAAATTAACAATTTCAGGAAAAGCATTATAAAGCCGGCGCTTAACCCCAAGTTCGCGGGGTTATGCAAGCCTGGGAAGACGCAGCCTCCAAGCCTGTTATTCGGGGAAGATCTCCCCAAACAGGTAAAAGATCTTGACGAGGAGGCTAAGGCTTTGGGCCTTATTAAAGTACCTAGGTACACTAAGCCTCATCACCCACACAGAACGCACCCCTACGCACCCACCGGGCAGAGTTACCCTAACAGGTCTGCCGGTGGTGAAAGCTCGAAGGCCGGCATACCTGCACAGCGGTCTTTTTTAGGCCAAGGCCCAGGCCGGCCTCCTTGGAAGATGCGCCACTCCCAGAACACCTACAACCAGCCGAGGAAGCAAGGGCAGAAACCTCCACACCGGCAGTAACCATGGAGGTAGGTGGGTCTGGGATCCCCAAGAACACTACTGACCTAAATTCACTCTGCATAGGGGGCAGGTTGCACATGTTCCTCGAGAATTGGCTCACTTTTACCTCTGATCCTTATATACTCGGGAGTATTCAGGGCTACAAAATTGAATTTATTCACGAACTCCCTACCCCGGTACAGCATGCGCCTAGTCGGAAATTCGTCCTTTCTCATAGAGATAAGGCAGCAGGGCATGCTGAACTACAGAGGTTAATAGAAAAAGGGGTAATTGAAAAGGCCTTTAAAGAACCTCAGGTGTTCGTGTCTAATATATTCACTAAAAACAAAAAAGATGGCGGGTGCCGCATCATCATAGATTTGACCGACCTGAATACTTCTGTCCAGTATATCCATTTTAAAATGGACACCTTCGACACTGCTACTCAGCTTGTAGCCAATAGGTACTACATGGCATGCGTTGACCTTAAAGATGCATACTATTCAGTACCCATACACAAGGATCATAGGAAATACTTAAAATTTATCTGGATGGGACAATTATGGCAATATAAAGCTTTGCCTAATGGGCTATCGTCAGCACCCAGATTGTTTACCAAGATATTGAAACCAGCTTTGGCCTATTTAAGGAAACAGAATCATACTGTTATGGCCTATCTTGATGACATCCTCATAGTGGGGGAGAATTTGGAAATGGCTACTTTGGCAGTCACAGCCACGAAACATATTTTTCAGATACTGGGGTTTACGATACATCCAGATAAATCAATATTGGAACCCTCTACCACCATGAAATATTTGGGGTTCATTATTGACTCAGTGCAAATGTCTGTCACGTTACCACCAAGCAAGGTGGAAGACCTGATAGAGGCTTGCAGGAGCCTCTTTGGCATTAAGGTCCCATCCATTCGGCAGGTGGCCAGGGTGATTGGGAAGATAGTAGCTGCATTTCCTGCAGCACAATATGGGCCCTTACATTACCAAAATTTACAAAGAGCAAAAATTGCGGCGCTCAAAAATCATGCTGGCCATTTTGATAGGCCCATGAAAATTCCAGAAAAGGCAAAAGCTGAACTATATTGGTGGATGGGTAATGCCCAAAATTGTTCCAAACCCATGACTATCGCCAATCCCTCGATCACCTTACAAACGGATGCCAGTGCCAAAGGGTGGGGAGCTATTAACACTACCTCTAGCTGTGGAGGTAGATGGAGTGCACCAGAGTTAACCCTATTTAAAAACTTAGGGATTAACTATTCAGAAATGCTCGCAGCATTTCACGGACTTAAAGCATACTGCACTAACATGCACAAAGTTCATGTTAGACTACAGATTGACAACACCACGGTGGTAGCCTATATTAACCACATGGGCGGTGTAAAGTCGATATCGTGTGATGAATTGGCCAACAATATCTGGCACTGGTGTCTGCAAAGAGGAATTTGGATCTCTGCAACTTACCTACCAGGTAAACTAAACACAGTGGCAGACACCAGATCACGGAAATTCAACGACAACATAGAATGGATGTTGGATCGGAAAGTGTTTACAGATATTGTAGAACGTTATGGGACACCAGATATCGACCTTTTCGCGTCCAGGCTAAATCACCAACTACCAACGTATGTTGCTTGGGAGCCAGACCCGGGGGCGGTAGCGATGGATGCTTTCTCGCTACACTGGGGGGATTTGTTTTTCTACGCTTTCCCCCCTTTCTGCCTCATCAGTCGGGTCTTGCAAAAAATCAAGCAAGACTCCGCATCGGGTATCTTGGTAGTGCCCGACTGGCCTACTCAACCATGGTTCCCTCTGATACAAAAGATGGCCACAGAACCCTGTGCCAGGGTGAATAAAAGACCAAGCCTGCTTGTTCATCCTGTTACAGGAGAAAGTCATCCATGTCGTGATCGTATGGATTTGTTAATCTGCAGACTTTAAAACGGCCACTTCATGGACTCGGACTCTCCAACAGGACCATTGATACTATCACGGGAGCCTGCAGAGAGTCCACAAGGAAGCAGTACTTGACCTACATCAGGAAGTGGGAAAGATTCTGCGTGACTACTAAAACTACATACGAAACCGCCACCATCACGGAAGTGCTGGAGTTTCTGGCTACCCTTCATTACGATGAGGGTTTAAGCTACAGCGCCATTAACTGTGCCAGGAGTGCCCTATCGTCTTACTTGGGCAAGGGGAGTGACCAATTGGGAATTGGGTCACATCCCCTGGTATCCAAATTTATGCGGGGAATATTTAATTCTAATCCCCCCAGGCCCAGATATAGCCATACCTGGGACATCAGCACGGTATTGACGATGCTGCGAGGATGGACACCGAACACGGGACTCCCTTTGGCCAAATTAACCTACAAAATGGTCATGATAATGGCACTGATCACGGCGCAACGGGTCCAGTCCCTGCACAAACTCAGTCTGGATGCCATGGCAATTACCAGTGGGAAAATCACATTCCAGGTGCAGGGACTATTGAAGCAAGATCGACCCGGAGTGTCTGGACATACTTTGGAGTTCCTGGGTTACCCAGCGGACACTCGTCTTTGTATCGTTACATTGATTCTGCGATACATTTCAGTCACTAAAGATCTAAGGGGCACGGAAACAGCATTGCTTGTCAGTCACAAGAAGCCTCATCACAGGGTCACGGTGCAAACCATTTCCAGATGGTTAAGGGTGGTACTGGATGCGGCGGGGGTGGATACTAATGTGTATAAATCTCACTCCACCAGGGCAGCATCCACCTCGGCGGCTAGAAGGATGGAGGTACCACTGGATCACATCCTGGCCACAGCGGGTTGGAACAATGAGAGAACCTTCCACCGCTTTTATAACAAACCCGTGACCTCCCCTGACAATTATGCAGGGAGGATCTTAAGTGCTGCCAGTTAAATAACCCTTTTGGGACACAATATTGTGTTTGGTATGAATAAATACCTGTTTTGTTTTTCAGCCAGTGTCTTGTCTGAATCACGTCCATCCTCTTATCCCAGCTTTAGCGGTGTGTGAGCATGGAGCTTCCAGGGCATGAAATCACAGAGCTTTGAAATCTTCACGTAGTCACTCACGTGACTCCGAAGTAAAATAGTAAGATTAAACGAGAACTTACCAGTTTGAAGTTTGATCTTTATTTTATGAGGAGTTACGATGAGGGATTACGTGCCCTCCGCTCCCAACCCTCTATTATAAAGATCACCTGGTATGAAAGTTCTCTTTTTTCTCTTACTATGTCAGTCATTGAGACTGTTTTTTGTTCTGTGATTTCACACCACTGCTTTGAAGAATGTCGCGCATGCGTGCTGGCGGGGTCTTCACGTAATCCCTCATCGTAACTCCTCATAAAATAAAGATCAAACTTCAAACTGGTAAGTTCTCGTTTAATCTTACTATTTTGTTTTGATTTTTGTGAACAATTTTATTCAAATTCTGGGGAAATAATCGACTGACTTTAGAGCGGAGTGGATTTATGAATTCCTAAGTTAAATCCCTACCATAATTGTAAAAATCTCCACGTTTTTGCAGCTGGTTTTCGAGGAGATACATTTCAAAGGCAAGATGACACACATACACATACACATACACATACACATACACATACACATACACACACACACACACACACACACACACACACACACACACACACACACACGTTTTAATAGATATATGATAGGTTTGACTATGGAAAAGGATGGAAGAATGTACAACAACACAGATGGAGGGAATTCGTGCCCATGAAAACTCAGGAGGTGAAGACTCATCACATGGAAATTGTGAAGCTACGCCCACAAAAACTCAGGACAAGATTCTGGGAAGAAATATCATCATCTTGTGGTTGTTAATAGATGGAGGATGTAATAGGCACACATATGTATTTCTGATTATCTGACTACTTGGTTATCATAAATCATGGTTTATCATATATGATAAAAGGAAGGAATGTTAATTCTGGCCAAATTGGAGATGCCAGGACACTCAAATTGAGTAAAGGCTTCTGGGCTGCTAGGCTATTTGGTCAATTTAAATGTGCCTTCTGCAGAAATGGGACAAGCTGCAGATGGTGCCAGTTTGTCTAGAGCCTAGATAAGAGCTGCAGGAAGACAATGGAACATCAGCAGATTCTGACAATTACGTGCAAATTGCATGGAACGGATTGGATGAATGCAAACCAGACACACACATTGTAAATAATGTTGCATAGCTTTACTTTGCTGGATGTTGATTAGATTAAGTGTGAGCCTTGTCTGGGTTTCCTGACTATCAAGGCACATGTTGAATAATTCATCTTGGTTAAGTTACATCAAGAAACTTCGTCAGCTACATTATATTAGTCACTGTATTATTGGGTTGGGGAAATATCTATCATGCACTGTGTTAATCTATCTGTGTTATTGGGCTGGAAAGTGACCATCCCCATGTGGTTCGGTCCCTCAAGATTCGGGGACCTAAAAAAGGCCGCTCCTACGAGGTCCTGTGTTGATCTTCTGGGAGAACGCTTGGGACTGAGTGACCTTCTGGTATGTCTCTGCTTGAACGAGGCTAAGAGGGCTTGTCCAGGCAGATATGAGGATCAAACCCGCGGTGATTAGGTATGGTAGTGGGAACTGTTATTGTGATTTTTCCCAAATAAAGTTTAGATATGCGCAAGTGCTTGACTCAGTATTTTATTGACTGAAATTAGACTGGGGGAAAGCTTAGAACGAGCTATTTACAATCACAGATATTCCCATTGACCTATTCACACCTCTTGTCATCTTTTCTGAAACATAAAGCTACTATTTTTTTCTCTCTGTTCGGCTTTGGTTGAAATATTAGCTTGGTTTTCTCTGCACAGATGTGCCTGATCGGCTGAGCATTTTCTGCATTTTCTATTTATCTTTCAAATTTCCAGCAACTGAATTCTGTATATTGTTCTTATAAACTGGGGAAATTTTGTTTTGTGCCTTAGATGCCATTAACTACTCCATGCACATTATTAAAATAGATAATATAACCATATAACCATATAACAATTACAGCACGGAAACAGGCCATCTCGGCCCTTCAAGTCCGTGCAGTTTGTAGGAGCTTGCTTTGTGTGCACCAGCTACTGTTTTTCATATATTACAATAGTAAAGCATATTAAGAAGAACTTCATTATCCCAGCGATGTACATGGGCTGTGTAAGCTTCAGATACAGACATTATGCTGGTATTATTCACGAAAATAAAACATTGTCACTATATTCGTACTATGATATTTAGACATAAACACATGACAATGATTGGATCATTGGCAGACGTTTTAAAATGGCATTTTACATCTACCAATCGGGTGTTAAACGAGTATCAAATGGAGATTGAAGTTGCATTCTGTACATAATATCACGATTGTTTGAAATTCTGGTGTGACTGTTATAATTACATTGTGAACTGACGACATTACAAGGTTAACAACATCAATAGCTAGTGAATACAGTACCTTTAGCTGAAAGTGAATACATTTGTTAAAAACTAACATTAAGACACATGCATTTTGCTAACAAATGTAGTAATATGGAGGCACCGTTAATTGGAATTAACTGAATTGGACAAAATGCCGTTTTCGATTCCTTTTCACATAGTTGAACATTCTTGGTTAGTCAATTCAGTTTCTCTTTAACTTGTTATGTGTTATTAACTCAAACAGTTGTATAATCTGACCTGAAACGCTATGCCTGAAGAAACATTGCTCAAGTTTTTGCTTTTCATACCGCTGAGGAAATAAGTAGATTCCTGGCTAGATGCCTGTTTGCTTTTCTTTCAGTATTGAAATTGAACGCATCATTTGTAGAAGTAATGAGACCATTGTAATTCACCCAATACCTCCCTGCTGTTTGTTTCACACAATTGTAGATAATTAAATATGCTTAAGATTTTTGTCAAACTCTGCTTTATATCCCAATCAGCATGTAACAGTTTGAGATGGTGAAAGGGCAAAATTGAACAAGAACCAGCGTATTCTTAGATACAAAACGATTATTGTTTTTATTTTTTTTAAAGTAGCTGAAATGTACAAGAAAAGGAAAAAGTTTGAAGTGTGGTAAATTCACATGCACCCCTCATGGAAGGAAAGCAGCAGCCATGGGAATAAAACAAATCTTTGAGGGTGTTCCTGCCAAGTTTGTGGCATATCCCTCGCCAAGTAGGAGTTGTATTGCTCAAACAGAGGCTAGGGAAAAGGATGAATTGAACTTAGTCCTCCTTTGTGAACGCTGGGAGAGAAAAGAACACGGCAAAGCTTTTATTGATGAAACTCCAAATCTAGTGTGTCAAACTGGGAAATTGCTCAGTCAGATGAAAGCCAAAAATGGCCTGGTCTAAAGTGCGGCTGAGGCAGCAGAATTACAGTAATTCAGGAAAAAAACAGTTCAGTTTAGTGATCGCAATGCAGCAAAATCAATGGAATTGCACACTGTTGAACTGCTGAGCTGAATTCAAAAACTTTATTCCATAGTCATGGCTCACGACACAGATTATTATGTAAACCATTATATTTTTCACAAGTACAACTTGCATTTTTATGGCCTTTAACAAAATAAAATGCCCCAAGTTACTACGCAGAGATGTTATCAAAACTTGGCCATTTCAGAGGACTTAAGGCCACTTGAAAGTATTCTATGAAACTTCTTAATAGACAAAAGAGGGTGGTGGCACTTCGTGGAAGGAATTCTAAATCATACACTATCAGTTGCTGAAGAAGTGGCCCTCTTTGGTGGAGTAATTAAAGGTGAACTTGCGTTAAAGTCCCACCACTTGGAAATGTAGTTGTGTCTGTATACCACCATGTTTAAGAATTGTATCATGTGAATCATACTGCAGATGGATCAGAGTCTGTCTGCCTCTTTAGCAGATAATCACAGAGAGAATGTCTGTCAACATTGGAAGCTTCTCTTATTGTTAATTTGAACTGCCAACATTTTTCAGTATTCATGGCTAACACTGAACAGAATCTGCACCCTCCATGCAAGAACAGTTCATCACCTGCATGAAAGGAGGACAGACAGCTTGCGACAGTGGACATCCAGACCAGACCATCCCACATATCATGAATGACTGCTCACTGAGGCTATTCCCTGATGGCATCAAAGCAATCCACCCAGTAACTGATGTTGTCCTGGCCTGGATATCTACCCTTGACCTACAACTTTAGGCTGTGCACGCCATACGCAAGAAGAAGAAGTGTCTGGGAGAGTGAAAGAGAGATAGTAAAACAATATTGACGTTTCCTGCACATCAGAGTAACATATGTATATTCTCATATTTCATGTGGCATAGAGAAACTGATTAAACTCATTGAATCCATGTCATTGTTCAGAGCAATTTCATCAAACCCTTTGCCTGCAACCTATTATCTCTGACATGTCTATTAGTTCTTTGATCCTCCCACCACTACCCACATTGGAGTGTAGGTGCACAGTGGCCAATTAACCTACCAACCAGCAAATCTGGAATATCGGAGGAAATTGGACTACTGTGGTAACTCATGCACAGAGTGAACATGCAAACTCAATGTACACAACACCGGAGATCTGTATCAATCCCAGGTTGCTAATGTTGTGAGGTGGCAGCGCTGCCTGCCGCACAACTCTGCCGCCTCCATTATGCCAACTTCACTTGAAATGTACTTTTGTAAACGTCAATATTATTTTACTATCTCTCTTTCACTATAAGACCACCAGGGACATTGGGCAGATGGCAGCCCTGCCGGCAGTCTGTTCGTTTTTTCATCTTTTTGTTATTTTTAGCGTTTGTTAAAAATTTGTTTTAATGTACTTCGATTTGTTTTATGTAGGGGGAGGGGATAGGGAATCGGGGGAAACTTTGTTTCAAGTTCTTACCTTCCCGGAGATGTGATCAATTTTCGGATCACATTCTCCGGACACTGCGGCTTACCATTGCTGGAGCTGGAGGCCTCCTTGGACTGTCGTAAGCCCCACCACGGGGTGCGGACTTAACATCGGAGCTGATCCCTTGCCTGGGATCAGTCCCACCGTGGCCTGCGGACTTACCATCAAGGGCTCGCAGTCTCGGGAGAGGCTAGAAAGGAGCTCCAACGCCGCAGAAGGTTCGACCAGCCCCGACGCAAGGTTCGATCGACCGGCGCGGGGGAGCTGACAACCCCCCGATGCAGGAGCTGAACTGCTCAAAGCGGAGGGCCTGAATGCCGCCGGCTATGGGAGTTAGGACCGACCAGTCAACGGAGGGCTCAAGGCCCCCAACTGAGGAAGAACAAAAGGAAGAGACTTGAACTTTATTTCGCCTTCCATCACAGTGAGGAATGTGTGGGAGTCACTGTGGTGGATGTTCATGTTAAAATGTGTTTTTGAGTCTGTTGCTTTTAATTGTATGACTGACCTGGCCAGTGAAATTCCTCGTATGTTGCAAAACATACTTGGCGAATAAAATTTGATTCTGATACTGATTCTGAAAGAACAGCAGATGCTAGTTTAAATCGAAGGTAGACACAAAATGCTGGAGTAAATCAGCGGGTCAGGCAGCATCTCTGGAGAGATGGAATGGATGATGTTTAGGGTCAAGACAGCAGCTCTAGAGAGAAGGAATGGGTGATGTTCAAGACATACAAAAGAGTTTGAACTTCCACCCCACACATTGTTTCAGAAATAGAAAATAAAGATTGCAGATAGTGATAAAATTCTATGGGGCATACTTACTAATAAAAACAGAG
Organism: Raja brachyura; assembly: GCA_963514005.1. Next base: position 39,639,973 of record OY740786.1, read on the forward strand.
AAATGTGAACCACCAGCCATTTCCTATGACAATTCTGGATATATAGTCATCAAATATAGGTTCCTTATAATTTTAAACTATATCTTTAAAATGGTTTACCTCCACTATTTCTCCCTATTTTACTCACCTGGTGGAACCTGGCACCACTTTAGATGCCAAATGTCACATCCTTAAGACAAATAACAATTCTTCATAATTCCCAATAACCTGATCTGGTGAAGTTAGCTGAGGTATAATGAGATAATTTTGATTGAAGTAGTCCTATAAAATCAAGATTGACCATTCTCTTTCAGTTTCTTGTCCTTGGCAGTAACATAGTCACTCCTGATCATATCAATGCTGTAATGTTTGACGTCATCTCAACAGACAGAGGCCCAGGAGCCGTTGGTGCGGGAGGTGCGACATCCGAGCAGTAAGCTTAAAACCCGAGCGCAGGGCTTTGTTTTTACAGAGGCCCAGGAGCCATTGGTGTGGGAGGAGGGACCCAAATCTGTAACGTTCCATTCACATTTCAAAACAAGTTGGCTTGAGGAAGCCGCTGATTGGCGGAAGCAGACTAGAGGAAGCAGCCGATTGGGAGTCAGATCCCTGCTGATTTCTTCCAGCACTTTGTATTGTATCCTGGGTGAGGGGGGAGTATGAGTGCAAAGGCAGTTTACTGTTCTGGATGTCAGATGTGGGAAGTCATGGAGTCTGATAGCCTTCCAGATGTCCACATCTGCACCAGGTGAATCGAGATGGGGCTCCTAAGGGACCGTATTAGGAACCTGGAGCAGCAGCTCGATGACCTCTGTCTGGTCAGGGAGAGTGAGGAGATCATAGAGAGGAGTTACAGAGAGGTGGTCACTCCAAGACCACAGGAGGCAGACAAGTGGGTCATGGTTAGGAGGGGCAAGGGGCAGAGGCAGGGACAAGAGAGTTCCCCGGGGGCTGTACATCTTGGCAATAAGTACTCCTGTTTGAGTACTGTTGGGGAAGACAGCATACCTAGGGGTAGCGACAGCAGCCGGGCCACCGGCACAGAGACCGGCCGTGTTGCTCAGAAGGGTAGGGAAAAGAAGAGGAGGGCATTAGTAATTGGGGACTCTATAGTTAGGGGGTCAGATAGGCAATTCTATGAATGCAGTCAGGAGACCCGGATGGTAGTTTGCCTCCCTGGTGCCAGGGTCTGGGATGTGTCTGAATGTGTCCAAGATATCCTGAAAGTGGAGGGAGAGGAGCCAGAGGTCGTGGTACATATCGGTACCAATGACATAGGTAGAAAAAGAGTAGAGGTCCTGAAAGGAGAATTTAGGCAGTTAGGAGGAGAGTTAAGGAGAAGGACCGCGAATGTAACAATCTCAGGATTACTGCATGTGCCACGCGACAGTGAGAGTAGGAATGGAGCTAGGTGGAGGATAAATGCATGGATGAAGGACTGGTGCAGTGGGCAGTGATTCAAGTTTCTGGATCATTGGGACCTCTTTTGGGGAAGGTGTGACCTGTACAAAAAGGACGGGTTGCACTTGAACCCGAGGGGGACCAATATCCTGGCGGAGAGATTTGCAAAGGCAACTGGGAAGACTTTAAACCAGAACGGTTGGGGGGAGGGACTCAAATAGAGAAAGCTAGTAGACAGTGTGTGAGGCAGGAGGCAGAGAAGGGAAGCACTCAGACCCAACATGTAGGGGAGAAAGATGAAAAAGATAATAAAGAGAATAAGAGGTGGTGGGTTTCTTAAATGTGTAAGCAGACAGACAGAGGGGTGTAAAATGAGGGTAGAGGCAATAGGTAGCAAGGTGAAAATAGGTAGCAAGACTCAGTCTTCCCGTGGATTTTGAAGCAACAGCAACAAAGAGAAGCAGGAGAAAGCACTGATTGGCTCTAGCCCAAGTGGGAGGAGAGTTCTCAGTGAGTCAGAGGGGGAAAGCAGTTGAAAAGGAGAGACAAAGCACAGGCAGACTTTACTCAGTCTTCCCGTGGATTTTGAAGCAACAGCAACAAAGAGAAGCAGGAGAAAGCACTGATTGGCTCTAGCCCAAGTGGGAGGAGAGTTCTCAGTGAGTCAGAGGGGGAAAACAGTTGAAAACTGAGGAATTTGGTTTGTAAATTAGGCAATTGAACAGTCAATATAAGCAAGGCAGCTCTTGGGGAGTGGCAGTGAGGGAAGTGCCCTGTGAGTAAAGTGTGAGTCTTTGGCTCAAGAGTCTTCGGAGAGGAGGCTGCGCAAAATACTGGATAGGGAGAGACCGAGGCAAAAGGAGATGTCAAGCAAGCTGATGCAGTGTGATGCTTGCAGTATGTGGGAGGTCAAGGACACTGCTGATGCCTCTGGATGCTACAAATGTGAGAAGTGCATCCAGGTACAGCTCCTGAAGGACCATGTTGGGGAACTGGAGAAACAAGTGGATGACCTCAGGTTCATTCGAGAAACTGAGTTGTTCCTCGACAAGTCCTTCAGTGAGATTGTTACACCCAAGGCACTAGAAGAGAGAAGGTGGGTGACGGTGAGAAAGGGAGGAAAACATGGAATGCAAAGGTCCCCGGGTGTTGTACCTCTTGTGAACAGGTTCACTCACGTGGAAGCTCACGACAGAAGACGGTATCTCACTGAGCGGCGGACTGGCTTGCAAAACAAAAAGGGCTGATGAGCCAAAACCAAAGAGGCCAAAGTCGGGCAACGCCATTGTAGTTGGAGACTCCATTGTGAGAGGTACAGACAGGGGTTTTTGCAGCAACAGACGGGATTCCAGGATGGTGTGCTGCCTTCCTGGTGCCAGGATCCAGGATGTTACGGACAGAGTGCAGACAATCCTCAAGGGCGAAGGTGAACAGCCGGAAGTGGTCGTGCATGTTGGCACAAATGATGTTGGAAAGAAGGGGTATGAATATTTTGCAGCGGGACTTCAGAGAGCTTGGAAAAATGCTGAAAAGCAGGACTTCCAGGGTTGTTATCTCCGGTTTGCTTCCAGTTCCTCGTGCTGGCGAGAGCAGGGACAGGGAGATACGGGACCTGAATGTGTGGCTGAGGAACTGGTGCAGGGGGCGGGGATTTAGATTCTTAGATCACTAGGATCTGTTTTGGAGTAAGGGGGAACTGTACAAAAGGGACGGATTGCATCTTAACAGGTGGGGGACCAGCATTCAGGCCGGCAGGTTTGCCATTGCTACATGGATGGTTTTAAACTGAATAAGGGGGGTGGGGTGTCAAATGGGATAATCGAGAACAGAGTTAAAGGGAAAGAGTAAAGGGATGGTTAATGACCCCAGAATTAACGGGAAAGAAAGCTCACAAAGGGATAGGAGAGTATGGCCAAGTGTAATAGGGATCGATGTGAAAGGGGCCACTTGTCAACATAATTGTATAAGGAGTAAGAGTGTTGTAAAAACAAGCCTGAAGGCTTTGTGTCTCAATGCGAGGAGCATTCGTAATAAGGTGGATGAGTTGAAGGTGCAGATAGCGATTAATGACTATGCTATAGTTGGGATCACGGAGACATGGCTCCAGGATGACCAAGGCTGGGAGCTGAACATCCAGGGATATTCAATATTCAGGAGGGATAGACGAAAAGGAAAAGAAGGTGGGGTAGCGTTGCTGGTGAGAGAGGAGATTAATGCAATAGAAAGGAAGGACATTAGCGTGGAGGATGTGGAATCAATATGGGTAGAGCTGCAAAACTCTAAGGGGCAGAAAACGCTAGTGGGAGCTGTGTACAGGCCACCTAACAGTAGTATTGGAGTTGGGGATGGCATCAAACAGGAAATTAGAAATGCGTGCAACAAGGGTAACACGGTTATAATGGGTGACTTCAATCTGCATGTAGATTGGATGAATCAAATTGGCAGGGGTGCTGAGGAAGAGGATTTCCTGGAATGTATGCGGGATAGTTTTCTCAACCAACATGTGGAGGAACCAACGAGAGAGCAGGCTATTCTAGACTGGGTATTGAGTAATGAGGAAGGGTTAGTTAGCAGTCTTGTTGTGCGTGGCCCCTTGGGCAAGAGTGACCATAATATGGTTGAGTTCTTCATTAGGATGGAGAGTGACAAAATTAAGTCAGAAACAAGGGTTCTGAACTTGAACAAAGGTAACTTTGAAGGTATGAGATGTGAATTGGCCAAGATAGACTGGCAGGTGATTCTTAAAGGGTTGACAGTGGATGTGCAATGGAAGGTATTTAAAGACTGCATGGATGAAGTACAAAAGTTGTTCATACCAGTTTGGCAAAAGAATAAATCGGTGAAGGTGGTGCATCCATGGATAACAAGGGAAATCAGGGATAGTATAAAAACAAAAGATGAGGCATACAAATTTGCCAGAAAAAGCAGCCTACCAGAGGACTGGGAGAAATTCAGAATCCAGCAGAGGAGGACAAGGGGCTTAATTAGGAAAGGGAAAATAGATTATGAAAGGAAACTGGCAGGGAACATAAAAACTGACTGCAAAAGTTTTTATAGATATGTGAAGAGAAAGAGACTAGTTAAAACAAATGTTGGTCCCTTGCAGTCAGAAACAGGTGAATTGATCATGGGGAACAAGGACATGGCAGACCAATTGAATAACTACTTTGGTTCTGTCTTCACTAAGGAAGACATAAATAATCTGCCGGAAATAGCAGTGGAACGGGGGTCAAATAAGATGGAGGAACTGAGTGAAATCCAGGTTGGCCGGGAGGTGGTGTTGGGTAAATTGAACGGATTGAAGGCCGATAAATCCCCAGGGCCAGATAGTCTGCATCCCAGAGTACTCAAGGAGGTAGCCACAGAAATAGTGGATGCATTAGTGATAATTTTTCAAAATTCCTTAGATTCTGGAGTAGTTCCTGAGGATTGGAGGGTAGCTAATGTAACCCCACTTTTTAAAAAAGGAGGGAGAGAGAAAGCGGGGAATTACAGACCAGTTAGTCTAACATTGGTAGTGGGGAAACTGCTAGAGTCAGTTATTAAAGATGGGATAGCATCGCATTTGGAAAGTGGTGAAATCATTGGACAAAGTCAGCATGGATTTACGAAAGGTAAATCATGTCTGACAAATCTGATAGAATTTTTCGAGGATGTAACTAGTAGAGTGGATAAGGGAGAACCAGTGGATGTGTTATATCTGGACTTTCAGAAGGTTTTCGACAAGGTCCCGCATAAGAGATTAGCATACAAACTTAAAGCACACGGTATTGGGGGTTCAGTATTGATGTGGATAGAGAACTGGCTAGCAGACAGGAGGCAAAGGGTAGGAGTAAACGTGTCCTTTTCAGAATGGCAGGCAGTGACTAGTGGGGTGCCGCAAGGCTCAGTGCTGGGACACCAGCTATTTACAATATATATTAATGATTTCGACGAGGGAATTCAATGCAACACCTCCAAATTTGCAGATGATACCAAGCTGGGGGGTATAGTTAGGTGTGAGGAGGATGCTTGGAGGCTGCAGGTTAATTTGGATAGGCTGAGTGAATGGGCAGATGCTTGGCAGATGCAGTATAATGTGGATAAATGTGAGGTTATCCACTTTGGTGGCAAAAACATGAGGGTAGACTATTATCTGAATGGTGGCAGATTAGGAAAGGGGGAGATGCAACGAGACCTGGGTGTCATGGTACACCAGTCATTGAAAGTAGGCATGCAGGTGCAGCAGGCAGTGAAGAAAGTGAATGGTATGTTAGCATTCATAGCGAAAGGATTTGAGTATAGGAGCAGGGAGGTTCTACTGCAGTTGTACAGGGTTTTGGTGAGGCCACACCTGGAGTATTGCGTACAGTTTTGGTCTCCAAATCTGAGGAAAGCCATCCTTGCCATAGAGTGAGTACAGAGAAGGTTCACCAGACTGATTCCTGGGATGTCAGGACTTTCATACGAAGAAAGACTGGATAGACTCGGCATGTACTCGCTAGAATTTAGAAGATTGAGGGGGAAACTTATAGAAACTTATAAAATTCTTATGGGGTTGGACAGGCTAGATGCAGGAAGATTGTTCCCGATGTTGGGGTCACAGTTTAAGGATAAGGGGGAAGACTTGTAGGACCGAAATGTGAAAAACATTTTTCGCACAGAGTGGTGAATCTCTGGAATCCTCTGCCACAGAAGGTAGTTGAGGCCAGTTCATTGGATATATTTAAGAGGGAGTTAGATGTGGCCCTTGTGGCTAAGGGGATCAGAGGGTACGGAGAGAAGGCAGTTATGGGATACTGAGCTGGATGATCAGCCATGATCATATCGAAGGGTCGTATGGCCTACTCCTGCACCTATTTTCTATGTTCCATGTTTCTATGTGTGACCAGGTCAATCTTGGTCTGCACTGATGTTGACTAAAATATCACCTAGATCATAGATGATGGGCTCTTGGCAAGATGCCCAAGGAATCAAAGTCTCTCAGACCTGGTCTTTCCGTTTATTGCAAGATGTTATGTTCCACAATGGGTCAAGCTCTTTCTATAGTGCTCAATGTAGCGGATTCAATGCGTATGCCACAAACACCACTGGGGTCTTATACACTCTCCATAAACATGTCACTGACCCACACTGCAGTATGAGGAGCAGGTCTACCATGTCAATGCAGACCTTTGTTCTACCCAAGACAGCCAAATGGTCTTGGTTTTACACCCCGATCAAAAGACAGCATGCCTATCCACGCAGTACTTGCAGAGTTTCAGGTAATATTATAAGATTGATTAAGGGATAAGATTGTTAAGGGTTTGGACTGGCTACAGCCAGGAAACATGTTCCCAATGTTGGGGGAGTCCAGAACCAGGGGCCACAGTTTAAGAATAAGGAGTAAGCCATTTAGAACTGAGACGAGGAAACACTTTTTCTCACAGAGATTGGTGAGTCTGTGGAATTCTCTGCCTCAGAGGGTGGTGGAGGCGGGTTCTCTGGCTGCTTTCAAGAGAGAGCTAGTTAGGGATCTTAAAAATAGCGGAGTCCAGGGATATGGGGTGAAGGCAGGAACGGGGTACTGATTGGAGATGATCAGCCATTATTACATTGAATGGCGGTGCTGGCTCGAAGGGCCAAATGGTCTACTCCTGCACCTATTGTCTATTGTCTATCTACCCAAGAAGTGAGTGTATTATCACTGAAACACTGCCTTCATCTGGCATCCATATAAATAATTTTAGAGGTTACCAAATAACAATCAACGTGAGTAAAGACATGAAAATTATTTTTGCAGAAACTGAGACAAATTTCTTTTCCACTACCTTTGCAACAAGCAGTAAACTCCAGAGATTAGGGACTGAAGCCAATACCTTAATTAGTTTTTGTGCAGGTCAAGACCACACAATTTATCTCATTCATTCATTTCAACTATGAATTCATTACCAATATTAAAAAAAAAAACATATTTCTTAAACTCTGGCAAGAATTAAAGTTCGGCCGGGTCCTCGGGGGTCAGACGGCAGAGCCGGGCTGGGTCGGAGTCCGGGTCGGCGGAGCAGCCGATGGAGCCTGCAGCTGGGGTCCGGGTCTGTACAATGGATATGTGAAAAGGGGCATCGACAGTGGTTAGGCCTCGGTGGCGGTGAAGCAGTGATGCTTTGAGATGATGGGGCCTCGCCGGTGATGAATCCTTGTGGCAACGGCGATGCCTTGCGGGTCGACTCATGGTCGATGAGAGTGTGGAGGACCAACGTGAGGGAGGTGGTAGAACAATGGAGGACCCGGCATTGGGGGACTGCCATGAGGGAGGTGGGGGCAGAATAATGGACAATTGGGAAGGGGGGGGAGAACAATGGACAATGGGCACTGCGTGCGGGAACTCCTGGGGGGTGGGGGGGAGAGCAAAAGGAGGAGCAGCGTGCTTTGTAACTTTGTCAGCGTCGTAGGTGGCTGCTATTTGTACATATTGGGTATGCAGCAAAAAATATCACTGTGCCTAGTCACATGTGACAATAAAGTATTCCATTCGATTTCATGGCAAGGCAAGTTTATTTATATAGCACCATTCATGCAAACTGCAATTCATAGTGCTTTACAAAAGAAACAAAAGAATAACATAGTTTAAAAACATTGCAGAACCACAATACAACAAAATAGCCAAAATCAAAAATTACATAACAAGCAATAAGACAATTGCATGTATAATACAACAAAGTCTCTAAAATATTAAAACGATTTTAAAAGCACATAAAAGGGTTAAGATTAGAAGATTAAGATTACCTGCATGTCGGGTTATGAAAAAGCTACAGTAAACAACAGTGTTTTTTAGGCCTGATTTAAATAAGGTTACAGTCTGTGCACACCTCAGGTGTTTCGGGAGCTTGGTCCACAGGTGTGGAGCATAGAAACTGAACGCTGCTTCAGCCTTTTTAGTTCTGATCCTGGGAACACAGAGTAAACCTGTCCCCGAAGATCTGAGGAGTCTAGGTGCCTCATATACAACAAGTAGGTCAGAGATGTATTTTGGACCCAGACCATTCAGTGCCTTGTAAGCCAGTAACAGAGTTTTAAAATCTATCCTTTTACACACAGGGAGCCAGTGCAAAGATTTAAGGACAGATGTAATGTGGTCCATTTTCTTGGTGTTGGTCAAGACTCTGGCAGCGGCATTCTGGATAAGCTGCAGTTGTTTAATTGATTTTTTACTGAGACCTGTAAGGATACCATTACAATAATCTAACATACTGAAGATATATGCATGAACAAGTTTTTCAGTGTCTTCTTTGGACAGAAATCCCTTGATTCTTGCAATGTTTTGTTAGATGGTAGTAGGCAGATTTGGTAATGGTCTTTATACGGCTGTTAAAATTCAAATCCGAGTCTATAACTACACTAAGGTTTCTGGCTTTGCCTGTGGTTTTCAGTGCAATTGAGTCAAGTTGAGCACTTATCTCTAGCCTTATATTTTTGGGACCAAGGACAATAATTTCTGTCTTGTATTGAGCTGGAGGAAATTTTGGTTCATCCACTCATTGATTTGTTTGACACACTGACTTAGTGAGTGTAGGGGACTATGGTCATGCGGTGACACTGTGATATAAAGTTGTGTGTCACTGTTAGTATAATATTGATTTTAGCAATGGAATAGAATTGTTTGTGTGTTTTCTTCATGTAAACTGCTGTAGCCAAAGAACACAACCATTACCATTAAAAAAAAGTAGTTATATCACATGGATGTCAAATAATAAAGCAAATGGTTATTTGCTGTCATCCTCACTTGAAGATGGCAGCTCTTGTCTGGATTTAGCTACATGGATGGTAACTGTTACTAGACTGTGGTACCCGTTCGGTCCCCGTCACACAGGAGGCTTGGTCCCCCAATGCAAAATATTCCACCACACATCCATAACCGCCATCTGCACAGGTGCAGCTCATTTTCCCTCATCCCTATCACTCTCTCGCCCTCCTCTTCACCCTCTCTCTTCTTTCCCCTCTCCTCCTCCACCCCAATCCCTCCCTCACCTCTCACCCCCTCTCCTTTCCCCACCCTCAGTCACTCCCTCCCTCCCTAACTCCTCTCCCCTCCTTACCCCCCCATCCCTCTATCCCCCACTCTCACCTCCTCTTATCGCCCCTACTATCCCTCCTCACCACCCCAATTACCCTCCTCTCCCTCTATTCCCCACTCCCTACCTCCCCCTCTACTCCCCTCTCCTACCCTTCACCTCCCCTACTACTCACCTCCTCCTATCCCTCCTCACTACCCCTGCCCTCCTCTCCCTTTATTACCCATTCCCTACCTCCCAACTACTCCCCCTCTATTCCGCCACCTCTCCCACTGTCCCTCCTCACCTCCTCCCTCTATTTTCCTTCTCCTCCTACCATCCCCCAATACCTCCCTCACCTCTCCTTTCCCCTAACCTCAGTCACTTACTCAGCCGTCAGCACAGATCCTCAGCTCGGCCCGGAAGTAAGATGGTCGTGCCTCGTGGCAGCGGCCTCTGCAGTCCGTCTGTCATTTGTTTTCTTTTTGTCTGTTAAGTGAATGTCTTTGTTTTAGATTTTATATTATTTTTAGCTCTGTATATGTGGGAGGCGGGTGGGGAAAACTTTTTAATCTCTCCCCTGTACGGGGACCCGACTTTTTCCTTGTCGAGTCTCCGTTATCGTTGGGCCTAACATCGGCGGCCTACAACCGGAATTGACCTGCTGCTCCAGTCACAGAGCCTGCAGACTCACCATCTCGGGGCTGGCCAACTGCAGAGTGCTGTGGTGGCGCACGGTTGCGACCCGACTTCAGAGCATCGGAGGCTCCGGCTGATGGCCCTGTGGACGGTAACATCGGGAGCTCGCACGTCCCTGGTGGGAGGCCGCTTTTTGGAGCACTTGCAACGACAAACTTCCCTGCCCGAATCGAGGGGTTTAAATCGACCCTGAGCGGGGCCTTACATCACCCCGCGTGACTGAAACAGCCGTGGGACTTATCATCGCCCTCCAGGAGGCTCCAGCATCTAACATCAAGAGCCTCGATCAGCTCAATGCAGCAGTTTGACTGCTTGACTGCGGGAGAAGAGTAAGAACATAGAAGAGGGAAGTGATAAGAATTTTGCCTTCCATCACAGTGAGGAGGTGTTTGGGGTATCACTGTAATGGATGTTTGTGTGGAATTGTGTTAATTGTGTGTTTTGTTTTTGTTGTTGTTTGTTGTTATGACTGCATAAATGTAATTTTGAAATGTAAAATGTAAAATTGTATCCGGTTGGAGTCCTCCGCCGGCCACCCACAGTGTCCCTCAGCTCCAGTAAAGATGCGATGGCACAGGAAGGGGCTGACCATCCTGGGGAGTGACAGGAGAGAAGACCAATCTGCGCGGCGCTGACTGGAAGGAGAGGAGATCTGCGCATGTGCGTTTTTTAAGATTTTTAAACCGTGCTAACTTTTAAAAAATACCACCAATCGGAATGAAACTTATTGCACTCACAGCACAGGAGAACGATGAGTGAGCTTGTGAAAATCATAGCGCTATCACATACCGGAAACAGGAAAAACACAAGATCAGAGTTTTAGCTATGTATTGATGGATTTCAGCGGAGTACCTTCGTCTCCTAGTTACGTGAGCCTAACAATGAATAATGATAGATTATCCCATCATCACATCATCCCATTATCAATCATCACAACTAAACCCAAACTTAACCTGACAAAATGTACACAAATGTAATTTGTTGGTCTATACTATAAAATTTGTTGGTTTTGTGCAATCTATATATATATATTACTAAAACTCTCATCTTGTTTCTATATTTCTATATTTGTTTGTCGATTTGTACATACCTATATTTGCCCAAAAACGGTACACGATAGTGCTACAATTTTTGCACCACCTTACCATTGTCCTGTGATGTCAATTAAATGTTTTGTTCACATTGATGATATATTTTACATTATTGACATGTTAAACTTTACAACAAACATTATTTTCCACCAGCAGTGTTCCACCCCACAATGACATCACAATAGCATCTCATTTACATAAACTACCCATGAGCAGCATTCCACCCCACAATGGGATCTCATTTACATAAAAATAAAATATGTATTAAAAAACACAACAGCGTTCCACTTCACAATAACATCACAATGGGATCCCGAAATTCATTTACATTAAAAAAAACTATTTTCAAAATAAAATTGTGATTTTCATTCTGTGTGGGGGGGGGGGGGGGGGGGGTTGGAGGAGGAGGAGGGGGGGATGGAGTGGAATAGGGGGGAGGGAGGAGTTGGGGAGCAGGGTGATAGAGGGAGAGGAGGGGGTTAGGGATGTGAGAGGGATTATGGAGGCAGAGACGGAGTGACTGAGGGTAGGGGGAAGGAGAGGGAGGGAGAGATGAGGGAAGAAGTGGGGGAGGGAAGGAGTAGAGGGGAAAGAAGAGGGAGGGTAAAGAGCAGGGAGGTGCTGTGGCATGAGGGGGAATGGAGGAGGCTATGGGGTAGGAAGAGGGATGGCATGGTAATGAAAATATTAAACACAAAGTTATTAACTTTAACTTAATTTTTTGCCATTAGTGCGGGCCCGTCAGCCGAGCATGCGCAGTTGGGGGCTATGGCTCAGTGGTGGAATATTGTGTTGGAGGACCAGACCTCCCTTGTGACAGGGACCCAATGGGGCCCACTTGTTCTAGACAAGTGAAGGCAGGAGAATGGAGTTTAGAGGGAAAAATATATCAGCCATGAATTAATGGCCAAATAGACTTGATTAGCCTAATGGTCTAATTCTGCTCATATATCATATGACCTTATGAATGTTAGCCTGATCATAAATGATCATAAAGTGAGTGGAGGAAGAGACTGAAGGAAACGTGCATGAGTTTGAATATTGCTCTGAGAGATTGGAATAAAATGTTATCATTGGTATAACTTTCTCTACAGTACTGACACGTCTAGTGTGGACAAACAGTTCAACAGCCAAGAGGGGGAAAAGGTTCCATAAATATCTCTATCCTTAATAATGAATAATTCTACCTTATGATTGCAGAGGACAAGGCTGAAGCATTTGCAATCCCATTCAGCCGGAGGTTCAGAATGAATAATCCAACTTGACTTCCTTTCAAAATCCCCACAGGACATAACAAAAAAATGACTTGGCGCATTGGACACAGCAAAGGCAATGGATAAGACAATGTTCCGGCTGTAGTATTAAAGATCTGTTCTAGCCAAGCTGTTCCAGGATAATTACAGCAGCGACATTTTCACAACAACGCAAAAAATAGTCCAAGCATGTTGTGTCCACAAAATGTAGGACAATTGCAATTCAGTTAATTACCACTATATCAATCTTCTCTTGACATGAGGTAAAGTGATAGAAGGTGCTGCTCATGGTGTTATTAAATGGGACTCGCTCATCAGTAACATGTTTAAAGGTATTAGGTTTGGATTTTTGTCAATATGACGGTTCTATTGCATTTGCAACTTTTCTCAAAGGAAGCAGCTCTGGGGCTTCTTAAAAAGAAGAGAGAAGGGAGATGAGGCAACATATTTTTTTACAGAATGAATTGTCCTGACGCAAGATGTGCCCCTTGAGAGGGAGAAGGAAAAGCAGATTCTACAAATACTATTAAAAGAAAATACCAGCCCTGAAATCAGTCTGAAGAAAACTTGCAAGCTACAGAAAAAGCTGAAAAATTGTAGCCATTTGGATAATACTTTCAAAGAGCTGGCATTGACGTAATTGGCAAAAATGACCCCGTTACATGCTATTTCATTTTCTGATCCAATGAATGAACTAAGAATATTGTGGTAGTAAAATACATCTTTGATATTCTTTTCGCTGTATTATAGTATCTTTTGAATGAACCCTTTATGTTATTGTGGGAATATTCAGTTATTCCAGTTCTGGATCTCTACACTTGACGAGCTTTGACAACTGCTGCCCTTTCAAAGTAGCTAAAGTATGATGAAGTGCAGCACTGAGATCCCAATCACCCGCTTACCATCCACAAACATATTTCCTTCAATGGCTAGAAAGAAGAGGTCAAATATGTGCCTGGGTCCTAAAGGTCATGCGTCTTATAAAGAAAGATGACCAAAGAACTTAGTGTTTGAGAAGATTTGAAATTAGCCAGATGTCATATATTTGAATAGAATAGTAAGATTAAATGAGAACTTACCAGTTTGAAGTTTGATGTTTATTTTATGAGTTGTGATTACGTTAGTGATTACGTGAAGAAGTCCCGCCAGTGCGCATGCGTGTCAATCTTCAAAGCAACGGTATGAAATCACAAATAACAGTTATCAAAGTAACATAGTAAGATGAGCAACTTGAGAACTACCAGATGACCTTTGTGAGAGAGGGTTGGGCATGGAGGGCACGTAATCACCAACATAACTCCTCTTAAAATAAAGATCAAACTTCAAACTGGTAAGTTCTCATTTAATCTTACGATTTTACTTCGGAGTCACGTGAGTGCTTCCGTGAAGGTTCAAAGCTTTGTGATTTCATGCCGCAGATTCAAATCCCGGCTTCTCACTGCATTGATTGACTCTGAATAAGTAATAATCAATAATGCATTAATGTCGACATTGCATTAAATGCAGTAACAAATTTATTTGAATAACAAAAGACTCTAACCCAGGGGGAACTTAAACAGAACTTAATACAGTATTAGCAAACAGCCCCAGATCGGCAATCGGCCGATGGTAGCAATGTTGAAAAACCAACTCATTTGACCACCTGGCAGCCATGTGAATATGGTCGATGGGAACGTCCATTGCCCTAGACATTGCTGCTGACCTAGTGGAATGAGATGTAAAAACATCAGTGTTAATACCTGCATCAACCAATACTTGTTTCAACCACATCGAGATAGTCTGTACTGACACTCTCTTGTGTGGCTTCTTGTAACTGACAAACAACCCTGTTTCCATATTTCGTAAGGCCCTCGTAGCTTCAATGTATTGCAGCAAATGTGTCTTTACACATAGACATGGATCTGTGAGATATGCCAAAAAAACAATCTTGAACCCTGTCACACCTAGCCTGCTTTGTTTAAGTAGGTCATAAATGTAGAACGCAACATTATCTGCAGCTACTTCCATCCTTTCTAGCTGCAGCTATTGCAATGTCTGCACTCATTGTGCTGATACCAGTGCCATGAGCATGACCGCCTTCACGGTGACATTGGCCAAAGTCAGAGATGTGACAGGGGTCCACTGGCGAAGTAGCTTGAGGACCACGCTTACATCCCAGATTGCCATATACCTGGGTTTAGGAGATCTGGAGTTAAAAATTCCTTTCATCAATCGAGAAAGAAGAGGATGAGACCCAATAGGATGTTCTTCTGACCCCCATCAAATTGAATTGATCGCACTATAACTCATCCCTCATCGTAGTAGAGTGTTGACAGAAACTCTAGAACATGCAAAATACCTGCCGTACAATATTCAATATTATTATGTACACAGAAAACTTCCCATTTTTTAACATAAGAAATATATTGCTTTTGAGTACTAGTTCTCCAGGCTGCAGTGAGCATGCGCACAGTTTGCCCAGACAGTCCTTGCCCCAGAAATGGCCTTCTTAAAACCTGCAAATTAACAAATCATTACAGTTATATAACGGATGTCATTTGCCAGTTACCAGGTGCACCAGTAAATCCCTTTGTTTGGGAACAACCCTCAGAGGTTGTGTCATCAACTCCAATATCAAAGAGAACCATGGCTGAGTAGGCCAGTCGGATGTCACCAGCACACCTGAAGCAGCATCCTGCTTGATTTTAAGCAGACACCAACTTAAGAGACAGAATGGTGGAAAAGCATATAAAAATATACCACCCCAACGTAGCAAGAAAGCGTCAGTCGCTGCTGCCCATGACACATATTTAGGTAGCTGATGGTTGAATCTGGATGCGAACAAGTCGATATCTGGCCTTCCATATTTCACAACTATCTAATTGCATACGTCCTGATTCAACACCCATTCTGTGTTGTCATGGAATTTTCGTGACCTGGTGTCTGCTACTATATTGAATCTACCTGGTAGATAAATAGCTGAATGCCAAATATTGTTGTCATTACACCAGGTCCAGATTTGATTAGCCAGTTTGTCACAAGATACAGACTTTATTCCACCCATGTGATTAACATACGCCACTGCCGTAGTGTTGTCAATTGGAAGCTGAACATGCAGGTTGCTTGTCTTAGAACAATAAGCCTTGAGCCCATAAAAGGCTTCCAAAAGCTCTAAGTAGTTAATTCCCCATGTCTGCAGAAGCAATGCCTCTTCCATATTCCATCTGCCTCCACAGCTGGAGCTCATATCAGTGGTACCCCACCCCAGTGCACTGACACCAGTCTGTAAGACTATGGAAGGCTGTTCAAGCATGACTTTGCTGGAACTACTGGAGACATGCTGAATCCACCACTGCAGGTCAGTAACAACATCTGTTGATAACTGCATGGGCCTATTATAATGGCCCAAATGTATCCTGAGTGCCTGTTCCTTTTCCCTCTGTAACTGCTGGTAGTGTAAAGGCCCATACTGAACAGCCAGAAAAGCTGCCACTAATTTTCTGAGCAGGCTGGCCATCTGTCCAATTGAAGGTTGTTGCTCCTTCAAAAGCTGAATACAACCATCAATTAGCTCCACCCTTTTCTCCCTTGGCAGAGTCACTACCATGTGAATTGAATCAATTGTGAAACCCAAATAGTTAATTGTTGTAAGTGGTGTTAATTTGGATTTCTCTGGATGAATGATAAACCTCAATGTTTCAAAAGTGAATTTAACAACTGCCACAGATGCTTCAGCTAATTCACTTGTTTGTCCTGTAATTAAGATATTATCCAGATAAGCCATAACCACATGACCCTGGGCTCTAAGTAGACCCAGTACTGGCTTTAACAATTTAGTGAACGTTCTAGGAGCCGAAGTTACGCATTACCCATTAGGTGGTGCCTTGAATTGCCATAATTGATTCATCCAGGTAAATTTCAAATACTTTATATCCTCCAAATGAACAGACACTGAGTACTACACATCTTTCAGTTCTATAATTGCCATATAACATCCTCTGGAAATCAGTTGCTTGGCAGTAACAAATGTTTCCATTTTGAAGTGTCTAGACTGTAGAAAAGGGTTAAGACTTGTGAGAGCCAAAATAATTCTACATCCTCCGTCCATTTTTGGTCAGGGAAAAATATTTGACACAAATTGATGGACTTGGTGAACCGACCTCTCAATTACTCCTTTATTACACAAATTTTCAAGTTCAGCCTGAACCTCCACTACTTCTGTTTGTGAAACATTGAGTGTTCTGCTAGGAACATGCTGGAGGGGCAAATCACTATTTGGAATGAACTCAATTCGAAGCCCTTGAATAATACTCATGATAAATGGATCTGAGGTAATTTGCTTCCATTCTTCACAGAACAGATGTAATCTACCCCCAACTTTCGGCTGTGTTGTACTTAATATGTGCCCATGAGAACCAGGCCCACCTACTTCCTTGGTAACAGGTGTGACCTGCTGTCCCCAGTTCCTGGCAGGAAGCCCACATTTCTGCGTGTTCCCGCTGCAGAGCGCCAACTGCACATCTGTGTTGATGGCTGGCTTGTTCCTGGCGTAGACCCGGAATCTGCACCTCTTCAGTAGGGATACCTTCTCCTCACAGATTTGCCGACCATCGGTGTCTTAATCAAGCCCACCATTTTTGCTTTGTCATCCAACTCCTACACGTGTTTCGTGAGGTCCTCTCCAAAGAGTAAGTTGGGTTGCACGTTGGTGGGCTTGCAGAGCGCTGCAAACTTAGGGTTGATTGTGGGCTGAATGGCACTCTTCCTGAGACAATTGATCTCAAAGTGGGTGCTGCACAACAACCCTAGTGCCTCTTGATGCGTCCCCTACACATGCCCTGCATCCATTGTTCTAGCAAATGCCGTGATTCCTGAACCCAGCATCTTCAGGATCCTCTGCAGCTTTATTTCCTGGGCACGCATGCCCACGCCCATCTGACCCCATATCACCTGGTTCACTGCTGGTACCTTTAGCAACATGCAGTTCCTCAGGGTCTCGTGCTTCTTGGCGGTCTCATCCATCGTGAGCTCCTGGAGCTGATGGAATACCATATAATTTATCGTGGAGGCCAGCTCTTCTCCCAGGGGCTCTCCTGACTCTGACGGGACAGCGAATCGTGCAGCCAGAGATGGGACATCTGGCAGCTGCCATTCTTCGCTTGGATCAACCTCACCATCAGAGTCGGGGTCAGAACTCAGCTGACCCATTGCATGCGCCACATCAATGAGGGTGCTATCGAGCAGCCCTCTACTAGGTGCTGCTGGCGCAGCCTCTTCTCCAGCCTGGCACCGACACCACTCCTCCTCCTGGAGTGTGCCCTGCTGGAGCACCCTGTGCAACAGGTGCTCCATTTGGGATAACCATTCAAAAACGGTATCCAGTCCCGGAGGGGAATCTTCCCGGCCCGACACCCCCGATTCCGTGGGCCTGACAGACTTGTGCGTTGACTTACGCCTGACTGGCACTGGCTCCGTGCTTTGCAGCCCCAAGTCTGCAATCGCCCCGCTCCCAGCCGGCGACTGTGCAGGGGTATGAGGCAGCCGTCCACAGACTGCACTCCCGTGGCTGTCTACGGATTTTGCTCCGGCTCGCCTCTTCCCCTTGCCCGCCTAGTCCATGGTGCTACTAAAGAGAAACAACACGGCACCACAGCAAAAGGACCCGAACTCCAGCTAAGTTTTTCCCACTTACCTGGAGTCTAAATATTTACCGCTGGAGGAGCTATGTTCCTTCCAGCCTCCGTGCGCCAATGCGGCTGACGTAATGACGCGCATGTGACCCCGAAGTAAAATGCCTTTTATTGTCATTCAAACATCTTGGTTTGAACTAAATTGCATTTTCTACAGTCTTACATAAAAAAAAAACAAGACCCACACTTAACACAGTTCTCCAACACCCCCTCACTGTAATGGAAGGCAAAGTCTTATCTTTCCTTTGTTCTTCTCCCACGGTGCTGTAGTCCAACTGCAGCATTGAGGTGAACTGGGGCTCCAATGTTAAAACCCCCGGGGGCGATGGTAAGTCCTGTGGCCGTTTAAGCCACGCCGTGCAATATTAGGCCCCGCTCCAAGTCCTTTAAACTCCGCGATTCCACCGGGAGAAGTTGCCATTGTCGGAGCTCTGAAAAGCGGTCCCACAATGGCAACTTGCGAGCTCCCGATGTTCCTGTCTACCGGGCCTGCAGCTGGAGCCTCCGAAGCTCCGAAGTCGGGTCGCAGCTGAGCGCCACCACAGCTCTTCCCGTTTCGAAGTTGGCCAGCTCCGCAGGCTCCATGAATGGAGCTCTGAGGTTGGTCCCAGTTGGAGGCTGCCACTGGCTCCATGATTTTAGGCCCAACGACATTGGGGACCCAACAGGGAAAAAGTCGGGTCCCCGTACAGGGAAGAGATTAACGGTTTCCCCCCCCCACATATATACACAGCTAAAGAAAAATAATAAAAAACTAGAGTCAAGACATACATTTAATGAGACAAAATTTTTTTTAAAAGACAGATGGACTATAGTCGAGCCGCTGCCGATAGGCGCCACCACACCAAAGTAATTGATCCTCAAATACCCTGGTCCCTGAGAATAGATGTCATTTTTCATTGAGAGAGAGAGAACAAGTTAAATTGAGAATGAGTTTGAACAGACAAACCAATAAAATTGTACATCGCACTGAGGCACAAAAACACATTTGAATTCTTGGCAGTTGTATGGATGGATGTACTACTTAACAGTAAATGCCCGATCTACATCAAAACACCATGTGAATGAAGATAACAGTAATGGACATCAGTATTTACACTTTATGAACTAGTTAGTTTATTGAAATAGAATAATGAAAGATTTGAGTTGGCACTGAAGCACAAGAAATTTTGAATCTGCACTTCAGTTCCAATGCAGATCAATTCAAAACAGACAAATAAAGGAACTATATGTTTCATTTCATGTCCTCTTTTTCCTTTCAGCTGCACATTTTCAATTAAACCAAACTAACTTGCCTCCAACTGGACAGCACGAAGAACCTTGGTTGCCTTGACAACTTGCTGACAGGAAACTCGTAAAGATGGCAAATGTCCAGGTTTGTATATTTTCCCTTCTTTGTGGAAAAGCAGACATTGGCATGAACACTGCCAAGGGCCCAATAATCAATAAACGTGTTGTTTGTGAAGGGATTATGTCTGATAACTTGAATGTTAATCTAGTGAGAAATTTCACACTTCTGTTCTGCCCTCCATCAACTTTATTTAATGCTGTCAGATGCAGTTAAAATATTTAAATACTCTACATTGTCCAGTGTTATATTCTAAAAAAACCGACTGCAGTCAAGACAAATAATGTCACTTACATATTACCGAAACGAGTTGCAAAGTGACAAGTATTGGGCTCTATAAATTGTCTCTCTGAATGCTGTTGCATATCTCAAGCCCATAGTTGAGCTATGTATACAAAGAAAAATAGTATTTGCAGCTAATTTCTAATTATAACAGTGTACAATTCTAGTTAACAATGATGTGAAAGCAATCAAAAAATATCCTCTTGAGTGCCGATTGAGGTTTTTCTTTGAGTCAGGTTATTTACTCTTGGCTTGCAGAGAATCTAGCAATCAACTTGTTCCACTGATTTTCATGAATTAATTCCGAGCTTGCCATTTATAAGCTTGGTAACTACAGAATGAGGAAACAACCAATTGATTATATTTGAAACAAGTGCAGATTTTAAAAGATTGGGCAAAAACATTGATGGTCACTACTCCATGAAGAGGCTTTAAAAGCAGCTTATTTTATTACATCTAGTGTTCAAAGTTCAAAGATAATTTGTTTTCACTAAAGTTCCGAGTTGTTTAAATTGTTGGTATATTTTGTTATTGACATTTTAAGCTTTAATAAATTCTTTTTTCACTTGCCCTGCCTGTCAGTTGCACCTGCACAGTACCACCTGCGTGTTTTACGTCCCAATGGAAACCTAATGGGCGGGAATTGCTGCGTTGCTGGAGAGCCGCTAAGAGTGGATGGGAGGGGGGGTTGAGGGGCGATGGACTGAGTACAGAATGCTCCCCTCTTCACCACCAACCCCTGACAGCCCCTGCCTGGAGCCGTCCCCTCCCCCGGCTGCAGGAAGCATACCCCCACCAGTCCCCAACTGAAGCTGTCCCCATCCCCAGCTGCAGGATGTTCCCCACCAATTCCCTCCTGCAGATGGTAGAGTGGGGCAGCGGTAGGCCACGGTGGCGGCTGTGGTAGGGAGTGGCAGCGGTAGGCCATGAGAGTGGCAGGGGTAGGCAGCGGCAGGGGTAGGCCATGGCAGTGGTAGCCCACGGCAGCGGTTACCCCCTCCCCACTGGCCCTCGACTGACCCCGCCTGAAGCCATGCCACTCCCCCGGCTGCACGACGCGCCCCCCTCCCGCACTGGCCCCGACAGCCCCCGCCTGAAGCCATGCCACTCCCCCGGCTGCAGTACGCTCTCCCCACCGGCCCCCGACAGCCCATGCCTGACGCCGTCCCCCTCCCGTGGCTGCAGAATGCAACAAGAGACACAACAAGAAAGAAC
This sequence comes from Raja brachyura, assembly GCA_963514005.1. Next base: position 39,660,922 of record OY740786.1, read on the forward strand.
TGAACTGAAAAATCTCATCTTTAACATTTAAGTTGTTGTTATATTATAAGAGTTATTCACATTTTAACCTTTCTTATATACCGTTTCCACTTGCCGTGCCCGTCAGCTGTGCCTGCGCAGTAATACCTGCGTGTTCTACGTCACAATGGGAACCCAATGGGCGGGAATGGCTGCGCCGCCGGAGAGCCGCTTAGAGTGGATGGGGCGGGGTTGAGGGGGGGATGGAGTGTGTGCATCTGTGGGAAAGGAATGGCAAGGGGGGAGTGGTGAGCGGAGGAGGGGCATCAGGAGCACCATAACGGGGACCCGTCAGCCTGCGCAGTTGGGGGCTACGGGTGAGTGGTGGAATAATGCATTGGGGGACCAGGTCTCCTGTGTGAGAATGGGTCCCAACTGCTTGTAACTCCAATCTTGGCAGCACATTCCTCGCATCTTTTTCTTCTTTTTCTTCTTTCGTGTGGCGTGCACAGCCTAAAGTTGTTGGACAACTTGTTCTATTTGATCTTCCGTATGTGCACGTCGAGTTGATTGCATTAGTCGAAACAGGACGAACCACGTGAAGGTTGCAATCTTCCACCCCCCTGGCATCTTGCACTCTGTGTAAATAAAAAATTGCTCTAGTGATCTCTTTCAAACTTTCCCATTCTGAACTTCAAAGATATGCCTTCTAGTCTTTGGCATTTTCATAATTTCATTTTCATAAATCTGACTGTCTACCCTCACTATGTTTCTCATAATTTTATATACTTAATTTGGTTCTCCCCTCTGCTTCCAACACTTTAGAGAGAGTAATCCAGGAATGTCCAACCTCGCCTTGTAGCTAATACCCAATAATCCAGATAGCATTCTGGTAAACCAATTCTGTACCCGCTCCAAAGCCTCTACATCTTTCCTGTAATGTTGACCAGAACTGCACACAATACTAAACAGTCAAGAGTTTTTTATTGTCATATGTCCCGAAACAGAACAATGAAATTCTTTCTTGCAGAGGTACAACAGATATATAAACATAATAGTCTGCAAACACCATAATAAACAACAAAAAGATCAGGGGGACAGGTATCTCTGGAGAGATGGAATGAGTGATGTTTTGGGTTGAGACCCGAAACGTCCTCCATTTCTTTTCTCCTGAGGTGCTGATTGTCCTGCTGAGATACTCCAGCATTTTGTGCCTACCTTCGATTCAAACCAGCATCTGCAGTTCTTTCATATACAAAAAGAAGATCAGTATATATTTAAAAAAAAACAATAATAATGCAAATGCAAAACAATGCCCTCCAAGTCCATGTAGTTTGGAACTTAGTTGGAGGTTGTAGTGTTTTTATAACCTGATGATTTTTGGAAGGTAGCTGCTCCTGAACCTGGTCATTACAGTATTTCAGGTTCCTATGCCTGTTCATTGGCAGGAGTGAAATGAAAGCATGGTCTTAGTGGTGTTGTTCCCCAATGATGCGGTTTTCCTTTCTGAGGCACTACTCCTGTAGATCCCTTTGATAGTGGGGTGGTCAGTAGAAGAAGCAATTATTCAGCAACACTAAAGAGTCAGCTGAGGAGTCGGTTGCAGTAAACAAAAATGTGTTTGGAACATTAGGGTTTTTGGTCCATCCAACCAAGTCCAAATTACAGCCAACACAAAATATTCAGTATTTGGGATTTCTTATTGATTCAGTTGATATGACAGTAACATTACCAGCAGCCAAGGTTGTGGATATTGCTGATGTCTGTACTTGTCTCACACAAAAACTTTATCCCTCCATCTGAGAAGTTGCGAAGGTTATTGGGAAATTGGTAGCAGGTTTCCCTGCAGTAAAGTTCGGTCCTTTGCATTATCAATATTTGCAAAGAGCAAGAGAACAAGCACTAAAAGAACATGCAGGCCATTTTGATCGTGTTATGCAGTTACCAGCCACAGCTCTAGCAGAATTGCAGTGGTGGATTGTTAACATCAGTCAAGCTACCAATAACATTTTGGTGCAGGAACCTTTAATGATTTTACAGACTGATGTGAATGCTCTCGGATGGGGGGCTACGGACATTGAGTCCAGCTGTGGAGGTAGATGGAATGAACAAGAAGGTTTGATTCTTCACACACAAGGGATAAATTATTTGGAATTATTGGGAGCATTTAAGGGTTAAAGGCATATTGCTCCACAATTAATCATTTACACGTTCAACTCCAGATTGATAACACTACGGCAGTGGAATATATTAATCATATAGGAGGAGCGAGATCAGTTTCATGTGATAGCATGGCTAACCTCATATGGCATTGGTGTATTTCAAGAAACATTTGGGTTTCAGCCATCTATCTGCCAGGGGTAGACAATGTGGTGGCAGACCAAAGGTCACAGAAATGCAATGACAATATAGAATGGATGTTGAATTCTAAAGTTTTTCAAACAATTGTCACTTGATTTGGATTGCCAGATATTGATCTGTTTGCATCCAGACTGAATCACCAGTTGCCTAAATATGTTTCATGGGAGCCAGATCCAGGAGCAGTAGCTGTGGATGCATTTTCGTTACATTGGGGGCAATCATTCTTTTATGCTTTCCCTCCATTTTGTCTGATTACAAAATGTCTAACCAAAATAGAGCATGACTCCGCCACAGGCATTTTGGTGAACCCAGATTGGCCAACACAACCATGGTTCCCATTGGTACTCAGAATGATGGTTCAGCCATTCATGATGGTTCCCAGCTGCAGTAATTTGTTGGTGCATCCGGTTACAGGAGAAAGTCACCCATTACATGACCGTATCAATTTGTTGGTCTGCAGGTTCTGAACAGACCATTCCAAGGCATTGGATTGTCAAACAGGACCATGGAGGTTATCACTGCAGCCTGGAGGAATAGTACTAAAATACAATATGTGGTTCATATAAAGAAATGGGAGATGTTTTGTGTGCAGTCAAATTTATCTTATCATACTGCAAGCATAAGTGATGTGTTGGAGTTCCTTGCTAAGTTGCATTTTGATGAGTACTTGAGTTATAATGCTATTAACAGTGCTCCAAGTGCTTTGTCCTCTTATATGGGGCAGTCCTCAGGACAAGTCTATAGGGGCTCATCCATTAGTATCCTGATTTATGAGAGGAATTTGTAACAAAAACCCTCCTAAACCTAGATATACAGAAATCTGGGATATCAGTATAGTTCTCACATTGCTTCGGCAATGGGCTCCAATTATGTTGTTGTCTATGCAGAGATTAACTCTGAAAGTGGTTATACTAATGGCGCTGGTTTCAGCACAACGTGTACAAACATTACAACTGTTACGAATAGATTGTATGCATTTGTCTGTAAATGACATTACATTTTATGTCTATGATTTAATCAAACAAAGCAGGCCAGGTATGGCAGGAACCAAGGTGACGTTTAAAGCATATCCTGTTGACCGAATGTTATGTGTAGTTAAACACTTAAGGCAATATCTTGAGTTAACAAGGAGTCTCAGGGGTTCTTAGACAGGACTGCTCATTAGTCACAAAAAGCCATATAAAAGAGTGTCAGTGCAAACTATTTCTAGATGGTTGAAACAGGTTCTCAATTGTGCTGGAGTCAACACTCATGTGTTTAAATCTCACTCCACCAGGGCGGCTTTCACATCCGCGGCCAAGGCTCAGGACGTGCCGCTAGACCAAATCCTCGCGGCCCCAGGATGGTCTAGAGAATCAACTTTTTCACAGTTTTATGATAAACCTGTACAGACATTGCCACGGTTTGGGCATGCTGTTTTGGGTTCCGTTTAATTCATTTGCTTTGTTTATATCATTGTTTGTAATTTCCTCCTGGGATAGAGAGGTTATTACTGATTTGTTGTTATTATTGTTGTTAAAAATAGTTATTGAATAATATGAAGCAATGTTAAATATATTTTTTATTTACTACTCTGTCAACCGAAGCAGATTGTCATATGGAGTGCATCTACGGCATGTAAACACAGAGCTTTGAAATCTTCACGTAGTCACTCACGTGACTCCGAAGTAAAATAGTAAGATTAAATGAGAACTTACCAGTTCGAAGTTTGATCCTTATTTTATGAGGAGTTACGTTGAGGGATTACATGCCCTCCGCTCCCACCCTCATACTCTAAGAGATCATCTGGTAGTTCTAGTCTTCTTAAAGCCTTACTATGTTACTTCGGCTATATATGTTTTCTGTGTTTTCACGCCACTGCTTTGAAGTATGACGCGCATGCGCCTGGCGGGACTTCTTCACGTAATCCCTCAACGTAACTCCTCATAAAATAAGGAACAAACTTCGAACTGGTAAGTTCTCGTTTAATCTTACTATTAAACATAGAACATTTTTTTAAAAAGCCCAACTGAAAGTTTAATATACGGAGTGCATTATAAGCCAAAATATCTAACTACACTTGATTACTTGATTTGTTCTTTGTACATCATAATTTGGGGCCCATTGAACAAGTATTTCACACAGAGGATTACTCACAACCTTTACACACAGAGAGTTGTGAGTCTGTGGAATTCTCTGTCTCGGAGGTTGGTGGAGGCCGGTTCTCTGGATACTTTCAAGAGAGAGCTAGAGAGGGCTCTTAAAGATAGTAGAATCAGGGGATATGGAGAGAAGGCAGGAACGGGGAACTGGGGATTGGGGATGATCAGCCATGAATGGTGGTGCTGGCTTGAAGGGCCAAATGGCCTACTCCTGCACCTACTGTCTATTGTCTCTATTCTAAGTAAGCCAATTCAGTGTGTTGCATGCAATAATTGATATACTCCTTGGATTTTGCAACACACTATCATCAACATCCACCCAGCATGGAAATCAAAGGCTACATTTCACAATCAATAAGGGCCACCAAAAAAAGTCTACAATATTGGCAGTTTAAACCTGATTTTAATTCAATCAAACCATTTGAAAATATAGTTTTATAAATCTCTTATACTAATTTCCTGTTTAATGTTTGGTGATCACAGTTGCTTCTCTAGTTACTGAAACAATGTGTCATTGTGTCATTGTGTCAGGAAGTTTGGGAGAGGCCACTGATAACTGTTTGATGACATCCTGTGCAACCTCTCCTGGCATCCTACATCGTTGCTTGAATTATTTTGCTTTCTCCACTTCCACCGGAAAAAATGATACAACAGTGGCACAGACATGTGAGAGTGTGGGGTCAGTTAAAGTGAGGAAAGGTATGATAATGGAGAATGTCACACAGATAAATTACGAACAGGAGCATTAACATGGACTACATAATGAAGAAGAAATCCTATGTTTGATCTTGCTGTGCACTATACATGTAAAGACTTGGCATTATTGCTTAAACTAACAGTTACATTGGAGGATGAAAATGGTAACATTAAGATAATTAAATATGACAGATGGAATCAAATTGATTCCTTGTCCATTCAAAGCACTTTGGACTGCTGTCTGTGACCATTGTATCTAGGAACATGTTAAGTCTGAAATAAGAGATGGCCAGAACTATTTTTTTTTATTTGGTCTAGATTTTCCAGTCACTGCTCTGCCAGTGATAGTTGAGAAAATAATAATATCTGCTGCAATAAATATGGAGTCTTGGCTGCATCTCTCCATATTTAATTTATCATATTGCTTCCAATTTGGTAATAATATTGCACTGGAGTAGAGCTGTTTGGGGAGAAGCCAGCTATTGCCACTTGAATATTCAGATTCATTCAGAAGTGATTTTGAAACTTGTTTTGTAGAGTCCATGATCACAATTGCAAATTGAGAGCAATGTTTAGATGTTTTATAAAGTGAAGACAAAATTGCAGAAATGAAGCCCCATTGCAATTAAAAGAGGAGGAAAGTTCTGAATAACTGTTTCTTTAATTTGACAACAAATCATTTTACACGATAACTGTTGCTACTAATTAGAACTCTCAAAACTGATAAGAAAAATTCCAAGCTTTATTTTCAATACTGTAATATATCCTCAGCACTGAAAGAGTTAATGATCAAGTCAGAGTCTGTAGGTGTTTTATTAGAGGCTGATATATGGCAATTCCAGAAGGTATTAGAGATTTACAAAATATCTAAGTGTTTTGATTTAATAAAATCACATTTAAACTATTAGTATCATGGGCTTTCTTTATTATTTAAGCTGACGGATGTCTTTGGTCTCCACACTAAATGTGTGCTAATGGCAGCATGTTGCAAAATCCAAATAGAGTATTGAAGTTTGAATGCTTCCGATCCACTGTGCAGCAAGACATGGTTCTTGCATCTACTCAGAAATCAGCAAATATTGCGCTGTCAGTGACTGCAAAAGCAACAGGGATTACATGTCATCAAACGGAAATCCTTTATCCCACCACTTGTGTGAGAAAAAAAGAAAAAGGTTTTCCTTTGAAGTACTAATTGACTGTCTGTATCAATCAGCAGCTAAACTCTTTCCTGAATGCATTTGGTCTCCAGAGTAACTGAACAGTGATCTCCCAATGTCCATCCAGTCCAATATATTCAGCAGCATTTTTGTACTGAGTACTGACATTATGTAATCTGTTGTTTTTTTCAGGTTTGTTCATGTTTGCCTCTGATAAAATAAATAAATATATGTGCAAAGAGTTGAAGAATTTGATTCTTTATTATTAAGGAATGGAATGCTGGAAGATCAGTTTCAATAAATATTTTTGTTCTTCATTAATGAAGTCATTAAGTGGTGAATCTTGCTGATTAATCATTAGAGTTCAGAATGCTCCTCGGCATGGGTTTCTTCTATAATTGTTAGTCCTCTGTATTATGGCACTGAAAATACTTTAAGATGGCTTTGTTGAGCTTATAATTCTAAAAAGTACTATGGTACAGAAAGAGGGTATTCAAGTCTTTGAGTCTATGTTGGGTCTTAGTAGAGTAATCCTGACAATTACATTCCCTCTTCTTTGCACTACAAGTTACCCTCTGTCAAGAGAATATTCAATTCCTTACTGAAGGCAAAAAGCAATTTTTTTCCACCATCCTGACAAGAAAAGTATTCTTGATTTAAACTCACCTTTGTGCCAGAAACTGTCTTTTCACATCCTTCCTGCATCCTTTTGTCTATCAGCATATTAATTTTTATAGATAGCCCTTTAGTATAGCAAAATATCACTAAATGCTTTGATGGAATATTATTAAACACAATTTGGATTTGGAAGCTTTGAAGTGTGTACATAAGAGGTTTAGTAGAATGCAACCCAGATTAGTAGTTATCAAGTATAAGGAGAGGTTGTGTTGGAAGGAACTACAGATGCTGGATACATCGAAGATAGACATAAAATTCTGGAGTAACTCAGCGGAACAGGCAGCGCCTTTGGAAAGAAGGAATGGGTGATGTTTTCGGTCGAGACCCTTCTTCGGACTGAAGAAGACCCAAAACATCACCCATTCCTTCTCTTCAAAGATGCTGCCTGTCCTGCTGAGTTACTCCAGCATTGTTTATCTATAAAGAGAGGTTGGACAGACTTGTTTGTTTTCTCTGGAGTGTCAAGGGTTCAGCAGACACCTGAGAGTAGTGTATAAAATGATGACAGGCATAGGTAGGGTAGACAGTCAGAAACTTTTCCCAAATTGGAAATGTCAAAGACTAGAGGGCATAGTTTTAAGGTCAGAGATGGAAAGTTTAAAGGAGATGTACAGGTCAGATTTTGTGTACAGATAGTGGCAGGCATCTGGAACACACTGCCAATGTTGGTGGTGGAAGCAATTGCAACAGTGGTGTTTAAGAGACATTTAGCTCGGCACATTAATATGCTGGGAATAAGGGATATGGGTTATGAGCAGCCAGAGAATATTAGTTTAATTTGCATCATGTTCAGCACAGATATTGTGAGCTGAAGGCCTGCAGCCATATTGTACTGCTCTACATTCTAATTTAATATAGACTGCCACAGTGAGACTTCAGGCAATGGATGGTAACGTTTGCTCAAGAAAGTTTTACAAAGGTATATCTTAAACAAGGACAAAGAAGAGGAGAGTAAGTAATATTTAGGGAGGGGATCCCACATCTTAGAAGCCTTGCAGCTAAAAGCACGGGTTCTTTTGATTGAATATAGGAAACTGGGGAAATTGGTAGCAAGTTTATTATTGAGGACTGAAATGGATATATCCATGCTCCCACAATTCACAATCAAACAATATTTCAGAAACATGGACATAGAAGCGGTGTTCTGTACCATTTCCCCCCATTTTTATAGTGCTGAAATAAAAGTCGTCTATTAAAGGACCCATTTATTTTATTCAGTTCCTTAGTCTGCAGAGCAGCTTGGGAATCTCCCGACAACTTTAATTTGGGACCCAGGTGCTCATCATCTCCTTCTGTCAGAAATGATTTCCTGTACAATAAACTCTTATCCATTAAATTTCTTCCCTGACAGGCTCAATTTTAACTCAGCAGTTGACTGATTGGCAGCCTGAGTCTGGGCCCCTCCGTACCATGCTGCTGATCTACTTTAAAGGGGATGTCCATTCTAGATCAGAGGAATGCATCCACTTCTAATTGTTGAAATGAAAGGCTGCTGGAATTATATGAACGGTTTGACCAGAGGTTAACTATCAAAGAAGCATGTATGGAATTACCATAGTAATTCTGTACATGCATGACAAATAATTTGCCTGTAAAGTCTATATCCTTACACTAATCTTCCCCTTGACAGTAAGTTCATTCAAAATTATTTTCCTTGTAAAATTAGACTGAATTTAATACACTTACTTTTTCAGTAGTGACATGAACTTTGAATGAAATATGTTTATTGTCTTCGGGGCAAAGTTGAGGAAGAAATGATAGGTAAAATATTATGCATACAGTCACTGCAATAGCCAGACAGCTGACAAATAGAACAAACCTATTCTCCAGTGTATGTGTTAAACCTATAATGTTCCATTGGCTTCAGTGGAACTGATTTTCAGAGGCAGTTTATACACATATGTTATGACATTGTATATTTAATGCAAGTAACTGAGAAGATTCTATTCTCTTTACTTGTCTCTTAACCTCTTCTTACTTTATACCCAATTCATAATGTACTCCTGAAAAAAACTATGAAAACAGAGCCTTACTTTAATTTAACAAATTTCTGACAGTTGATTATATATTCTCACCAAACAAATTGTTCAATAACTGTAGTATGTTAACTTCACCAAACACCCCCAATGCTTATGTCCAATATTGCTGGAGAAATAAATCAGTGTAGGGAATTGTAATCATTACTGCAGACCAAACCAGAGCTTTCCACAATATTACCGCCATGTAAGTAAACTTATAGGAGGGAGGTGAATTATTTCCCTTTTTCAGAAGAAACAAATCTATCATTGCAGTTCAGAATGGGGCTCAACAGGTTTTTACATTTTTAGGGCTGTTACCGGGCGTTTTCAGCAATAAACCAATCACCGTACACCAGAGCTGATTTCCTGTCAGTAACTAAAGAAAGAACATGGTAATTTTTATCTTAAATTTGCCAATTAGGAAACGTGAGACAATTTACTACATTAGAGTGCATGGTTGATAAAAACATCTTAATGGAAAACCACTGAAGAATGGCTCACTGCTTTGGCACATAACCATAAACTGTAATCTACAGGTAACATAAACATGATTCTCTTCCCTCTCGATAATGCTGGTACTTGCTTCTTTCCCATGACTGGGAGAGATGAAGGGAAGGTGCTTAAGCTTACTGGTAAGGATATACAATCAATACAAATGGTTTAATTTGACTATGTTAGTAACACGATCGCATGGCTAAGAAATTTATGCTACTTCACCCTTGTTATATGGATAAGCTAATTTTAGATTTAGATTATCTTTAACTGTCTCTTTTTAATACATTGCATGGTAAAGTGTAAACTTCAATCTTTCAATGGTTAAAGGGAAAAACCTCAATGTTTACATTTTAGATCATTTCCATGTACACTTTTGTTCCTGATTAGTATCAAAAGATCAGTGAGTGTTTAATGTTGAACATGTTTTGACGATTTTAATTTACATTAATTGGACTTGAAAACTGGCAAAACTAAGTACGTTCTGCTCCATTCTAAACTCTGGGGAACAAAAGCTAAACCTGCTACTCAAGCGCAATACTGAGGGATGTGATGCACTGCTAAAGATGTCATTCTGATGATTTCCAATTCATTTTCTTAGGTGGGTGTAAAATATTCCATGGAAGAATTTAGATGGAAAGAACTTAGATTTTCAGCAAATGGTGAAATTCAGTTAATTGGGGAGATCTCCACCACGTCCCTACCAATACTGATCATTCAGTCTCTTTCATTAACCGAAAAAAGATTACCTTATCCTCGTCAGATTGGTACATGTGGGAGATAACTGTATAAAAATGACCTCTGATATTTCAGTTACCGCAAACTGCATTAGGATAATGCATAACTGTGAAAGAATGATTGGGAAATAATGGTGGCACAGCGGCAGAGTTGCTGCCTTACAGCGCCAGAGACCCATGTTTGATCCTGAGCACGGGTACTGTCTGCACAGAGTTTGTACGTTCTCCACGTCATCTGCGTGGGTTTTCTCCAAGATTCCAAAGACGTTCAGGTTTGTCGGTAAATTGGATGGGTATAAATGCAGATTGTCCCTAGCATGTGTAGGATAGTGTTAATGTGCAGGGGTCATTGGCTGGTGTGGACTTGGTGGGCCAAAGGGTCAGTTTCCGCACTGTATCTCTAAACTGAACTAAACTAAATCCCGTGGAATTGCAAGTTGGGCTCCTCTTTTGAGTGCTGGGATTTGTTTCCTTGGCATTATTACTGTTAACCTTCAATTTACAGTCCTTGAATGAGTGGGATACCTAATTGGTTACGTTTTTATAGTATTAAAAGCTTTTGTGTAAACCCTCAACACCTCCATGATGGTTTAGTTGGGGTTGCAGTCATTCTTGAGAATGGGAATATTCCTGTCTCCAGATACACGTACATTCCGCTTGTGCTAGCAAGAAAAGTCTCTGTAAACACAAGGAACTGCAGATGCGAGGGAATAGAGGAATAGATTGGGTAGATGCACAGAGTATCTTGTCCAGAGTATGGGAATCGAGGACCAGAGGACATAGGATTAAGGTGAAGGGGAAAAGATTTAATAGGAATCTGAGGGGTAATTTTTTCACACAAAGGGTGGCGGGTGTATGGAACAAGCTGCCAGAGGAGGTAATTGAGGCTGGGACTATCCCATTGTTTAAGAAACAGTTGGACAGATTGGACAGGTTTGGAGGCATATGGACCAAGCGCAGGCAAGTGGGACTAGTGTAGCTGGGACATTGCTGACCGGTGTGGGCAAGTTGGGCCGAAGGGCATGTTTCCAAACTGTAGCACTCGATGACTCTCTATGAATCTATGCTGGAACCTTGCGTAGAATGCAAAGTGCTGGAATAAATCTGAAATGTCTGAAGAAAAGTCTTGACCCAAAACATTGCCTAACCATGTGGCTCAGTGATGTTGCCTGAACTTTGTGTTCTACCAAAACACAGAGCCTCAATTTTGTGAAATTTCATCATTGATTATTTGATTAAATGATTCAGTTTTTGCCCTGATTCTGAATCCTATTAGCAATGGAATATTATATAATTTTATATATTACTAGACTGTTGGGAGGAGGGGGGCAGTCACACACACACACACTAACCACCCCCCCCCCGCACATATTATTCATTGGCTCCTGTAAGGGTAAAAAGACACTAGTGGGATTTATCTTCAGGCCCCCAAACAGTAGCCTGGACATAGGATGCAAGTTGAATCAGGAGTTAAAATGAGCATGTAGCAAAGGTACATGCTGTGGTTGTTATGGAAGATTTCACCATGCAGGTAGTCTGGGAAAATTAGGTTGGTACTGGAGCCCAAGCAAGGCACTTGGTAGAGTACCTTCATGGTGGATTCTTAGAGCGATACCTGGACGTGGCGCAGATACACAAGAACCCAAAGCAAAGAAGTCGAAGCCAAAGAACCAAATGGAAACTAGGCCGAAACGACAATAAACCGAAAGAGTTCGAAGATGAAATGCCTACTAACCGAAAGGATGGGACGCCTAAATGCAAACTAAACGAAAGGGCGGGACGCCTAAAAGCCAACAACCTGAAAAGATGCATCGCCTAAAAGCAAACTTACGGAATGGCTGCTCCGTTGAAACGCCATCTACCTGAAAGGTGGCGTTGCCTACAGGCCAAAGGACTGACTGCCGCTCAACAGAAATGTCCAATAAAAGACATGACGTGGCTGTGGGGGGGGGGGGGGGAATCCGCTCTATCCACTCACACATAGCCCCCAATGGCGCAAGCACTGCTAGAGAGGGAGAGGGAGGGGGAGAGAGGGAGGGGAAGCGGGTAGAGAGGGAGAGGGTGAGGGGGGTACAAAGGGCGGGTCGAAGGAGGGGGAGGGGGGTAGAGAAACATAGAAACAGAGAAACATAGAAAATAGGTGCAGGAGAAGGCCATTTGACCCTTCGAGCCTGCACCGCCATTCATTGAGATCATGGCTGATCGTCCCCAATCAATAACCCGTGCCTGCCTTTTCCCCATATCCATTGATTCCATTAGCCCCTAGAGCTCTATCTAACTCTCTCTTAAATCCATCCAGTGATTTGGCCCCCACTGCCCTCTGTGGCAGGGAATTCCACAAATTCACAACTCTCTGGGTGAAAAGGTTTTTTCTCACCTCAGTCGTAAATGGCCTTCCCTTTATTCTAAGACTGTGGCCCCTGGTTCTGGACTTGCCCAACATTGCGAAGATTTTTCCTGCATCTAGCTTGTCCAGTCCTTTTATAAATGTATATGTTTCTATAAGATATCCCTCATCCTTCAAAACTCCAGTGAATACAAGCCTAGTCTTTTCAATCTTTCATTTACCCATTGAGATAATAATCTGCCCCCTTGTTTTTGTCGCCAAAGTGGATAACCTCACATTTATCTTTTTATACTGCATCTGCCATGCATCTGCCCACACACTCAACCTGTCCAGGTCACCCTGCAACCTCCTACCATGCTCTTCACAGTTCACATTGCCACTCAGTTTTGTGTCATCCGCAAACTTGCTAGTGTTGCTCCTAATTCCTTCTTCCAAATCATTAATATATATGGTAAACAATTGCGGCCCCAACATCGAGCCTTGCGGCACTCCACTCGCCAGTGCCTGCCATTCTGAAAAGGACCCGTTCACTCCTACTCTTTGCTTCTGGTCTCCTAACCAATTTTCTATCCATGTCAACACCCTACCCCCAATACCATGTGCTCTAATTTTAGTCACCAGTCTCCCGTGCGGAACTTTATCAAAGGCTTTCTGAAAGTCTAGATACACTACATGCACTGGCTCCCCTTCATCCATTTTACTTGTCACATCCTCAAACAAATCCAGAAGATTAGTCAAGCATGATTGCCCTTTCATAAATCCATGTTTACTTGGACTAATGCTTTTACTCCTATCCAAATGTCCCATTATTGCCTCTTTAATAATTGACTCCAGCATTTTTCCCTCCACCAAAGTCATGCTAACTGGTCTGAAATTCCCCGTTTTCCCTTGAGCCTTTCTTGAAAAGTGGGATAACATTAGCTATCCTCCAATCCACAGGAACTGATCCTAAATCTATAGAACATTGGAAAATGATCACCAATGCATCCACTATTTCTAGAGCCACCTCCCTGCGGACCCTGGGAGATAGCTCTAGAAATAAAGCCTCCTCCCAGGGAGAGAGAGGGCGTTAGAGATAGAGGGGTAGTGGGCGTGTGGCATCACAGGGGACGGCTGGTCCCTGAATGCAATACTCCACCACTCACCCATAGGTCCCAGTTCTCTCCACTCCCTAGAGAGAGAGGAGGGTAGCGAGGGAGAGGGGGTAGAGAGATGGTGGGAGAAGAGGGAGGGGGGCAGAGCGGGAGGGGGGCAGAGAGGGAGGGGTCAGAGAGGGAGGGGTCAGAGAGGGAGGGGGCATAGAGGGAGGGGTAGGCAAGGGACAGGGGGTATAGAGTGAGGAGAAGAGGGTAGAGAGGTAGGGGAGGGAGTAGAGAGGAAGAGGGTAGAGAGGGAGGGGGAAGGGGGTAGAGTTGGATGGGTGGTAGAGACGTAGTGGTGGTAGAGAGGGAGGAGGGGGTAGAGCGGGAAGGGGGGGCAGAGAGGGAGGGGTAGAGAGGGATGGGGTAGAGAGGGAGAGACGGAGGGGGTGGTAGAGAGGGAGGTGGCAGAGAGGGTGGGGATAGAATGGGAGGGTGGGGGGGGAGAGGGAGTAGAGAGGAAAAGGGAGGGCATGGAGAGGGGGTAGAGAGGGAGGGGTGATAGGAAGGGAGGGGTGGTAGAGTGGGAGGGGAGTAGACAGGGAGGGTGGTAGAGAGGGTGGGGAGGAAGAAGGGGGTAGAGAGTGAGAGAGAGAGGGGGGTAGAGAGTGGGGGTGAGAGAGTGGGGGAGGGGGTAGAGAGGTAGAGGGAGGGGAGGGGAGTAGAGAGGGAGGGGAGGGGAGAAGAGAGGGAGAGAGGGAGGGGGACAGAGAGGGAGATGGGGCAGAGAGGGAGGAGGTAGTAGAGAGGAAGGGGGAGGGGGTAGAGAGGCAGAGGGGTAGAGAGGGAGGGGGGGGGGGGGGTAGAGAGGGAGGGGGTGTTGTGTTTGATGGCTAATAACTTACAATCTACTCTTATTGTTCCGAGCCTGTAAGTGCATTTATTTCAAGACAAAATGGCTGCGTCAAAACTAGTAAAGATGGCCCCGGACTGAAACAGAGGATAGAGAGGGAGGAGGATAGAGAGGGAGAAGTTGGATAGGGAGGGGGATAGATAGGGGGGGGGGGGGTGTAGAGAGTGAGGGGGGGCAGAGAGGGAGGGGGGGCACAGTGAGGGAGGGGTAGAGAGCAAGGGTGTGGGGGGATAGAGAGGGTGAGGGGGTAGAGAGGGAGGGTGAGGTGGTAGAGAATGGGAGAGAGGGGGTAGAGGGAGGGGTTGGTGGTAGAGTGGGGGAGGGGTAGTGCAGTAGAGGGATGGGAGGGTAGTATAGAGGGAGGGAAGGGGAGTAGAGAGGGAGGTGAGTAGAGTGGGTGTGGTGGGACGTAGAGAGGGAGAGAGGGAGGGGTGATAGGGAGGTGTAGTAGACAGTGAGGGTGGTAGAGAGGGAGGGGCAGAGAGGGAAGTGGGGCAGAGAGGGAGGGGGTAGAGAGGAAGGGGATACAGAGGCAGAGGGGTAGAGAGGGAGGGGGAGGGCGTGGAGAGGGGGGAGAGAGGGGGGGGGGGGTGTTGTGTTTGACGGCTAATTACTCACAACCGACTGACTCTTCTTGTTCTGAGCCTGTAAGTGCATTTATTTCAAGACAAAATGGCTGTGTCAAAACTAGTCAAGATGGCCCCGGTCTCAAACATGGGGGGGGGGGGGGGTAGAGAGGGAGGGGGTAGATAGGGAGGTGGTGGACAATTTGTTCCATTTGAATCTTATTTGATTGTGCATGCCAGGTTGATTGTATTCGTCGAAACACGTGAAAGTTGCAATCTCCCACCCCTTTCCCATTGTGATGTCATTTGTAAATGAGATCCCTTGTGATTAGACATCTGTGAGATGACATCATCAATGGAAAGGACTGCAAGAGTCTCCCTCTGAAAAGCAGCTAATTTTTTTTAATAAACAATTACAACTTAAAAAACTTTGGGAATATAGGTTGGAATGCAACGGGAAGATGTCTATCCTGTCGAGGGAAAAATGTGAGTAGAAAGCGTGAAAATGGGAAGACTGTGGCCTAGCGTTTGGAAGAAGATACAAATTAAGGAGATTAGAAGAAAGCCAACACAACCCTGGCACACACAGACATTTAGAATGTCAAAAACTAAGGGAAGAGTATTAGTATAATAAAGATATCATGACCTCTTTTTGGATATAAAATGATGAAAAATTTGATGTCTATGGCAGTGCATAAAGTCTTAGAGTTATAGAGTCATATACAGTGTGGAAACAGGCCCTTCGGTTCAACTTTCCCACAACTACCAATATGTCCCACCTACACTAGTCCCATCTCCCAGCATTTGGCCTACAACCCTCTAAACCTGTCCTATCCATGTACCTGTCCAAATGGTAGGCCATTTAGGACTGAGATGCGGAAAAACTTTTAACCCTGAGAGTTGTGAATTCTCTGCCACAGAAGACAGTGGAGGCCAGTTCACTGGATGTTTTCAAGAGAGAATTAGATTTAGCTCTTAGGGCTTACAAAATCAAGGGATGTGGGGTAAAAGCAGGAATGGGGTACTGATTTTGGATGATCAGCCATGATCATATTGAATGGCGGTGCTGGCTTGAAGGGCTGAATGGCCTACACCTGTACCTATTTTATATGTTTATGTCTATGTTTCTTATACGTTGCAATACTACCTGTCTCAACTACCTCTCCCAGCTGCTCGTTCCATACACACACTATCCTCTGTGTGAAAAATTTACCCCTCAATTTCCTATTCAATTTTTCCCCCCTCACTTTAAACCAATGCCCTCTGGTTTTTGATTCCCCTACTCTGGGCAAGTGACTATTCATCTACCTGATCTATTCCGCTCATGACTTTGTACACCTCTATAAGATCACTCCTCATCCTCATGGGCTCCAAGGAATAGAGTCCTAGCCTGCTTAACTTCTCTCTATAGCTCAGACCCTTGAGTCTTTAGAATAGGTGATAGCAAAGCAAATATGTTTGGCAAAACTCCACTCGTTGTTCCTTTAACAAGGGTATTGATTACCCTCATAAATTAGAACTGAATTTCACTATTTGTTAAACGCTGCTTGTTGTCATTTCCTGACTGCTGCAAATGTTTACGAGTTAATTTCTGAAGTATCTGTGAGAATCTTCCTCCAGCTGAACAACATTAGGTAGGATAATCACATGAACAATCAGGCTTTTCTTTTGCAAAGCATTCAAGTCATCACAGGTATATTTTAATAGAACTTTATTTATAGTGCCTCTCACAAAAAAATATAAGGGACGACCTTTGCATCACAGACGGATGTAACTTGGTGTTCGGATGAACAAAAGCCAAGCAAGTATTCACAGGCCACCTGGGTACCTGGTTGCTGTGCTCTGTTTCTGCGACGGCTTTATCCCCACCAGACTGACTGCCGCCACCTGCCACTTCTCCAAAGCACGTAGCTTACAATTAGGACCGATTGACTGGCTGATGGGAGTCCAAGAGGTGAATAGCTAGGATTACAGCATGCACTGACTGTCAGCTTGTAATTGGGTGGAACCTGAATCTCACGGCTATACAGGTGTTTGATCAGCATGCACGGACACAAAAATGCATACAGGTACAGCAAACAAAATAAGGGAAAACTTTCTTTGCTGTTGCTGTTTGAATTCTCACACTGACCTAGTACATCCCCGGCCTGCCTAATAAGGGTTTAAGCTTTTCATTTGTTTTTTCTCCTTTATTGGTGCCTGTCAAGATTTAATCTGGACTTGAATGATTGTGAGAAACTCTTGAAGCGAATGCCTGCTGAATTACATCATGTGTCACACTAACACTTCCACACGCCCTGTGAATTCTGTCCTTTCTGCTCTGTGCTTCCCCAGCCTCCCTTCTCTCCCTCCACTATCCGTCATCCCCTTCCCCCCCACACTCACCCCACTCTACCCCTGGCATGCCTGCAGAGATTGTGTCATCACCAATGAACAGAAGCACGTAAACCTGCTATGGTTGCTTTTAGTACTCTGCATCCAATTTGTATAAGCTGAAAATGATCCTCAAAATGGATTTTGAAATCTTCCAACACCATTGCACTGTGTCACAGAAATCAAGTTAATTAGTTAATTCTGACATGCATTATATTTTGCTATATTAAAGCTCGTTTTCTCTTTTTTCAAAAGCAGTTTGTTTTGTTTCCTCGAGCTGCACATCGACAGGACGATGTTGTATGAATGGATTCCAGTCCTTGACTGTTAAACGAATATCTCATCTACTCTGAGAACTTAGCCTCAGTACAAAAGGGGTTGGCAGTCACAACGTGTTGTGTAACTGGAAGCTGACAGTTTTATTTTGTTCCACTTTTCTCTTTATGAAGGCACCCAGTTGCATGGTGTTGGCTGCTCTCCAGTGTCTTGCTGAAGAGGCCTTTCTTTGTGTTGGCCCAAAGCATGAGTTTCAACAGGCCAATGGAATGTGTCACAGCCTATCATCCTCACATACGTCTTTCCAGCAGGGATCTTGTGACAGTTATCGGGAGTAAGAGGTCCGGGTGACTCTCTCTTTCCCTATCCTAAATCTATTGAGCCAAAGCCCAACGTTTTTCTTGTATAGAACATAAACAGCAATTGCAGCACATATTGGGAATTTAACTGGCAACCTTCTTAACCTACATGGTCTTGAGTCTGTATGGGGTAGAGATTCATCTTTGGTTGTACTGTGCAATGTAGCAGTGGTTCTGTCTATTGTACACTGTATTGTAAACAAAATTATATTGACATCAGGCTAATTGAATTTCAGAAGCAGAGAACATATTGTAATCAATAAAACATTAGCACTTAATGCATACAGCAAATAATGAATTTCTACACTTTGGATATGAAAGTCTTCCATGTGTTAAATGCATTATTAGTTACAAACTAACACAGATCAGGAACACTTTCCCCAGTATAAAATAATTAACTTCATTTTGATGAAAACAAGTGTTTTATATGGAGTTATTTATGGGTGGTGAATGTTTGAAAACATGTTTTGTTCCTGTTGTGATGTAGGAAAGGCAGAGGGAATAGTGCACAGCAAGTTCCTACAAACATCAATGTGACATTCTGTTTTAATGAAGTTTTATTCTTGAAATAAAGTTATTTCATATTTATCTTGCTCAGGTAATTTGTTGGACTACACGTGTAAAAGATGACAGAAACAATATATCACTCCCTCAGTGGTGGATTAATAGAGGGCAGAAGGATTGTGTGGTATAATGCCTCATGCAATTCCTCATACATCCACCATTGTACTAACCTCTCAGTAATGGATTAATAGATAGAATCGAGAGGAGTGCATGATTGCAGTCAATGTCATGATGGTGTTTGAACAGACACCACACTGTTTAGTTTATTGTCTAGTTTCAGTTTAGTTTATTGCCACGTGAATAGCTTTTGTTTTTGTTGCATGCTAGCCAGTCAGCATAAATACAATACATGCTTACAATCGAGCCATTTACAGTGGATAGATACATGACAAGGGAATAACGTTTAGTGCAAGGTAAAGCCAGTAAAGTCCGATCAAAGATAGTCCGAGGATCACCAATGAGGTAGATAGTAATTTGTCCAGATGTATATGAATATTTACTTACTTCCTTTTCACTATCTTTTTTATCAATTTTCTTTTGATGTTTTTATTTCTCCCTTTGAAGCCTCTGTTCATACATAAAAGGGTTCTGAGATCATGGAACTACACAAATGCAGGACTTTAATTGTCCCCACTGGTGATTCAATGTTACTGCGATTATACATAACAGTTAATGGGGTGCAGGGAGGGGAGAATGAGTGTAAGAATATTCCCTAATATTTATCAATAGATAGTGACAACCATTTATTAGAAATTAAGGTGAAACATGTCAATACCCCACCATTCGATCACTTGACTGAACCTTTGTTATCTTCTTACCTTCCAGTGAAATTAGACTAGAAGTATTACATAGAACTAGCAAGGAGGTAAAAACAGCTGTGGGATTAATTTTCTTAACCAGGAAGTTAGATCACACATTTGAATCGCTCAACAAATATGATGATGTTGGTAAAGCTACTCAGCACAGCCGTACAATAAGATTTTGAATGCCAATGCAATATTAAAAATATTTCCTCCTCTGTTGTTTGCAACAATATTTTATCACATGATTGATTATTTATTCTGTGATATATTTCACTTATCTGTATGAGTAGATAGTCATAGTAACATATAGTGTGAAAACAGGCCCTTCGGTCCAACTTGCCCACACCAACACACATGTCCCATATACACTAGACCCACTTGCCTGCGTTTGGCCCATATCCCTCTAAACCTGTCCTACTCATGTACCTGTCTAGTTGCTTCTTAAACATTGTGATAGTCCCTGCCTCAACTACTTCCTCTGGCAGCTCATTCCATAAACCCACCACCCTTTGCGTAAAAAAGTTACCCCTCTGATCTCTATAAAATCTTTCTTCCTTCAACTTAAACCTATGCCCTCTGGTTCTTGATTCCCCCACTCTGAGCAAGAGACTCCATCCATCCACCTGATCTATTCCTCTCATTATAAGATCATGCCTCATCCTCCTATGCTCCAGGGAATAGTAAGATTGAACAAGAACTTACCAGTTTGAAGGTTGATCTTTATTTCATGAGGAGTTGCGGTGAGGGATTTCGTGAAGAACCCGCCAGCACGCATTCGCGACATTCTTCAAAGTAGCGATGTGGAATCACAGAAACCAACAACAGAAATGACTTGGCATAGTAAGATTGAAGAGACTCTAATTACCAGTTGAGTATGATCGAGGGTTGGGAGCGGAGGGCACGAAATCCCTCACCGCAACTCCTCATGAAATAAAGATCAACCTTCGAACTGGTAAGTTCTCGTTCAATCTTACTATTTCATTTCGGAGTCACGTGAGTGACTTCGTGAAGACTTCAAAGCTTCTGTGATTGCACACCCTGGACCACGTCCATGCTGACACACCACTAGGAAGGATGGATGGGAGTAAACAATTCTGTCTGGTTATACTGAAAAACAAGAAGAATATTTATTAATAAACAAAGCAAAAACCCCTCATTCGGGGACACCTCCAGGTTCTTGACCTGCATTCAGCACGGCCTCCGCGAACTGTAGAGGAGCAGCAACAGGCTTGTTGTAAAATCGCTGAAATACAGCTTCATTCGCCCATCCTGCTGTAGCGAGGATATGGTCCATGGGCACCTCCATGACCCTCGCCGCCGATGTTGATGCAGCCCTGGTGGAATGGGATTTGAACACATTAGTGTCGATACCTGACTTACCCAAGACGATCCTGAGCCACCTGGATATCGTCTGGACTGTCACTCGATGGTGAGGTTTCTTGTGAGTGACAAGCAGGTATCTCTCCATTCCCCTTATGCGCCTCGTCACCTTGACGGATAGTGACGGATATGGGCGGCTAAACATAGCCTTGCATCTGCGGGGTATGCCGGGAACTTCAGCTGCAGCCCTGTGCACCCAGGTCTATGCTGCTTTAGTAGCTCATCGATAAGGAAGACTACTTCTGCAGGGGTAGAGATCATTCTGTCGATGCGGATCTTATGCAGTGTCTGTACCCTCTGCGCTAGTAACATCACCAGCTTCATGGTGAGTTTGTCCAGCTCTAGCCCCTCCATGGGCGACCACGCCTGAACAGGGTTATTACGTTCCTGACATCCCAGGTGATATTATAGCGTGGTCTAGGCGGATTCATATTGAATATACCCCGCATGAGTCTGGACACTAGCCTGTTGGATCCTACCTCAATATTGAGGTAGAATGACAGCGCGCTTCTGGCGCTGTTGATGGCACTGTAGCTCAAGTGTTCATCATGGTGCAACCCCGCGAGGAATTCCAATACGTCGGCTATGGAGGCATCGTCATATGTGATTTGAGAGCAGCGGCAGTAGGCTTCCCATTTTCGGATGTGGGAGAGGTATCGCCGCCTGGTGGACTCTCAGCACGACGCTCCAATGGTATCCACGGTTCTGAGAGATAGGCCATACTGCAGTAATGGCCGGTTTAGAATCTGCAAGCCAACAAATTCAGATAGCTATGGCAGGGATGTGGCTCCCCCAATACGGGGTTGGTGACCAATTGTGGGCAACCCTCTAAGAGGACCCAAGGCTGACTGATCATGTCAAAGACCACCGGATACCATGGCTGCGTAGGCCAGTCAGGTATAATAAGAATGCCCTTAGCAGCATCCATCTGGATTTTCCGCAATACCCGACTGATGAGGCAAAACGGGGGGAATGCATAGAAAAACCATTTCCCCCAGTCCAGCGAGAATGCATCCATCGCCATTGCCCCAGGATCTGGTTCCCACGAAACGTATGTTGGTACCTGATGGTTCAACCGTGACGCAAAGAGGTCGATATCCGGTTTACCAAATTTGGCTGTAATTTTAGCGAAGATTTGAGGATGTAGCATCCACTCGATGTTGTCATTAAACTTGCGTGACCTGGTGTCCGCCACAGTATTGAGCTCACCTGGTAAATAGGTAGCTGAAATCCAAATATTCCGTTGAATACACCAGAGCCAAATTGTATTAGCCAATTCATCACACGAAATTGACCTGGTACCGCCCACATGGTTTAAATATGCCACCGCCGTGATATTGTCTATTTGGATACGGACATGAGCGTCAGAAAGATTGGAACAATAAGCTCGAAGTCCGTGAAATGCTGCAAGCATCTCCAAATAGTTTATCCCTTGTGACAACAACACAGTAGATTCAAGGGTGTCCCATCTGCCCCCGCAACTAGAGCAGTTGTCCGTAGCTCCCCAGCCATAGGAACTTGCATCGGTTTGCAAGTATACCATCGGATTGGGCACAATAATGGGTTTAAATGAGTCACTAATATGGTCCACCCACCATTGTAACTCAATCTTAGCTTTAAGAGGCAGCTGCATTGATCTGTCGAAATGACCGGCGTTCTGTTTTAACACGGAGATCTTGGCTCTTTGCAAATTTTGATAATGCAAAGGCCCGTATTGAGCTGCTGGAAACAATGCTACGATCTTGCCAATTACCTTAGCAGTTTGCCGAATTGATGGTATACTGGCGCAGGCTAAATCCTGACATACTTGGGTGACATCCGCAACCTTGTTAGCCGGTATGGTGGCCCTCATGCGATTGGAATCCACCGTGAACCCCAGATAATCCATAACCTGTGAAGGGCAGAACTTCGACTTATCTGGATGGACAATAAACCCCATTTGCTGAAAAATTGCCACAGCGGCTGAGACTGCCTGTTCAGCCGACTCCAGGGTGTTGCCAATAATCAATATATCATCCAAATAGGCCATCACTACATGATGTTGCTTCCGTAGCCTGGCCATAATGGGTTTCAGTAATTTAGTAAACAATCTAGGGGCTGTAGTAAGCCCATTTGGCAAAGCCCTGTATTGCCAGAGTTGATCCATCCAGACAAATTTTAGGAACTTCCTATGGTGTTTCCGAATGGATACAGAATAGTATGCATCTTTTAAATCAATGCATGCCATAAAGCAGCCATGAGAAATCAATGACTTGGCTGTTTCGAAAGTGTCCATTTTGAAATGGGTGTATGTTACAAAAGTATTCAAATGGGTCAGATCAATAATAACCTGACATCCTCCATCCTTCTTGGGCCTGGTAAATATATTTGACACAAATTCAATTGGTTCGTGTATAGTCTTTTCTATCACTCCTTTTTGTTCTAACCGTAAGATCTCAGCATAGCCGGCTGCCTGGTCAACAGCAGACAGCGTAAATGTCCGATTGGGCATATGCTGGGATGGAGGAATGTTGCCGTTAATAAATTCAATCTCATGACCTTGAATACTTTGTAAAATAAAATTATCAGAAGTGATAGTCTCCCATGCCTCCAAGAAAAACCGCAGGCGCCCACCAACATGTGAAGTTAAACACACAGGTACATGAAAACCAGACCGCCTTACCTCCCTGGTTACCGGCGGTCCCTGACATGTTTGGTGGGTCGTGGAGGTGCTGGGTTGGGCTGGTGCTGCGGCGTCCGCATCTTCCACGGAGGCCGCTGTGGGCCTTGCCCTAAAAAGGGCCACGGCTGCTGGGGCCGCTGGTAGCGAGGTGGAGCTGGAGCGTAGGTCCGTGTTGGTCTGGAGACAGGGCCTCGTGGCCGAATAAATGGCGCTTTTATGGCCGGCGGCCTGGGGGCAATCTGAGACCGCATTAGTCCCACCGTTTTGGCATGGTCATCCAGCTCCTTAACCCTCTGCGGGAGGTCTTCCCCGAAGAGCTGTCTGGGTGGCGGTGGAGGAGGCGCCTTGCACAACCCAGCAAATTTTGGGTTGAGCGTGGGGCGGATGCTGCTCTTCCTAAAGGCATTGATTTTGTGCTGTGTGGCACGTAGCAGCGCAAGAGCATCCTCCTGCTCGAGGTTGAGGTCTTCGACATTCACCGACCGCGCAAACGCGGTGATTCCAGCCGTGAGCAGCCTCAGGATTCATTGGAGCTTGATCTCCTGAGTTCGGATGGCGGTGCCTATGTTGCCCCAGATCGGCGTATTGACCACGGGCACGTTGAGGGAGTTGCAGTTAGATGGGGCTTTATGCCGGTTAACGGCCTGTGAAAGAACTTCCTCCTGAAGCTGGTGGTTAGTGAGGAAGTCCACTGTGGCAGCCAGTTTGGGGTTGAGGGGAAGTCCCATGGTCTCCGGAGTAGCAAATTTCGCCGCCACATCAAGGAGTTCTTCCGGCGGCACCTCTGATGGAACCGGTGTAGGGTCTGCAAATACCTCCTCCTCTGGCTGCCGCAGGCTGGCTGTGGAAACTGGTGAAACCTCCCTGTGCCTCTTGATGTTGGATGCCTCCTGTTGTTGGTTGTGTAGAAGGAGCTCCAATAGCCGCTCCATACGGTCAATACGCCCTTCGCCCTGAACACTCGGGCGGTCGGAGTCCTCATGCTCTGATATACTGCAGAGGCTCCTTTCATCGGCCCGCACCTCGTCGAGGTGAACCCGGTGCCGGAAGCTGTCGCTGCCAGCCGCCGCAGCAAAGCTGAGCGATTCCCGCGCGGGAGGTGTGTTCGAACGCCTTCGTTTGGCGGAGCCTAATGCCGCTGCCACGGAGGGCAAACGCGGCGGGGAGTCGGCACCCAATGCCTCAGCACGGTGACCCGACGCCCGCGCGGGCTTGCCGGCTGCCCACATCGTGGACCTTGCCGACGCATGGTATCGTCCTCCCATCCATGGGGGACTTGGCGACCGTGGCGGGACTCCACCCAAATGACCCGTCCCGGCGTTGGTGGTTGGGGGGTCAACACTGGACCTCACAGTGGACCTGAGTCCCGCCTTTGCACCAGTCCGCTGCTTGGCGGCAGGTAATGCCTTGGCCCCTGAAGGGAGAGGCTTCCGGGCTCCATCCCTCCCCCTACTCTGAGGGCTGAGGGAGAAGGGCCGTGCAGCCGCACGCGAGCCCTTGCCCGGGGCCGCCAACGGGCCCGTTGGCGACCTGAATGCCGAGGCAGGGTCTGCCTGCTCCGGCGGCACACCGCAGTCCTGCTCCTCGAACTCCTCCCCGGAGCTGCGGTGTGTCAGCGGGTCCAGTCCTGCAGCAACAGGGCTCCCCGGTTTCCCCGCCTTCTTCCCGGCCTGTCTCACAGGTGCAGCCGATGACGAGGGCTCCGGGACAGGTGGCCGGCGACTCCGGACGGACGTCTTTCGGCCTCTCGAACTCCCGTCCATGTCCTTGCTGAAAGACAAAAAAGCACTCGCAGCAAGGACCAACCAACTTAAGGTTAGTATAACTTACCTTAGCGGTCCCTTATGAAGGACTGGCGGGGAGCGCACCCCACCGCCAGCCATCGGCAGCAACGCGTTGCGACGATATGTCGCGCATGCGTGCTGGCGGGTTCTTCACGAAGTCACTCACGTGACTCCGAAATGAAATAGAGTTCTGCTCAACCTTTCCCTATAGCTTTGACTCTCGAGTGCTGGAGACACCCTTGTAAATCTTCTCTGCATCCTCTCCAACTTAACATGTTTCCTATACATGATGCCCAGAACTGAAAAAAATGCCCTAAATACACTTACCAACATCTTGCATAACTGTAACGTGACTTCCCAACTTCTATACTCCAAAATCTAACACAAAAGCCAATGTGCCAAAAGCCTTTTTGACCATCTGATCTACCTGCGACGCCACCTTCAAGGAACTATGTCCCAGATCCCTCTGCTCTACAACACTTCCCAGAGCCCTACAATTCACTGCGTAGTTCCTGCCCATGCTAGACTTTCCAAAATGCAACACCTCGCATTTCTCGGTATTAAATTCCATCAACCATTCCTCAGCCCACCTGGCCAAATGATTAAAAACCTGCTCCAATTTCTGACAACCAAAGATGTTCTTTAACTCCTCTGTCCTCCATTTGTGATGTACTCGGCTTAATCTGCCAGACTAATTGCTATCAAAAATAGTTTGGGCATCTTCGTCCCCCTTTCTTCTGTCATTCCTTAACCCTATGTGTTCCTGATGAAAGTCCCACAAATGAAGAGGAAGCTAATATGGTATGCATCACTGGTGTTGCACCAAAAAAGAGGCAGGAGATTCCTTAAAATGATTGAAGTGCTCTATAGTTCCTGCAAAATTCTCTCAATCCTTTGGAAGGATAGGCAAACCCATGTTAGTGTCCTCTCTTAGACCAACAGGTTAGATGCTCTAATTACATTTAATAGTAAGATTAAATGAGAACTTACCAGTTTGAAGTTTGATCTTTATTTTATGAGGAGTTGCGATGAGGGATTTCGTGAAGACCCCGCCAGCACGCATGCGCGACATTCTTTAAAGCAGCGGTGTGGAATCACAGAACCAACAACAAAGAAATGACTTGTTATAGTAAGATTGAAGAGACTCTATTTACCAGTTGACCTTATGATAGAGGGTTGGGAGCAGAGGGCATGAAATCCCTCATCGCAACTCCTCATAAAATAAAGATCAAACTTCAAACTGGTAAGTTCTCGTTTAATCTTACTATTTCATTTCGGAGTCACGTGAGTGACTTCATGAAGATTTCAAAGCTCTGTGATTTCATGCCCTGGATCACGTCCATGCTCTCACACACGCCACAATATGGATGGATAGGAGTACAAACATATTTCAGACTGGATGTACTGAAAAATAATAATGTTTATTAATTATAAACAAAGAAAAAAACCCTCACTGGGGAATAGCTGTATGTTCTTGACCCGCATTCAGCACGGCCTCCGCGAACATAACAGGAGCGGCAACAGGTTTGTTATAGAACCGCTGAAAGGTGGCTTCACTAGCCCATCCCGCTGTGGCAAGAATATGGTCCATGTGCACCTCCATGACCCTTGCCGCCAATGTAGATGCAGCCCTGGTGGAATGGGATTTAAAGACATTAATGTCAATACCTGCTGCATCCAAGACGATCCTGAGCCATCTGGAGATCGTCTGTACCGACACTCTATGATGTGGTTTTTTATGGCTAATCAGCAGGTATTTCTCCATTCCCCTTAGGGTCTGCGTTACTTTAATATAGTGACGAATATGGGTGGCTAAACATAGCCTCACATCAGCGGGGTATGCCGGAAACACCAGCTGCAGCCCTGTAAATCCATGTCTGTGCTGCTTTAGTAACTCATCAATGTAAATTGTTACTTTTTCTGGGGTAGAGACCATTCTATCAATATTGATTTTTTGTAGAGTCTGTACCCGTTGTGCTGACGTAAGTGCCAATAACATCACCAATTTCAAGGTGAGTTTGTCTAAAGCGAGTCCAACCATGGGTGACCATGTCCTGAGTAGGGTTAAAACTACCCCAATTTCCCAGGTAACATTGTAATGAGGTTGGGGTGGATTTGAATTGAATATGCCTGCATCAATTTGGACACTAGCTTGTGAGATCCTACCTCGATGGTAAGGTAGGATGATAGCGCACTCCTGGCACTATTGATGGCACTATTGCTGAGGTGTTCATCATGGTACAACCCCTCAAGGAATTCCAGCACATGTGGTATGGTAACGGAGTCATAGGCAATGTTCATGCGGGTGCTTCAGGCTTCCCATTTCCTTATTTGGGTCAGGTATTGCTGTCTTATAGACTCCCTGCATGATGCTCCGATGGTATCCATAGTCCTTGATGGGAGACCATACTGCAGCAGAGGTCTGTTCAAAACCTGCAAGCCAATAGTTTCAGGTGACTGTGGCAGGGATGGTGTTCCCCTGTAACAGGGTTCGTCACCAACTGTGGGCAATTCTCCAAGAGAGCCCATGGTTCACTGATCATCGGACACCATGATTGTGTAGGCCAGTCGGGTATTATAAGAATGCCTTTTGCAGAATCTGATTGGATTTTCTGCAATACCCGACTGATGAGGCAAAATGGAGGAAATGCATAGAAAATTTGAATTTGGTGAATGTTTGGGGATTTAACATCCATTCAATGTTGTCATTGAATATACGTGACCTGGTGTCTGCCACTGTGTTGAGCTTACCTGGAAGATAGGTAGCTGATATCCAAATATTCCATTGTATGCACCAGAGCCAAATTGTGTTAGCCAATTCATCACACGAAATTGACCTGGTACCGCCCATATGATTTAAATATGCCACCACAGTGGTATTGTCTATTTGGAGATGGACATGAGTGTCGGTAAAGTTTGAGCAATGCTCTAAGTCCATAAAATGCCCCAAGCATCTCCAAATAATTTATCCCTCGTGATAACAAAAGGGTAGATTCAAGTGAGTCCCATCTGCCACCACAACTAGAGTTGTTATCAGTAGCTCCCCAGCCATGGGAACTTGCATTATTTTTGTAAATACACCGACGGGCGAGGCACAATGATGGGTATGAATGAGTTACGGATATTGTCAATCCACCATTGTAACTCAATTTTTGCCTTGAATGGCAGCTGCATGGGTCTATCAAAATGTCCAGCATTCAATTTCACTGCTGAAACCTTGGATCATTGCAAAATTTGATAAAATAAAGGTCCAAATTGGGCAGCTGGAAAAGCTGCTACCATTTTCCCAATTACCTTAGCAGCTTGTCTGATTGATGGTGTATTGGTGCAAACCAGATTATTACATGCTTCAATGATGTCCCCAACTTTGTTAATTAGAATGGTGGTAATCATTCGATTGGAATCAACCATGAACCCCAGATAGTCCATGACCTGTGAAGGACAGAACTTTGATTTATCTGGATGGATAATAAATCCCATTTTTTGAAACAATGAAACAGTGGCTGTGACTGCCAAATTTGTTGATTCCAAAGTATCTCCAATAATTAGGATATCATCCAAATAAGCCATAACTGTATGATCTTGCCTTCTCAGTGTTGCTAACACTGGTTTTAGTAATTTAGTGAATAATCTAGGAGCTGTGGTAAGCCCATTGGGCAATGCTCTATATTGCCAAAGTTGATCCATCCAAATAAATTTCAAGAACTTCCTGTGATGTTTCCGAATGGATACTGAATAGTATGCATCTTTTAAATCAATGCATGCCATGAAGCAGCCCTTAGAAAACAAAGATTTAGCTGTTTCAAACATGTCCATTTTAAAATGGGTATATTTTACAAAAGTATTCAAATGGGTTAGATCAATGATGACCCGGCATCCACCATCTTTCTTAGTTTTTGTGAAGATGTTGGATACAAACTCAACATGTTTCGTGGATCGTTCTTTCTATCACCCCTTTTTTTTGTATTCTCAAGATTTCAGCATAGCCTTCCGCTACTTCCTTATTTGAAAGTGCAAATTTGTGATCCGGCAAGTGCTGAGACGGGGGAAGTTGTTCATTTATGAACTCAATTTCATAACCTTGAATACTTTGTAAGGTAAACACATCTGAAGTGATGGTATCCCATGCCTCCTTAAAGAACTGTAATCTCCCTCCAACATGTGAGGTTAAACATGCAACTGCATGAAATCCAGACCGCCTTACTTCTTAGGTTACTGGCGGTCCCTGACATGTTTGGTGGGACGTGGAGGTGCTGGGTTTTGCGGGTGCTGCATCTTCCATGCCGGCCGCTGCGGGCCTTGCCCTAAAAAAAGACTTGGCTGTTGGTATGGTTGGAATTGCGGAGGTGCCGGCATGTAGGTCCTTGCTGATTTCTCGGGTTGACCCCACGGTCTGGAGTATGGTAACCTCCTAGCCGTTTGCCTACTCGAGGTGTGTGACCTCATGAGTCCCACTGTTTTTGCATGGTCATCTAAGTCTTTGACCTGCTTCGGTAGGTCTTCTCCGAACAATTGTCTTGGTGGTGGTGTCGGGGATGCCCTACATAGCCCCGCAAACTTAGGGTTTAATGTGGGCTTAATAGTGGCTTTGCGAAATGCATTAATTTCGTACTGGGTATTGCATAACAATGCAAGAGCATCTTCCTGCTCAGTACTCAAATCCATGCCATCCACTGACCTCGCAAATGCAGTGATCCCTGACGTGAGCAACTTCAGAATTCTTTGTAATTTAATTTCCTGTGCTCTGATGCCCGGGCTTATATTCCCCCAAATAGGCATATTCACTATGGGCACATTTAGCGAGTTGCAATTGTTTGGCACCTTGTACCTGTTCATTGCTTCAACAAGGACCTGATCCTGTAACTGGTGATTTGTCAGGAAATCAATGGTGGCAGTCAGCTTGGGTTTGAGGGGTTGACCCGAAGATTTGAGTAATGCAAATTTGGACGCCACATCCAACAGCTCCTCCTGAGGAATTTTAGGTGCCACAGGTTCGCGAACCAGAATATCCTCCTCTTCCCCTGGCTGCCTTGAACTTCCCATTTTTGATGGGGATATATTCAATAACCCCCTGGAACTGGGAATGTCCTGCTGTTAATTTTGCTGCAGGATGCGTTCCATCATTCTTTCCATTCGTTCCATGTGACCTTCCTCATATGTGAATGAAAGGTCGGAGCCTTCAGGCCCGAAGGAACTCCTGAGGCTCCTATCATTGGCCCGTACCTCGTTGAGGTAAGAATCTCGGTGCTGTAACATGAAGTCGCTGCCTGCTGCTCCTGAGGGTCTATGCGACTCCCACGCAGATCTGCTGCTCGTTCGCCTTCTTTTAGACGAAAACGGTCCGCTAGCCTCAAAGGCCATATGCGGTGTATAGTCGGCACCTGCAGCCACAGTGTGGTGACCTGACATCCGCGCGGGCTTGCTGCCTGTCCTTCTCCCGGACAAAGGCGACTTACGGTCACGTCCTGCCACTAATGGGGGGTGCGGTGACCGTGGTGAGACTCCACCTGCGCGACTTCTGCCGGTCCTGCTGGGTGGTGAGTCAACACTGGCCCTCCCTGGTATGCCAGTAGACTCAGGTCTCGAGGATTCACCAGTCCGCAGTCTTGCGGCTTTTGGTGAATATCCAGCCCTGGTAGGGCTTGACTGTTGAGCAGCTCTATCCCTGGCTCTTCCTCGAGTAGCCGGAGAGAAGGACCGTGCAGCAGCACAGGTAACCCGTTTGCTCATTTCAGCCAGTGTCTCCCTTCCGGTGGGAGATAAAGAAATAGAGTCAGGGTCTACCTGCTCAGGCGCTGTCCCACTTTGCTGTTCTGCGGCTCCCCGCCTGTACACAGCTGTGTCGGTGGGTCGGGTCCTGTAATCACAGGGCTGCCCAACTTTTGCGCCTTTTTCCCGGCCCGACTAGCAGGTGTTGCAGATGTAGAAAGCTCCGGGAAAAGTGGTCGTCGACTCCTCTCCGAAGTCCTGCGACCCGTACTCCTCTTATCCATGATCCCTGTGAACGAAAAAACTTCAATAACAGGGACAACCAGCTCAAGGTTGCCTAATACTTACCTGAGCAGTCCTTATGAAGGGCTGGTGGTGAGCCGCGCTCCACCTCCAGCCGTCGACTGCAAATGCGAGCGACGATATGTCGCGCATGCGAGCTGGCGGGGTCTTCACGAAGTCACTCACGTGACTCTGAAATGAAATTGAAATGCCATGTCACTTGCAAACTTAACCCCTAACTTCCTGATCTCTCGCAGGAAGGGATTAAGAAGTGGCCAGAGTAAAAGTTTCAAGGATGTTCTCAAAGCTTCCTTGCAAAAAAGTACAGCATATCCATTGACTCTGGGAGTCCCTGATCCATGATTGTTCAGAATGTAGAAAGGCCACTTGGACCACAATGAGAACAACAAATCAATGTGTCATTTGGAAATGTAACTGCGTAAATGGTGAGAGCTTCATTTTCCCTGATGCTCTTAAAATAACTGATGCAATTTGGCCCAATGCTTTGGCTGTAAGGTAGTACTACTTGTCCAGAGATTATTATCAATACCTTGCAATTGGGCTTCGGTTCTTTAAATTTAAGCATATGGGTAGAGCGTAAATCAAATCTTTCTTCTACTAGGCAATCTGTTCAGGAGCTTGAAAATATGTGTTATGGATGAGAAATTGATTACTTTTGAATTATTTGAAGCTTTTCCAGTATGACTCCTGAACCCCATTCCCTTGCACTCAGAAGTGAATCTGCATAAATGTGATCAATTATTGACTGCAGCTCCCTTCATTCTCAAGATCAATATTCCGAACATCCAATCCTGTCTTCACACCTTGTCTCAATCCTGGCATTAAAATTATTTCCTAACTTCTTACCCCATGTTTGTCTCCACAAGCACCAAAAAGATGCAATTCGACCTTTCCCCCGTACTTTTTCTCTTAGTGTGATCCTTCCGAAGTAAATCAATGAACTGCAGAGTGGCGAGCTAAACTAGTACAATTTGTTACTGAGTCCACAAAGCACAGATGCACAGAGTTTCTTGCCCAGAGTATGGCTATATATGGTTATATAGGTGAATCAAGGACCAGAGGACATAGGTTTAAGTGAAGGGAAAATTGAGGAGTAACTTTTTCACACAAGGGGTGGTGGGTGTAGGGAACAAGCTGCCAGAGGAGGTAATTGAGGCAGGTACTATTGCACCATTTAAGAAACAGTTAGGACAGGTTTGGAGGGACATGGACCAAATGTGAGCAGGTGGGACTACTTTTAGCTGGGATATTTTGGCTGGTGTGGGCAAGTTGGGCCGAACGGCCTGTTTCCACACTGTTTCACTCTGTGACTCTATGACTCTATGAGTGTTACCCAATGCGCTGGCACACCTAAGATAGACACAAAATGCTGGAATAACTCAGCGGGACAGTCAGCATATTTGGAGAGAAGGAATAGGTGACATTTTGAGTCGAGACCCATCTTCAGACGAGAGGGAAATTAGAGATAGACACAAAATGCTGGTAACTCAGCAGGACAGATATAGAGATATGGAAGGGTACAAAGGGAATGTAAGGTGTGAAAATGACAGATAAAAGCAGAGAATACTCAAGGAAATGCACAATGCTTCATTGATGGCTGAGGGGAAGTTGACAACAAGGCATACAAACAGTAAAATTAATCAAGAGGACAATGAAATGGGTCGGAGAACTAGGGTGGTGGAGAGAGAGGGAAAGCAATGATTACTTGAAATTAGAGAAATCTACATTCACACCGCTGGATTGTAAGCTGCCCACACAAAATATGAAGTGCTGTACCTCCAATTTGCGTTTGGCCTCACTCTGACAGTGGAGGAGGCCCAGGACAGAAAGGTCAGTATGGGAATGGGAGGGGGAGTTAAAGTGTTTGGCAACTGGCAGATCGTATGGGCCGACACAAACCGGCACACCTGTTGTCTAAATGATATCCAGGGGGTGATTATTTGTTGGGGAAATGATGGGGAGAGGTGCAGAGTTGTTGGTAGTGTGCAGAAATAGCCTGGTGCTGTAGGCCAAATAATGCAATTTAAAAAAAAAGAAATGCCATGGTGACTACTTGTAAGAAGCCTTCAATCACCGGAATTTAAGTAACAATTCAAATGCAGGATTTATCCTAGTTTGTAAAGAGTAAATCCAAAAGCAAACAGAAAACTTTTAATGCATTTTTCAATATGGATTGACTGTTGGAAACCTACTGAGAAACATTGTTTTTGAAGCCATCGCTTTTCTAGCTGCATTCAAATCCTTTGGTAGGATGCTCCTCCCCATTTGGACATTTTGGTGTGGTAATTTATGCAGAGGGTCCAGTATTCTCTTACAATAGGAAAGACACAACTTTAGACAGGCCAGGAATTCTATCAAGAGATCCTGGAAATCCTTGTTGTACAACAAATGTACTAATGGAGTAAAGTATGAAATAAACTACTGGAAAATTGTCATACTTTCAACACTGCCGCACTTAATCATCAGTGATCTGTTTGCTAATCAATCAATGCTTTTTATCACATTCCCATTTTCTGTTCCTGGTTCTTCAGAGATGGCACCCTCAGAGATAATTGAATTGCAAAGTGGGTTAAGATCATTGTAACAGGATCAGTGTTTAAGTGTCCCTGTGTCAAGTTATCTGATTTTAAAGGATCCTGTTTTCTTTGACATGGAGGAAGCCCATGGCAGAAAAATAGAACTGAACTTTTTGGAAGAGGGTTAGATAGTGGTGTTTTGTAATGCACTATAAAAGAGGTACCTCCAGAGGAGAAAAAAACAACAATCAATTCACAAAGGAGTTATTGCTTTATAACCTAATTACACCTGCATGGTCTGGTAGTGACCCATGATTAGATCAACCTTACTGCATCAGGTTGATCATGCAGAGCATCATGGGTACCACCTGGTCAGCATAGTAAAGCATTCACTGTGAGTGACACTATTTACTTTAGACTGCCAGTGATGCTATCTGAAGCAGTAGCACAAACAATGGCTGGTCATTTGCACTTTTATATTTGCTAGGCAAACTAGCTGGCTTTCTTGTGAACCTTCTGACCCATGCCTGACCTCTTTAATTGTGGGCCACGACCTTTTGTGTTCTTTCATCAATGTTTGCAAAGGGACCTGTCAGAAAGTGTCGCCATCACTTGCTTGCTGCAAGGTCAGGAACAGCATGAGACTCCCAACTTCCTGTTGAAAGAAATAAGAGAGAGAAAGAGCCAGGGGCGGGGCAGAGTAGGGGAAGGGAGAATGAAAGAAAACCAGCTGTGTTTTGGGGCAACTCACATCACCTTCTTGCATACATAGCACCGTCAAATTACCTCACCCAGAGGTGCACTGTCAGGCCAAAGCTGATGGGTCACTGCCCCCATGCAATGACTCTGAATTGAATGCAAAGCCAAGAAAGATAGTGTTACGGTGGTAGTTACATCATGCCTTCCAGCAAACAACAAACAGCAAATTCAATGTGCAGTGTAAAAATGACACCTCTTATCAAGTTATCTTTTTGCTGATTAATCACCGTGCGTTCTTTTTGTTCCTGGTTCAACAAAATTGTATGTTTGAATTGGAATTAATTTATTAGCCAAGTATGTAAAAACATACAAGGAATTTTATTTTCCATACAGTCATACCAAAAAAAACAACAAGCCACGCAACTACATAAAAGTTAACATAAACATCCACCACAGCGGCTCCCCCACATTCCTCACTGTGATGGAAGGCAATAAAGTCTGATCTTCTTTCCTCCTTATTCTCTCTCGGACGGGGCAGTCGAGCCAATCGCAGTCGGGGTGATCAAAGCTCCCGCAATCAGGGCGGTCGAACTCCTGCATTTGTAGCTCCCGAAGTCAGTTCCTGACAAAGCGATGGCAAGCTCCATGATGTTAAGTTCGCAACCTCCTGCAGTTGGAGTTCCCGAAGCCGATTCCCAGCAAGAGGCCGCCAGTCCACGATGTCAGGCCGCAGCACGGACGGAGATGCGATATGGAAAAAGTATACCTGTACTCCAGTTAATCAGACATGTTCCTATCTACTTAATCAAACATGTTCCTTTCTAGTTAATCAAACATGTGTATTAACATGGTATGGTAATATTGGAATTGATGTGTGGACTTAGCACCCTGCTGCGCTCGCTCATTGCTCTGGAGGATGAAAACTTGGCTATCTGCAAAGCAAACTCTGATACTGAGAATATTTTCCGAGTTATTATCAGGTTCGTTGTGCATTTGCTGGTAAACATCCCTGTCAGCTGTGAAAGCGAAGAAAAGTGGCCTTATCACATTGATTCCATTACAAATTGCTGGAAATACTTTGGTTTTCGTTTGTTGCATGGACTGCTGCTTGAATTATGAGGTGACATTTTACAGCAGTTGATTTATCTTCAATTGACTGCAGCCAAATTCTCTTCAAAGCACAAAATTCTAAGTGAGTTTCACGGAATTCAAAAGTGACTGAATATTAAACTTCCTTTCGAGAAATAAATATGATTGTGATAATTTTGGGTATAATTGCATCTCTCCAGAAGGTCACTTTAGCAGCAAGAAGATCAGTCGTGATCACAACTAATACTGGGGTGGACTTGAAAGTCCAAGTGACTTCCTTCTGCTTCCTTCTGCTCCATCTTGAAATCTGTTCTTATGACTCATGCCAACATCCAACAGAGATGGATGTCAATCTCCTTTATACCCTTACTGGGAATATCAGGCTCCTCGACCCGAAACGTTATGCATTCCTTCTTTCTAGAGATGCTTCCTGTCCCGCTGAAATACTCCAGCATTTTGTGTCTATCTTCTGTTTAGAGATGAGCTTGTAATAGGGTGCTCCTGGTACATCCAGGCTTTTGTAGTATTTGCGTAAAACACTGATAATTCTGCAGCCTGGTTGTGCTAGACAACAGATTTTCTGAACCATTGAATGTTACTCCTAGTAATAGCCCACCATACTTTTATTCAAGTTTTTTATTACATGAGATTAAAGAAAGTGCGAAACAGAACCTGGCAAGTTTCAACGTAAGTTTCAGCTTGTAGGTTTCAATCATGACCCAAGGCCACTCTGTGGACCTCTGGCTTACACTTTTGACTAATGAGTAAGCCAGATGTTGAATGTCAGGATTTCTGAATGAT
Organism: Raja brachyura; assembly: GCA_963514005.1. The sequence continues at coordinate 39,697,383 of OY740786.1, forward strand.
TAGATATCAGAGTTTAGTGTTGTTACTGTATCTCCTCTGCTTTGGCCCCTTCACTTTAATGACCTAGGAGCACAATTTTGATTGATTGAACCCATGTTCATTCTTGACATCCAATGCTGTTTGTGTGGGGTTTGTATGTTCTCCCTGTTACTGTATGAGTTTCCTCCAAATAAAGAGTAAAATCCAGTGGCCATGGCAGAATTTGATGGGAATGTTAGTTGAATAAAATTGGTTTGGGTAAAAGTATTGTATATATGGGTGATTGCTGGTCTGTGCAGACTCGAGGTGCCAAATGGCCTGTTTCCATTGCTGAGTCACTCTATGACTATGACTTTAGGAGGATATGAAGGGATTGGTGAAAATCTTACTTGCCTGATAGATATCAGTCTTATGTGCAATTAAAATACTCCCAGGTTGACAACCTAAAATTCAATTCAAATTTTAACCCACCAAGCAGAGCATGTGGCATGGTTATTTTGAACAAAATCATTGTGAACTGGTTGCAGTTTTAATTGGCAGCCTGAGTGGGATGGAGAGTTTCCTCGTGAAACCAGGTGGGCCAAGATTACATAAGCATTGGCGAAATACATCAGTCGTTCTCTTTGACCATTTAATTGCTCCTCGAGGGTAGACTGTGTGAAGTTGTGCCTCCCTTTCTAGAACAGGATGGGATATAGAAATGATGTGCAGCTTGGGAAAATACATGCTCTTGGCATGCATGTAGAGCAGTAAATAAGTTTCCAATCACAACAACAGAGAGTGAAAATCAGGGCCTGAACTTGACTATTTGGATTGGGAAAATAAGCTGTGGAGACACATTTACTGTTGTTTGGGTGACAAACTGTTAGCTCCAGGGATCCCAGTTCATTCCTAACAACTGGTGGCTTTTGCATGTTCTCCTTAATTCTGCAAAATTATGTTTAGTTTGGTTTCTTATAATTGTCACATGTACCAAGATTCAGGTACAATAAAAATCTTTGTTTCGTATGATATCTGGGCAGATTAGACCATACATGAATACAGCAGACAGTGTAAAAAGAGAAAGAAAAGGTGATGCAGCTACAGAGAGAGATTCCAGATAAACAATTCAAGACATGCTATGAGGTAGAATGGAAAATCAGGACTACATCCTTAAAATATGTGAGGCCATTCAAGTTTCATAAAAATGAGGAAGAAACTGTTCTTGAATTTGGTGATACATGCTTCAAAGCTTTTGTATCTTTTAATAGACATAACATTCTGGAGTAACTCAGCGGGACAGGCAGCATCCCTGGTTAGGAGGAATGGGTAACGATGTTTTGGGTCGAGATCCTTCTTCAGGCTGAGAGCCAAGGGAGAGGGAGAAACAGAGATATGGAACGGTAAGGTGTGAACATGAGACACATTTTGCCTATATCTTTTGCCAGAAAGGAGAAGAGAGCAGGGTATGAGTGGTCCTTGAGTATGCTGGTTACTCTCCCAGGGCAGCATGAAGAGATGAAGTAAATGTGGAGTAAATCGATTAGCGGTTAGACTGGCTGCAATATCTTGTGGCCTTGGGCCATAGCAATTGCCATAGCAAGCTGTGATGTATCCAGATAAGATGTAATATATGGTGCATTTGTAGAAATTGGTAAGAGCAATTTTAGATATATCAAATTTCCTTCTTTTGCCCTGATATTCTGACCTTCTCCCACATTTAAGAGAGACGTGTCTTGGTAGGTTAATTGTCAGCTGTAAATTGCTCCTAGTGTGAAAGCAAGTGATAAAATCCAGGGGTGTTGATGGGAATGTGGGGAAAATGTATTAGTGAATGAACATTTGATTGTTGGCATGATGTTGATAGGACAAAGATCTAATTTCTATGTTCTGTGAATCTACATCAGAGATATTCTTTGAGAAAGTAAGATAATGTAAGATGGTGTGACGTATGTCAAAGAGAATTAAGAAATGAGTTCCTAGGAAGTAGAAACAATGAACTACAGATGCTTGTTAATACACCAAAGGACACAAGGTGCTGGAGAAACTCAGCAAGTCAAGCAGCATCTATGGAGAACATGGATTGGTAACATTTTGGGTCGAAACCCTTCTTCAGACTGATTGTAGAAAGAAATCTGGTAAATGGGAGGTAAGAGGTCAACACAGGCGAGGGGGAGGGAGGTTTACATTTTTGAAAGGCAGATGTTTGGAACAAAGGCCAGAGATAAGAACAGTAGACAAAAATGCTGGACAAACTCAACAGGTGAGGCAGCATCTATGGAGCAAAGGAAATAGGCAACGTTTCGGGTCGAGACCCTTCTTCAGACTGATGTAAGGGGGTTGGGGGTTGGGAAGAAGAAAGGAAGAGGTGGAGCCAGTGGGCTGAGGGAGAGCTGAGAAGGGAGGAGGTCAATATTCATACTGCTGGGGTGCAAACTGCCCAAGCGAAATATGAGGCGCTGCTCCTCCAATTTATGTTGCTCCTCACTCTGGCCATGGAGGAGGCCCAAGACAGAAAGGTCGGATTCGGAATGGGAGGGGCAGTTGAAGTGCTGAGCCACCGGGAGATCAGGTTAGATATTGCGAACCGAGCAGAGGTGTTCAGCGAAGCGACCGCCAAGCCTGCGCTTGGTCTCACCGATGTAGAGCAGCTGACATCACGAGCAGCGGATGCAATAGATGAGGTTGGAGGGGGTGCAGGTGAACCTCTGCTGCACCTGGAAAGACTGCTTGGGTCCTTGAATGGAGTCAAGGGGGGAGGTAAAACGACAAGTGTAGCATTTCCTGTGGTTGCAAGGGAAAGTGCCTGGAGAAGGGGTGGTTCGGGTGGGAAGGGACAAATTGACCAGGGAGTTACAGAGGGAGCGGTCTCTGTGGAAAGCAGACAGGGGAGGAGATAGGAAGATGTGGCAAGTGGTGGGATCATGTTGGGGGTGGCGAAAATGTCGGAGGATTATTTGTTGTATGTGACGGCTGGTAGGGTGGAAGGTGATGACAAGGGGGATCTGCCCTTGTTGTGAGTGGGGGGATGGGGAGTGAGAGCAGAGTCACAGGGTATAGAAGAGACCCTGGTGAGCGGCTCATCTATAGTACAAAAGGGGAACCTCCGTTCCCTGATGAATGAGGACAATGATGCCCTGGTGTGGAACACGTCATCCTGGGTGCAGATGTGGCATAGACGGAGGCATTAGGAGTAGGGGATAAAGTCTTTACAGGAAGCAGGGCAGGAAGAAGTGTAGTTCATGTAGTCCTGGTACTCCTCCATGGCCAGAGTGAGGAACAACGGAAATTGAAGGAGTAGTACCTCATATTTTGCTTGGGCAGTTTGCACCCCAGTGGTATGAACATTGACCTCCAATTTCAGGTAGTCCCTACTTTCTCCTCCCCTTCTCAGCTGTCCCTCAGCCCACTGGTTCCACCTCTTCCTTTCTTCTTCCTGCCCCCCCCACCCCCACCCTCACATCAGTCTGAAGAAGGGTCTGGACCCGAAACATTGCCTATTTCGTACGCTCCATAGATTCTGCCTCACCCACTGAGTGTTTCCAGCATTTCTGTCTAGCCTCCGATTTTCCAGCATCTGCAGTTCCGGGGGGGTGGGGGGGTGGTGGGGGGGGGGGGGGGGGGCTGGGAGGGGGTGGGGGGGGTGGTGGTGGTGGAGGGGAGAAATAGGTGGGAGTCCAGGAGTAGTTAGGGGTTACTTAAAATTGCAGAATGCAATGTTTATACTGTTGGATTATAAGCTACCCGAGCAGAATATGAGGTGCTGTTCCTCTAGTTTGCATGTGTCCTTACTGTGGCAATGGGGGAAGCCCTGGACAGAGAGGTCAGTGCAGAATTGGAAAGGGGAGTTGAAATGGTTAGCAAACAGGAGATCAATTAGTTCTTGATAGACCGAGCAAAGTAACAGTAGCCAAGTCTATGTTTGTTCTCAACAATGTACATGAGGCCATATTGGGAACATTGAATGCAGTAGACGGACCTCTGTCTCGTCTTCTAGGTGGAGAAGAACATGCCCTGGGAGGGGAGGGAGTAGTTTGGGTAGGAAGGGATGAGTGCATCGAGGAGTTGCGGAGGGAGCAGTTTCTTCGGAAGGCAAAGGAGTGGAGATAGGAAGATATGACTAGTCATGGGATCATGTTGGAGATGGAAATGTCGGAGTAGAAACATGGAAACATAGGAAAATAGGTGCAGGAGTATGCCATTCGGTCCTTCAAGCCAGCACCACCATTCAATATGATCATGGCTGATCATCTAAAATCAGTACCTCATTCCTACTTTTTCCCCATATCCCCTGATTCCTTTAGCCCTAAGAGCGAAATTTAACTCTCTCTTGAAAACATCCAGTGAATTGGCCTCCACTGCCTTCTGTGTCTGTGTTCTCCTCATCTCAGTCCTAAATGGCCAACCCCTTATTCTTAAACTGTGATCCCTGGTGCTGCTCCCCCAATATCGGGAACATTTTCCCTGTATCTAGCAGTCCAATCCTTTAAGAATGTTATACGTTTCAATAAGATCCCCTCTCATCCTTCTAAATTCAAGTGATGAATATGATTTGTTGAATGTGTACGCTGGTGGGGTGAATGATGAGGAAGAGGGTCACTCTATCCTTGTTCCATGGGTGGGGGGGAGGGGGGAGGCTGGACACAGGGGAGATGCATGTGACAGATCCATATATGACAGAGGGGGGAAAACCACGATTATTAAAGAATGAGGACATCTCAGATACCTAGAATGGAAAATCCTATTTTAGGAACAGATGGGGTGGAGATGGAGGAATTGAGAGTAGGGAATAACATCTTTGGAAGAGGCGGGGTGGGAGGAATTGTAGTCCGGATAACTATGGGAATCGGTAGGTTTATAGTAGATGGAATATGAGCTGGACATTTGAAAACTGAAATCAGAAAAGATGTGTAAAGTCACAAGAATTTGTGTGAAACTAACAAAAGTTTATGAAAGAGGGCAGAAAAGTGAAGGCCACAAAAGCACTGAGGTTCAACCAATGAACAGCAAACCAAACCAGCTCTCGGACAGTCTCAGTAATCCTTTGTCCCTGCTTTTGGCAGGCAAATTACAGAGAAACCTGTTCCTTGTCAGAGCTGCCACTGGTGCAGCTGGCTTGTGGGAAGTGTCATGTGCATTGATCCTCATATGAAACTGTGAACTGGTGCAGTTAATTAAAGGACTATTGACAGAGCCCATTTGCTGGACTGTTAGCAATGAAGTCAACCACCTGAATAAACAGGAATGTTCTGTGTGTATGGAAGTTATCCACAACTGACATTGTAGCCTCCCACAACATATTTTTTACAGCACGTTTTTTTTCTTCTGCATGTTTTCGCTGCCAGTGCGAATGCAGTTGCATTCATCAGCCGTCAGTAATATTTCTACCCCGTGATGAACCGTAAAGAGACTTCAATTGTATTTCCTCTGTTGTGACCTTACCCTCATAATCCAATGATTGGATGCATACTTGCATTGCAGTATTGCTTCGGGTTATGTACTATACCTGACTTAGCTTATTTGGATTTGAATGAATGAATAGTTGAATAGACTCCATTTAAGAAGTCTCATTTAAAACTCTACCTATATTGGAGGTGGTTGACTTGAAAAAAATGTTTCTTAGGCAACATTCCTTTCATTCAGTTCTCCCAGTTTTTGAGAGACAGAATACATTTTAATTAAATACAGTAGATGCTGGAGAAGTTCAGTGTGTCAAGCAGGATCTGTAGAGAGATAAACAGAGTTACTCCCTTTCATCAGAAATGGAATAGAAAGGAAACAAGTGTCCAGTGAGGAGGTGGTGGAAACAAAGATAAAGACTTAGATTGCCTAAGTGACACAAATCCTGTTGTCTTGGTCTAAGTGAGAGTGATGAATGCTTGTTAATCATGTCCAATGTTTTGGGGGGAGGTGTAAATAACTGGAGAAGAATAAGGGCAGTGGGAAGAAAACAAAAGGTTTGAAATGCTTGAAAATGTGAAATGAATGAGATTGCTGGAATTACTCTGCAGATCAAGCAGCAACTGTGAAGGTTGAAAAATTAGGTTAATGTTACAGTTGACACAGCATTTCCTGCACATCCTGATCACTCTATCATGCTATAGATGGATAAACTTACATAGGAACTGTAAATACAGTAATGACACAGGGAAAGGTTACTTTTCTTAAATAGATTAATTCCAATTTGAGCTCCAAGGGCAGCAAAATGCCCAAACAGATTCATAAATCATTGGAGCAGAATTAGGCCATTCGACCCATTGAGTCTACTCTGCCAGTCAATCATGGATGATCTATCTTTCCCTCTCAACCCCATTCTCCTGCCCTCTCTCCTTAGCCTTTGACACCCTTAATAATCAAGAACGTCAATCTCCACTTTAAAAATACCCACTACTTTTACAGCTATCCAAGGCATTCCGTAGATTCACCACCCTCTGATTAAATAAATTCCTCATCTCCTTTCTAAGGGTACGTTCTTTGGTGCCCTCTGATCCTAGACTCTCCCACTAGTGGAAATGTCCTCTTCGCATCCACTTTATCCAGGCCTTTCACCATACAGTAAGAAATAAGGGAATGTTCTTGGAGTGTACATCAGCTTCATTGGAACTTTGGAGGAGGTACTACAGCAGAGGTGTCCATTTGAGAGTCAGATGGATAATTACATTGAAAGGAGATTGCAAGCTCTAGGTCACCCTTGTGTCCCACAAAACAGTTGCCAATTCTGCATTTGAATTCTTCAATATCGCAACATCAATCAAAGCATGTAATACCCTCGCTTTAGTTTTTTAGAGTTGAGAGATACAGCATGGAAACAGGCCCTCCGGCCCACCGAGTCCACAGCAACCAGTGATCCCTGCACATTAACACTACCCTACACACACTAGGGACAATTTTTTCATTTACCAAGCAGTCTGAAGTCCAATGTAAATGGGAGAAGTGCTATTTCACAAACACCCTAGCCATCGGGCCCATCAGGCACCTTCTTCCACATTGTTGAAAAGCTTGCAATTTCCATATTTGCCTCATTGCCAACTCACTACTCACAAAACACGAGGCAAGCAAGTCATGCTCGATCCTGAAAAATAATTCTTATATATTTCAGTCATGGGGTTCAGGCAAATGGAATAACAAGTTGAAAGACAAATGGGCAGGGCTTACTGTGCATTTTACCATCTTTGGACTGCCCTGAGATCAAACAACATATTTAGTTTTGGAACCGCGAGTTAAAAATTCCTGAATTTTTACCACAATGGGCCTAGAGAATATTTCACTTGGTTAAAGCTGCATTTAATTTGCATGTTGCCAATTTTGATAGTTTCCTTGTGTGCATTTTTCGTGCCTGCACCGTATGAAGTGTACACATTCAATAATGTTGTGTCATTCTCATCATACATGAGTGGAGAAGGGCAAACTATAATTAAATAAATCAATCAAAGCATGTCCTGGTAGAGCCACATCACCAATAACCCTTAAAGGCACTTTATTTATTTATTAAGTCAAGATGCTGCTTTAGTATGTGTAGCTTTGCATCGGAAGCTAAATTTGCAGTATTAATGAAAAATCAAACTTTCTTTTATTTTCCTTGAAGTATATAACTATTTGTAAGATGACGTAAATGAGGCCAGTATTGATCCCTATCAAAGCAAATCAACAGCTTTAGAGATTAGACTTCCAAAAGTGTATCACTCTCTCACTTTCACAATGAAAAATCCCAATACAGATGAAGTAAACATTAAAACTAGGCACATTAATACCATGAATTTCTCCTCATAGGGCAGTTTGCTATTTCTCTATAGCAGGTAAATTTGACACAATTGTGTGTGGTTGAGAGTTTAAATTTAAACTGGTAATAGGTTCCTGGTAGAGTTAACACTACTGAGGTCAAATTACAAACTTGGCAATAATCTGATGCATTTTTTTTTGTGTAGGAAATACCTTTGATTTTTGGTCTTATGAAATAATATCAATTGTGTACACACTGTCTGCATCAGACTGCCAGTTAAATAGTTTAATATCTGCCAGCAAATGCAACTGATTGTGTAACTTAAGTCTGAATTGAGCTAATGCAGAAAATTCTTCACTAACCATTTAAAAACTGCAGTTATTATGGAAAACCCAGTCTCTGCATACAGCTTGTCACTTTATCTCTTTTGTATTGAAGCCACGTTGTAAATTTTCACTATTGCTAAGCTACACATCCACTGCTAATACCCTATTTCCTTCATGGAATGCCTTTAAGCTCACTCCCTCGCCTGATCCCTGCCTCTTCTGCACCTATAAATTAAAATGCACAACTTTAAAATTCCTTTCTGTCTTTCTGAATGAATGCTTGCTTTTCCTGTCCATTAACCTCTCTGTGGAATGTGCTTTTACTGTCTGTCTCCGTTCGCCTTTATTCTCTTATTAAAACCACCCTCCCTTCCTGGCACCAGGCTGCAAAGTAATATTTCCCTTTTGCTGAATGAAGCGCACTTAAACGGGTGTTTGATATGGTCTGAGGGCTCACAGAGATGCAATGGAGCACAACTTGCTTTTATTTCATGGGGCTGTGGGAGTTCAGAAAGATGGGAGTCTCTTTCAAACTGAGCAGACACAGCGCTTAGGAAAAGAAAAACAAATAAAAGGACTACAATAACTTTTACATTACCCAATGCTTTTAAAATTGAAAATGGTAGGTAGACAAAGTGCCAGTGGCTAGATATGAAACATATGCACATCGGAGCACATTAAAATGAATCTATACCACAAAGGGAAATGCGATTCAGTAAATAAATCCCAGGCAATGCTGAAAAGGTATAAATGTTTGGGAAGGTTCTGTGTTTCCTAAACTGAGAAACACAATGATGCCAGAACAAATGGACATTTATTTTGATGCTTCCATTATTTTGAGGTATCTCAAAGTGCCTCATAGTGAGTGAATTTTGAAATGTACACACAAAGGGTTCCATTAACAGCTATGAGATAGTAACCATATGTGTAGGAAGGAACTGCAGATGCAGTTTGAAACCGAAGATAGACACATAAAGTTGGAGTACTCAGCAGAACAGTCAGCATCTCTGAAGAGAAGGAATGGATAACATTTCAGGTTGGGGTCCTTCTTCAGTCTAGTAAGAAGTAAGATAAATGAGAGATATAGATGATGATTTAGAGAGATAAAGAACAATGAAAGAAAGATTTGCAAAAAAGTAACGATGATACAGAAAACAGGCCATTGTTAGCTGTTTGTTGGGTGAAAACGAGAAGCTTGTGCGACTTGGGTGGGGGAAGGATAGAGGGAGAAGGAAAGCTGGGATTACTTGAAGTTAGATAAAGCAATATTCATACCACTGGGGATCCCGTTGGAGGATTATGTGTTGTATGCGATTAGTCTGAAGAAGGGTCTCGACCCAAATAATCTGATGCATTATCATTATTATGTTATTACAGCTTTTTGTGTCTATCAATGAGATAGTAAACATAAGATACGTTTCATTAATGTTGGTTGAGAATTAAGGGTGGATAATAAATATTAAACTATTAACATTTACAGGTAAACTTTTATGTAACATGCAAGGCTGGTGAATAGGTGGGAAATTCCTGTTCAGTAACTGTAAGTAAGTAAGTAAGTAAGTACATTTTATTTATATAGCACGTTTAAATCAACGCGGGTTGAAACCAAAGTGCTTTAAAGAAATAATTAAGTTTCCGTACATCCATGGAAAAATTAAAAAAAAGAAAAATGACACAACACATTATAGAATTCAACATGAACGCCCCCCCACAACAGAATCAAAATTTTCCACTGTGGGGAAAGGCATCTGAAAGTTCAGTCCTCTTCCTCTGTGATCACCCGAGGTCGGGGCCTATTTGTGGCCTCTGTAGCCAGTCCGATGTTTTCAGGCCCTCTTGCCAGGAAGATGGAACTCCTCAGCGGCTTGGAATGTCTGGAGCGGCTGCTTCCCCCCCCGGAGACTGCGGCACCCGAAGTCCTCATGCCGTGCTGGTTGGAGCTCTGACTCAGGCGATCTCAGATCCCAGGCTCCACGGTGTTTTAAATCCAGCGCCCCCCATGACTGGACGCCCGCAGCCACAACTGCTCGGAATGTTGGAGCTTGGGGACGTCTCTTAGCTGCTCATAACGCTAATGGCAGGTACTCAGGAAGACTCGCTAACGGCGGGTAAGCACAGAAAGACTAGTGAAGATTTTTCAACATGTTGAAAAATGTCCATGAGAGCCCCGAGTACTGATGTTCTTTCTCCGCTTACCACGAGTTTGATTTTTTTTTTTAAACTTGGGAGAGCTCTTGGAATTAACTCGTACCGTGGGACAGGGCTTTAACTCTCTCTTGAAAACATCCAGTCAATTGGCCTCCACTGCCTTCTGTGGCAGAGAATTCCGCAGATTCACAAATCTCTGGGTGAAAAAGGTAACCCAGTAAAGATGTAGAGGTTTGTTGGTGAATTGGCTTCTGGAATTGTAAAAAATAGTTGTCATTCGTGTAGGATAGTGCTAATGTACGGGGTGATCATTGGTTGGCGTGTATGCGGTGGGCCGAAGTGGCCTGTTTTCACACTGTATGTTTAAAGTGTAATGGAATGCCTAAAGCATGGAAACAGGCGCTTGGGTTCAACAAGCCCATTTTGACCATTAAGCGTTCATCAACCTCAGATTTTATCATTCATCTATATATTAGGGGCAATTTACAGGTTGCCAGTTTCTTTGGGGAGTAGGAGAAACTAGAGCACCCCCAAAAAATGGTCATAAGGCAAACATGCGAACTCCACACAAATAGTGCAGAGGTGAGGATTAAACTTGGGTCACTGGAGCTGTGAAGCTGCAGCTTTATCAGCTATGCTGTCCGGAATATAGCACTCATCTGTGACTTCAGGACACTTTTTGCACAAGAAATTATGCATAGGTTTCATTCCAGAGTGTCTTTTATGAACTAACACAAGGTCTGGTTCTCCCTTTGACTGTGAACTGCTGAGCAATTTCACACAAACCTCAGGAACTGCAAACAGAATGGCTCCACAGAGACTGACTCCCAAAGATTCAACAACAGTGTTAAAATCGGGAAAACAGTTAATTACATGACACAGTGCTTAGAGAGGCAGCCGTCCCTCAGTAGGAGTCACCCTTTTACAAACTGTTTGACAGATAACACAAAGTTGAAATAAACATTGTACATTAATCCCTGAATCAATAGACACACTTTGCTGAATTAAGTTTGTTATATAGAAGTGCAGGGGGAAGATGTATTTTGAGTAGTGGTATCATAAGCCTACTTCTCAATAATTTGTTTGTGATTTATAAACTTAAAGCATATGGCATTGGGGGTTCAGTATTGATGTGGATAGAGAACTGGCTGGCAAACAGGAAGCAAAGAGTAGGAGTTAACAGGTCGTTTTCACAATGGCAGGCAGTGACTAGTGGGGTACCGCAAGGCTCAGTGCTGGGACCCCAGCTATTTACAATATACATAAATGATCTGGATGAGGGAATTGAAGGCAATATCTCCAAGTTTGCGGATGACACTAAGCTGGGGGGCAGTGTTAGCTGTGAGGAGGATGCTAGGAGAATGCAAGGTGACTTGGATAGGCTGGGTGAGTGGGCAAATGTTTGGCAGATGCAGTATAATGTGGATAAATGTGAGGTTATCCACTTTGGTGGCAAAAATAGGAAAACCGACTACTATCTAAATGGTGGCTGATTAGGAAAAGGGGAGATGCAGCGTGACCTGGGTGTCATGGTACACCAGTCATTGAAAGTAGGCATGCAGGTACAACAGGCAGTGAAGAAAGCCAATGGTATGTTAGCTTTCATAGCAAAAGGATTTGAGTATAGGAGCAGGGAGGTTCTACTTCAGTTGTATAGGGTCTTGGTGAGGCCACACCTGGAGTATTGCGTACAGTTCTGGTCTCCAAATCTGAGGAAGGACATTATTGCCATAGAGGGAGTGCAGCGAAGGTTCACCAGACTGATTCCTGGGATGTCAGGACTGTCTTATGAACAAAGACTGCATAGACTCGGTTTATACTCTCTAGAATTTAGGAGATTGAGAGGGGATCTTATAGAAACTTACAAGATTCTTAAGGGGTTGGACAGGCTAGATGCAGGAAGATTGTTCCCGATGTTGGGGACGTCCAGGACAAGGGGTCACAGCTTAAGGATAAGGGGGAAATCCTTTAGGACCGAGATGAGAAGAAATTTTTTCACACAGAGAGTGGTGGGTCTCTGGAATTCTCTGCCACAGAGGGTAGTTGAGGCCAGTTCATTGGATATATTTAAGAGGGAGTTAGATGTGGCCCTTGTGGCTAAGGGGATCAGAGGGTATGGAGAGAAGGCAGGTACGGGATACTGAGTTGGATGATCAGCCATGATCATATTGAATGGCGGTGCAGGCTCGAAGGGCCGAATGGCCTATTCCTGCACCTAATTTCTATGTTTCTATGTTTCTATTTACTTAAACAAAATGAAAATGTACCTCTATAACTCAATAACCAAGTGAGATACCAGTACTTAAAATTAAAAGTCACACCATGGCTAGAGTTTTTTGATAATGAGCAGGTCATATTTTTCAAGATTATTGCTTTTTGTTCATTATATTAGTAAAATATTGCATGCAAAATTGATGAAAATTAAATAATACATTTTTAATAAACAAATTGAAAAGAAGATTTCAACCCAGTTTACAGTCAACGGCTGGTTCCTCTCTGAAAAAGGGAAAAAATGCTATGGTTTCTTCGAATAAAAACACTGTAGATTCATCATTCACAGGAAAGGATGTTTTGACTTTTTCCCTGAGTTTCTGGAGCTGCCATCAAAGGGATTAGGCAAAAGGGACAGTTCAAAATGAGTTCAATTGCCATTTGAAACCCTTTTCAAGAGACTTGTCTCAGGAAATCCAGAACACTGTGGTTTTCTGTACAAAAAAATGATTAGACGCTTTTACCTTATATGGGGATCTTTCATTTACCGAATGCTGGCACTCAACATTTTCCTTCATAACTTAACTGAAGGAATAGATTTCAATATATCCTTGTTTGCTGATGACTCTGAATTAGGTAGCACAGCAAGTAATATGGATGAGACCCAAAATTCACAACGAAGACGGCAACAGACTAAATTTTTGGCCACGTCTGCAAGGTAGAGATCAGTATGGTGTAGGTGCTCCATTATGGATCTAAAAGGCATTTTTTTGTTTTTTGAACTAAAGCTCAGAATTCTGCAAGAACAGATTGTCCGGTTATCTGTGCAAGAATCACCAAATGTTAGTTGGCGGGCAACAAAATAATTTAATACTCTCATGGAAAGTTGGTCTTTTGCTCAATGGGAGTTTAATACAAAAGAGTGGAAGCTATGCTGCAGATGTGTAAAGCTCTGGTTAGAGTACATCTGGAATTCTGTGTCAGTTCTGGGAACTGCGCCTTAAGAAGAAGTATGGAGCTCCTCTGAAAACTGCCCTTGACTTATGAAAACCCAAATTAATGCAAAATCTTTCATACTTTTTTTAACCATTTTCAAGCTGGTTATGATAATAATATAATGTTTCATGATATGTATTCCTGATTGGATACAGTATATATTACATTAGGTTAATTATGTGTAGTGTTAGGGCGATTGTTCGTGGAAATGAAATAATTATACCAAGTATATATAGAGCAATGTGATATGAGTAGCTTTGGAAAATGAGTGTATCTGACAGTTACGAAAGGAGCCTTTATTTAACCTTGGGATTGCCCGTATTGATTTTAGAGAATACTAGACAAAGTGGGGTTTTGTGGGTCGAAGGGACTGCTTTCCAGAAGGCTAGTATGGAAATTGTGGGCCAAATTGATTCTTGGGCTGGTAGCTTAGTCACTGAGGGGTGGCAGCTCAGTCACTCAGGCCTGGCAGGCTTGCCGGCTCAGAAATGCAGGCCTGGTGGGCTGGCAGCTCAGAGACTGCCAGAAATTCTGCTGAAAACAGGTGACAGACTCTGTGAGAGAGAAGGGGGAGAAGGTTGACAAACAATTTTAGACATTTTCATCTTTTTTTGTAGATCACAGCAATGAAGGAGGAAAGTCTATCCTTGTGTGGATCTCTGGAGCGCTAGTATGGGTGCTGTGGGCAGAAGGGACTGGTTCCCAGAGGGTTAGTATGGACATTGTGGACTGACTGGATTCTTGGACTTGCATTTCAGTGAGTCATGACTGGTGGGCTGGCAGTTCACTGAGTCATGGCTGGTGGGCTGGCACTTCAATCACTTACAGCTGGTGTGGTGGCAGTTCACTCAGTTACCCCTCCTCCCTTCACACCCAAACTCTGCTCCTTGCCACTCCCCTCCCCCCCCCAAGCATTCTGTCCATCTCCCCTCAACGTCCCTCCCATGCATTCTTAGTGGCTCTCCGACAGTGCAGACATTCCTGCCTATTAGGTAGCCATTGTGATGAAGACTACGCAGACATGGCAAGTGGAAAAAGGATTTATTAAAGTTTAAAATCTGAATGATTCTTAAAACTATGCAAGTCCAACCTTACAGCACTCCAAGCAGAGTGCAGGCAGCAAGTCCAACCTCACAGCAAGCAGAGTGCAGGCAGCAAGTCCAACCTCACATGAAGCAGAGTGAAGGCAGCAAGTCCAACCTCACAGCACTCCAAGCAGGCTGCGGGCAGCAAGTCCAACCGCACAGCACTCCACACACTCCAACAGACACACACACACAGACACAGCCACACACTCACACAGACAGACAGACATACAGACACACAGACACACACAGGGACACACACAGGGACACATACAGAAACAGACACTCACACACACCTATACACAATCTCACATACACTCACACACATACACAAAGACACACACACAAACACACGCATACAAAATGACACACACAAACGCAGACACTCACATATACACATAAACACCAAGACAAACACAAAGACACACACAACCAATACTAAAATGCCAAGTAACTTCAGAATGTGATAAGCATACTGAATCCTGCAACTGTAAGTAGTTTGAAAATAAGAACACTGGTGCGTCTAAACCAAATGATTCAAATGTTTAAAGCCTTTTTTATTCTGAAACACTCCTCTAGACCTGCTGCTACTGCAAAAACGTGCTTTAAATAATATTCAACAAACACTCACCCACTCACCATATGCATGATCAATATCTCTTGAATTACTCAAACGGTTCAGGACGGCGTCTCCGCCATGGGGCTTTCCGGACTCAGCGACACCTCTGAACTCACTGGAAATGACGCAATCACCGGCACCTCACCACTAAGCGGAAATGACGCAATCAGCGCCACCTCTCCACTAAGCAGAAGTAACGGAATGAGCGGCAACTTTGCATTAAACACAGTCCTGATCTAATAAAACGTTTATTCACGGTTTCTCCTTCCAAAAACTGTTGCACCACAAGCCACATTTAAAACGCAAGCCACATTCAAAAACACATTTTAAAATAAAGGCACAGTTTAAAGGCACAGTCAATAGCCACACTTTTCAATTCGGCACACTTTACAATTAACCATACTTTTCAATTAGCCACACGTTAAAAGATACAGTTAAAATGCACAGTTAAAAGGCACAGTTAAAAGGCACAGCTAAAAGGCACATAAAAACATTTATTCCTTCCAAACACAGTTCCAAATAAACCACGTAAAAGCACATAAAACCACACTCACAGTTCAGTAGACATGTGTTCTGTGTTCAGTTGATTCACAGCTCAGACTGAGAGTCTTGACCTCTCCCTCCCCCTCTTGCAGTGATTGGGGCATGTCCACACTGGGTTTTATAGTACCTCCACCTCTCACCGGAATGGGTGTGGCCTTCATGGCATGATTAATAGGAGAGAGAATCTCAACATTTTTTAAACATTGGCAAGTCTTTTATTTTTCATCGGTGGCAAAAATCCTCTACCCCTGACAGCTGGAGGGGGACTTTGAGTAAGATGGCCAAGTATCACAGCCATAAGTGGTAGCAATTTTTCTAAAATCAATATAGAGTGCAAACAGGAAGTGGTCAAGTTTAGACTTTTAATTATATAGATGGGGGTTCACCCATACAATATGGGACGGCATCTTACTCCATTGAGTGCAAATGGTCCTATTGAGATGCTCAAAATGATTAAAATATTTTGTTGGATTGATGCAGTGAAACTGATTCTTACTTTAAGGCATAACCTTACAATTAACTGCGAGGACATTCATTGCTGAGGGCAGGGACTATTCTCTGCACACATCCAAGTACCGAAACGGAACAATGAAATTCTTATTTAGAAACATAAAAACATAGAAATTAGGTGCAGGAGTAGGCCATTCGGCCCTTCGAGCCTGCACCGCCATTCAATATGATCATGGCTGATCATCCAACTCAGTATCCTGTACCTGCCTTCTCTCCATACCCTCTGATCCCCTTAGCCACAAGGGCCACATCTAACTCCCTCTTAAATATAGCCAATGAACTGGCCTCAACTACCCTCTGTGGCAGAGAGTTCCAGAGACCCACCACTCTCTGTGTGAAAAAAGTCCTTCTCATCTCGGTCCTAAAGGATTTCCCCCTTATCCTTAAGCTGTGACCCCTTGTCCTGGACCTCCCCAACATCGGGAACAATCTTCCTTCATCTAGCCTGTCCAACACCTTAAGAATTTTGTAAGTTTCTATAAGATGCCCTCTCAATCTCCTAAATTCTAGAGAGTATAAACCGAGTCTATGCAGTCTTTGTTCATAAGAGAGTCCTGACATCCCAGAAATCAGTCTGTTGAACCTTCTCTGCACTTCCTCTATGGCAATAATGTCCTTCCTCAGATTTGGAGACCAGAACTGTATGCAATACTCCAGGTGTGGTCTCACCAAGACCCTATACAACTGAAGTAGAACCTCCCTGCTTCTATACTCAAATCCTTTTGCTATGAAAGCTAACATACCATTCGCTTTCTTCACTGCCTGCTGCACTTGCATGCCTACTTTCAATGACTGGTGTACCATGACACCCAGGTCGTGCTGCATCTCCCCTTTTCTTAATCGGCCTCCATTTAGACAATAGTCTGTATTCCTATTTTTGCCACCAAAGTGGATAACCTCACATTTATCCACATTATACTGCATCTGCCAAACATTTGCCCACTCACCCAGCCTATCCAAGTCACCTTGCAGTCTCCTAGCATCCTCCTCACAGCTAACACTGCCCCCCAGCTTAGTGTCATTCGCAAACTTGGAGATATTGCCTTCAATTCCCTCATCCAGATCATTAATGTATATTGTAAATAGCTGGGGTCCCAGCACCGAGCCTTGCGGTACACCACTAGTCACTGCCTGTCATTGTGAAAACGATCCGATTACTCCTACTCTTTGCTTCCTGTTTGCCAGCCAGTTCTCTATCCACATCAATACTGAACCCCCAATGCCGTATGCTTTAGGTTTATATACTAATCTCTTATGTGGGACCTTGTCGAAAGCCTTCTGGAAGTCCAGATACACCACATCCACTGGTTCTCCCCTATCCATGCTACTAGTTACATCCTCGAAAAATGGCAGATTAAAGGCCTATGAACACAATACTCAATAGATAACATATTAACCAAACAAAAAAAGGTTTGATCAATAAAAAAAATAATATTGGTACAAAACCAAACCAAAGTCCCTAGTACGCAATTCATAGTTTGATGTTTACCTGGTGTTTACAGTGTTCAATAGCCTGATGGTTTGTGGGAGGAAGCTTTTCCTGAACCTGGAGGTCCTGGTTTTCAGACTCCCATACAATTTTCCCAATGGCAAGAATGAAATGAAAGCATGGTCAGGGTAGTGTGGGTCCTTGGTGATGCTGTTTTCCTTTTTGAGGCAGCACCTCCTATGGATCCATTCAATGAGCTTCTTCTTCTTCTTGCGTATGGCGTGCAAAGCCTAACAAAACTCTACATCTATTTGTGAACATCGGGTTGATTACATTAGTCGGAACAGGGTGGACCACGTGAAGGTTGCAATCTCCCATCCCCATTCAATGATGGGAAGGTCAGTATCCATGATTGACCATACCGAATCCACAATTTTATTAAAAAAAACAAGGAATATACTGAAAGCAGTGATATTGGGTTGATTAAACAATTCATCATCATAATAGATTTCTTGAGGTAGAGCCATGAAGCAAAGATAGACAAATTGATATGGCAGATCCGTACACATGTTTGCTAGATCAATCTGGATTGATGGGGTGGAAGATTGCAACCTTCAAGTGGTCCGCCCTGTTTCGACTAATGCAATCAACTCGACGTGCACAAACGGAAGATCAAATAGAACAAGTTGTCCAACAACTTTAGGCTGTGCAACCCACATGAAAGAAGAAGATCTGGATTGGTTAAATAGTCTTCTATCACTATGCCACTATGTGCCTGCAATACAATATTTATAAAATAAGCCTAAATATTTAATTGAAGTAGACAAATTATTAGATCTCCATGAAATTGTGTCTGTCTATTGACAGCGTAATAAATAAAGCTGGAATGCTTCAATAGCCTCTCCAAAATGTTGATGGATCTATTTATGACACTTTTTAAATAAAACTAATTCTGTTTGATTTTTTATAGTTCTGAAGTTCTGCAGTTTTGTTAACTCTAACTGCCAAGTGTGTTGTTTGAAATGGATTCATTCAAAATGTGTGTGTGAATCCAGCTGAGCAAATCATACTTCCTAACTCTTGAAGCTACAGTCAATTTTCATGTTCAAATAATAAAAAATGAGCACGGTAAATAATCACAGTTAATTTTATTTTTTCTTAACACTCTCCCTAAATGTTTCCCTAGAATGAGGAAAGACCAAGCTTGAGTTTGTATCTTTCACAAATGGGTGACATTATAACTTGCAATGTCTCTATGCTCTACCACTATTACACTAAGCACAGATTAACGTTAATAACAAGGCACCACTTGTTTATCTGTTTGTGTGATCGAATTGTGATTTTTACTTAATTCCTTTCACTAACAAAACATTCCTGGTATAAGCACCACACCAGCAACTCTGAATGCAAGCCCCTTGGCTGTTATTCCATCACTATACTAAGACAGTGGTATACTGACTGAGGTCCTCTTTCTCAATGGCAGGCCCCAGCTTCTCTTTTTGATGAACATAAACCCTAAAATGGTGGCTGCCTGTTCCAGGAACATGGTGTTTCTTCTATTGTGGTCCCAGAAGCAATCTTCCATCAGGAATTGTGGTAGTGTAGTGCAGGTAGTATTGTTACCACATGGCACTAAGGTTCTGGATAAAGGACTTCCTCACCAACCGGCCCCAGACTGTGAGACTCGGCCCCCACCTCTCCTCCACTCGCATGTTGAGTACCGGCTCCCCGCAGGGCTGTGTGGTAAGCCCCCTCCTATACTGTCTCTACACCCACGACTGTAGTCCGGCCCACAACAACAACCGAATCGTCAAGTTTGCTGACGACACTACAGTAGTCGGACTCATCTCAAGGGGAGATGAGGCAGCCTACAGAGAGGAAGTCCTGAAGTTGACAGCCTGGTGCTCAGAAAACAACCTGGCTCTGAACACCAAGAAAACCAAAGAGCTCATTGTCGACTTCAGGAAGCACAGCACCGACTTAGCCCCCTTATACATCAACGGCGAGTGTGTGGAGAGGGTCCACACCTTCCGGTTTCTCGGCGTCCTCATCTCCGCTGACATCTCCTGGACAGACAACATCACAGCGGTCATCAAGAAGGCTCAGCAGCGGCTGCACTTCCTGAGGGTCCTCAGGAAGCACAACCTAGACTCCAACCTGCTGCTGACCTTCTACCGCTCGTCCATTGAGAGCCTGTTGACATACTGCATTACAGCATGGTACGGCAGCTGCACCATGGCAGACAGGGAGAGGCTTCAGAGGGTAGTCAGGGCAGCACAGAAGATCATCGGCTGCCCTCTCCCCTCTCTGATGGACATTTACACCTCCCCCTGCCTCAGCAGGGCGAAGAACATTATCAAGGACAGCTCCCATCCTGCATTTGGCCTGTTCAACCTGCTACCCTCAGGGAGGCGCTATAGGTGCATCAGCACAAGGACAAATAGACTTAAGAACAGTTTCTTTCCAAAATCCATCATCTCCCTGAACTCACACATGCATTGACTTCACAGCCTAACCCCCGGACTTTCATCCATCCACCTACTGTAATTTGTACTGTAACTGTAACACATACTGGATATAGGAATCCTATTATCCATTCTATTTATCCATTGTCTTTTTATAGATATGTATATAGCGCTGCAGAAACTGTGCACCTTATCCCCCCCCCCCCCCCTTTTTGTCTTGTTTTTGCACTGAGTAGGAGCAGTTTTTAATCTCACTGTACATGTGTATAGTGACAATAAAAGGCATTCTGATTCTGATTCTGCTTCTGGGTTTGATTCAGACCTCTGCTGTTCAATGAGGGGAGTATGCACGTTCTCCCTGTGAGCTCCTGGTT
This sequence comes from Raja brachyura, assembly GCA_963514005.1. The sequence continues at coordinate 39,717,767 of OY740786.1, forward strand.
TTCTTCCACCTCAAATACATGCTGGTAAGTTCATTGGAAAGTGGGAGAGGAGAGTAGAGTGCTGTTTGTTCATGATCATGCGTGTGAGGATAGGTTATAGGAAAGTAAATGCAGAAATGATAGTTATGGGAATGGTCTGAGAGCCAGCCTAGCTCCAAAGGTGAGGCCTGCTTCAGTTCCATGAAGAAAATATGCGAAGTATCAGATGTAGATGCCGGTGCACTGATAATCTCCAGGACTGTCTAGTTCAACATGCAACCTCTCCAAGCAGGAATGGCCACCTGCACACGTATAAAAGCTTTGCCCACCAGGGGGATCTGATCCCAAGCTTACCAACTATCAAAACTATCACAGAACTTGAGTTTTTGGAAATATTTTTTGAGAGTCACAACCATTCAAAAGAAAATTGGAAGTGACTAAAAAATAAATATATATGACAATTATTATTTTCAAATTAAACCACTGAAGCACAAACCCATGAAATCCCACCCTCACCCAGTCGCATTAGCTTCTCATTTTCACCCTACAAACAGCTTGCAATGGCCTGTATCCTTTATCATCATTACTTTTCTGCATATATTTCAGTCATTGTTCTTCATCTCTCCACGTCACCGTCTATATCTCTCGTTTCCCTTATACCTAACCAGCCTGAAGTAGGGTCTCGACTCGAAACGTCGCCCATTCCTTCACTCCAGAGATGCTGCCTCACCCGCTGAGTTACTCCAGCATTTTGTGTCTACCATGAAATACATTTGTATATATTGACATATTAAATATGAAGGCCTATTTACCATTGTCGAAGAAGTTGTTGCTTCCTATTGAGTTCAATTAGATGATTGAATTTCCATCAGATTAAAACTGATGAAGGTACAGAGGACAGGTGGGTTTTACATTATGTAGTTGGGACGTCAGAGCGGGGTTATACTGTGCTGTTGTATGCCTGGAGGAGTTCACTGGTGCTGAAGAGCGTCACGTAGCAGCACAAAGAGCATTGGAGAGAATGCCACTGCCGACTGAAACCTGCATCAGTGTTGGCCTTCAAGACTTGCACTGAGAAATGCAGATGTCCAACAGAAGTGCTGGCATCTGGATGGAGGATTTGCTGTCAAGACCTTGCTGTGCACAAGTTGTTTGCATTAATAGTCACACTTCAAAACAAATGTACGTTATTGGCTGCAAAGTTCTTTAGCATAGTTCATTAAACTGCTATTTGAATACAACATATTATTTTCTCCTTAAAAACATGCCTCATGAATCTCTCCTTCTTCCACCAACGTCACCCCCTCCTCTTCTCTACAGGCACATATACATTTTTCAAGCCTTCACAATAGTCAGAAGACAGAAATCCCCCGAAAAAATGAATGTGTGGAATGCAGGGACAAATTTATTCCACACAGTGTAATGTGCATTACCAAACTTGTGAACAAATATGTTTTATTTCTAGCTGACATTGGAGATTGATGCAAAGAACACTAGGAAATTTCTCCTTAAAAAATAGAACGCTTCTGTAAACTTTCAGATTTGTGGATAAGTATCTCCTTTCACCTCGAACTTTCACCCAGATGGCCTTGAGATTGCTCTTCAGGATGTTCCGTTGTAGTCTGGACCTTGTCTATGGTGGGGTTATGTACTTTACACCTGTGCATACTGAAAGCTTAGTTATTTCCTCTTTGGCAGAAACACTTAATCACCCAATCATCTCTATAATCAGAGTGGATTAAAAGACAGTTTTTCTGGTGCTGCAACAGCTGGTATTTCTGACACAACATAGAACATACAAAATGAGGAAAAGTGATAAACAGCTGGCCTCATTTGTTCTCTTGTGTGCTCTTTAAAACCTTGGGGCTAGCTCAAAGAATTAGGTTAAAAATGAAAGTTTTGTTCGGCTCAGTATAAAGGAAATTATTAATGAAAAGATGTCTTCAGATCTTCAACTCTTTGCACAATAAACTTTTAAATGTTTGCAGTTTCTATATTTAGTTAAGCCTGCAAAGGATAGCAATGGTGCATTTAGATTTGCAACCATTCACTTAAGAGGTTATAATGCATTTTAAGTGGCTTGACGGTGTTGTGACTTGTGAACTGAGTCGCTCAGAGGCAATGAAGTTGCAGATATGGAAGCCTTTATACATTAGGGCAACCAAACATTCTCTTGGAGACCAGCTAAGATTTTCTATTTGTTAAACATAAAACCGATGATAAACAATTAAGTACAGTTTCAATGGGTGATAATTATCTACTTAACTTTAATATATAGAGTGTTAACAGGTAATAGATGCAAAATACTGGAGTAACTCAGCGGGACAGGCGGTATCTATGGAGAGAAGGAATAGGTGACGTTTTGGGTCGAGACCCTTCTTCAGACTGAAGATATCACAGATTCCTTCTCTCCAGATATGCTGTCTGTCCTGCTGAGTTACTGCAGCATTTTGTGTCTATCTTCAGTTTAAACCAGCATTTGTATTGTAGTTCCTTCCTGCAGAATTACATATTATCAATGGCAACACACTCTAACTAAGATGGCATCTCTGAGTGTTCAAACACCTTTGATGGGTAAAGTATTTTATACAGATAGTCTAAAAGCATGAGGACAGAGCTATTTTGTAACAATGTTGAGTGACTGCTCACTGCATATGCAAACAGCAGAATGGTAAATGGTAAAGGGCCTGGCCCACCAGCATGTGACTCCATGCGGTGAGAGCAACCAAACTGGAAGCGGGGGCCGCACGGAGGTCGGGTGATCCCCGTACAGGGCCGGTCCCACCAGCATGTGCCTGCAAGTGGCGAGTGCGACCAAACCGGCAGCGGGGGCCGTGCGGAGGTCTGCTGAGTGGCGCGACGTGGCGCGAAGTTGGAGCGATGTCCGCGGTAAGTTCGCAAGGACAGAGAGGGACACGGAGGCACACAGAGAGGGGCACGGAGGCACACAGAGAGAGGGTCACGGAGGCACACACAGAGAGGGTCAGAGAGGCACACATAGAGAGGGTCACGTGGACACGACGTCGAGGCGGTGCGTAATGTGTTTTTCGGAGCTCCGCGGGATGTCGGGACAAACTCCGCACAACTCCATACGGCTCCGGCGAAAGTGGGACCAGCCCCGCGAGGCCGGACGGCTCAAGCGACCACGTTAGGTTGCGCTCACCGCATGGGGTCGCATGCTGATGGGACAGGCCCTTAAGGTTATCTATTTAATGATTTGTTAATATAGCATATTAATGTCCCTTCCCTGATCTAATCGAGAAGGCTTCAGTGAGGGCCAATTAACATGAACATTTAGTAGCAACTAAGAACTGCAGATACGGGTTAAGATACAAAAGTACACAAAGCGCTGGAGTAACTCAGCAGGCGGGGCCGCATCTGTAGAGAGAATGTCTAAATGATGCTTCGGGTCGAGACCCTTCTGAAGAAATCTCCATCCATGTTCTCCAGATATGCCGCCTGACCTTTCCCCCTTATTTTGAAGGTTGGTTCTATATCTCCTATCCTCATAAGTAAAAAACAAACTGCTGGAATAACTCAGCGGAAGTAAAAGAACAGATGATTTGGGTCAGGACCTTTCTTTATACATGTGTTTTCTTTCCATACAAGTCTATAGCTTCTGAATATTCTCTAATGATGACGATGTAATTGGTGTGTTAGATGAACCCAAAGCATGAAGGAGCTGGAGAAGATTCAAGTACTTATCTCTGATGATGTGATGAAAGGAGATGTGATCTTCCACTGCATTGTGGCCTCTCATTTGCCACCTCCCACACTGCAGCTTTGTTTTGATGAAATCTCTTCGATTTTATACTTGATTGATCTCTCAATCTTACCATTATAAGACGTGACCCATATGTATGCAGTATGTCGCTTTATTTTCAGAGAGTCTCCATCTTTTTTCTTGAACTTTTTTAATTTTCATCATCTTTTGGTTTTTTGTGTTTTTCTTAAGGTGAGAAGAAACAAAACATAAAAAGTGGAAAAAAACTTATATTTCACAACTTCAGAATGTGCCTGATAACCTCACAACCAGCTTTATACTTTAGAAATTTAATCTTCGATTAAAAAGATGGAAACACAGCAACAAATCTGTTGCATAGCAATATGCCATTGACCACAATATCATGGTGACTAGATATTACTGTTTATCAAAGTCATCAGGGTGGGTTTCATACCTTTCTTGAAAACAGTGCAGTGGGATTGTTCATATCCATCTGACTGAGACGGCAATATTTAATTGTAATGGCTCATCCAAAAGTGGTGCTCACCTCAATGCAGCACACCTCCAGTACTGTACTTGAGTGTTAGCTAGTGTCATGCTGGGTCCACTGGAATCTCCTTTAATCTATTAAGAGGTGAGAAGCAATACTATCAAGTCACAGATGATTCATTATATTGTTTATGTTCTGCAACCCATTAATAGTTGAAGAAAGACATAAAATGCCAGTGTAACTCAACAGGACAGGCAGCATCTCAGGAGAGAAGGATGGGTGACATTTTACATTGAGATAATTTTTCAGATCATTAATAGCTGAGTTGTGGAAGATTGTGCTATCTCCCATTATGATATTGTAGGAGGTTGGATCTGCAGTTGAACATTGTCTGTCCACATACCTCAGAGATCGTTTGTGTGGGAGGGAACCGCTGATTTACACCGAAGATAGACACAAAATGTGGGAGTAACTCAGCGGGACAGGCAGCACCTCAGCATCTCTTCTTCAGTTTGAAGAAGGGTCTCGACACGAAACGTCACCCATTCCTTCTATCCCAAGATGCTGCTTGTCCTGCTGAGTTACTCCAGCATTTTTTGTCTATCTTCAGAGATCTTTCCATCGATGATCACTTTGCATGGTTTGCAGGTTGGCCTCAGCAAAAAAACTTAAATGTATATGGGCTGCCCTTACTACATTGTTAATGGCCTCATCTTCAGGAAGAGCCTCAGAAATAAAATCTTACCCGCCCTGCCAAACGTGCATAAATGACCCAATTGCACTGCTTTAGAAAAAGATAGTGAAATCCTCCTTGCTGACGGATTCAATCAAGAAAACGTATGATCGATCATCATAGCACATGGGATCATGCTGTGCACTGGGTTGCTTGCCGTGTCTCCCACATTTCTGCAATGACTGCATATCTAAAGCATGCAACCAGACGTGAAGTGAACGCAAAACATACATGGGTTGTCCTGGAGCAGTAAAAAGACAGACCAGCATGTTATGTGGTCTGTCTCTTGCCGGAAACAGAGCTCTTGTGCACTGACCATTCCCCTCTAAAGATTCTTGGGAAGTTTTGACAAGTCTTGAATGATGTTTCCTCAACTTTCATGAGATTTGATGCTGCTTAAGTTAGAAGGTTATGCTTTTCAGTCAAAGGATGTTCTGGTAGCTACATATTAAAATGAGGAAGCAGTGGTCAGCAGGGGTGTATACAATCCAGCTATCTCCCGGACAGTAGAACAAGGCTGGGATCAAGTGGAGTTATGTCCAAACATAAATTGTTATTTTAGGAGTAACTGATGATCTAAGACCATTGCCTTCAAAGAACGATGGGAGAGTGATTTCCTTCCATCCCATGATGTTTACCTGTTTATGTTTGATCCAAACCGGAATTAAATACACATTAGACATTCACAAGATTATGACTAATTTAGATAAAGTAAACAATTAAACTATTTCCATTAGCTGATAGTACCAGAAATCTAAAATGTTGGCAAAACCAACAAACAGAATAAAATATTCACACATAATGATAATGATCTAGAGCGCATTGCCTGGTTAGAACCAATGCTTTCAAGATGGTGTTTAATAGACACTTGAAGGCTGTAGAGAATGAGTGGAAGAAACGGGACAATGATTATGTTGGCTCCTGATATAACAGTTGCAGTGAGCCAAAAGGACTCATTCTTTGCCCTAAAAATTCAAAGGTAGGCAGAAGCAATAAATTGTAAAGAAAATGCATCAATATATCTATTTTGTATTTTAGTTCATTTTGGGGGATTGAAGTATCACTGAAAATGCAATTTATTGTCCATTCATAATTATCCTTGACAAAGAACTTTCCTGGGCCATTTGAGAGGGTATTTAAGAGTCCACAAAAATGGTGGGGCTGGAGTCAAATGTAAGCAAAACAAGGTAAAAAAAAAATTTCCCTGCAGGACATTAGTGCATCAAATTAGTTTTAAATGACTATCTACTCGTAGTGATTATCATTAAAAAAAACCTTAAAATCCCCTTAAAATTAAATTTTTCCCACTGAGCCATGAATGAAAATTAACTATGCAAAACTTGGTGAACCTTTTTTTTAAACATTATCTCCTTCATCTCATGGTTCAATCTTCTCTGCACAGACTCCAACAAAAACATATTGTCTTTTAAATATGGAAACTAAAACTGTGCTCATCACCATCCTGTGTTACAACATTGTTGAAAAGTATAGCTATACTGTAATTTTGAGTTATTTGTTCCTAAACATGGAAAACATTTGAAGTTTTTCCAATAGAATTAGAGGTTCCTTCTGAGTAATATTATTCTTCCTCTATGTCCATCCAACAAAATCATGGATACTTTGTTTGGTAGCACAATGAATTGGTTTACTTGACAAATTAGTTTCGTTTAGTTTAGTGATACATCATGGAAACAGGCCCTTTAGCCCACCGAGTCCACGCTGACCAGTGACCCCCATACACTAGATAGCCAAGACCTTGGCTTTCGACTAGGTCCCACATAAGAGTTTAGTATGCAAAGTTAAAGCGCATGGTATTGGGGGTTCAGTATCAATGTGGATAGAGAACTGGCTGGCAGACAGGAAGCAAAGAGTAGGAGTAAATGGGCCCTTTCCAGAATTGCAGGCAGTGACTTGTTGGGTACCGCAGGGCTCGGTGCTGGGACCCCAGCTATTTACAATATATATTAATGATTTGGATGAGGGAATTGAATGCAACATCTCCAAGTTTGCGGATGACACGAAGCTGGGGGGCAATGTTAGCTGAGAGGAGGATGCTAGGAGGCTGCAAGGTGATTTGGATAGGTTGGGTGAGTGGGCAAATGCATGGCAGATGCAGTATAACCATATAACCATATAACAATTACAGCACGGAAACAGGCCCTCTCGGCCCTTCCAGTCCGTGCCGACCATTTATTTTCCCCTAGTCCCATCTACCTACACTCAGACCATACCCCTCCATTCCCTTCCCGTCCATATACCTATCCACTTTACTTTTAAATGTTAAAATCGATCCTGCCTCCACCACTTCTGCTAGAAGCTCATTCCACACAGCCACCACTCTCTGAGTAAAGAAGTTTCCCTTCATGTTACCCCTAAACTTCTGTCCCTTAATTCTCATGCCATGCCCTCTTGTTTGAATCTTCCCTACCCTCAATGGGAAAAGGTTAACCACGTCAACTCTGTCTATCCCTTTCATCATTTTAAAGACCTCAATCAAGTCCACCCTTAACCTTCTGTGCTCCAAAGAATAAAGACCTAACTTGTTCAACCTTTCTCTGTAACTTAGTTGCTGGAACCCAGGCAACATTCTAGTAAATCTCTGTACTCTCTCTATTTTGTTGACATCCTTCCTATAATTAGTATAATGTGGATAAATGTGAGGTTATCTACTTTGGTGGGAAAAAACAAGAAAGTAGACTATTATTTGAATGGTGGCCGATTAGGAAAAGAGGAGATGCAACGAGCCCTGGGTGTCATGGTACACCAGTCATTGAAAGTAGGCATGCAGGTGCAGCAGGCAGTGAAGAAATCGAATGGTATGTAAGCATTCATATCAAAAGGATTTGAGTATAGGAGCAGGGAGGTTCTACTGCAGTTGTACAGGGTCTTGGTGAGACCACACCTGGAGTATTGCGTACAGTTTTGGTCTCCTAATCTGAGGAAAGACATTCTTGCCATAGAGGGAGTACAGAGATGGTTCATCAGACTGATTCCTGGAATGTCAGGACTTTCATATAAAGAAACACTGGATAGACTTGGCATGTACTAGCTAGAATTTAGAAGATTGAGAGGGGATCTTGTAGAAACTTACAACATTCTTAAGGGGTTGGACAGGCTAGATGCAGGAAGATTGTTCCCGATGTTGGGAAAGTCCAGAACAAGGGGTCACAGTTTAAAGATAAGGGGTAAGTCTTGTAGGACCGAGATGAGAAAAACATTTTTCACACAGAGAGTCGTGAATCTCTGGAATTCTCAGCCACAGAAGGTAGTTGAGGCCAGTTCATTGGCTATATTTAAGAGGGAGTTAGATGTGGCCCTTGTGGCTAAGGGGATCACGGGGTATGAAGAGAAGGCAGATACGGGGTACTGAGTTGGATGATCAGCCATGATCATATTGAATGGCGGTGCAGACTCAAAGGGCCGAATGGCCTACTCCTGCATCTATTATCTATGTTTCTACTAGCACTATTCTATACACTAGGGACAATTTACAATCTTTACCAAAGCCTATTAACCTACAAACCTGTACATCTTTGGAGTGTGGGAGGAAACTGGAGCACCCAGGGAAAACCCATGCAGGTTATGGGGAGAATGTACAAATTCCGTTCAGACTGTACCCAGAGTCAGGATTGAACCCAAGGTGTCTGGTGCTGTAAAGCAGCAACTCTACCACTGCACCATTATGCTGCCCCATTTTGATAAAAGGATCCGTAGTCGGAAAGACTTCCAGGGTTGTGATCTGATACTTCTGCCTAAATTCTGCCAACTATACAGAACAGTAAACTTTCTCATAGTGAAGAGTCATGATCCAACCAAAATAAATGCATGTTACCCGAAAGTGCCTGTTGCACCTAAGATGACAGTGTTTGGAAAAAATATATTACCCTAAGGAAATAGGGTAAATGTCTTTTGCATTCTGCTTCCAATTAACAAGAATAACTATCATTTTGTTTTGTCCAGATGGAAGTGTTATTGATGAAACCCAGAAATGCTCATCCTTCACTGATGCTTTTATATTGATTTATATTTGGTCACTGCTACGCAGGTGGCAATATTTATCATAATCAAGGGATATGGGGAGAAGGCAGGCACAGGTTACTGATTGTTGATGATCAGACATGATCACAATGAATGGTGGTGCTGGCTCGAAGGGCTAAATGGCCTCCTCCTGCACATATTTTCTATGTTTCTATAATGTTCAGTACTACTATTAAATAAATCTGTGGAATGTTTTGAGTTTCAGTCAATGAATTCATGTGAACGTTTCACTTGTGATCAATGTGTTTTACCTGATTTGCATGCCATGTACCTCTATTAAAAGTTGAGGTGTCTACTCGCATCCAAGGTTCCATTGAAGTATCTGTTTTTATTGCATTTCCCCCACTTTTCATCCTGCTATTCTGCAATTTTCTCTTCACATAGGCTTTAATGAAATGCATTACAATTTTCATTGTACTTTGTAACTTCCTCACTGACATATGAATTCCTTTAATATAAAATCCCGTAAGACTGGGCTTCTTTTTCATTGCTTCATTTTCCATTTTTTAATTTTCCACTAAAGCACTGCTTGCACCAGATTAGATACGTGCTCCAAAGAACACAAACTCCCTCATGTAAAGGAAACAAAATAAGAAATTAGTACCCAAAACAGGATTCTCTTGTGGTTTGATTTAAACCTGGAGCAATTATACTGCTCATCCTGGGTCATGGGTAAATATGACCGGATATTTTCTGTGGTGGGTCATCCATGCAACGCAATGCAAATACATTTTCAGAGTCACGTGTTTCCATTCTGTTCTTGTTATAATGTTCTAGTGGGTGACGGGGGAATTTGAATATCATTGTCTTAAGACTATTTGTGAGAATTTTCTGTGAGAATATTGTCTTATGTAGGGCTGCCTTCCATATATCTAGACAGAGGTATTATTGATGAAACCCAGAAAAACTCATCCTTCGCTGTTGCTTCTATAATTATTCCAATTTGCTCACTACTAAGCACTTGTCTTCAGCAATAATTCTCTAAGATGGCTTTGGTGGAACCTGATGGGGAAACTTGGTTGCTGCGAATGGTCTGCAAACTCACCTCCTGTGACCCAGGGAAAGTGCATTTAGTTCCACAATTGGCTTGTGAAGTGAGACAAGGCAATCTCAGCATGTGGAAGCAAAGAGGTGACAGCTGGAGATGGTGGACTGCACAATTACAGTGGCTGCGAGTTGTTGTGTCGGCAGAGGTACTCCTACCAAACGAGTGGAAGGAGCGCAGTCGGCGGCAGTTGCACAGTGATAGTGAAGAAGCAAATGGGCATCACCCTTGCTCAGGCTGACCCCTACTTCATTGATCCAGTGCTGCCAGGACATTGGGCCTTCAAGTGGGATAATAAGAAATAACATATCTCCTTAAGCCAAGGTTGGACTTTTCAGAGGTTTGAAAGTTGCAATATGGTGTTGGAACATAACAACTATCTACATGCTGTTCCAGAATAGGGTTTGTTTTATTCATGAATAGTGTTATTTGTCTGGATAATGTGCAGATCAAGCATTTCACTGTATCTCTGTATACATGACAATAAATAAACTAACCTAAACAAACTAAACTAAACAATTGGGCCCCTCCACTCCTCCAGTGCTCCAATCAACTGCACTTCCTTCCCTTCACCAATCTGTTGCCCCCTCCTCTTTGGCAGCTGATTTGCTGACTACTCTTCTGTCACCAAAAGCTTAGGTCACCCGCACCTGACCACATGAAGTGTCCTCTGAGAAGAAGGCAGGAAGGCAGATTATTATCTAAATTGTGTCAAGTACAAAACGGAAAAGGGGAAGTACAACGGGATCTGGGGGTCCTTGTTCATTAGTCAATGAAAGTAAGCATACAGGTACAGCAGGCAGTGAAGAAAGCAAATGGCATGTTGGCCTTCATAACAAGAGGAGTTGAGTATAGGAGCAAAGAGGCCCTTCAGCAGTTGTACAGGGCCTTAGTGGGACCACTTTTGGGGGAGTACAGCATAGGTTCACCAGGTTAATTCCCGGGACGGCGGGACTGTCATATGTTGATAGAATGGAGCGGCTGGGCTTATATACTCTGGAATTTAGAAGGGTGAGAGGGGATCCTATTGAAACATATAAGACTATTACGAGTATGGACATGCTAGAGGCAGGAAACATGTTCCAGATGTTGGGGGAGTCCAGAATCAGTGGCCACAGTTTAAGAATAAGGGGTGAGCCATTTAGAACGGAGAAAAACATTTTCACACAGAGAGTTGTGAGTCTGTAGAATTTTCTGCCTCAGAGGGTGGTGTAGGCTGGTTCCCTGGATGCTTTCAAGAGAGAGCTAGACAGACTTCTTAAGATAGCGGAGTCAAGGGATATGGGGAGAAGGCAGGAACGGGGTACTGATTGTGGATGATCAGACATGATCACATTTAATGGCAGTGCTAGTTCAAAGGGCCAAATGGCCTAGTCCTCCACCTATTGATTATGCATCTGTTGTCTAAGATGTCATGACCTTGTGCCATTCTCAATTTACACCCCTCAATTATAATCTTAACTCTCGTGTTTGATCGCTGCTGTGCCAACATCTAGTGCCCAACTACTTCATCATACTTGCGACTAACCATTTGACACTGACCTCAGTTGCAAATGAATCTTCATTGATGATAGCAGGACCAAAACAGTTAGTGTTCCATTGCTTTAATTGCGCTGAAATTTCTCGGTATTTGATGATTTAGAGGGGGAGCACTGAGAGAGAAATTACAAGAATAGGGAGATTGAACAAGGGTCCCGATTCAAAACGTAATTTACCTATTCCCTCCACAAGTGCTGCCTGACCCATTGAGTTGCTCCAGCACTTATGTTTTCATAGAGTCATAGTCATAGAGCGTGGAATCAGGCCCGTCAGCCCAACTTGCGCACATCGAACCAACATGTCCATCCACACTAGTCCCACCTGCCTGCATTTGGCTGATACCCCCTAAACCTATCCTATCTATGTACCTGTCTAAATGTTTCTTAAATGTTGCGATAGTACCTAGCTCAGCTGCCTCCTCTGGCAGATTGTTCCATAAGCCCAGCATCCTTTCTGTAAAAACGTTATTCTTCAGGTTCCTATTAAATCTTTCCACCCTCACCTTAAACCTATATACTCTGGTTCTTGATACTGGGCAGGAGACTCTATGTGTCTACATGATCTATTCATCCCATGATTAGGAATAGAGTCCTAGCCTGATCAACCACTGCCAATAGGTCAGGCCCTCGAGTCCTGGCCACATCCTCATTAATCCTCTCTTCACCATTCAAGCTTGACACCATATTTCCTATAATGGTGTTGAAAACTGAACTCAATCCTAAATGTGGCCTTACCAATTTCTTATGTAACTGCAACATGAACTCCCAAACTTCTGATATGTATATTTTGTTCAGCATATTAAACTATTTCCTTCACATTGGTTCTGTAAATTAAAGTTCCTTAATTGCTCTTCTATGTAATTGTTAATTTATCTGATTACTTTTTTTTCTATATTTCCACATCTATAAAAACTCTTTTTACATTGAGATTTATTTTGAAAGTATGTGGAAAATTAAATCTCTCTCACCCACAATTCTGTCTTGGAATATAAACAGATGTGGAATTTAAAGTGCCAACGATTAAAGGGATGAGTTGTTACTGATGATTTTTATTAAAGGCAAAGGAAGGTCTTACAATTATCTAGGACCCTCCACACCCACAGTATATCCTGATCAAGTAGTGGTTTTGATATGCTTGCAAAAATAAAACTTAAAATCAAATTCAATGCAAAAAGTCAGTTGACACGGAATGTAGAAAACAACTTAATACTATTTGTGGAAAATGGCAGCACAGCAGGATCCCACAAATAGTTATGACTTGGCAACAAACTCTAATGGAGGTGTATAAAATCATGAGGAGAATAGATAGGTTAACTCCACAGGGTCTTTTTTTTTTGCCAGTGTAAGGGAATGAAGAGCTGGAGGGCATAGGTTTAAGATCAGAGGGGATAGATTTAATAGAAACCCGAGGGACAACTTTTTTATGCAGATGGTGATGGGTATATGGAAAAAATTACCAGATTAAATAGTTGAGGCGGGAACAATAATTACATTTAAAATACAATTGGACAGGTACTGTGCATGGACAATGATTTAGTGGGATATCGGCCAGACTACGGCAAATCCAGCTTGGATCGGGCATCTTGGTCAGCATGGACAAGTTGGGCTAAAGGTCCAGTTTCCACATTTTATGTCTCCATCACTTTTCCTGTTCCAGTTATTGTTTGTAGATGGATTAGGTTGAGTGTTTTGTTGCTGAAATTATCTGTAGACACAGAGGACGCAGATGCCAGAATCTTGAGCAAAAAACAAAATGCTGGAAGAACTCAATGGGTCTGTGAACAGAAAGGACAGACGCCGTTTGCGGTCAGGACTCTTTTTATAACTTGTTATTCTGAACTAACTATTTGTAGATTGGGGGTCTTGAAGAACAGAAGATTGAGGATAGATTGTGCTCTGATCCAAGAGAGAGCAGTAAATTCTTGGAGTCTTTTACTGTAGCGTCAGCGGTCATACTGAAACACTTAGCAGTTACTCGTAATACCAACTCAGAGAAGCAAAAAAAAGCATTACAGCTTGTGATGGAATTGATTTCCTGATTAAGGGGTTAGCACAAATACCAGCATTATTATGCTAATTAAATCCAAGTGCATTGACACAGGAAATAAATAGCAGCCAAGGCCCAGAGAAAGTGGGTTTTAGTGGTCTGTTAATTCCTAGCAATAATTCATTTTTAAGAAAAGAAAATACAATTTTAAGCCATATTTCAGGTCCCCCAAGACTTTTCAACTTTTAAATACCTCCGAAGTATGGTAATGAATAGAGAAGCCATGCATTGAACCTTGAGACAAAAATACAATTTGTCACATTGTGGAGCTGTTCACGCTACTCATTATAAAGTGCTCAATAATGATGCACGGTTGCCTGGAAATTCATCTGCTCCGTGCTGCACTGCTCACCCACACTGTTTCATGCCGGTGCATTAAGATCGCGGTTTGAGATAGCAATCCTTGTCCAACAGTCCAGGCACGATTTCACTAGCTAACGTTTCCTCACAAGAGAAGCGGTGCATGACCCGACTAATGATTGTTAAATTTCAGGCAGCTGCCAGCACTTATGCACACAGCAAACACATCAAGGCCCCAGCTCTTAAAGGTTCCTCCCCTGAAGGCTTTTTATGATCTGGCGGAGCAGAATCTCAGAAGAAGGGGCAGGAAAGGAGAGGGAGTGTGCTCCCCCATTTTTAGGTAGGGGTCCACTGGTGATTATGATCCATAAAGGGAGGGGATCCAAAAAAATCCCCAAAAAATAAAGCTGACAGGAGGAGTTTGCAGAACTCAGTGTAAATATGTGATGCCACTTGCAACGGAGCAATGGCAAAATATGGCCACACAAGATAGGTCAGACTGAATGTCCTAACACTACAAATTACACATTAGTGTGCTTGGTTCAGAGGCAATGCTTAAATTCTTCAGAGCTGCATATGCATGCATTATGGAGACCAGACAGACACAAACATTATAAACAGAGGCAGGTACACACATGTACATAGAAATCCCAACATGATAATCGAAGAACTTCAGTTTGAGAACAGTGGGGGACTTGAAAAACAGAATCATTAGTGAAGTCAGCTGAAGACAGTTAAGGTGAGAGGCAGAGCAATTTAAAGTTAACCATAGGAATGGGTGCAGTACCCAAATTAGTAAAGTGAGTAACAAATAAAAAAAATATATAAAACAAAGTCTAGCAGAGCGAGAGACTGTGTTGATGAAGTGCTGTGTGGAGGTAAAATGCGAGGCTTTGGCGAGGAGGCAATCGCAGAGGTGGATAAGATAGTCTGCTCATACGACTATTGTTTTAGTTGCAGTGGTGATGGTAGGGGAAGTTGTTGCAATGCTCCTCCTGCAGGATGTGGGAGGTCAGGGAAGGTGCTGGTACCCCTGATGACACACACCAGTGGCAAGTGTGTTCAGGTGCAGCTCCTTAGAGACTGCATGCAGGAGCTGGACCACCATCTGGATGACCTCGGGACAATTTGGGAAAATGACTGCATTAAGGAACCGGAGTAGTAACTGGATGACCTCAGGACTATTTTGGAAAATGAGAGCTTCTTGAACAAGACAAATAGTGAAGTTGTCACACCAAATATCCAGGACAAGAGAAGGTGGGTGACCATGAGGAAGGGAATTAAACATGGAGTGCAGGTGACCCCAGTGGCTGTACCTCTTCAAAACAGGTACACCCTCTTGGGTGCTGACGGGGTGGACGACACATCAACGTTGAACAGCATTGGGAGGCAAGGCTGTGACAACAATCCTGGCACTGAGGCTCAACAGAAAGGTCAACGGCAGGCAGAGCCATAGTGGTAGGCGGCTTTATAGTTAGGGATGTAGATAGGAGATTCTGCGGCAGTAATCGCGACTCCAGGATGGTTTGCTGCCTCCCTGGCGCTCGGGTCCAGAGTGTCCCAAAGCAACTGCATGACATTCTCAAAGGGAGTCGAGAAGGGAGACGGAAGCCACGGTCTCTGGTAGGAAGTGGAAACTCCAAGCCATTGAGTGTGTTCTTCCGTTCTGACGTCGGAGCTCCATTCATCCCGGCGAGAGGGCCTGAACATCGGGCTGTCCGTAGCGGCGACTGTGGAGGGTTTAAGGCCCCGACCATGGGTGAACAAAAAGGAAGATGACTGAACTTTATTGCCTTCCCTCACAGTGGGAAATGTTCATTCCGCTGTGGGGGATGTTCATGTTAATTGTGTATTATGTTATTTTTATTTGTGTGGTAACTCAAATCTCACTGCACCAATTGGTGCATGTGACAATAAATGTAACTTGGGAGAGGAAGCAGCCGGAAGTCATCATGCATGTTGGCACAAATGATATAGGTAAGAAAAGGAAGGAGGTTCTACAGTATGAGCATAGGGAGTTAGGTAAAATGTTGAAAGATGGGAATCTCCAGGGTAGTGATCTCGGGATTGTTTTCAGAGTAAGGTAAAAAAACAGCAAGATAGGGGAGATGAAGGTGTGTTTGAGGAATTGGTGCTGGAGCACGGGCAGGGATTCAGATTCCTCGACCATCGGGATCTCTTCTGGGGCAGGAGTGCAAGAGAGATGGGTTGGACCTTAACTGGAGGTGTATCAAACAGACAGGTTTGCTCATGCTACATGGGTGGGTTTAAACAACATTGGCAGGGAGGTAGGATCTTATATAGGCCAGAGGCAGGTTAGACGTTGGTATGGAGGGTGATGAGAGAAAGTATGGGACATGTTGGTGTGGGCAAGTTGGGCTAAAGGTCTTGTTTCCACACTGTATGATTGTATAACGCACATGCTTTCTCACACTAGAGAGAGGCAGATATCACCACATTAACAAAGGCAGACTCCCTCCCCACACACCTACACATTCCCTCACTCAGACAGGCAGGAATACTCTGCACTCACTCACATCCTTCATTGTTGTTCAGGCATGCACCTTTCCCCATAACCAATGTCCCGGAGGACCAAGAGATCAAGAACCAAGAACCAGATAGCTCCTTTTTCAGAAAAAGGTAGACCACCACCCCTTGCATGTTTTTCCATGCTCAGACATGCATTAATTAACTATGTTGAGAGCAATTGCTTCTCATTTCTGTTCTAAGTGAAAGTTGTGAGGAGCCTACGGCTAGCCTGCAAACCACATGTCACTAAGCTGGAAGAGAGGGCCTTCTCTCCGATAAGCACTGGGCCAAGTGTAAATAGGTGAGATTAATGATCGACATTGTACATTGTTTCTACAATATCAGTTACAATAACAAGGAGCACTTGGGACTCATTCAGATCTTGTTTCTGAGGAGAAATAAAATGGATAAATATTTGAACACGAACTGTCTGCTACATGCCAACAAATGAACTTACACCCTGACACTCCCACGCTTTGTTCTTGCAGACGTAAATTAGAAAATGCCTAACCACTAACCGTAGCCAGAGGAATCTGCATGAAAGCAATTTGTGACAAAAGCAATAGGCTGTTATTACAGGCAGTAAATTCCTTGTAAAAGTTTTCAGATTTTGTTCCATTCTTTTTTGTAATTGAAGAAGCAGAAAGGGTTCTCCACTCTATTGTTAGTAGCTAAATCATAAACACAGTCTTGTGCCCACATTTCTAATTTTACAACAAAGGAATATCATCCTCCCAGTAGGGCCGTTAAGCAAGAGACCTACAAAGGAACATGCAAAAGTGGGAACCTCAACCCTCTTCCTGCAGTGAATGGATTGGAATTTGTCAGCATTTTGGGAACAGCAGTATCTGATCGTTTATGGAAATTCAGGAAATACGCTTTTTAAGGAGTTACATTCTGGTTTTGGATTTTTACTTCTGTTTTTGAGGCTAAACATTGTGACAGGATGTCAGCTCTGGTATTTTACTCTAAATGAACTCTAAACTCTAAATTAGCAAATTTAAATGGGTGAAATAGGGAAGAGATGGTTAAAACAGACATGTAGACTTGCTGTCGATCCACATTTCATGAACCTAGCCATAGATAGGCTGGAGCTGCTGAGGATTCAGAGGAACATACCCAGTTGGCCTTCTGATGCCTAGAGAATAAACCCATTTACCTGAAAGGTGGTTCATTACTTTCTAACTACATGCATGTTCATGCCCCCATCTATCAATCTATAATTGATGCACCCTAATTCTAAGCAATAAGATGTCCTTTACTGTCAGTCAGCCTCCTCAAAGGCCAATATCTAACCAAGCATAAAAAATACTGCTGAAGCAACACTAGTGGGTCAGGGAAATAAGAAGACAACATTTCAAGTTGAGACCCTTCAACTAGACAGATAGATTGGAGGGAAGAGAGACTGTTGGGACAAGTGCTGGCAAGAGATGGGTGGATCTAGGTGAGAGGGGTGGACTCCTGGATGGGGTTAGGTGGTGGAGGGAGGGTGGAAACACCGGGTGGCACCACCAGCAGTGGCTACCTGAACAACAGTCTGTCTGTCCTTTCTTCTTTTTGTTATTTTAATGTGTGATAAAATATGTTTTAGTATTCCTTGGATTGTTTTATTTGGGAGGGGTTTTGGGAAACTTTTTTTTAATCTCTTACCTCGCCAGAGATGCAATTTTTTTCTGTATCGTATCTTCATCCCCTCTGCAGCCTAACATCGTGGAGTTGGCGGCTTTTACTGGAGACTGAACCGGCGCTCCACACCACGGGAGTCTGCGGGACTTTAACATCGCGGAGCTTGGGATCCCCTTGTTGGGGATCGAAGCTCAACCGCGGGGCCTGTGGAATTTAACTTCATGAAGGCTGCGGTTTCTGGTAAGAAGAGGCCGACCCAGGAGCTCCATGCCGAGGAGAGAGTTTCAATCTCCCCGACGTGGGAGTTTCAATCACCCCGACGGGGGCTTCCATCGTCGACTGTGGGACTTTGATAGCCCCAACTGCGAATGGTTTGACAGCCTGACCACAGGAGAACAAGAGGAAGAAGATTGACCTTTTTTGCCTTCCATCACAGTGAGGAATGTGGAATCCACTGTGATGGATGTTTTACGTGGTTGTGTGTCTTGTTGCTTTTCACTTAATATGGCTGTATGGTAACTCAAATTTCACTGTTCCTTACTTGGGACAAGTGACAATAAACTGACCTTGAAACCTTGAGGTAGTAACAGAGACTGGATAGTGATTGGTGGAAGTAGAAATGGGTTGCAGACGATGGAATCTCATGTGAAAGTAAAGTGACATCTTGGCCCAAATAAGGGAGGTGAGGTGGGAAAATTGTGAAAGCTCATTGACTGTTGGCTGCAATGTTGGCTGTGATGCTCTCCCAAATTTTGCTTGATCTAGCAAACATTTACAGCTTTTTGGGACATTCTATGTTATGGTTACAATGTTAAACAAAGCTTAGAATTGCTTTATCTCTAATTTGGAAAACCGGTAGAAATGTTGGTCAGGAATTTGTCAGTTCAGTTGAGGTTCCAGTCAATTAGTTTCCATTAAAAAACTATGACTGTACCCAGTTCTGGGTAGTTCTATGCAAACCTATTTGTTGAGAGTCTTCATCAATGGTTGTGGAAAATCCCCATTCAGGACTTACTCTACCTGATGTTCCTTTTCCAGAGCAAAATTCCAGAGCAGGATGCAGCAGATTAACAGAGTGCAAGATAGTTCCTCAGAGTCATAGAGAAGGACAGTATTGCACCTGCAGGACAACAAAAATATTGTTGAAAAAGTGCAATGATCTAACTGATTACTGGTCTAATTGATCTATTAGCTTTGTTGCGTCACAATTCAGCAGGTGAACAATGACCCTAATCTTGCAGGGAGCTTACTGTGATGGGTTAGGGGAATAATGCAGAATAAGATTATATTGAGAACTGCGCAGAAGGCAGCTTAGCTCAGTAAATGTTAGTAAATGTTATGGTTACTCATTGCCCTCTCCCCAAAAAATCATGGAATGAGCCTTTGGTATATGTGAATATCACTGGGAGGTTTTCTGAGTACCCAAAAAGTGCACTTTTGGGAAATTCTTCATTTATGGCATTAATAGGATCCCTCAACTAGATCTTCCCTGTTCATTCTATGATCTAGACACAGAGTGCTAGAGTAACTTAGTGGGCCAGGCAACATCTCCAGAGAACACGGATATGTGACGTTTCAAGTTGGAACCTTTCTTCAATGGAGGCATGGAATACATATTGACTAATGTCATCACCAAATAACCCAAGGTATAAAAATTGAAGGCTATGATGTCATAATTTCAGAGCTAATGCATTAACAATTCTAACAGTGTACAGTCCAGTAAACAAAAACGTCTCCATAAGAAGGATACACCAAACATGGCAGAACAAATTAAAGATTATATCATATTGAAACTAGATATATAAGGATTAATGATAGGTTATTAATAAAACATCAATCTATATGTTTTTATTTCAATCTGATATCATCCTTAATTTATTCAACGATATTTGGGACATTTTAAGAAACTAGCAATGGACAATTAAAATACCTGCGATGGAGGTATCAAAAAGTCATATAGAGAATCAATTTAAGGAAAGGCTCTCTATATATATATATACGTATATATTTATTTATTCTTGGAATGCATGCAGGATAGTTTTGTAAACCAACATGTAGAGGAACCAACAATAGAGCAGGCTATTCTAGACTGGGTATTGAGTATTGAGGAAGGGTTAGTTAGCAGCCTTGATGTGCGTGGCCCCTTGGGCAAGAGTGACCATAATATGGTTGAGTTCTTCATTAGGATGGAGAGTGACATTTTAATTCAGAAACACGCGTCCTGAACTTAAAGAAAGTAAACTTTGAGGGTATGAGACGTGACTTGGCCAAGATAGACTGGCAATTAATTCTTGAAGGGTTGACGGTGGATATACAATGGAAGGCATTTAAAGACTGCATGGATGAACAACAATTGTTCATCCCAGTATGGCAAAAGAATAAATCAGGGAAGTTAGTGCATCCGTGGATAACAAGGGAAATCAGGGATAGTATCAAAGCAAAAGATGAAGCATACAAATTAGCCAGAGAAAACAGAGTACCAGAAGACTGGGAAAAATTCAGAGTCCAACAGAGGAGGACAAAGAGCTTAATTAGGAAAGGGAAAATGGATTATGAAAGAAAACTGGCAGGAAACATAAAAACTGACTGCAAATGTTTTATCGATATGTGAAGTGAAAAAGTTTAGTTAAAACAAATGTAGGTCCCTTGCTGTCAGAAACAGGTGAATTGATCATTGGGAACAAGGACATGGCAGACCAATTGAATAACTACTTTGGTTCTGTCTTCATTAAGGAATACATAAATAATTTGCCGGAATTAGAAGGGGATTGCGGGTCAAATGAGATGGAGGAACTGAGTGAAAGGCCGATAAATTCCCAGGGCCCCCATAGGCTGCATCCCATGGTACTTAAGGAAGTAGCCCCAGAAATAGTGGATGCCTTAGTGATAATTTTTCAAAACTCTTTAGATTCTGGAGTAGTTCCTGAGGATTGGAGTGTAGCTAATGTAACCCCACTTTTTTAAAAAGGAGGGAGAGAGTAAACAGGGAATTACAGACCAGTTAGTCTAACATCAGTAGTGGGGAAACTGCTAGTTATTAAAGGTGGGATAGCAGCGCATTTGGAAAGTGGTGAAATCATTGGATGAAGTCAGCATGGATTTATGAAAGGTAAACCATGTCTGACGAATCTTATTGAATTTTTGAGGATGGAACTAGTAGAGTGGATAAAGGAGAAGCAGTGGATGTGTTATATCTGGACTTTCAGAAGGCCCATACAAGAGACTAGTATACAAACTTAAAGCACACGGTATTGGCAGTTCAGTATTGATGTGAATAGAGAACTGGCTGGCAGACAGGAAGCAAAGAGTAGGAGTGAACGGGTCCTTTTCAGGATGGCAGGCAGGAACTAATGGGATGCCGCAAGGCTCGGTGCTGGGACCCCAGCTATTTATAATGTATATTAATGATTTGGATGAGGGAGTTAAATGCAACATCTCGAAGTTTGCGGATGACACAAAGCTGTCATTGTGTTAGCTGTGATGAGGATGCTAGGAGGCTGCAAGGTGACTTGGATAGGCTGGGTGAGTGGGCAAATGCATGGCAGATGCAGTATAATGTGGATAAATGTGAGGTTGTCCACTTTGGTGGCAAAAACAGGAAAGTAGCCTATTATTTGAATGATGACCGATTAGGAAAAGGGGAGATGCAACGAGACCTGGGGTCATGGTACACCAGTCATTGAAAGAAGGCATGCAGGTGCATCAGGCTGTGAAGAAAGTGAATGGTATGTTGGCATTCATAGCAAAAGGATTTGAGTACAAGAGCAGGGAGGTTCTACTGCACAGAGGCCACACCTGGAGTATTGCGTACAGTTTTGGTCTCCAAATCTGAGGAAAGACATTCGTGCCAGAGAGGGAGTACAGAGAAAGTTCACCAGACTGATTCCTGGTATGGCAAGACTAGCATATGAAGAAAGACTGGATAGACTCGGCTTGTACGCACTGGAATTTAGAAGATTGGGGGGGGGGAGATCTCATAGAGACTTACAAAATTGGACAGGCTAGATGCAGGAAGATTGCTCCCGATGTTGGGGAAGTCCAGGACAAGGGGTCATTGTTTAAGGATAAGGGGGAAGTCTTTTAGGGCTGAGATTATTTTTCACACAGAAAGTGGTGAATCTCTGGAATTCTCTGCTACAGAAGGTAGTTGAGGCCAGTTTGTTGGCTATATTTAAGAGGGAGTTAGATGTGGCCCTTGGCCCTAATAGGATCAGGGGGTATGGAGAGAAGACAGGTACAGGATACTGAGTTGGATGATCAGCCATGATCCTATTGAATGGCGGTGCTGGCTCGAAGGGCAGAATGGCCTACTCCTGCACCTATTTGCTATGTTTCTATGTATGTATATGTGTATATATATATATGTATGTATATGTATGTGTATGTATATGTGTATATATATATATATATATATATATATATATATATATATATATATATATATATATATGTGTGTGCATATATGTTTATATATGTATATATAAAGATGTGTATATATATAAAGGTGTATATATATGTATATATATATATGTGTGTGTGCATATATAAAGATGTGATATATATATGAATGTATGTATATGTACGTATATATGTAGGTGTATATACATGTGTATATGTGTATATATATGTCAATATTTCAGATGTCATTAGAAACGGGAATAGTGCCGGAGGATTGGCGTACTGTGCATGTTGTTCCATTATTTAAAAAGGGAATAAACTTAGCAATTATAGACCTGTTAGTTTGACGTCAGTGGTGGGCAAATTAATGGAAAGGATACTTAGAGATAATATATATAAGCATCTGGATAAACAGGGTCTGATCAAGAACAGTCAACATGGATTTTTGCCTGGAAGGTCATGTTTGACAAACCTTCTTGAATTTTTTGAAGAGGTTACTAGGGAAATTGATGAGGGTAAAGCAGTGGATGTTGTCTATATGGATTTCAGTAAGGCCTTTGACAAGGTTCCCCATGGAAGGTTGGTTAAGAAGGTTCAATCTTTGGGTGTTAATGGCGGAGTAGCAAGATGGATTCAACAGTGGCTGAATGGGAGATGCCAGAGAGTAATGGTGGATATCTGTTTGTCAGGTTGGAAACTGGTGACCAGTGGGGTGCCTCAGGGATCTGTGTTGGGTCCATTGTTGTTTGTCATGTACATCAATGATCTAGATGATGGGGTGGAAAATTGGACAAGTAAGTATGCAGATGATACTAAGATGGGTGGTGCTGTGGATAATGAAGTAGATTTTCAAAGTCTACAGAGAGATTTGGGCCATTTGGAAGAGTGGGCTGAAAGATGGCAGATGGAGTTTAATGCTGATAAGTGTGAGGTGCTACTTCTTGGCAGGACAAATCAAAATAGGACGTACATGGTAAATGGTAGGGAATTGAGGAATGCTGTGGAACCGAGGGATCTAGGAATAACTGTGCATAGTTCCCTGAAGGTGGAATTGCATGTAGATAGGGTGGTAAAGAAAGCTTTTGGTGTGCTGGTCTTTATAAATCAGAGCATTGAATATAGGAGTAGGGAAGTAATGTTAAAATTGTACAAGGCATTGGTAAGACCAATTCTGGAGTATGGTGTACAATTTTGGTTGCCTAATTATAGGAAGGATGTCGACAAAAAAGAGAGAGTACAGAGGAGATTTACTAGAATGTTGCCTGGGTTCCAGCAACTAAGTTACAGAGAAAGGTTGAACAAGTTAGGTCTTTATTCTTTGGAGCGCAGAAGGTTAAAGGGGGACTTGATTGAGGTCTTTAAAATGATGAAAGGGATAGACATGGATAAGCTTTTCCCATTGAGGGTAGGAAAGATTCAAACAAGAGTGCATGACATGAGAATTAAGGGGCAGAAGTTTAGGGGTAACATGAGGGGGAACTTCTTTACTCAGAGAGTGGTGACTGTGTGGAATGATCTTCCTGCAGAAGTGGTGGAGGCAGGATCGAATTTAACATTTAACATTTAAAAGTAAAGTGGATAGGTATATGTACGGGAAGGAAATGGAGGGGTATGGTCTGAGTGCAGGTAGATGGGACTAGGGGAAAATAAATGGTCAGCACGGACTGGAAGGGCCGAGAAGGCCTGTTTCCGTGCTGTAATTGTTATATGGTTATATGTTATATGGTTAAATGAAATTGCAATGAGCTGTTTGACCTGCCCTGTGCTTTTTAAATAAATAATTTCCAGTGGGAGACTCTTGCAGCACTTTCCATTGATGATGTCACAGTGCCATCTCACAGACATCCATTCACAATGGATCTCATTTACATATGACATCACAATGGGACAGAGGTGGGAGATTGCAACCTTCACGTTTTTCCACGAATGCAATCAACCTGCCGTGCACAATCAAATAAGATCAAATAGAACAATTTGGCCTCCACTCCCTATCTACCCCTTCCATTTCTAACCCCTCCCTCTCTACCCCCTCTCCATCCCTCTCTACTCTTCCCTCTCCTTCTCGACCCCCTCCCTGTGCAGTTGGGGCTATGCGAGAGTGGATAGGGCGGGGATGGGGGAAAAGGAGCAAATAAATAATATTAAGATAATATCACATGGGGGGGTGGTTAGTGTGTGTGTGTGTGTGTGTGTGTGTGTGTGTGTGTGTGTGTGTGTGTGTGATCACAGGCTGCCCCCCCCATATATATATATTAGGGTATATATATATATACCATTTCAAGCAGGGTGCAAGGCCACCAAATTTAATTGCAGTTTCATACCATTTTAAGCAGGGTGAAAGGTCACTAAAGACAGTGATTCGTGACCTATCCTTCCTCTCCACTCCTCCCACCTGAAACGGCTTTGCCTTCATGGTGTGATTGACACGCGAGAGAACCTCAACACTTTTTGAGCACTAATAACGCTTTTATTTTTCATCGATGAGAAAAATCCTCGGCACCTGATGAGCTTAGGGGGACACTGAGTAAGATGGCCATAAATCACAGCCATACGTGAAAGCATTTTTACTAAAATGAAGATAAAGCGCAAACAGGAAGTGGTCAAAATTAGACTTTTAATTATATAGAAGTCAAGGCAACTTTAATTGGGCAAGGAAACTTTTTATTAGGCAAGGCAACTTCAGCATTTCCAAACCAAAGGCAACACAGCTTTAGCATTTCCCAACCAAAGGCAACACAGCTTTAGCATTTCCAAACCAAAGGCAACACAGCTTTAGCATTTCCAAACCAAAGGCAACACAGCTTTAACATTTCCAAACCAAAGGCAACACAGCTTTAGCATTTGTGAACTATATTTTGAAACCACATTAAGGGCACTGACAGGTCAGTAAAACCACTCACAATTTGGTAGAGATGTGTTCATTGTTATTGACAGCTCAGACTGAGAGACATGACCCTCTCACTCCCCATCTTTCCGAGACTGACTGAGGCACTCAACACCTTCGGGTTTTATAGTCCCTCCGCAAGGGGCGTGGCCCTCAGGAGAGAGAATCTCAACATTTTTTAAACATGAATAACTCTTTTATTTTTCATCATTGAGAAAAATCCTCTAGGCCTGCACAGTGGAGAGGGGCTCTGAGTAAGATGGCCAAAAACCACAGCCGTAAGTGGCAGCGTTTTTTTCTAAAATCAATATAAAGATCAACAGGAACTGGTCAAGACCAGACTTTTAGTAATATATATATATATATATATATATATATATATATATATATATATATATATATATATATATATTGCAAACAATAATGATCTAACCCCTATCCTTGCAGTACACCACTAACACAGGCGTATAATCAGAAAACTATTCTCCCACCACTGCACTTGGCCTCTGCTCACCGAACTAATTTTTGATCCAATTTATCAACTTGCCTGGGATCCCATGTGCCTTGTTCTTCTGCACAAGCCTATAACACAGGACCTTATTAAAAAAATCACTAAAGTCTCAGAAGACAACAACTACCTTCCAAGCTTCAGTCTTCTTAGTTTTATTTCTATATAACTAGAAGACTCATCTTGACCACTTCCTGTCTGCGCTGTATATTGATTTTAGGAAAAAAAAACGCTACCATATCACGCTATGATTTTTGGCCATCTTACTAAGATTCCTCCTCTGCTGAGTTATGAGTGTTTCAAACATCTTGAAATCAGCTGATTGGTCCTCTTGCCTGTCAATCACCATGATGAAGGTAACACCCCTTCCGGGGGGGGGGGGGGGGGCAGTACTATAAAACCCCAGATACCCGTATGTGAGTCAGTAACTCTGGAAGATCGGGAGGGAGAGGCCACAACTGTAATCCTAAACTGTGAATCAACTGAACTGTGAGTCAGCAATGTACATGCCCTTAATTAAAATTAAATCAGTTGTTTGGCCTGCCCTGTGCTTGAAACTGCAATAGAAATGTAAATTAAATGAAAATGCAATCTGCTTGGCCTGCCCTGTGCTTGAAATGGCAATGGAAGTTGAAATGAACTGGAATATATGCAATATGCTGCTTGGCTTGCCCTGTGCTTAAAACTGTAATGGAAATTATATGAAACTGTAATGAGCTGTTTGTCCTGCCTTGTGCTTGAAACTGCAATGGAAATGGAAACAAAATGAAAATGCAATGAGCTGTTTGGCCTGCCCTGTGCTTGTAACTGCAATGGAAATGAAACAAAATGAAACAAAATGAACTGTTTGGCCTGCCCTGTGCTTGTAACTGCAATGGAAATGAAACAAAATGAAAATGCAATGAGCTGTTTGGCCTGCCCTGTGCTTGTAACTGCAATGGAAATGAAACAAAATGAAAATGCAATTAGTTGTTTGGCCAGCCCTGTGCTTGAGACTCCAATGGAAATTAAATGAAAATGACATGACTTGTTTGTCCTGCCCTCTGCTTCTAACTGTAATGGAAATAGAAATGAAATGAAATGAAAATGAAATTAGTTGTTTGGTCTGCCTTGTGCTTGAAGTTGAAATTTAAATTGAAATGGAAATGGGAATGGAAATGAAATGACTTGTTTGGCCTGCCTTGTGTTTGAAATGGAAATTAAATTAAATTAGTTTTTGGCCTGCCTGAAACAACGAATTTCGGCCCACAAGGCCCCTATTAGCCGAGAAACCTGCCCCTTTTGCCCAAAATTTGTGTATTAGTCCAGGAGGAGTCCCGTTGGCCCATCAATAAATATTCCCCCTGCAAGTATTAAACCTCCCCCCAGTATTTTTCTCCATCCCTTTATTGGCTTCCTGTGAGATCCAGGTCAGGACAGACTTTCCTCCTTCATTGAAGTCATCTGCAGAACAAGATGAAAAATGTCTAAAATTGAATCTCCATCCCCTCTCTCCCTCTCTCCCTCTCTCCCTCTCTCCCTCTCTCCCTCTCTCCCTCTCTCCCTCTCTCCCTCTCTCCCTCTCTCCCTCTCTCCCTCTCTCCCTCTCTCCCTCTCTCCCTCTCATTTTGGACAGAATTTCTGGCAGTTTCTGAGCTACCAGCCCTGAGTCACTGAGCTGCCAGCTCACCAGGCCCGAGTGACTGAGCTGCCAGCTCACCAGGCCCCAGTGACTGAGCTGCCAGCCCACCAGGCCCGAGTGACTGAGCTGCCAGTCCACCAGGCCCGAGTGACTGAGCTGCCAGCCCCCCAGGCCCGAGTGACTAAGCTGCCAGCCTCCCAGGCCCGAGTGACTGAGCTGCCAGCCCACCAGGCCTCATTGACTGAGCTGCCAGCCTGTCAGGCCTGAGTGACTGAGCTGCCAGCCCTCCAGGCCAGAGGCCCAGGAGCCATTGGTGATTGAGGAGCAACATCTGAGCAGTAAGCTTAAAACCCGAGCGCCGGGCTTTGTTTTTTCAGAGGCCCAGGAGCCGTTGGTGGGGGAGGAGCGATGTCCGAGTGGTAAGCTTAATACCCAGTGCGGGGCTTTGTTTTTTCAGAAGCCCAGGAGCCATTGGTGAGGGAGGAGCGACGTCCGAGCAGTAAGCTTAAAACCCAGCGTGGGGCTTTGTTTTTACAGAGGCCCAGGAGCCGTTGGTGAGAAATCCGTAACATTCTAAATCTGTAACGTTCTATTCAATTAACTGGGATTGAGGAAGCTGCAGATTGGTGGACTTGAGTACGCAGCTGATTGGCAGTCAGATTCCAGCAGTTTGTATTTTGTATTGTATATTGTATTTTGTGTTGTATCTAGGGTAAGGGAAGTATGAGTGGCACGGCAGCTTACTGTTCTGGATGTCAGATGTGGGAGGTCATGGAGTCGGGTAGCCCTCCAGACATCCACATCTGCGCCAGGTGTGTCGAGATGGGGCTCCTAAAGGAGTGTGTTAGGAACCTGGAGCAGCAGCTCGATGACCTCCGTCTGGTCAGGGAGAGTGAGGAGGTCATAGAGAGGAGTTACAGGGAGGTAGTCTCTCCAAAACCACAGGAGGCAGACACGTGGGTCACAGTTATGAGAGGCAAGGGGCAGAGGCAGGCACAAGAGAGTACACCAGTGGCAGTACACCTTGGAAATAACTACACCTGTCTGAGTGCTGTTCGGGAGGACAGCCTACCTGTGGGTAGCAACAGCGACCTGGCCTGTGGTACAGACACCGGCCCTGTTGCTCAGAAGGGTAAGGAAAAGAAGAGGAGGGCATTAGTAATAGGGGACTCTATAGCTAGGGGGTCAGATTGGCGATTCTGTGGACGCAGTCCGGAAACACGGATGGTAGTTTGCCTCCCTGGTGCCAGGGTCCGGGATGTGTCTGAACGTTGCCAATATATCCTGAAAAGGGAGGGAGAGGAGCCTGAAGTCGTGGTGCATATTGGTACCAATGACATAGGTTAAAAAAAAGAGAAGAGATCCTGAAAGGAGAATTTAGGGAGTTAGGAAGAGAGTTAAGGAAAAGAACCGCAAACATAATAATCTCAGGATTACTTCCTGTGCCACGCGACAGTGAGAGTAGGAATGGAGAAAGGTGGAGGATAAATGCCTTGCTGAAGGATTGGTGCAGAGGGCAGGGATTCAAGTTTCTGAATCAATGGAACCTCATTTGGGGAAGGAGTTACCTGTATAAAAAGGACGGGATGCACTTGAACCCGAGGGGGACCAATATCCTGGCAGGGAAATTTGCAAAGGCTACCGGGGGGACTTTAAACTAGAACGGTTGGGGGGAGGGACACATATAGAGAAAGCCAGTAGACAGGGTCAGAGGCTGGAGGCAGAGAAGGGAAGCACTCAGACCCAACATGTAGGGGGAAAGAACAAAAAATAAATAAACAGAGAATAAGAGGTGGTGGGTTTCCAGGGCAAAAATCAAAATGGGGCCACTTGTCAACATAATTGTATAAGGAGTAAGAGTGTTATAAAAACAAGCCTGAAGACTTTGTGTCTCAATGCAAGGAGCATTCATAATAATGTGGACGAGTTGAATGTGCAGATAGCTATTAATGACTATGCTATAGTTGGGATCACGAAGATATGGCTCCAGGGGGACCAAGGCTGGGAGCTGAACATCCAGGGATAGTCAATATTCAGGAGGGATAGACAGAAAGGAAAGGGAGGTGTGGTAGCGTTGCTGGTGAGAGAGGAGATTAATGCAATAGAAAGGAAGGCCATTAGCTTGGAGGATGTGGAATCGATATGGGTCGAGCTGCGAAACTCTAAGGTGCAGAAAACGCTATTGGGAATTGTGTACAGGCCACCTAACAGTAGTAGTGGAGTTGGGGATGGCAGCAATCAGGAAATTAGAAATGCGTGCAAAAAGGGTAAAACAGTCATAATGGGTGACTTCAATCTACATATAAATTGGGTGAATCAAATGGGCAGGGGTGCTGAGGCGGCGGATTTCTTGGAATGTATGCGGGATAGTTTTCTAAACAACATGTAGATGAACCAACGAGAGAACAGGCTATTCTAGACTGGGTATTGAGTAATGAGGAAGGGTTAGTTAGCAGTCTTGTTGTGCGTGGCCCCTTGGGCAAGAGTGACCTTAATATGGTTGAGTTCTTCATTAGGATGGAGAGTGACATAATTGAGTCAGAAACAAGGGTTCTGAACTTAAACAAAGGTAACTTTGAAGGTATGAGGTGAATTGGCCAAGATAGACTGGCAAGTGATTCTTAAAGGGTTGACAGTGGATGTGCAATGGAAGGTATTTAACGACTGCATGGATGAACTACAACAATTGTTCATCCCAGTTTGGCAAAAGAATAAATCAGGGCAGGTAGTGCATCCATGGATAACAAGGGAAATCAGGGATAGTATAAAAACAAAAGATGAAGCATACAAATTAGCCAGAAAAACCAGCCTACCAGAGGACTGGGAGAGATTCAGAGTTCAGCAGAGGAGGACAAAGGGCTTAATTAGGAAAGGGAAAATAGGTTATGAAAGAAAACTGGCAGGGAACATAAAAACTGACTGCAAAAGTTTTTATAGATACGCGAAGCAAAATAAATTAGTCAAAACAAATGTAGGTCCCTTGCAGTCAGAAACAGGTGAATTGATCATGGGGAACAAGTTTATGTCACTAACGGAGACATAAATAATCTGCCGGAAATAGCGGTGGAGGAACTGAGTGAAATCCAGGTTAGCCAAGAAGTGGTGTTGGGTAAATTGAATGGATTAAAGGCCAATAAATCCCCAGGGCCAGATAGTCTGCATCCCAGAGTACTCAAGGAAGTAGCCACAGAAATAGTGGATGCATTAGTGATAATTTTTCAAAACTCCACAGATTCTGGAGTAGTTCCTGAGGATTG
This sequence comes from Raja brachyura, assembly GCA_963514005.1. The sequence goes on from OY740786.1 coordinate 39,748,484, forward strand.
GAGTGTAGCTAATGTAACCCCACTTTTTAAAAAAGGAGGGAGAGAAAAAATGGGGAATTACACACCAGTTAGTCTAACATCGGTAGGAAGGGAAACTGCTAGAGTCAGTTATTAAAGATGGGATAGCAGTACATTTGGAAAGTGGTGAAATCATTAGACAAAGTCAGCATGCATTTACGAAAGGTAAATCATGTCTGATGAATCTTATAGAATTTTTTGAGAATGTAACTAGCAGAGTTGAGAAGGGAGAACCAGTGGATGTGTTATATCTAGACTTTCAGAAGGCTTTCGACAAGGTCCCACATAAGAGATTAGTATACAAACTTAAAGCACACGGTATTGGGGGTTCAGTATTGATGTGGATAGAGAACTGGCTGGCAGACAGGAAGCAAAGGGTAGGAGTAAACGGGTCCTTTTCAGAATGGCAGGCAGTGACTAGTGGGGTACCGCAAGGCTCAGTGATGGGACCCCAGCTGTTTACAATATATATTAATGACTTGGACGAGGGAATTGAATGCAACATCTCCAAGTTTGCGGATGACACTAAGCTGGGGGATAGTGTTAGGTGTGAGGAGGATGCTAGGAGGCTGCAAAGTGACTTGGATAGGCTGGGTGAGTGGGCAAATGCATGGCAGATGCAGAATAATGTGGATAAATGTGAGGTTATCCACTTTGGTGGCAAAAACAGGAGGGTAGGCTATTATCTTAATGGTGGCAAATTAGGAAAAGTGGAGATGCAACGAGACCTGGGTGTCATGGTACACCAACCATTGAAAGTAGGCAAGTAGGTGCAGCAGGCAGTGAAGAAAGCAAATAGTATGTTAGCATTCATAGCGAAAGGATTTCAGTATAGGAGCAGGGAGGTTCTACTGCAGTTGTACAGGTTTTTAGTGAGACCACACCTGGAGTATTGCATACAGTTTCGGTCTCCAAATCTGAGAAAAGACATTCTTGCCATAGAGGGGATACAGAGAAGGTTCACCAGACTGATTCATCGGATGTCAGGACTCTCATATGAGGAAAGACTGGATAGACTTGACTTGTACTCGCTAGAATTTAGATGACTGAGGGGGGATCTTGTAGAAACTTACAAAATTTTTAAGAGGTTGGATAGGCTAGATGCAGGAAGATTGTTCCCGATGTTGGGGAGGTCCAGAACAAGGGGTCACAATCTAAGGATAAGGGAGAATTCCTTTTGGACCGAGATGAGGAAAACATTTTTCACACAGAGTGGTGAGTCTCTGGAATTATCTGCCACGGAAGTAGTTGAGGCCAGTTCATTGGCTATATTTAAGAGGGAGTTAGATGTGGCCCTTGTGGCTAAAGGGATCAGGGGGTATGGAGAGAAGGCAGGTAAAGGATACTGAGTTGGATGATCACCCATGATCATATTGAATGGTGGTGCAGGCTCGAAGGGCCGAATGGCATACTCCTGCACCTATTTTCTATGTTTCTATGATTGACTGAGCTGCCAGCCTGCCAGGCCTGATTGACTGAACTGCCAACCCGCCAGGCTTGAGTGACTGAGCTGCCAGCCCAAGAATCCATTTGGCCCACAATGTCCGTACTAGCCCTCTGGATACCAGTCTCATCAGCCCACAACACCCATACTAGCACTCCAGGAAGCGTTCCCCCCCCCCCCCCCTCCCACTGGCCACCAATATTGGAATTGGTGGAGAGGTGGAATATTGCGTTGGGGGACCAGCCCTCCTATGTGAACATGGGACCCAACGTGTCCCACTCAGTCTATTCTTCAAATAAAATTCAAGCTCAATGTTTTATATGTAACCCAAACTTCCCAAATGATCCAAAGGAGAACTGGAAAGAGATGCAGGGATTTGCAAGTTAGTGGCAGAGCACAGAAAGTGCTCATTATTTCAGGAGCATGTGTTGAAAGAGAAACAATCTGCTTCAGATAAAATAACTTTTGCATAAAGGATTCAAAACAGATCCAAAATAGTTAAATATTTTTGGCTGAGTAACCCTGTAAAAAATTGGGAATGTTTATATGATGCAATACAAGACTATCATTCAGGTGAGATTACCCAAATATGTCATCAAATATACATGAAAGGCCTCTTCTGCTCAACCTGAGGACTGTCTGGATTGTCCTACTTTGTGATAAGTGATAGTGCTTGGAGTCATGCAACATGGAAACAGATCATTCTGCCCAAATTGTCCACGCTGACCAAGATGCCCCTTCTAATCTATCCAATTTGCCTGTGTTTGGCCCAATATCCCTTTAAACCTTAATGGAAGAAACAGCAACAAGTAGTATTCCTGCAGTTTATGGTGCAATATTACCCACCCCATGTGCAACAAAATACTTCATGTTAACTTGCATATTTTTATCTGCACCTTAACAGTTAACAAACTTGTATGAAAACTATACAGCAATCACATCTGGTAAACTGCTGCTTCCTGAAGTTAAAACTCTGGGGTGTTTAACATTGGAGCATTGAAGCTAAACATCCTTGACTTGGAGACTTTATGGAGACCGTAAAAAAAACTTTAATTGTTACATTTTCAATCCAAGGAGTAAAATGGAAGCCATGGGCATGAGATTGCAAGTCATGTAAAGACATTGCAACAATTTAATATTGTGCAAACAAATACAATAAATATTTTGTTACCAATACCATTTAACTTTAGCTAGTTATTTTAATACCACTTTAGTTATTAACATCTTAATTTTAATCTGCTGTATGATCTTCAGATATCAATAAAAAGCAGAGAGATGAGGAGAATGATTATTGGTACTTCTGTAATGAAAGAATAGAAGACAATAAACCACTTATTCCATTCTTCCTTTCAAATCAATCCTTGCTCATAATTGCGTTACTGTTCCACTTGGAACGTTCATATGGAATCACTGAAAATATACAGAACAGAGAGAGATGATTTAACCCATTGTCTTCACTCCGGTCTGAAAAAGATGTATTCTGATTAATATCACAGCCAGGGTATTGGTGTGTAGCCTGGCAGATTATAAGGACATAAGTGATAGGATCAGAATAAGGCAGTTCGGCCCCTCAAGTCTATTTCGTCATTCAATGATCAATGTTATTATATGCTGAATGGTTGTTTAGGTTTCAATATGTGTTGAATATTTCTGCAATTGCCAACTTTTCAGACTTTGAATTCTGGATTCTAGACTACACGTTGTGAAAAAAATAGTGCTGAACTTCCTTCTGATCTTTCAACAAATCACCTTCACTTGATTCCACTAATTATTAATCAGCCAGGTAAGTTAACTACAGTAAGTCCTTCTTATTAACTCTTTGTAAGCTTCCTAACTTCATGCACCTCAATGTGGTTGCATTAGAAGTGCCTATATTACAATACTGGAACTCTTTCCAATTGTCATTCTCACTGTCACCATTTAGGAAATGATTCAGCAGTGTTCCACCTAGCAGCAGATGAATACAATCACTGATGAATTTGATGAATTGGATAAAAAGTTTAAAAAAACATTTCAAACTATGTTCCAAGTTACCTCTCCCTCGCAGGCCTGTAAATAGAGCAAAACTCAATGTATTGCTTTGTGATTTTTTATTGGACCTTGAGGGAAGTTTAACATTGATACTGACTTAGTAGCCATGGTGGCCTGCAGTAAAGACCATAGCTTGATGCAGTTCCATGAGAGTTATTACCAGGATAAAGGATAACATTGTGCTATGAAGTCTTTACTGCTCAATGGAGCTGCTGGTAATGATTACTGATCCTCAAAAACAACTTCTACATCAGGACCACCAATAAGATTAAAAAAAAAAAAATCCCTTCTGTTTTCCTCCAGAAATTGGTGCTGGAGTCCCAAGAGCATCTGTGTTCATTTTTCCCCATTGTAATTGCTAATTGCAAATGCTGACGATGTATCTCTTAACAGGGGTTTTTAATTTGGGAATTGGTTGTTCAGTATCTGCTTCCATTTTTCAAGATTGTTTATTAAAAATCAAGCATGAAAGTGCCAAGTCTGCATTTTTCATGATATTTACCTACTTTCATCGCAAACACATTCCTAAAATGTCTAGCATTTTGTCAAAGTCATTCTCAAAATTTAAAATTCCTCCAATGTATACAGCTACATAATTGCCTAGAATTTATAATCACAGCAAAATTGTTGGCATTTGTCATCATTTTACCATAATCCTTGAAAGAAATATGTATAAGCAGTTATCCTATAGAAACCCAGCAGGCTGACTTCTCCACAGACAATGTTGCTTTGCAGCTTTTGCCAGAAAATTTTACTATGTTATACTTTGGAACAGGAGGTATAAATGAGTATTTAATTATTATATTTCTCTTAAATCTGCAGATGCTAGAACTCAAATAAAAACAGTAAGTGTTGGAAAAACAGTGGGTCACTCTGTATCTGTGGTAAAATAAATCTATATAACTAAAAGTTTCATCTTGACCACTTACTCTCTGTGCTGTATATTGATTTATGAAAACCATTACCCTATATTGCTATGATTTTTGGCCATCTTATTCACACTCCTCCTCTGCTGAGGCACCCCTGAGGATTTTTCGAATCGATGAAATATAAAAAAAGTTATGAGTGTTTTAAAAAAAAATCACTGATTAAGCCTCAGCTGATTAGTCCTCTCGCCTGTCAATTACCATGATGAAGATAACGCCCCTTCTGGGGGGGAGGGGGCGGGCAGGATTATAAAACCCTGGATGCCGGGACAAGAGTCGGTCACTCTGGAAGATCATGATGGAGAGGCCACAACTGTGATCCTAAGCTGTGAATCAACTGAACTGTGAGTCTGCAATGTACATGCAATAAATGATTTGTTAGCCCTTAATGAAAATGAAGTGAGTTGTTTGGCCTGCCTTGTGCTTGAAACAACAATGGAAATGGAAATGAAAGGAAAATGCAATAAGCTGTTTGGTCTGCCCTGTGCTTGAAACTGCAATGGAAATGGAAATGTATTGAAAATGCAAAGAGTTGTTTTGTTATGAGTGTTTATTGGCGCTTTGATTGAAACTGCAATGGAAATGGAAATGAAATGAGTTGTTTGGCCTGCCCTGTGCTTGAAATTGAAATGGAAATTAAATTAAATTAAATGTTTGGCCTGCCTGAAACCATTAATTTTGGCCCACAAGGCCCCCATTAGCCGAGAAACCAGTCCCTTTTGCCCAAAATGTCTGTATTAGCCCAGGAGGAGCATTTTGGCCCAAAAGGCCCATGCCAGGCTAGATACAGTCCAGAAAAAGTTACTTTCACTGAGATCTCACTCCGATTTCTTTTTTTTAAAAGAGCCCCTTCAGCCCATCAGGCCTGTACTAGCCCAGGAGGAGTCCCTTCGGCCCATCAGTAAGTATTCCCCCTGCAAGTATTAAACCTCACCACAGTATATTTCTCCCTCCCTTCATTGGCTCACTGTGAGATCCAGTCCAGGATAGACCTTCCTCCTTCATTGAAGTGATTTGCAGAAAAAGATGAAAAATGGCTAAAGTTGATTCTCCACCCTCTCCCCCTTCTCTCTCTCTCTCTCTGAGTCTCTCACCTGTTTTGTACAGAATTTCTGGCAGTTTCTGAGCTGCCAGCTCACCAGCCCTGAGTGACTGAGCTGCCAGCCCACCAGGCCTGAGTGACTGTGCTGCCAGCCCACCAGGCCCGAGTGACTGAGCTGCCAGCCCAATAATCCAATCGGCCCATTCTTGCCCTCTGGAAACCAGTCCTTTTGGGCCACAACACCCATACTAGTGCACCTGAAAGCCTCCCCCCCCCCCACCCACAGGCCACTAATATTGGAATTGGTGGAGAGGTGGAATATTGCGTTGGGGGACCAGCCGTCCCGCGTGAACATGGGACCAAATGGTCCCACTTAGTCTAGTATTCAATGTTTCGGGCCTGCAACTGTGTCATCAATGCTGTTTTTATTATTTTACTGAGCTTTAAGTAAACAATATATTTTACTGAGAAACATAATGGCATATCTGTGGATTATCATTATCAGATAAATATTTCAAAGTTCAGCTGGGTTTCAAGTAATAAAATCAGCAAACGTCAAATATGTTTGCAAGTCAGGCAACATATGTGGAGAGAGGTAGAGAATTAATGTTTCGTGTCCATGTTACAATGAAATATTATCAGTTTAAAAGATGAATACTCCCTTACATACATGTACATGGCCAATTGAAAATATCCAGAAGGCTCTGATTTTATTTCAGATTCTAGTTGGTGCAGTATTTTCTGAATTCATTGCTCATTTCCACTTTGACATAACATATCTCAATATTAAGGAGAATTGAAGGAGTGGAGGAAATATGTCATTTTTTTGAAAGATCATGAAATTGAGGAAGAATTGAGGAGGCTGCAGAAAATGGTGGATAGTTCCTGGTCAATCACAGTTATTGACTTCCACATGATCAAAGTGAACTACAAGAAGGGCTGCTTCAAGAAGGCAATAAATATCAGTAAAGATCTGCACCACCCTGGTTTTGCTTGCATTTCGCTGATACTATTGGAAAGAGAGTACAGAAACAATCCAGTAATGGGAAGAAAATATCTTGCACAACCCTAACCACAATCCTGCTTTAGCACTGAACTGCTCCAAACTTTGCACTGCTAACATTGCACTATGTACTTCAGCGTACCCTATCATGGTCTGCTTTACCTGAGATAACTGATAATTTATTGTATATTTATCTGTTGTGTTGTTACATTAACGTGCCTGTAAAGCTGCAGCAAGTAGGAATTTCATTGGTCTGGTCATGGTGCATATGACAATTAAACACTCTTGCCTGTTGACTCATGAATCTTAATAATGGCAAATTAGGAATGAAGAAACATCAGCCATGAGGCAGATCAGTCATAATAACATTCAGTGGTGGGATAGACTTGAGGGATCAACTGTCCAACTCCCATTCCCACTTCCATGTGTCTTGAGTTCAATGTTTAATCTGTTCTTTTTTAAATGTTCAGAATCTTATTTACAATTGTGTCTTTTATTCTTTGGCTTGCTGCATGTTAGAAACCTTTCATGTGATTAACTACTCAGCTTGATAACTTCACCATTAGTGTCAACCATGGCTGGTATGAGGTTAAAATGGCCCAGGTAATGGAAGTTCTCTTACATTTATCTTACGTGTTCAGGTCCACTTCCTGAGGCCTGCATATGCCCTTGGGCCATTTAAGAACAAACGTTCCCATTCTGTTCTGAACTGCCTGGAAAGGTTGTCAAGTTTCAAAAAGGAGAGAAGGAATGGGTGATGTTTTGGGTGGAGACCCTTCTTCAGCGGGTCAGACAGCATCTCTGTAGAAGATGAGTAGGTGTTGGTTCGGGTTGAGACCCTTCTTCTGAACTTTCTGACGGCAGAATGAAGAAGGGTCTCAACCCGAAACGTCACCTATTCCTTTTCTCAAGAGATGCTGTCTGACCAGCGGAGTTACTCCAGCTTTTTGTGTCTATCTTCAGCTTAAATCAGCATCTAGAAACATAGAAAATAGATGCAGGAGGAGGCCATTCAGCCCTTCGAGCCAGCACCGTCATTCATTGTGATCATGGCTGATCGTCCCCAATCAATAACCCGTGCCAGCCTTCTCCCCATATTCCTTGATTCCACTAGCCCCTAGAGCTCTATCAAACTCTCTCTTAAATCCATCCAGTGATTTGGCCTCCACTGCCCTCTGTGGCAGAAAATTCCACAAATTCACAACTCTGGGTTTTTCTCACCTCCGTCTTAAATGGCCTCACCTTTATTCTCAGACTGTGGCCCCTGGTTCTGGACTCACCCAACATTGGGAACATTTTTCCTGCATCTAGCTTGTCCAGTCCTTATAATTTTATATGTTTCTATAATATATACCCTCATCCTTCAAAACTCCAGTGAATACAAGCCTAGCCTTTTCAATCTTCCCTCATATGACAGTCCCGCCATCCCAGGGATCAATCTCGTGAACCTGCGCTGCACTGCCTCAATCACAAGGATGTCCTTCCTCAAATTAGGAGACCAAAACTGTGCACAATACTCCAGATGTGGTCTTACCAGAGCCCTATACAGCTGCAGAAGAACCTCTCTATTCCTATACTGAAATCCTCTTGTTATGAAGGCCAATATTCCATTAGCTTTCTTCACTGCCTGCTGTACCTGCACGCCAACGTCCAGTGACCGGTGTACAAGGACACCCAGGTCTTGCTGTACCTCCCCCCTACCTAACGTTACCCCACTGAGATAATAATCTGCCCCCTTGTTTTTGCCACCAAAGTGGATCTCACATTTATCTATATTATACTGCATTTGCCACGCATCTGCCCACTCATTCAACCAGTCCAGGTCAACCTGCAACTTCCTAACATTCTCTTCACAGTTCACACTGCCACCCAGTTTTGTGTCATCCGCAAACTTGCTAGTGTTGCTCCTAATTCCCTCTTCCAAATCATATATATACTCTTTGTGTATATATATATATATATATATACTCCTACTCTTTGCTTCCTGTCTGCCAACCAATTTTCTATCCACGTCAACACCCTACCCCAATGTGCTCTAATTTAAGTCACCAGTCTCCTGTGCGGGACCTTGTCAAAGGCATTCTGAAAGTTTAGATACACTACATCCACTGGCTCACCTTCATCCATTTTACATCCTCAAAAAATTCCTGACGATTAGTCAAGCATGATTTTCCTTTCATAAATTCATGCTGACGGACTAATCCTATTACTGATATCCAAATGCCCCATTATTACCTCTTTAATAATTGACTCCAGCATCTTTCCCACCGCCGGTCAGGCTAACTGGTCTGTAATTCCCCGTTTTCTCTCTCGCTTCTTTCTTGTAAAGTGGGATAACATTAGCTATCCCCCAATCCACAGGAACTGATCCTGAATCTATTGAGCATTGGAAAATGATCACCAATGCGTCCACTATTTCTAGAGCCACCTCCCTGAGGACCCTGGGATGCAGACCATCAGGCCCAGGGGATTTATCATCCTTCAGTCCCATTAGCCTACTCAATATTATTTCTCACCTAATGAACATTTCTTTCATTTCCTCTACCCCCTCCTGGACCGTTTGACCTCCTGCAGTACTACTGGGAAGTTGTTTGTGTCTTCCTTAGTGAAGACAGATCCGATGTACCTGTTCAACTCTTCTGCCATTTCCTTGTTCCCCATAATAATTTCACCCATGTTTGCCTTCAAGGGACTCACATTTGACTTTGCTATTCTTTTTCCCTTAACATATCTAAAGAAACTTTTACTGTAATTCTTTACATTCCTGGCCAGCTCCTTGTACTTCTTTACATTCCGGGCCAGCTCCTCGTACTTCATCTTTTCAGCCCGTATTGTTTCCTTCTGTTGTCCCATGAAAGTTTCCCAATCCTCTAGTTTATGGCTACTCTTTGCTGTGTTATACATCTTTTCTTTTAGTTTTATTCTATCCCTAACCTCTCTTGTCAGCCACGGTTGCCTCCTACTCCCCGTAGAATCTTTCTTCCTTTTTGGAATGAAATGATCCTGTGTCATCCGGATTATGCCCAGAAATTCCTGCCATTGCCGTTCCACCATCATTCTTGTTAGGATCTCTTGCCAGTCTACCTTGGCCATCTCCTCTCTCATGCCTTCATAGTCCTCTTTGTTCAACTGCATCACTGACACTTCCGATTTAACCTTCTCCTTCTCAGATTGCAGATTAAAACTAATCATGTTATGATCACTACCTCCAAGCGGTTCCTGTACCTCGAGTTCTCTTATCAAATCTGGTTCATTGGACAACACTAAATCCAGAATTGCCTTTTCTCTGGTCGGCTCCATTACAAGTTGCTCTAAGAATCCATCTCGGAGGCACTGGACAAACTCTCTTTCTTGGGGTCCTGAACCAACCTGATTTTCCCAGTCTACCTGTATATTGAAGTCCCCCATTACGACAGTGGCATTACCTTTGTTACATGCGAGATTTAACTCCTGCTGCAACTTACAACCTACATCTGGGCTACAATTTGGGGCTCTGTAGATTCCTCACCTCAAACTTGCCTTTGCAATTTCTTAACTCAATCTACAGTGACTCTACCTCATCATTCCCTATGTCTTCCCTTGCAAGGGACTGAATTCTATCCCTCACCAGCAGAGCTACCCCACCCCCCTCCTCTGCCCACCTGCTTGTCCTTTCTATAGGATGTATAACCCTCAATAAGTTCCCAGGCCCAATCCTCCTGCAGCCACGTCTCGGTGATCCCCACAATGTCATATCTACCAACCTCTAACTGAGCCTCAAGCTCATCTACTTTACTTCTTATATTTTGCGCATTCAAATACAATACTTTAAATTCCTTACGCATCTCACCTTTCACATCGATCCCTATTAAACTTGGCCATACTCTCCTATCCCTTTGTGAGCTTTCTTTCCCATTAATTCTGGGGTCATTAGCTATCCCTTTACTCCCTTTCTCTTTAACTCCGTCCTTGACTATCCCATTTGACCCCCCCCCCCCCACTTATTTAGTTTAAAACCACCTGTGTCGCAGTGGCAAACCTGCCTGCTAGAATGCCTGTCCCTTTTGTACAGTTCCTCCTTACTGCAAAACAGATCCCAGTTGCCTAGGAATCTAAATCCCTGCCCCCTGCACCAGTTCCTCAGCCACACATTCAGGTCCTGTATCTCTCTGTTCCTACTCTTGCCAGCACAAGGAACTCGAAGCAAACAGGAGATAACCACCCTGGAGGTCCTGCTTTTCAGCACTTTTCCGAGCTCTCTAAAGTCACATTTCAGAGTATTCATCCCCTTCTTTCCAAAATTGTTTGTGCGAACATGCACTACAACTTCCGGCTGTTCACCTTCGCCCTTGAGGATTTCCTGCACTCTGTCCGTGACATCATGGATCCTGGCACCAGGGAGGCAGCACACTATCCTCGAATCCCGTCTGTTGCCGCAGAAACCCCTGTCCGTACCTCTCACAATGGAGTCTCTAACTACCACGGCATTGCCTGACATCGGCCTCTTTGGTTTTGGCTCAACAGCACTTTCTGCTTTGCAAGCCAGTGCGCCGCTCAGTGTGTTAACGTCTTTTGTCTCTTCTAAGTGGGTGAACCTGTTTACAAGAGGTACAACATCCGGGGGCCTTTGCATTCCATGTTTCCATCCCTTTCTCACCATCGCCCGCCTTCTCTCTTCCAGTACCTTAGTCGTAACAATCTTACTGTAGGACTCGTCGAGGAATTACTCAGTTTCTCGGACGAACCTGAGGTCATCCACTTGCTTCTCCAGTTCCCCAACACAGTCCTTCAGGGGCTGTACCTGGATGCGCTTACATTTGTAGCAGCCAGAGGCACCAGTGGTGCCCTTGATCTCCCACTTACTGCAAGCCACACTGAATCAGCTTGCTTGACAACGCCTTCTTTCATCTCTCCCTGCCCAACATTTTGCGTAGCCTCCTCTCCTCGCCGAAGATTCTCGAGCCAAAGACTCACACTCCCTCACTGCCGCTCCTCTAGAGCAGCCTTGCTTATATTGAGTGATAAATTGCCTAATTTACCAATTTACAAACCAAATTCCTCAGTTTTAAACTGTTTTTCCCCTGTGACTTATTCACATTTCCCATGGGCCTGCCAATCAGTTCTTCTCCCTGCTTCTCTTTGTTGCTGCTTGTTCAAAATCCACGTAAGCTCTGGGCTAAGTCTGGCTGCTTTTTGGCACTCATCTGCAGAATCTTCCTATGGATAACCAGATATGGACTGAAAAAGTTTCCATCGAAGTACCTCTTAAATCCCTCCCCTCTAACCTTAAGCCTATGCCCTTTAGTTTTAGAGTCCTCTATCCTTGGAAATAGACTGCGAGTGTTCACTTTATTCATGTACTCACTCTATACTCATGACTGCGTAGCTGGACATAATGCAAACTCCATCATCAAGTTCGCCGATGACACCACTGTTGTGGGACCTTTCAGTGATGGGGACGAGTCAGAGTATAGAAGTGAGATCGACTGATTGACCAAATGTTGCCAGCACAATAACCTGGCTTTCAACACCAGCAAAACCAAGGAAATGATTGTGGACTTTGGAAGGGGGAGGATGGGGACCCACAGTCCCGTTTATATCAACGGGTCGATGTTGGAAAGTGTCAAGACCTTCAAATTCCTGGGCGTGCATATTTCCGAAGATCTCTCCTGGTCCCAGAACACTGATGCAGTTATAAAGAAAGCACATCAGCGCCTCTACTTCCTGAGAAGATTACAGAGTCGGTATGTCAAGGAGGACTCTCTCGAACTTCTACAGGTGCACAGTAGAGAGCATGCTGACCGGTTGCATCGTGGCTTGGTTCGGCAACCTGAGCGTCCAGGAGGGGAAAAGGCTGCAAAAAGTTGTAAACACTGCCCAGGCCATTACCGGCTCTGACCTCCCTACCATCGAGGGGATCTATCGCAGTCGCTGTCTCAAAAGGGCTGCCATCACCATCAAGGACCCACACAATCCTGGCCACACACTCATCTCTCTCCTGCCATCAGGTAGAAGGTACAGGAGCCTGAAATCTGCAACATACAGGTTCAGGAACAGCTGCTTCCCCACAGCTATCAGACTATTAAACACAACTTCAAACAAACTCTGAAGTATAACAGCCTATTGCACTTTATTGGCTCATTTATGTGTGTGTGTGTATATATATATATATATTTTATGGTATATAAACACACTGATCTGTTCTGTATGTTTGCCGACAATATTCTGTTGTGCTGCAGCAAGCAAGAATTTCATTGTCGTACCTGGGACACATGACAATAAACTCTCTTGACTTGACGTCTCCCACGATCTTCTACACCTCATAAAGATTGCTCTTTAGACTTCCAAAGAGAAAAGACCCAGCCTATCCAACCTCCCTGTAACTCAAGTCCACACGCCTAGGTAACACCCAGGTAAATATCATCTGCATCCTTTCCAACCTAATGACATCCATCCTTTATCTGGGTGATTACAATTGCACAGAGTATTCCAAATGTGGTCTCATCAACATCACAATGTTCCAACTTTTATACTCAATAACCTTCCCAATGAATGCAAATGTGCCAAATGCCATCTTCACCACACTGTCAATCTGACTTGCTACCTTTTTAGATTTAGGTTTAGGTTTATTATTTTCACATGGTTGCATTGAAAAGTGTTGTTTTGCATGCTATCCAAACAGATCACATATACCATGCATAGATACAATTGGTTCAAACTCAAGTACAATAAATAGAGCAAAGTGGAAGATACAGGGAGCAGAATAAAGTTTTTAGCATTTTGTGCATTGTGATATATTAGTTCCTCAGACAAAGTCCAATATCCTCAGTGGGGTAGAGGTGAATTGAACAGAAGCCAAGCTAATGGAAGTACCATTCAGAAACTTGATAACTAAGGGGAAGAAGCTGTTCCTGAGTCTATTGATGCACGCTTTCATCCTTCTGTACCATTTCCCAGATGGGAGCAGAAAAAAGACGGAATGACCACAATGGGACAAGTCTTTCATTAGGTTGGCTGCTTTTTAAGGCAGTGTGAAGTGTAGATGGAGTCAATGGTGGGAGGTCAGGTCTATGTGATGGACTGGGCTACATTTAAGTCTCTGTACTTTCTTGGGGTCTTCAGCAGAGCTGTTCCCAAACCAAGGTGTGATGCAACCCGATAGTATAGTTTCTATGGCACATATGTGGAAGTTTGTAAGAATCACTGGAAACATGAGAAATGTCCTCAGTCTCTCCAGGAAGACTTTTAGGGACTGTATGCCCAGATCGTCTTGATGTGCAACACTCTCCAGGGCTCTACCATTTACTGTGTAAGTGCTGCCCTGGTTTGACATACAAAAATGCAACAGCTCACACATGTCCGAGTTAAATTCCATTTAATATTGCTTGGCACGACATTCCAACGGATCTAGATCCTGTTGTAAACTTAGATATCCTTCCTCACTGTCCATTATACCACTCATTAGTTTTTTTTTTAATCTTGTCCAAAAGATACAGTAAACTTCTGGAGCATATTTCTCACGGAACTGAGCCAACAAAGATACCTTCAGCCATGCTGATACCAATTTAATTAACGTAAAACAGCTTTATCATTTCATTTACATCTGTTATGTATACTAAATGGCAAATCGTGTTTCTTTGAAATCCAGCACACCTTTGATACATTTTATTGTTTATTCATGTACCACTACATTTTTTTACTGCCGCAGCACATATTATTAGGAGATCGAATGCTTATTGAAACAAGCGTTTCAAAATGAGAAATTCCAAGTGGCAAGTAGAACTGAAAATGTGTTTAATCTATTACCATTCATTAACCCCTTAGAAGGACATCAATAAATCCCCTACGATCATTCTGAAGAAGGGTCTGTTACAAGGGAACAGGTTCAAGGATCTGACTAGTAGAACAGAAAAAAGCCTAATATGTCTGTTTAGTTACAAATCAGATTTAGTGGTAAGTGAGAGAACAAAAAGAATACTTGTCTTGGTATGTGCAGCGTCCGTTTTACAGCAGTACACCTCCCTCTCACTCTGCCTCTAACCGTGGCACTGATTGCGACTCAGCCTGTTGGTGAACCCCTCTTGTACATGAACTAATTTATGGATTACTGGCCCCTGCCTTTACACAGGCAGAGATCAGCTGTTGTGATGATGTTACTTGTGGGCGGAGCACCAAGGCAAATTCCTTGTATATGAATACTTGGCTAATAAACTTACTTACTTGAAATAACCTCCAGTAAGTCCTGGCCAATAGCACTGCTCCCAAATTTAAACTGCACCCAATGGCATGGGATTGCATCCCAACAAAACAGAAATTTAACGAAATAAATTAGAGGAAATAGATATCAAGAATCGAGTATCTAGAATGTTTAATTGTCTTACGTACCAACAACGGAACAAATAAATTCTCACTTGCAACAGCGTAAAACAAGGCATAAGAGCAATGCAAACAGTTAAAAATATAATAATCAAAACAAAAAATATATATTTAAGAATTATCATACAAAGTTGCCATCATAGTGGAAAAGTGAGGTCCATAGAGCAACCAAAGACACGGTCCATAGAAGTTCATAGTGTTGTTGGGATTAGTGTTGTGTAGTTTTCATGAGCCCCGCAGTTGATGGGATGAAGCTTTTCTTGAACGTGGTGGTCATGGATTCCTCTACCTTCTTCACGGAGGTAGTAGTGAAATAAGAGCATGGTCAAGGTGGTAGTGGGTCTGATGATATCGGGTGCCTTTTCATCAGTGAGCTTTTAGCTGGTTGTTCCACTGTAACACATGAGTGGTTAATGACTATTGTAGATGAGAAAGTTGTTGAACAAAGTAGTTTGTAGAATGTAGATATTGTTGGACAGACCAGCATTTATTGTCTGTCCGCATTTTCCCCAAAACTCCCCCTTCCAGAAAGCCCATTTCGTAAGGCAGTCAAGAGTTTTGTTATGTCTCCAGAGTCACCCCTTACCTAGGCCCAATGAGGATGATAGATATCCTGTCTGCAACCAAAATAAAAATCCCCTGCACCAATAATGATAACTGACTTCTCGTCCTATATTTAAATACTTGAATCTAAAAGCCTAAGCAGATTCAAACACATATTCCTATATCAGTGGCATAGGTTTCTATATATCACTCTGACAACATAAACAGTTGACAGAGATGCCCCTTAAAGGACTAGGATAAAGGACATTTATTGTCACGTACACTGATTGGTGTAGTGAAATTTGAGTTGCCATTTGCAGCACACCAATAAGAATAAAACACAACATGAAAGAATTTAACATAAAACATTAAAACATCCCCCCACAATGGTTCCCACTGTGAGGGAACGCAGCAAAGTCCAGTCCTCTTGCCAGATAACAGATGAAATGGTTGAGCATAGGAAGTAGAGGGGCTTCTATTACCGAACGAAAGCCATTGCCTCTTCACATGGGCCTAGATGTTTTGTTGTCTGTAACCACGCAGCATATGTGTGGAAGTCAAGAAGGAAAAGCTATGGGAAGTTGGTTGTGAGTCACTGCCTATTTAACAGATTGATTTGTGAGCTAGCCACCATGTGGTGGAGATTGTTCTACAGTATATAGTGCTATTATTTAAGAAGGGAAGAAACTAGACACTTGCAATTATAGTTCTATGAGCTTGACATTGACTGTAGGGGACCTGTTGAAAAGCTTTATGAGGGATGTGAAATATGATTACTTGGAGACACTGATGCTTGTTAGAGAATCCCAGCATGGCTTCAGGAAATGTAGGTCATGCAGTACTAACCTGCCTAAACAAATGAGCAGAATGTAGATCAGAAACGTTCTGATAACATTAATTATATAGACTCTCAATAAGAAAGCTACAAATTAATTCAGAGATAGCATGTAGAACTAAAGCTGTAGATTACAGAATGGTTGTTTAAAAACTGTGTGAGCTTCTGTGATGGTGAGCAATCAAAATCTATTGTTCAAGCTCTTGCTTTGAAAAAAGGAAAGGAAGTCTAGTAATTTTGATAATACTGTTCATGACCTCAAAATGTCCTAAAGCCAATGGAATCCTTGTTGTAAAGTTGGGAATGTGAATGCCTGTTGTGCAGTGAATTTTCACACACAGCAAGGTAACAATGAGCAGAGTGATCAAAATTGGCAATTTCCTTTCTCCATTCAGCATCTGTGAACCAGTTAACTTTTACAACAGTCAACGAAAATCAAAAGTAAAATTGCAGATGCTGAAAATGCAGATGTTATGTATTCTAACGGAAGGTCATAAGGTCTAATCTGCCATTCAATCTCTTCCTCCTATACCCATTCTCCTACCTTTTCCCCACAACCCCTGACACTTGTACTAACCAATAATCTATCTGTGTCTGTCTTAAAAATATCCATTGGCTTGGCCTCTACAGCCTTCTGTGGCAAAGAATTCCACAGATTCACCACCCTCTGACGAAATAAATTCCTTCTCATCTCCTTCCTAAAGGAATGTCCTTTAATTCTGAGGCTACAACCTCCAGTCCTAGACTCTCCCATGAGTGGAAAAATCCTGTCCACATCCACTCTATCCAAGACTTTCACTATTAGGTAAGTTTCAATCAGGTCTCTCCTCATTCTTCTATACTCCAGCGAGGGGGGGAGGGAGAGGGGGGGAGGGAGAGGGGGGGGAAGGAGAGGGGGGTAGAGGAGAGGGGAAGAGGGGAGGGGGAGGGGGGGAGGGGAGGGGGGAGAGAAGGGGGGAGGGGGGGAGAGAAGGAAAGAAGGGAGAGGGAGAGAAGGGAGGGGGAGAAGCGGGAGAGATGAAGGGGGGAGGAGGGAGGGAGAAGGGGGGGAGGGAGAAGGACTGGAGACACTTTTAAGGTCTAATAAAGCTTGGCGGCATTTTACCTACAGGTAGGTCTTCCTTGGCCCTGAATACTCCAATGAGCCAATCAAAATGCCCGGTCAGTGAAGGAGATTGCCTACGGCTGCCCTTGACTGCCTGTAACTAAATAGCGACCCCACTCCACTGCACTACAAGTTAAAAGAACTATGCAGACCAAATTTTATTCCCGGAAAATTTTTCAACGTGCTGAAAAATTTCCTGCAACCTAGCTGAGGCCGTGAGTATTCGGGAACCTCCCTCGAGCATGAAGGAGAGTTCCAGAGACCTCATAGTACCTTCTAGGGCCACGTGTCGACCATGTTGCGAGTTTGAAAGTCGAAGATACTCTTCTAAATTTGCAGATTAGGTGCGCAAGTGGGACAGCCACTTTATTGTTTGGCACAGACATTGTGCATGAAAGGGTTGGTGCCTGTGCTACACTGTTCTATGTTCCATGTTCTATCCAAAACTCTCGAATAGGCTTCATTGTAAATTTTTATGGCTCACAATCAAATACAATAATAACTTTGGAAGTCCTGCTTGGCTAAAAAGTTGCTTGTTGAAATCAAGTAAGGTTAGAGTTTTGTAGAAGGATCCTGACCAAAAAGGTCACCTATCTATATTATACAGAGATGCTGCCTGACCCACTCAGGCAATCGAGCACATTGTGCCCTTTGGAATTTTTATTGATGGAAATGGGCTACTGGTTACTGCTTACATTTCACTCTGAGTTTTATGTATTGTTATTAATAACCTTGGGCTTTGTTTGCATTGTGATATTTTAATTTGGGAGAAAAATAAAGTTGTCACATCTCTGGGAATTATCTTTTTATTTATTTTCACTTGTATACACTAAATGATGATGTAGGCATGGATAGAGGTTCTTGAACTGCACTGCACAACCCTAACCACAACCCAACCTCAGCACTGGATGTCTATGGGCTTTGTACAAAGTTGCATTACATACTTGCACTATCATGGTCTAGCTGCATAGTATAACTAAGAATTTATTGGATTATTCCTTATTGTATATTGATTTGTTGTTTGTTGCATTAATTAGCCTGTAAAGTTGCAGCACGTACGAATTTCATTGTTTTCATCCTGGGTGCATATGAGAATTGAACAATTAACTCCCTTTGACTTGACCTGAATTTTGATATGTAGTGTGTTATCATTATTGTACTTATGAAGACCTATTGTGAACCATATTAGCTAATAGACAGTTAGAAGTATACTGTGGAAGCTAAAAATAAATATTTCAAAGTGCCTAGGTAATAATCTATTTTTCTATTAGTTGCTTTGGACGACAATTCAATATATGCTAGCATGCAAGCTGGTCTCTAGTAGAGAACAGATGGCAGTTGGGAAGAAGTTGTTTGTGATAACAGTTATATAATTTATTATCTTAGTGGCAGATAGCTTGGGGTACAGAGCTGTAGTTAAACCTTAATGAGCTGTGCAACATTTTATATTAATGTTTACCTTAAAATAATCTTTATAATGTGTATTGTGGCAGTAAAGTTCAGTGAAACAAAGTTAAAGGAGTATTTACATAGTGCTATATGATGATGTTGAAACATCTCAACATATTTCTCACAATAGTTTATTGTGGAGGAAAGTCATTAAAAATACTTGCTTTCTCTGTATGACTCCTGTTCCGTCACCAAATACGACTAAACCTTGATCTATTGGTTGGTTAAGAAGGTTCAACTGTTGGGTATAAATGCAGGAATAGCAAGATGGATTCAACAGTGGCTGAATGGGAGAAGCCAGAGGGTAATGGTGGATGGCTGTTTGTCGGGTTGGAGGCAGGTGACTAGTGGGGTGCCTCAGGGATCTGTGTTGGGTCCTTTGCTGTTTGTCATGTACATCAATGATCTGGATGAAGCGGTGGTAAATTGGATTAGTAAGTATGCAGATGATACCAAGATAGGGGGTGTTGTGGATAATGAAGAGGATTTCCAAAGTCTACAGAGTGATTTAGGCCAGTTGGAAAAATGGGCTGAAAGATGGCAGATGGAGTTTAATGCTGATAAATGTGAGGTGCTACACCTTGGCAGGACAAATCAAAATAGGACGGACATGGTAAACGGTAGGGAATTGAAGAATACAGTTGAACAGAGGGATCTGGGAATAACCGTGCATAGTTCCTTGAAGGTAGAATCTCATATAGATAGGGTGGTAAAGAAAGCTTTTGGTATGCTAGCCTTTATAAATCAGAGCATTGAGTATAGAAGCTGGGATGTAATGTTAAAATTGTACAAGACGTTGGTGAGACCAAATCTGGAGTATGGTGTACAATTTTGGTCGCCCAATTATAGGAAGGATGTCAACAAAATAGAGAGGGTACAGAGGAGATTTACTAGAATGTTGCCTGGGTTTCAACAGCTAAGTTACAGAGATAGGTTGAATAAGTTAGGTCTTTATTCTCTGGAGCGCAGAAGGTTAAGGGGTGACTTGATAGAGGTCTTTAAAATGATGAGAGGGATAGACAGAGTTAATGTGGACAAGCTTTTCCCTTTGAGAATAGGGAAGATTCAAACAAGAGGACATGACTTTAGAATTAAGGGACAGAGGTTTAGGGGTAACATGAGGGGGAACTTCTTTACTCAGAGAGTGGTAGCGGTGTGGAATGGGCTTCCAGTGGAAGTGGTGGCGGCAGGTTCGTTGGTATCATTTAAAAATAAATTGGATAGGCATATGGATGAGAAGGGTACGGAGGGTTATGGTATGAGTGCAGGCAGGTGGGACTAAGGGAAAAAAGTTGTTCGGCACGGACTTGAAGGGCCGAGATGGCCTGTTTCCGTGCTGTAATTGTTATATGGTTATATGGTTATTATCAGGATTTTGCAGAATTGCCTTTTCTCTGTCACTAAAGATAATGAGTAAAGCGAGGGGAAAAAAACAACCTACAACTTATAATTGGGGCACTGGCATGATATTTGACATATTCCTCCCATATTTCTCGCTTTTCTATTTTCATTTGAGGGAGGTTAATACCTCTCTGAAATAGCACAACAAGGAATTTCAGTGGAGCGCTTGATCACTAAAATTCTATTAAAATTCTTTGAACTGTGGTTGAAATTTATTGGTATAGGATATAAAAGAAGACAAATTTCTCTTCAATCAATTTCTGATGGATAAATAATATACATTATTTAAAAAATATGCTCTTTGGAAGTTTCCTATGTTATAAAACTCTTTTATCTGAACTTGTGCTCATCAATGAGTCTGAAGATTGGAAGCAGGGTATTTCCTCGCTTTATATTCAACAAGGCCATTGCTATAAATGCTATTGTTTTGGTTATTTTAGTGGAGAAATTCCACTATATTTCTGTAGGTAAAAGAGTAAACAGTGGATCAGACATGAGAAATACATTCAACCCAATTGTCTGAAAGATGAACAGTGATAAAGAAATTGATATGTCAGACAGGATCCGCCAGCTAAGCTTATGTTTCAGTAATGGATTTTACTTCGGAGTCACGTGAGCGACTTCGTGAAGACCCCGCCAGGCACGCATGCGTGACATATCGTCGACCGCATGTGAGCGACAGGCAGGGAGCAGTGTTGCTCCTCTACTGCAGGGACCTGCAGGTAAGGACAACACTAACCTGCAGTCTTTTTCTTTCAGGTGACTCTGTTCACAGGGTCTCCATGCCGCCTCGAATCTGACTGCCGCGGCAGTCAGCGGCGGCACCAACAGTCTGGAGTCGGGCAGCCCGTTGACCAGGAGGGTCCGGGTTCACACACTCACCGGCGGAGGACGGCAGAGGCAGCCCGACTCTACACCGCAGTCCGCAGGGGACACCGCAGGCTGCCGGCATGCATGAAGGAGTGGGACTTGCAGGCTCGCCGTACAAAGTAAGCGAAGGCAGAGCAGCGGCCCCAACTCTACACTGCAGCCCGCAGGGATACTGCGGGCTGTCTGTATTTACAGGTGGTGTTCTCCACTCAGGTTAAGTAAGTGGCTAGGGGCAACCCACAGATGCCAGTGCCTCTCCTGCATGGATATTGAGGGACTGTGCCCATACTCATGGCAAAGACAGCTGCCATGCTACTCCAGCGAATGTGGATCTTCAAGAAGCTGAGACTGCCAGCACATAAAGTTTATTAATTCATGAGAGTCTGGTCACCATTGGAGGGGGGGGGGAGGGGGGAGTGTGCTGCTTTACCGGATGCTTCTTAAAGACTCTCAGGTAAGATACTAACCTTGAATAGTTAATCTTCTGTACTCGACTTTGCTTACAGAAACGATGGATGGAGACCAGAATGAGGGCATCGAAGCATGCCTTCATGGGCCATGGGACTTCGGATGGGATTCAGCGGCCACCATTCCCGGAGCTGCCCATAACGCCGGCAGCACCTGCTCTGCGGACCGGGATAAGAATTTGGGAGCCCTGCGCAGCCAGGACCCGTCTCTCCTCGATATGCTGCCGGGGGTAACCTGCGAGATTGCGGTGCGGGAGTCGTACAGCCTCGCAGGAGCGGCTGCTGACGACGAGCACCTCGAGGAGGTACGGTTCACTGGTAGAAGCCCCAGTGTCTCAGGAGAGCCTGGGGAAGTCGGCTTGTTGTCCAGGGGTAGCGGCAGCGGTCGCATGGCTAGAATGGAGCTAATGGTGGAGTAACTATATCAGCGGGACCTGGATCGGCAGGAGCGGGTCTTAGAAGCCTGGGAGCCGGATCATGCCGCCACCTTCAATCACCTTTGTCTGTCGGCAGTGCTAGTAGTCAACAGATGGCCAATTTTGATGAAGAAGCGGCAGCATAAGAGCCCACTCCTCCAGATCCAGAAGAAGAAATGCTGGAGGTAGTGTCGAAATTTGCAAAGCCTGTATGTTCAGGGGAACCGCTGCACCCTAAACTGGCAGTAAGTATCAATTTCCTGATGACACACCAGCTCCAAGACCAGGTACTTTCAGAAACCATGGAGAAGTACAAGGATCCTGGAAATTATGTTACCCTGAACGTCCCGACGGTCAACTCAGCCAACTGGGGGAACATCAGTTCCAGTGCAAGAGCACAAGAGGTTAAGATACAGAAAATTTGGAAGCAGTTGACGTCAGGCATCACGGTGCTCGCCAGGACCCTCGATGGGGCAGATGTATCCACAGAGCAGCAGGATGCTCTAGCCCTCCTATGTAACACACTTCGAAATAAACTGTTTTAGTCAGAGCTCCATTCGGCCCGACCTTAACCCTAAATTTGCTGGGTTGCCACACCATACCACCACCAAGACAGATGTTTGGGGAGGACCTGCCCAAGCAAGTCAAAGAACTTGATGAGGAAGCCAAAACCGTGGGGCTGAAACCACCATCATCGTCAAAGGTGTAGACTTACCGAAGACCACAGCCTTATCCTCCCTCCAAACCTCGGGGGGGGGGGGGGGTCAGCCGGAAGACCATCAAGAACATATCTGCCACCAGCCCCCCAACAGCAGAACCCTTTTTTAGGGCAGGGCCACCATAGACTACCTCACCACACACCAGCTGCAGGAACATGGATTTACCGAGGCGATCGAGCAGCACCCAGCAACGATGGAACACCAGAAACCAGCCGGTAACCATGGAGGTAAGGGGGTCAGGTTCTCTTGGAAGTGCTACATGCATAACCTCACAAGTAGGGAGGTTACATACATTCTGGGGCTCTGTTTGTCACTATCCCTGGGAACAGAGCAATAGACATTATAGACGCATGTAACAGCCTTGCTTGTGCCAGGGAACCTACTATTAGACATGCTGCTAAGGTAATTGGTAAACTTGCAGCAACATTCCAGCCACATAATTTGGACCGTTACACTATCGAAGCTTGCAAAAAGCAAAAATCTCGGCATTAAAAGCGAATGCTGGACATTTACGAGCCTATGCAGCTGCAATCGAAGCATAAATTGAGCTACAATGGTGGATTAGCAATGATTGCGATTGTTAAATCCCATGATTACATCAAACCCATTAGTCGTGTTACAAACCGACGCAAGCGCCAAGGGCTGGGGAACTACCGACACCATTCCAGTTGGGGCGGTAGATGGGATTTGCATGAGTCTACTTCTCTTCAATCACAAGGAATAAACTGTTTAGAAATGCTGGGAACATGTCAAGGGCTGCGGGCTTAATGCACTAACCGGCAGTATACGTATGTTTGTCTTCAAAATAATACCACTGAGGTGGCATATTTAAACCTTATGGGTGGTGTCAAGTCAATATCTTGTGATGAATTGGAAACATTAATTTGGCTCTGGTGGATTGAAAGAAATATTTGGGTTCAGCTACATACCTTCTGGTTAAGCTCGATATAGTGGCGGACACCAGGTCACAAGTATTTAATAACGACATCAAGTGTATTTGAACCTCCAAATATTTGCTAAAATTATAGCCTAATATAGAACACCAGATATCGACCTCCTTGCGTCCAGGTTGAGCCATTGGATACCAACATATGTCTCTTGAGAACCAGGTCCTGGGGCAGTGGCGATGGATGCGTTCTCGCTACATTGGGGGGGAAATGCGTTTTTTCTATGCTTTCCCCATTCTGCTTCATCAGACAGGTGCTGCAGGAAATGCAACCAGGCTCTGCAACATAAAGGACCATGGACATCAAACAGCATCGTGCAGAGAGAGTCCACTAGGAAGCAGTACCTTACCTACATAAGGATATGTGAGGTTTTCTGTAGTCGGACCTAGACCATCTACATATCTGCTATGATCTCCAAGGTGCTGGAATCCTCACGGGTCTTCATTATGATGAGTCCCTCAGTTACAGTGCTGTATACAGTGCCAGGATTGCACTGTCATCCTATCTCAAGATTGGAGTGGGATCTCACCAGCTGGTATCCAAACTATGAGGGGTATGGTCTATCCATCCCTCCCCGACCATGATATTATATTACCTGAGATTGGAGGTAGTGTTGACCCTACTCAGGAGTTGGTCGCCTATAGCGGATTTACCACTGGACTTACTCACCTTCAAAGTGGTGATGGTAATGGCACTGAACACAGCACAACGAGTCAAGACTCTACAGGAATTAAACCTGGATAGAATGATCGACCCATAATAACTACCAACCATACTAAAGAAAAATTGATATAGTTCAATTTCTTTATAGAAGACTTGCTTAAACTACACAGACCTGCGACTACAGGTCTGAAAATGGGCATCAGGAATATGGAGACGGGTCTGTTTCAGCCATGGAAACCCACGTCACAGGGTGATCATGCAGACTATCTCCAGATGACTCAAGGTGGTATTCGGTGCAGCAGGTAAGACACTAACATTTTAAATGTCATTCTTCCAGGGTTGCATCCACATCAGTGGCAAGGACCATGGAGGTGTTCATGGATTATGTCCTCACAATAACAAGCTGGGTCAGTGAATCTACATTTCAGCAGTTTTATAACTGACTTGTAACCACTCCCGCAACGTTGGCGGATTCAGTTTTAAGTGCTGTTCTCTAAACGTTTGTCCCCGAGTTCAGGGGTTTATTGTTGTATTAACAAATGTTATTATTTTTCCGCTTGTTCAAGTCTGAAATACGTTAACATACTTCCTCCATCAGAATTAAGGCAGTGTGTGAGCATGGACGTGGTCCAGGGCATGTAATCTCAGAGCTTTGAAATCTTCACGAAGTCACTCACGTGACTCCGAAGTAAAATAGTAAGATTAAATGAGAACTTACCAGTTTGAAGTTTGATCTTTATTTTATGAGGAGTTGCGATGAGGGATTTTGTGCCCTCCGCTCCAAAACCCTCTATCATAAGGTCAACTGGTATGTTAGTTCTCGTAAATCTTACTATCTTCAGTCATTGTTGTTATCTGTGATTCCACACCGCTGCTTTGAAGAATGTCACGCATGCGTGCCTGGCGGGGTCTTCACGAAATATCTCACCGCAACTCCTCATAAAATAAAGATCAAACTTCAAACTGGTAAGTTCTCATTTAATCTTACTATTTTATTTACTAACTAGACTAAGTGGGACCCATTCTCACACGCGAGGCCTGGTCGCCCAACGCAATATTCCACCACTCACCCATAGCCCCCAACTACGCAGGCATGGCTGATGGGTCCACGTTGTGTCACTCCTGATCCTCCCCTCCTTCCCTTAAACCCCCCCACCCTGCCCCTTGCCATTCATCCCTCACACAGTCACTCCATCCATCACTCAACCCTCCTCCCCCCCCCCCCCCCCCCCCCCCCCCCATCCACTCTTAGCGGCTCTCCAGCGGCACAGCCATTCCCGCCTATTGGGTTCCCATTGTGATGTAGAACATGCAGGCATTACTGTGCAGGCACAGCTGATGAGCACGGCAAGTGGAAAAGGGATTTATTAAAGCTTAAAATATGAATAACAAAATATAATAACAATTTAAACGATAAAGATGAGATTTATTCAGTCCATTCTTTCACGTTGCGTTCTGCAGCGGGGGCTGTTGGGAACCGGTGGGGGGAGCATCCTGCTACTGGAAGAGGGGCACGGCTTCAGCCGTGGGCTGTCGGTGGCCAGTGGGGGAGGGAGGAGCGTCCTGCAGCTGGGGGACGGCTTCATGTGGGGCCTGTCGGGGGGAGATCGTCGAGCACTGCCATAGCCTACCGCTGCCGTGGCCTACCACTTCTGTGGTTTACTACTGCCGTGGGCCTACTGCTGCCGTAGCACACTGCTACCTACCCCAGCCGCTGCTGTGGCCTCTCACTGTTGTGGTAACTGCTGCCGCACCTCACCAGCTTCATGCGGGGACCAGTGGGGAGCATCCTGCAGCTGGGGGTGTAGACAGCTTCAGGCAGGGGCCGGTGGAATGGGGGAGGGAATCGTCCTGCAGCTGTGGATGGGAAGGCTTCAGGCATGGGCCGGTATGGGGAGGGCGGGGCATCCTGCAGCCAGGGGAGGGGGACAGCTTCAGTCGGGGGCTGTCGAGGGCCGGTGGTGGTGGTGGTGGGGGAGGGAGCATCCTACAGCTGGGGGAGGGACGGCTTCAGGCGGGGGCCATCGGGTGCTGATGGGAGGGGGAGCATCCCGCAGCTGGGGGAGGGTGATGGATTCAGTCGGGGGCTGGCGGGGGCTGGAGCATCCTACAGCCGGGGGAGGAGGATGGGGAGGGTTTCAGGCAGTGGCCGGTGGGGGAAAATTTTCTGCAGGGCTAGTACGGGTATTGTGGACCAAAGGGACTGGTTTCGAGTGGGCTGATATGGATATGGATATCAGCTGAAGGGACTTTTCTTGGTCTCGTTCATGTGTTGTGGGCCAGAGGGACTGGTTTCCGGAGGGCTAGTATGACATTGTGGGCCGAGTGAACTTTTCTTGGGCTGGTATGGATTCTGTGGGCCGAATGGACTGCAGTGGGGATGGGGACGGCTTCAGGTGGGGGCTAGAATGAAGGCCCTGCCCAACGGCTTCAGGCGGGGACCGTTCTATATCTGGGGGAAGGGGACGGCTTCATGCGGGGGCTAGCAGTAATATTCTTTAACCAGGGGAGGGGGACGGCTTTAGGTGGAGGCTGGCGGGATGCATCCTGCAACGGAGGGATGGGAATGGCTGGTGGAGAGCATCCTGCAGTCTGATGAGGGGGACGGCTTCAGTTGGGGGCCGGTGGGGGGGGGGGGGGGTGTTGAGAGCCTCCTGCAGCTGGGGACCTTCAGGCGGGAGTCAGTGGGAGTGTCCTACAGCTGAGGGCCAGTATGGATAGTATGGGCTGAAAGTTCTTACCTTGGGCTAGTACAGGTGTTGTGGACCAAAGGGACTGGATTCCGGAGGGATAGTAGGATATTGTGGACAGAATGGACATTTCTTGGGCTAGTACAGTTGTTGGGTGCCGAATGGACTGCAGCTGGGGACGGGGACAGCAGGCGTGGGCCGGTGGGGAGCGTTTTATAGCCGGGGGAGGGGTACAGCTTCAGGTGAGGGCTGTCAGGGGCCAGTGGGGAGGGGGGGGATGTCCTGCAGCTGTGGGAATGGACAGCGTCAGGTGGGCGCTGTTGGGTGCAGATGTGGGGGTGGAGCATTCTGCAGCTGGGGGAGGGGGAGGGGTTCAGGCGAGAGCTTTCTGGGGCAGGTGGGGCAGGAGCGTCCTGGAGCAGGGGAAGGGGGAGGGGTTCAGGTGGTGGCTGGTGGGGAGGACCTTTCTGCAGGGCTAGTATGGGTGTTGTGGGCCAGAGGGACTGGTTTCCGGAGGGTTAATGGGATATTGTGGACGGAATTAACATTTCTTGGGCTAGTACGGGTGTTATGGGCTGAATGGGCTGCAGCTGGGGTCAGGGACGTCTTCAGGCCAAGTCGGGGACTGCTGACCGCACGGTCAGGGGCCCAGGTGAAATCGGCCGCTGCTGTCTGCCCGCATTCCCGCAATCATCTGCAGTCAGCTCCGCTGCGGTCCGTTTGGACTTTGTCTTGGCCTTGTCCATAGTACTTTGCTCTGTAAAATGAATTGTACAGAATGGCAAAAAACGACCTTAGAGTAGTAAAAACGAACCTGCAGGTCCGTTTTAAAACTACCGCTGGAGGAGCGATGCTCCTCCCGCCTGTCGCTGCGCAATGCGTTAGACGATATGTCGCGCATGCGTGCTGGCAGGGTCTTCACGTAGTCACTCACATGACTCCGAAGTAAAATTTATGTTTTTGTGTGTTGTCTATGTGTGTCTGCGATGCTGCTGCAAGCAGGTTTTTCATTGTTCCCATACCTCGATACACTTGTGCATCCGAAAATAAACTAGACTTGAGAACTGGAGACCATAGACTTTAAGTGGTTGTCAAAAGAAACAGGGATGTCGCGAAGAAACAAACTTAATGAGTAACTCGGTCCTGAATCCAAATCCTGACGAGGTAGAAGGGGATTTAATCGTGTTTTTTATATGCGATTTGGTAAGCATGTGAACTGAAACAGGTTTGAGAGATACATAAACAATGGAAGTAAATTGACTGGTCTTACAGAAAGCATATAGACAGCAGACACTCCACCTCTCCCATCCAACTATCAGTCCAAACCAGTTACATAATTCCATACAATGCCTCCATGTGGTCTATATTCCATAGAGATACAAAGAGTACTTGTGAATAGACACAAAATGCTGGAGTAACTCAGCGGGACAGGCAGCAATTCTGGAGAGAAGGAATGGGTGACGTTTCAGGTCAAGACCCTTCTTCAGACTGAACTGAACTTCAGTCAGCGAGATTACTTGTGATTGTCTGAAGAGGGTCTCTACCTGAAACATCACTCATTCCTTCTATCCAGAGATGCTGCCTGTCTCGCTGAGTTACTCCAGCTTTTTGTGTCTATCTTCAATTCCAGAGTTAAATAAAAAACACAGAGTGCTGGAGAAACTCAGCGGGCTAGACGGCATCTGTGGAGGGAATGGATTAGGAGTTGTTTCGGACCAGGATTCTTCTTTAATAGGAAAGAACTGCAGATGCAATTGTCTTTGCAAAACGCCAAATGATTCCAGGAATGGAGAGAGCGAGAGAGAGAGCCAGACAGACAGACAGACAGACAGACAGACAGACAGACAGACAGACAGACAGACAGACAGACAGACAGACAGACAGACAGACAGACAGACAGACAGACAGACAGACAGACGGCAGGGAGAGAGAGAGAGAAGGGTGAGAAAGACAGAGATAGAGATATTCCAGCTTCTTAACCCCAAGCAGTGTGGTAGATCAACGCTTTAAAAAATAATCCGCTCTATGATCTTTGCAGTCCAAAAGCGGCGAAGGAAAATTAAAAATCGCCCCAACCTTCCCGTCTTCCCCGGCCATGGATGTAATGGATGCGGGGTCTGAACCAATCGCTGACAAGGTCTCAGCCAAATCCCGTCCCCGGAGATGTCATGTCCGTTATTTATGGCTTGTTGGCATCGCGTCCGTTCGGTTATTTGGCTTTATGGCGTAGTTTCCATTCGGTTATCTGGCTTTTCGGCGTCGTGTCCATGAGGTTATTTGGCTTTTCGGCATTGTGTCCATTAGGTTATTTTGCTTTTCGGCATCGTGTCGGTTCAGTTATTTGCCTTTTCGGTGTCGGGTCCATTCTGTTATTTGGCTTTTCGGCGTCGTTTCCGTTCGGTTATTTGGCTTTCCGGCGTTGTTTCCATTTGGTATATTGGCGTCCACTGCTTCGCTTCAGCTTCTCATCCTTTGACGCCCCGTCCACACACGTTTAGTTAGACAGAAGATTGGATAGGCTGGGTTTACTCTTACTGAACATACGAGGCTGAGGGGAGAACTTCCAACGATTTGCAAAATAATGAGGGGCATAGATAGGACAAGGGAATCTAATAATAGA
Organism: Raja brachyura; assembly: GCA_963514005.1. The sequence continues at coordinate 39,778,028 of OY740786.1, forward strand.
GGTACAGCTCTAAGGTGAGAGGGTAGAATTTTAAAGGATCTGTGGGTTATGTATTTTTACACAGAGGAAAGAATATTGGGGCCAACCAGCCAGTAGAGACAGATACGATTACTACATGAAAAATACATTTGGACTGGTACTTGGAGAGGAAAGGAGTAGAGTGATACAGGCCTAATGCAGACTAATGGAGTACAGGCATCATGTTTAGATTGGAGGAGGTCTATGAACTTCCAAATCAACTTAACCTCAAGGATGGGTACCTGTTCCCCTTGAAAATCAACTCATTTAAAACCTTTTTTTTTTAAATGAATATTTTTATTAAAAGCAGTAGTATAAACCGTGGCATATGACAAAATACATTTATTGTACATCTTCCATTTTAATTTTGGCAAAAAAGAAATAAGAAAAGAGAGAAAGAGCTAGAAAGAGAGAAAGTGAAAGAAATAGTGAATGTGTAAACCCCTAAAGTACCAAAGAGTGTAGTCAAAGATTGAATAAGTAAAAACTTAAAAAAGAATAAGACAAAAACGAAAAATAATTAAAACAAAGTACCAAAACGTGTTAATATACCTGCTTCATTTCTCACCACACCCATCACCCTGTCCGTAAATTGGTTTAATTCCGAAGTTGTGTTGCACCATACTCTCCTTGTGGTGAATCAATGAAAGGAGACCATATCTTTTAAAATTGTTCTGATTTTCCTGCTAAGACGAGTCTCTTATCTTCAAGATGTAGCGTCAACACATTTAAAACCTCGAATGTTGTTATTCCAATATCTGATTTATTATTTAAATATTTGCCATTAGTATAACAATTTTGAGCCCAAAAGCAAAATATTCACAATTTAAAATACCTCATACGCTTGAATAAATTTTCATACGTACAACTGTCGCTGAACTATGCAGCTTCAGCACACGGGCTCGTCGTACATTTAGACTTGGCTTTTGTAAAATGTAAGTTTCCAGTGATTCTTTATAATATTATGTACAGCTGTGCAGTACAGCTGGCTGAGGTATTTACACAGATCTTTAACCTGTCTCTATCTCTGGCAACGGTCCCCAAGTGCCTGAAGACAGCTACCATAGTGCCGGTGCCGAAAAAGTCAAAGGTCAACAACCTGAATGACTACCGTGCGGTTGCCTTATCTCCAATACCCATGAAGTGCTTTGAAAGGCTGGTCTTCTCTTACATCAAATCCAGCATCCCTGCCTCACTGGACTCTCATCAATTTGCATAAAAGGAAAATAGATCCACAGAGGATGCCATCTCTCTGGCTCTTCACATTGTCCTGACTCACCTGGAAAGACAGGGCACCTACACTCCAATCTCTAAGAATGGGGACAGTGTGGAGAGAGTGTCCAGCTTTAGGTTTCTGGGCACACACATTTCAGAGGACCTCACATGGTCCACCAACACCGCTGCGCTGGTCAAGAAGGCACAGCAACGACTGTTCTTCCTGAGAACATTGAAAAAGACTGGTCTGCCCCAACAGCTGCTGACAACCTTCTACCGCTGCACGATAGAGAGCATACTAACATATGGCATCTCTGTGTGGTATCTCAGCTGCACGGAGGCGGAGGGGAGAGCTCTTCAGTGCGTCGTCCACAGAGTGCAGAAGATTATTGGGACACCGCTACCAGCCTTGGAGGGCATCTACTACACACGGTGCCTCAGGCATGCCGTCAGCATCCACAAAGGCTCCTCACACCCTTGTAATTAACTGTTCGAACACCTACCTTCCGGCAGACGTTGCAAGGCGTTCTACGCCCGCACCTCCAGACTCAGGAACAGCTTCATCCCCAGAGCTAAAGTTGTTCTGAACCGGCCTGCTGAGTGCCCCCCACCCCCGTGAACTGTCTCCCTCGGATGGTCACGTCGCACATCGACCCGGCACACAGACCTATTTGCACTTTAGACTGTTTTACTGTTCTTTTTCACAAATCATGTTTTTCGGGGTATCTAAATTTTAATCTAGATTTTATTAGTTGTTTAAGTTATGACATCGGATAGAAGTTGCAAATCAAATCGCGTTGCACATAAAATATACTATTATTAGTATTATTATTATTATTATTATCTCTTTATTTCTGTATCTATTGAGCTCCAGTGAACGCAAAGCAATTTGTCTTTCAGATTTCACTGTGTATAAAAATAGAGATCACCCCAAGAATTGAGCAGTGTGTAGATCAAGCACAGGACATTAATAAAAAGCACAGATATTTATAAATTTACATTAAATATCAGATGGGGTTTTTCAGTCATTTTTGTGTCTGAATTTTGGTGCTAAAAGAGGCTCTGATAAAGGTGATTGGCCTAGCTAAAAAAGGTCAGTGTAACTTGGCGACCTGATTCGATTTTAAAAAGGAAGTTATTAATATTTTTTGTAAAATATACCAAATAAATTAACATTTAGGGTGGGGAAGATGTTGTACTTCTTCTTTAAGTGTGTTTTTTTACTATGTGGGGTTGTTAATAAAATAAAGATAGCCATCATTCAATTTATAGGGTGTGATTTCCTGAGTGCACTCTGTTGAATCCTCCAGGAAATCCTACAAATGATAGACACAGGAAATATAATGCATTTATTGTACATGGTCTCAAGGAAGACTTCTGAAAAAATTGCAATGCAAGCTCAAGTGGATCACGGACTGAACTGGAAGTACTGGCAAGTCCTACACATAATAATACATATTTACAGGACACGAGAAGCTTCAAAGAAATGGTATATATGTTATTCTATTTTAACAGCAAGACATGCTACCTTGTGACATTCATGTTTTATTCTACACACACATAACTTATACATGCAAACCATATTTATTTTCCTCATTAAAAACAATTCCGTGAACACGCTTCATTACATCTATGTGCAACCATTCAGTCCATTGCTTAGTTTCCACTAATGGTTCAATCTTCACATGAGTGCAATATCTTTGAATTTACATATGTTCCTGCAACAAGTCAGTTGCAGCCTCTTAGCTTCACTCACTTTTGTGTTCTGTGACTCTTCAATAGATATTGACAATATATCAACATCAGAAAAGGTTTCACCACCATGCATCATGCCAGTATCTTTAGATATCTTTTTGGTAATGATCATCTGATCAACACGGACATTTCTGCTATTCTTTCCAATATGCACCTTCCCGGATACGTGGACTACTTCACCAAGGTCCCACAGAACTTGTTCCCACAGTAAATATATAATCCAACAGACTAATTTCATCATACACAATGTTATGAATTTGAAGGGAACTTTGAAAGGAACAATGTAATTGTGGCAATTGAAATTGTACTGAATCACCTGTGGTGAAATTTATTCTTACAAGTATAAAAACTTGATTATTTTTTTAGTTCAGATGCCACTGCGAGGGTCAACATGAGAATGTCTGCTTCTCCTGAAGAAAAAATACTTTCATATCTACATTTTCAATGTTTCCAAGTGACTCATCTCATATCACAACAGACTATTGGTCATATAAAGTATTTTGGGAGGTACTTAAACCAAGCCAAGAGTGGGGCGGCACAGTAGAATTGTTTCCTGACAGCGGCAGAGACCCAGGTTCAATCCTGACTGCAGGTGCTCGCTGCTGCACATTCTCCACGTGGGTCTTCTCCGGGTGCTCAAGAGAGAGCTAGATAGATCTTGTAAAGATAGCGGAGTCAAGGGATATGGGGCGAAGGCAGGAACGGGACACTTATTGTGGATGATCAGCCATGATCACAGTGAATGGCGGTGCTGGCCCGAAGGACCTAATGGTCTACTCCTGCACCTATTGTCTATTGCTCTGTTTTCCTTCCACAGGTTTGTAGGTTAATTGACTTCTGTTGAATTGTAAATAGTCTCTAGTGTGCAGGATAGTGCTAGTGATCGCAGGTCGCTGTGGAATCGGTGGGCCGAAGGGCCTGTTTCTGAGCTGCATCTCTGAAAGTCTAAAGTGTTGGTAACACCTGCGGACAGTAGAGTTTCAAGACAAGATAACACACCTAATTCTGGATCAATTTAACGTTTACATCACACAATCCTGAACACATCATGATGCTCATCACATTACCTATGCCCATTTTACAGATAAAATACCACAGAAGTAAACATGGGGAAGTGGTAGAGGAGATCACTTGGGATGGTGTGGCAGTCAACAAATATCTGAAAAGTCCAGCATTGGAACTGTCAATATACAGATAAGTCAGTGGACTTAAGATTCTGTTTCTATGCAGTATGAATCAACCTGTCTGACATTTCCTTTTACTGTATATCAGGAGGTACTGAGAAAAATCATCCTTGGTGACAGTATTTGCTTCAAAGTTCAAGGTTCAAGGTTAGTTTATTGGTCACATACACCAATTGGTGTAGTGAAATGTTTCTTGCCAATGCAGCACGTTAAAAGAAAATACAGACATAACACTAATAAAGGGATTTAAATATAAAAAAACATCCCCCCACAATGGTTCCCTTTATGAGGGAAGGCACAATGTCCAGTCCCCAACCCATGTCCACCCATAGTCAGGCCTATTGAGGCCTCCGCAGTCGCCTTCACGGAGGCCCGATGTTCCAGGCCGTTCTCGACGGGTGGTGGTGCTCCGGCAATGGGAGAATCCTCTCAGGGGCTTGGGACACCTGGAACGGCTGCTTCCTTACCGGAGTCTGCTGCTTCCGAAGCCAACAAGGCCGCGCTGAATGGAACTCCCCCACTGGCTCCCGATGTTGAAGTTTAGCGCTGCCGCCCGCAGCTGGCCACTCCACAGACCCACGGCTCCGCGATGTTATGGTCGGCGGTCTTCAGCTCACTGGTGTTCCAGGCAAGATGCCTTGCCGGAGTTCCAGGCAAGGCATCGACTGCTCCGTGATGGCGCTCCAGCGTTCCGCTGCCACCGAAGCCGAGGTTCTGGGCGGTCTCCTCAGGAAACGCCGCTCCAGGCCCGCTGGTAGGCCGCAAGGACGGGTCGAAAGTGCAGCCCAGAGAAAGGCTGCCTCTCCGATCAGGTAGGGACCCTGAAAAGTAGTTTCCTCCTTCCCTCCCCCCCCCACCACATAAAAAGAATAGAACTCCAAAAACAAAACACTTTAACTCACCAAAAATAAAGAAAAGAGTGAAAAACATACAGCTGCAGGCTGGGCAGCACATACCATACAGGACGGCGCCCCTAGAGTTATAAGACTCTCTTGTTGCCCTCCATTTGGTTCTTTTGACTTAAATGGAAGTGAATGGTTGGGAGTGACCACAACTGGCAGCTAAATATTTAGTTGTGCTTCGCACTTCTGACAAAGTTTGTGCATCACTCCACTACTCCATGAATTAATATTGGCAATGAACCAGTTATATAGTAGAAGAAAGTGCAATCTATTGATCTAGTACAGCCTGAACACACTAATCATGAAGGGAAAAGTCTTGTCAATAATGCTGGTTTCTCACTGACACTCTAAATTCAGATGTCCTCAAAAAGCTGATCCTTATACACCTACAAGAGGCAAAAATCAGACGAATAATAAGATTTAATACCCTCAACAGTTAAGTACATTGCACAATGCCTGATGTGGGCCAGGAATATGGATCAGGAAGTTTTGTACCATCACTCTGTGTTTTGTCTTCTCTTTTAAAATTAACAGCCAAAGAATCTCAGATTTGTTATATTAAAATTCTTGCTGTTTACCGAAACACCCTACCAGAGGCAGAAGAACAAAAACCTTCTAAGCCAAGATTTTACATCACACTTGAGTTATACTGTTTTACTTTGAACATATTAATCAACACTAATTGGTTAGTAAGTCTCAAGGGATCCTACTTCTGATTATGGGTAACCTGTTTTCTTAACTTGCGTGTGTTAAAAGCGCAGTCTGTTACTCACGTACAAAATCTATCTACCATACCTACCTCATTCTGTTTACAGTGGAACTTCTGTTTGTGTATTCTGGGGGACTTTCAAGAACTGAATCTCCCCAGAGTTTAGTCTATGAGGATTCATCCATAAACAGTGAACAAGTTAAAGCAACTTGTTTCCTCTAGGAATGCAGTACTGCGGCGGATGTGGCTATTTTGGTTTAAACATATTCTCCTGAATTCCACCATTTTATATATGTGTATAAAAATAAGTTCATGTGTATAAACATGAGTGTCTCCTTATGCAGAATTATAATATAATCTGCTACTATTAAGAAATTAATACTATTATTTTAGCAGGTAAATCATTTACGTGATTTGTTAGGAATTTTCACTGAAATAAGGATATGCACTCACAAAGTACCACAGCGTTTCTCACAGAGATTTCAAGGCACTGTCTGAAACAGATTTCCTATAATGAACTCCAATAACATGAATGAGCTTGTTGCGTTGTTTGAGGGAACATGCTGTTCAGCATGCCAAGATGACTATGTAATTGTTAACATTTGCTAGCTGGACCACTGGAAAAGGCACATAGAAACAGGATGAGACGGGCTGTGGTGGGGCTGATGGTGTGGAATGGGTGGTACAGTGCAATGGGAAGTTGGTAAAATGAAGATAGACACAAAATGTTGGAGTAACTCAGTGGGATAGGCAGCATCTCTGGACAGAAGGAATGGGTGACGTTCCGGGTCGAAACCCTTCTTGTTTTGTCAGTACCGCAATTAGGGATTCAACAGTCCTTCATTATTTTCAGACTATCATACATAATTTCATGGCCCTTGGTAAGGATTAAACACAGAAACTATTCATCTGAAGGAAGAATGATATAACCAGAGTTAAGTTCACACCTGAATCCAGTGTACATTTCATCACTGCAGGAAAAAGTAAAGACCAAGCAAGCAAAAACAGTTATATATCCTTCACTCCTTCATGTTCACCATGAGAGGTCTGCTATCTAAGTTATCTGAGCTACCATCCTTACGGATCTATCAGTTTGAAATGAGTCAATAATTCCATCGGAGTTTAATCAAAACAATTTTGAGGTGTTACACTCAGGGAGATTAAGTGTAAGAGGAAAGTATGCAGTAAATGGCAAGGCCCTTTGGAGCATTGGAGTGCATAGGGATCTCAATGCAAGTCTATGGCATCCACAAAATTACAATACTATTAAATAGGGTAGTGAAAAAGGCAGATGTGTATGCCGTCATAGGACGAAGCAGTGAGTATAAAGTTTGTTGCGGGTGTATAACACGTTGATTGCAACATATTTGGATTAATGTGTGCAGATCTGGATGCTGTATTGCAGGAATGATGTGGAGGCTTTGCAAAGGGTGCAGAAGAGCTTCACCAGTATATTGTCCAGAATAGAGTATGGGAGATGTAAGGAGAAGTTGGACAAACTTGAATTAGAAACATAGAAACATAGAAATTAGGTGCAGGAGTAGGCCATTCGGCCCTTCGAGCCTACACCGCCATTCAATATGATCATGGCTGATTATGCAACTCAATATCCCATACCTGCCTTCTCTCCATACCCTCTGATCCTCTTAGCCACAAGGGCCACATCTAACTCCCTCTTAAATATAGCCAATGAACTGGCCTCAACTACCCTCTGTGGCAGAGAGTTCCAGATACCCACCACTCTCTGTGTGATAAAAGTCCTTCTCATCTCGGTCCTAAAGGGTTTCCCCCTTATCCTTAAGCTGTGACGCCTTGTCCTGGACCTCCCCAACATCGGGAACAATCTTCCTGCACCTAGCCTGTCCAACCCCTTAAGAATTTTGTAAGTTTCTATAAGATCCCCTCTCAATCTCCTAAATTCTAGAGAGTATAAACCGAGTCTATGCAGTCTTTGACCTGACATCCCAGGAATCAGTCTGGTGAACCTTCTCTGCACTCCCTCTATGGCAATAATGTCCTTCCTCAGATTTGGAGACCAGAACTGTACGCAATACTCCAGGTGTTGTCTCACCAAGACCCTATACAACTGAAGTAGAACCTCCCTGCTCCTATACTCAAATCCTTTTGCTATGAAAGTTAACATACCATTCGCTTTCTTCACTGCCTGCTGCACCTGCATGCCTACTTTCACTGACTGGTGTACCATGACACCCAGGTCGCGCTGCATCTCCCGGTCAGAGTCAAAGAGTCATTCTTCTCCCGGTCAGAGTCAAAGCCCCCGGCGGGTGATAGTATATGTCCCGCGTCCATTCATGCCGCGCCGTTCGATGCAAGGCCCCGCTCCGGGTCTTGATGTTGGAGCCCCGGCGGGCCCTAGCAAGTCCCGTGGCCATCAAAGCCGCGCCGGGTGATGTAAGGCCCCGCTCCAGGTCGTCTTCAACCCCGCAACTCGGGCGGGAGAAGTTGCTGCCGCGGGAGCTCCAAAAAGCGGTCTCCCACCAGAGACCCACGAGCTCCCGGTGTTACCATCCACCGGACTGCAGCTGGAGCCTCCGAATCTCTGGGGTCGGGCAGCAGCAGCGCGCCACCACAGCTCCTCCCGTTCCGGACTCGGCCAGCCCCACGATGGTAAGTAAGTCTGCAGCTCCTCGACTGGAGCCCCAGGTCCAGTTGGAGGCCGCTCCACGGTGCTAGGCCCCAACGGCAACGGAGACCCGACAGAGAAAAGGTTGGGTCCTCTGTACAGGGAAAAGATTAAAAAAGTTTCCCCACCCCGCCCCCCACCCCCCACACATATCCAACTAAAAAAAAACACTAACTAACAACACTCAACCGAGAAAAAAATTTAAAAAAGACAGACGGACTGCAGAGGCCGCTGCGACCAGAGTCGCGCCGCCCACCGAATATCCAGGGTCTTTATCTTAGGATAGAAATATCATCTGCTAGGTGAGAGGGAGAAAGTTTAAAGGAGATTTCTGAGGCAAGATTTTACATGGAGGTAGAGTGGTAGGTGCCTAGAATGCACTGCCTGTGTAGATGATGGAAGCAGATATAACAGCAATGTTTCAGAGGCATTTACAATGGCAGGAAATGAAGGGATATAAATGTTCAGGTAGTTGGGGTTAGTTTTATTAGGCAACAACCATGAGCAGCAGTACAAATAGTGTGGGTAGAATTTACTGTTCCAGAGCTTTACAGTTCTATATTCTAACATTTTATGCCATTTTGAAATTTTCAATTAGGTTTTCAAGAAAGAAAATTAAATTTGTTAGCTATTGATGAATTTGAAGTAAAGTTTTTGTTTCACAGAAATCAATGATTCAGCTATAACTTTCTCCTAAGACATTAGTTCTGGGAATTGTTATATCTCAAGTTTCTGCTCAAATCTGTTGTGTTTAAAGCAAAAGCAATATTTGTTGTGAACTAGGAAGATCAGAGAAAGATACAAAATGCTGGTGTAATTCAAGGTGTCAGGCAGTCTGGCGAACATGAATTGGTGACGATTTGGGTTGGGTTCATTCTTCAGACTGATTGCGGGGGGGGGGGCAGGAAAGAAGGCTAGAAAGAAGGAGGGGCAGGACAGATCATGGCTGGTAACAGTGAACACAGGCAAGGGTTTAATTTAATAGGAAGATTGTTGGACAAAGGGCAGAGATGGAAAGACGGGTGTGAGCTCAAAATGATAAATAGTTGTGAATTGTGAAGCTTGAGGATTGAAAAGTTGTGAATTGTGAAGCCAGTGGAAGGAATGCAGGTTGATGGGGGTGGGCAGAAGAAAGAGGGTGTGGGATTTAGGGGAGAAAGGGGAGGGGGAAGAATGAGTACACAGTTGATGGCTCGATCGTAATCATGTATTGTCTTTCCTTTGACTGGTTAGCACACTAAAGAAAAGCTTTTCACTCCACCTTGGTACACTTGACAATAAACTAAACTCAAACTAAACTCAAATTCAGTAGAACAGTGGACTGAGCATACAAACCCGATGTATTCCAATAGTGAGGATGAGTGTGCAGGAAATGTTATGACCAATTTTAACTGACTGAGGTCTGTCAATCAAGAGTCTGGAAGCCAGTTGCAAATGGAGGCCCCAAGGCCATGGTCCAAAGGCTTAGGGCAAAAACCAAACCTCTGGAGGAAATCGGTGGACAAATGGCATCTACCAAAGGAAATGGACAGATGAAGTTTTCGGTTAGGACGCTTCTTCAGTCTAATGGCGTAGAGGGGAGATAGCTGGTAAAAAATAGTGTGTAAGGGAAAGACTGAAGCAAGATCTGGCAAGTGATATGTGGATCCGTAAAGAAGAGTTAATTTGATAGATTAAATCTCCTCAGAATATGTCCACTTTAAATAAATTCTTCATCCTTTGCATCCCTGCACATACTCCGTACCCCTCCATTCCCTGATTATCTTATTTGCATGATTAAACAGAAGGAAGTGAGTAGCAGGAATGCAAGCTCTGAATATGGAAATATTTGCCTTCTAGGCGCTATTCATGCCACTTGATTTTCTGACTATTGGGATCTAGGTCACTAGTGCTATCCCTAAAGGGCTATTCTGCTAACTTTTGTGGAGAGCAGTCCATTGTAGAATGTTGCGGACATGACACAAAACATGATCAATAGCTAAAGGCAGCCTTCACTGTGTAATCTGAAATATTATAAATGACTGCAGGAAAATGAGTAATGAATAGACCATTTACTTAACTTTATGCAGCCTGGAAGAACATCAGTTGGTACATTTCATCAGAACATATTACCTGTGTACAGTCTGCTTGCAATTTCATTAAAATATCCAATTTCTTTTTATTTACTAGAAGGCATTATCTCTGAATGTTCTGTTATTTAAGTTGTCCAACGTGTTTTTGCAGACTATCACAGGCACACTATTACAGTTTGTATATACAGTTCTTCTCATCCATGCCTTTAATAAATATCAGGGAAAAATAATATTATTAAACACGAAGTTACTTTATAAATACTGACAAATTCTGACCTCCAAATTTACTCCATTGTAAAACATACTGCAGCTGGTGTCAATATTAATCTGGAAAGAATCTGCACTCTGTGCAGACTGGAGTACCTCAGCCTTTTTCTGAAGTTCATTGCTGGGTTTTCACTAGAAATCATCAATTTTATTTATTAATTCTTCCACAAGTCTTTCCTGAGTTATACTCCTGGTTGTGTCAGACTCAGTTGGTAACACTCAGTCTGTGTCCAAAGGTTGTGAAGTCAAGTTTTACTTCAGAGGATTGAGCTGAAAACATTCTGATTGAGTCTCCAGTGCAGGTCTCATGGAATGTTGCATTTTTACTTAATTATGTCTTGTCCTCCTCAGATCCTCCACCAGCACAGAAGCTAATATTCAGCCAATTCAAATCCCTCTCAATGATATGAAGAAACACCTTACAGTGCTAGCTTTAGAACTGAACAACACCCTGGAGCAGTGTCAATCTGTGCTTCATCTCTAACTTTACTCACTCCTGTCAAGCCATTCAGGTATGACATTCAACAACGGAATATAGCCAAGAATATGGAAACTTAACCAGGTACATTCTATTCCTTCTTCCTATAGTCATGGTGGCGCAGCAGTAGAGTTGCTGCCTTACAGCAAAATGCAGCGCCAGAGACCCAGGTTCGATCCCAACTACGGGTGCTGTCTGTATGAAGGGTGTGGATGAATGGAGAACTTAATACAAACGGACTTGAAAATAAAATTTTTGAATTAAAGTCTTTTAAAATTTTAACTCTGCACTAACACAATCCACTATTGATAAATAATTTACACATTGGGAAAGAATAGGAATTAAAACATTTGGAGACATGTATGAAAATGGACATTTTTTATCATTCCAACAACTGCAACTTAAATACAATCTGAGAAGTAATCAATATTTTAAATATTTTCAAATCCATGATTATTTGAAAAAATATGCGCAAGAATTTCAAAAGAATTTTTGTTAAGTTTTTTTATTAGTTAGAAGCAATTACATAATTTTAAAAAAAGATACGTGTTCATTGTTGACATAATAAAAATCATTTTGTTCTTTGTAGATATACATAATCAGTATTATTTATGTTAATCCTTGCTTAATAATTGTGCTTCTATATTATTTTTTTTCATTTTTTATGAAGGTAGAAAATAGTGGGAAAAAATTAAACAAAAAAAAAAAAATATATATATATAGAAACATAGAAACATAGAAAATAGGTGCAGGAGTAGGCCATTCGGCCCTTCAAGCCTGCACCGCCATTCAATGTGATCATGGCTGATCATCCAACTCAGTATCCCGTACCTGCCTTCTCTCCATACCCCCTGATCCCTTTAGCCACAAGTGCCACATCTAACGCCCTCTTAAATATAGCCAATGAACTGGCCTCAACTACCTTCTGTGGCAGAGAATAGTAAGATTGAACGAGAACTTACCAGTTCGAAGGTTGATCTTTATTTTATGAGGAGTCGAAGTGAGGGATTTCGTGAAGAGCCCGCCGGCGCGCATGCTCGACATACTTCAAAGTAGTGGCGTGGAATCACAGAAACCAACAAAGAAATGACTTCGCATAGTAAGATTGAAGTGACTAAGATTACCAGATGAAGGTGATTGAGGGTTGGGCGAGGAGGGCACGAAATCCCTCACTTCGACTCCTCATAAAATAAAGATCAACCTTCAAACTGGTAAGTTCTCGTTCAATCTTACTATTTCATTTCGGAGTCACGTGAGTGACTTCGTGAAGACTTCAAAGCTTCTGTGATTACACGCCCTGGACCACGTCCATGCTGACACACCACTACCAGGGATGGATGGGAGGAACAAACTTGCTCAATAGTTCAAACTGCAAAACTAGAGCAGAGTTATTAACAACAAAACAAAACCCCTGATGCGGGGACATCTCCACGTTCGTGACCTGCATTCAGCACGGCTTCTGCGAACTGCAGAGGAGCAGCAACAGGCTTGTTATAAAAACGCTGGAACACAGCTTCATTAGCCCATCCTGCTGTGGCGAGAATTTGGTCCATGGGCACCTCCATGACCCTCGCCCTTGACGTCGATGCAGCCCTGGTGGAAAGAGACTTGAACACATTAGTGTCGATACCTGACTTACCCAAGACGACTGGAAGCCACATGGATATCGTCTGGACTGTCACTCGATGATGAGGTCTCTTGTAAGTGACAAGCAGGTATCTCTCCATTCCTCTGATGCGTGCCGTCACTTTGACATAGTGGCGGATATGTGAGACTAAACATAGCCTAGCATCTGCGGGGTATGCCGGGAACTTCAGCTGCAGCCCTGTGCACCCAGGTCTATGCTGCTTTAGTAGCTCGTCAACGAAAAAGACTACTTCTGTAGGGGTAGCTGTCATTCTGTCGACACGCAGTTTGTGTAGTGTCTGTACCCTCTGAGCTGAAGTCAGCGCTAGTAACATCACCAGCTTCATGGTGAGTTGGTCCAGTTGGAGCCCTTCCATGGGAGACCACGTCCTGAGCAGGGTTAATACGTCCCTGACATCCCAGGTGATATTATAGCGTGGTGTAGGCGGATTCATATTGAATATACCCCGCATGAGTCTGGACACTAGCCTGTTGGATCCTACCTCCAACTGAGGTAGAACGATAGCGCACTTCTGGCGCTGTTGATGGCACTGTAACTTAAGTGTTCATCATGGTGCAACCCCGCGAGGAATTCCAGGACGTTGGTTGTTGTCACGTCATCGTACGTGATGCGAGAGCGGCTGCAGTAGGCTTCCCACTTCTTAATATGCGAGCGGTATCTTCGCCTTGTAGACTCTCGACACGACGCCCCGGTGGTATCCATGGTCCGAGCCGAGAGGCCGTATTGGACTAACGGCCTGTTCAGAACCTGCAAGCCAACAAATTTAAATAGCCATGGCAGGGATGCGGCTCCCCTGAGACAGGGTGAGTAACCAATTGTGGGCAACCCTTCAAAAGGACCCAAGGTTCGTTGAGCATGTCAAAGACCACCGGATACCAAGGCTGTGTGGGCCAGTCGGGTATAACAAGGATGCCCTTGGCAGCATCTGCCTGAATCTTTCCCAATACCCGACTGATGAGGCAAAATGGGGGGAAGGCATAGAAAACCACTTCCCCCAGTCCAGCGAGAATGCATCTAGCGCTATTGCCCCAGGATCTGGTTCCCATGAAACGTAGGTTGGTACCTGATGGTTCCACCGTGACGCAAAGAGGTCAATGTCCGGTTTACCAAATTTGGCTGTGACTTTAGAAAAGATCTCAGGATGCAACATCCATTCAATATTGTCATTAAATTTGCGTGACCTGGTGTCCGCCACAGTATTAAGCTCACCTGGCAAATAGGTAGCTGAAATCCAAATGTCTCTTTGAACACACCAGAGCCAAATTGAGTTTGCCAATTTGTCACACGAAACTGGCCTGGTACCACCCATATGGTTTAAATATGCTACTGCTGTGGTGTTGTCTATTTGGAGACGGACATGTGCTCCAACAAGCTTGGAACAATACGCACGAAGTCCGTGGAATGCTGCCAGTAACTCCAAATAGTTAATCCCTTGAGTTAACAACATCGTTGATTCAAGGGTGTCCCATCTGCCACCACAACTAGAGCAATTATTCGTGGATCCCCAACCATTGGAGCTTGCATCAGTTTGCAAATATACCACCGGATTAGCCTCCCTAATAGGCTTGAATGAGTTGCTAATGTGACACACCCACCATTGCAACTCATTTATCGCTTCGGGCGGCAGCTGCATGGACCGATCATAATGACCAGCGTTCTGTTTTAACGCAGCAATTTTAGCTCTTTGCAAATTCTGATAATGCAAAGGTCCATATCGCGCTGCCGAAAACAAAGCTACCAGCTTCCCAATTATTGTAGCTAAGTGCCGAATCGATGGTATATTGGTGCGGATTAAATCTTGACACACCTGGGTAACCTCCTCAATCTTGTTAATTGGAATGGTAACCCTCATGCTTATAGAGTTCACCGTGAACCCTAGGTAATTAATCACCTGGGCAGGGTAGAACTTTGATTTCTCTGGATGGACAATAAACCCCAATTGTTGAAATATATTGACAGCAGCTGCAACACCCTGTTCAGCCAATTCCAGGGTGTGGCCCACAATTAAGACATTATCTAAATAGGCCATACTATATGGTGTCGTTGTCTCAAATAAGCCATAATTGGCTTCACTAATTTAGTGAACAATCTAGGGCTGTGGTGAGCCCATTAGGCAAAGCCTTGTACTGCCAGAGTTGCCCCATCCAGATGAATTTTAAAACCTTCTGTCACATTTCTGGACGGATACGGAATAATATGCGTCTTTTAAATCGATGCATGCCATAAAGCAACCATGAGAAATCAATGATTTGGTTGTTTCAACGTATCCATTTTAAAATGAGAATATGTTACAAAAGTATTCAAACAGGTTAGATCAATAATGACACGACAACTTCCATCCTTCTTAGGTCTGGTGAATATGTTCGAAACAAATTCAACTGGTTCATGCACCACTCTCTTAATCACTCCTTTGCTCAAGACTTAACAATTCCTTATAGCCGGCTGCCTGTTCTGCAGCAGATAATTTTAAATGTTCGAGCGGGCATGTGCTGGGATGGAGGAATGTCGCCATTAATAAACTCAATTTTATGCCCCTGAATATTCTGCAACACATACTCGTCACCAGTGAAATTACCTCATGCACCCAAAAACCACCGAATGTGACCACCAACATGTGAAGTTAAACAGAGAGAAAAGAGAGAACCAGACCCCCTCACCTCCGTGGTTACCGGCGGTCCTTGACACGCGAGTGTGGACGTGGAGGTGCTGGGTTGGCTTGAGGGCGCGGCGTCTTCGTTTTCCACCAGGGTCTCTGCCGACCCTGTCCTAAAAAAGACCCCTGGTGCTGGGTCTGATGTTGCTGTCGTTGTGGAGCTTGAGGGTGGGTCCTCGTCGAGGTACTGGCAGACCCTCGTGATCGAATGTATGGAGACTTTGAGCCTGACGGTGTGGGGGCACTCTGAGGGCGCATGATCCCCACCGTTTTGGCTTGCTCGTCAAGCTCCTTGACTCTCTTCGAGAGGTCCTTTCCAAAGAGCTGACGGGGCGGGGGCGGCGGCGGTGGTTTGCACACTCCTGCAAACTTTGGATTGAGCGCTGGGCGGATGCTGGTTTTGCGAAACCCGTTAATTTCGTGCTGGGTCGCGCACAGGAGGGCCAGGGCATCTCCCTGGTCCAAATTCAATTCGTCCCCGTCCACCGACCGCACAAAGGCGGTAATACCGGCCGTGAGGAGCTTCAGGATCCGCTGCAGTTTTACCTCCTGTTGACGGATAGCCGCACTGATGTTGCCCCATATCGGCGTATTGACCACAGGCACGTTGAGGGAGTTGCAATTGGATGGAGCCTTGTGCCGGCTCATAGCCTGGATGAGGACTTCTTTCTGCAGCACCTGATTATTAAGAAAGTTCACTGTGGCTGCCAGCTTTGTATTTGGGGGAAGACCAGCCGTATGTGAGGCCGCGAATTTGGTCGCCACATCCAAGAGTTCTTCCGCTGGCACCTCCAACGGAGTTGGTACGGGATCCACCAGAACCTCCTCCTCCTGCTGCTCCAGGCTGATAGTAGATGTTGGTGAAGACGCCCTGTGCCTGTTGCTGCCCTGCTGTTGTTGACGTTGAAGCAGGAGCTCCAGCAGCCGCTCCATACGGTCAATACGCCCTTCACCCTGAACACTCAGGTGGTCGGAGTCCTCCGGCTCTGAAAAGAAAACCGGGCTCCTGTCATCGGCCCGCACCTCGTCGAGGCCCTGCCGGTGCCGGTAGTTGTCGCTAACAGCCGCCGAGGCGAAACTGCGCGATTCCTGCGCGGGCGTGTTCAATCGCCTCCGTTTAGCGAGAGCTGAAGCCGCTGCCACTAAGGGCACTTGCGGCGAGGTGTCGGCACCAGCCGAAGCATGGCTGCCTGGGGCCCGCGCAGTCTTGCCGGCTGCCCACATCATGGACGTTGCCGACGCATGGTCTCGCCCACCAATCCATGGGGGGCTCGGCGACCGTGACGAGACCCGACTCGACCGACCCGTCCCGGCGTCGAGAGTCGGGGTATGCCGGCTGGCCTCACAGCCGCCCCGGGTCTCGCCCTGGAACCTGACCGCTCCTCCGCGATAGGCAATGCCTTAGCCCTAACAGGGTTAGGCTTCTGGGCTCCTGCCCTCCCCCTTCTCGGAGGGCTGAGTGGAACAGACCGTGCAACGGCACGTGCCCTGCTCGAGGTCGCCAGCGAGCCCGCTGACGACCTGACTGCCATGGCAGGGTCCCCCTGCTCTGGCGGCACACCACACTCCTCCTCGTCGAACTCCTCCGAGCTGTGGTGTGCTGGCGGACCTGGACCTGTAATCACAGGGCTTACCCACATCTCCGCCTGAGTCCCGGCCTGCGCTGCAGGTATTGCCGATGGTAAAGGCCCCGGAACTGTTGACCGGCGAACTCGTCCTGACGTCCTCCGGCCCTTGGAACTCCCATCCATGTCCTTGCTGCAAGACAAAACCAACAACAAGGACCACCAACTAAAGGTAGAATACTTACCTCCGTGGCCCCTTCTGAAGGGCTGGCGAGGAGCGCGCTCCACCGCCAGCCGTCGCAGCAACGCGGTACGACGATATGTCGAGCATGCGCGCCGGCGGGCTCTTCACGAAGTCACTCACGTGACTCCGAAATGAAATTCCAGAGACTCACCACTCTCTGTGTAAAGAATGTTTTCCTCATTTCGGTCCTAAAGGAATTCCCCCTTATCCTTAGACTGTGACCCCTTGTTCTGGACTCCCCCAACATCGGGAACAATCTTCCAGCATCTAGCTTGTCCAACCCCTTAAGAATTTTGTAGGTTTCTATAAGATCCCCCCTCAATCTTCTAAATTCCATCGAGTACAAACCGAGTCTATCCAATCTTTCCTCATATGAAAGTCCTGACATCCCAGGAATCAGTCTGGTGAATCTTCTCTGTACCCCCTCTATGGCAAGGATGTCTTTCCTCAGATTTGGAGACCAAAACTGTACGCAGTACTCCAGGTGTGGCCTCACCAAAACCCTGTACAACTGCAGTAGAACCTCCCTGCTCCTATACTCAAATCCTTTCGCTATGAATGCTAACATACCATTTGCTTTCTTCACTGCCTGCTGCACCTGCATGCCTACTTTCAATGACTGGTGTACCATGACACCCAGGTCTCGTTGCATCTCCCCCTTACCTAATCTGCCACCATTCAGATAATAGTCTACCCTCATGTTTTTGCCACCAAAGTGGATAACCTCACATTTATCTACATTGTACTGCATCTGCCATGCATCTGCCCATTCACTCAGCCTATCCAAATCACCCTGCAGCCTCCAAGCATCCTCCTCACACCTAACTATACCCCCCAGCTTGGTATCATCTGCAAATTTGGAGATGTTGCATTGAATTCCCTCGTCCATATATATATATATATCAAAATCTGCCTCCAGACCTATTTGATGAAGCAATGAATAGAAAGGCGAACTCAACTAATTTAATATCATACTTGTATAATATCATCCTAAATATAGAAATACCATCATTCGATAGAATTAGAAGAAATTGGGAACAAGAACTAGCTGTAAAAATCTCGAAAGAGAGTTGGGATAAACACTTGCTATATGTGCAGAAATGCTCGATCAATGTAAGACATATTCTAATCCAATTCAAAACCTTACACAGACTATATTATTCAAAAACTACAATAAGTATTTTTTTTCCAAATGTCTCCCCCATCTGTGATAAATGTCTTGTTTTTTGCATGAAAATCCCAAAATTTTGGAATGAAATCCTTGAGATTTTTACAAAATTATTTAAAATAAAACTGAAACTGGAACAATGGAAGAACTTCCTTAATTATGGCTTAATAATGGCAAAAAAATGTATACTTAAATTCTGGTAAAACGCTCCCACACCAACGATAAAAATGTGGATTTCAGATATGTCCGAAATGTTACACCTCGAAGACATGAGATTCCTCCTAGCAGGTAAATCAGACCATTTCCAAAAGATTTGGTCTCCATTTATCGACTTATTACAAGCACAGGGTGCAACTTAACTTTGAAAATAAATGGTTTCAGGACCTGGTGAGGGGTGTGTAAAGATGTGAAGGAGCTACATCCCTTTTATCTTATTTTACTTTCTTATATCTTCTGTTTTCTATTTTTCTCTTGCTTTTCCTTTGGTTTTCTTTTTTATTCTTTCTCGTGTTTTACGCTTCTACGGGTGTTTCCTGATCATTCTTTCATGCACTTAATATTTTATCTAACTCTATATTCTTCTTCTTCTTAAAGTTTAAAACAAGAAGTGGTACATGCAATGTATTATGTTATTTTTGTCTTATATCACTGTAATGTACATTACCTCTAATAAATAAAATTTAAATAAAAAAGAAGGTACAAGAATGTCGACTCTGGCGAACTACTGGTCAACCAGTCTATTTTACTTCGGAACCACGTGAGTAACATCATGAAAGCTCCTGCGACAGGCAGGGAGGAGGGTCGCTCCTCCATCGGAACAGACCTGCAGATAAGGAACGACTAACCCGAGGTTGTTTTTTTCTTTCAGGAACTCTGTGGGACAGAGTACCCCACCAAGGGGCCGCCTCGAAAGACTGACTGCAGACCGTGGGAACGCCGGCAGTTAGCGGCGGCGTCACGACAAACACGGTAGTCGGGCCGCCCTTTCACCCGGCAGGTTCCGGGTTCAGAGACTCACCGTTCGCGGGTAGCAACGGCAGAGCGGCAGCCCGACTCAGCGCCGTAGCCCGCAGGAACACCGCAGACTGATGGCAATGCTACCCGGAAGTCGGACAAGCCCGTTGACCCTGCAGGGTCCGGGCTCGGAGACTGCCGTTCGCAGGTAGCGAAGGCAGAGCAGACTGACGGCAATGCTACCCGGAAGAGGTAGCAAAGACAGTGCCATGGCCCCGACTCAAACTCAGGCGGCACAACGCCTCGAAGTGGGCAAGCCCGTTGACCCAGCGGGGTCCGGGCTCACAGATTTGCCGTTTGCGGCAGTCTATATTCCCGCATGAGCGGATGGGGAGCACTACCTCCAATATGGCATACTCCAGCAGGAGTCTGGTCCCATTGGGTCTCCGAGCAGACCCACGGCAGTACCCTTTACAGGGCAGCCAAATGCTCACCCTCTTTGCAGAGGGCATAAGGAGTCAGGTCGAGGCTGACTCTGAAGAAGGGAATCGCATTACGCAACATCTGGCTCGGGGGAGCGCTGCTCCACCAGGGGCTAAACCTGAAGGTAAGTTTTTTAACTTTTTCCCAGGTTATGTTTTGCAGGAATCTCTGTAAGCCTTACAGAGATCCTGCTAAATTTTGGGGTGAAATCCGGACGGGCCGCAGGAGACTTTATAGAAACATAGAAAATAGGTGCAGGAGTAGGCCATTTGGCCCTTTGAGCCTGCACCACCATTCAATATGATCATGGCTGATCATCCAACTCAGTATCTTGTACCTGCCTTCTCTCCATACCCCCTGATCCTGTTAGCTACAAGGGCCACATCTAACTCCTTCTTAAATATAGCCAATGAACTGGCCTCAACTCCCTTCTGTGGCAGAGAATTCCAGAGACTCACCACTCTGTGTGAAAAATGTTTCCTCATCTCGGTCCTAAAGGAATTCCCACTTATCCTTAGACTGTGACCCCTTGTTCTGGACCTCCCCAACATCAGGAACAATCTTCCTGCATCTAGCCTATCCAACCCTTTAAGAATTTTGTAAGTTTCTATAAGATCCCCCTCAGTCTTCTAAATTCTAGCAAGTACAAGCCAAGTCTATCCAGTCTTTCCAAATATGAAAGTCCTGACATCCCAGGAATCAGTCTGGTATGGACTGCGGGGAACCCCAGTCATGGACCACAGGGAATCCCGGTCACGACCTCGGGGAATCCCACCCATGGACCGCGGGGAACCCGCTACAGAGACCACGGAATGCATGTTGCGGGCGGCAGTCGAGTTCGTTTTTTCGAGTCGCTGGCGGTGGAGCCAGTGGCTTCAATGCGTTCCTCTGCTGGCAGCTTAAAAAAGGACCAACAGGCAAGTTTAATAACCTTGAGTTGGTTGGGTTTCTGTACTGTTTAAATCCTTTACATAAACTTCGTAATGGAGAGAAGGAGCAAAAAGAAGGCTGCTTTCAAGCATGCCATTGAAGACCGCGGGACATCGGAGCGAGGTCGGCAGCCAACATTCCTGGAGCTGACTGTTGATTTTCCGGCAGCACCCGTACCTCGTGCCAGGAAGACAGTGCAGAAGTCGGGGATCCCCGCTCAGTCGGGACCCGACTCTCCACCGCCACAGTCCAAGAAACTGAGAACTGGCGGGAGGACCGCGCGGGAGCAGCGTAGCCAAGATCCCGACTCCCTACCACTTCAGTCCACATGACCGCGGACTAGCGTGCTACTAAATTACCCACTTGGAAAAGAGTGCGGAAATCGGAGAGTCCACACACAAGACGAGTAGCCCCGCTGGAGCGGCTGGCACCGACTCTCCGCTGTATCAGTCCGGAAGACCTCGGACTAGCGGCAGGCCAGCGCGGATGTCGTATAGCCCCACTGAAGTGGCTGGCACCGACTCCACACCGCCTCAGTCCGGTATACCGCGGACAGGTGGCAAATCCGCACACAAGTCGAGTAGCCCCGCTGGAGCGGCTTGCACCGACTTTCCGCCACGTCAGTCGGAAGACCTCGGACTAGCGGCAGGGTCGCGCGGATGTCTTGTAGACCCGCTGGAGCGGAAGACCGCGGACCGGCGGCAGATCTACAAGGAAGTCGTGTAGCCCCTCTGTAGAATCTGGGGAAGATGACCTGCCATTTGCAGATAGCAATGGCGATTGCATAGCCTGCATGGAACGGATGATGGAGCAGCTACTCCAGAGGGACCTACTCCAGCAGGAGCATGCGTCCCGTGGATCATTCAGGTCCACGACAGGCCCTTCCCAGGGCTGTCCAACATCTCCCTCCTCAGAAGGGAGCGCCAGAAGTCAGGGATTGCCTAACCTGGAAGAGGTGTTGACCAAAGACCCTAAGTTGCATGGGATGCAGGAAGAGGAACTTCTGGGGATGGTGTTAAAATTCGCACATCCATCCCAGAAAGGGCAACCTCTTCAACCACGGCTAGTGGCCAGTATCAATTACCTGACCACACACCAGCTTCAGGAACAGGTAATTACAGAGACCACAGGCAAGTACCTGGCCCTGGAAAATTGAGTGTCGTTGAGTGTACCAACTGTCAACACACCCATATGGGGGAATATAAGCCTGGGATAAGGGCACAGGAACTGAAAATCCAGAAAATCCTCAAATTACTGACTTCCGGGATTGCTGCGTTTGCCAGGTCAATTGATGGTGTGGATATGACGGAAGAGCAACAGGATGCCTTAGCCCTGCTCTGTAACACACAATATAATATCAATTGCTTCAGAAAAAGCTCTATCAGGCCCACGCTCAACCCCAAATTTGCGGGGTTGTGTACGCCGTCACCAAGCTTGTTGTTTGGGGATGACCTGCCCAAACAGGTCAAAGACCTAGATGAGGAAGCAAAGGGCATGATAAAACCACCTTCCTCCTGCAGGCCACCAGCATATCGACGGCAGCATCCATATGCAACACCCAACAGGCCCCGGGCTCACCCTGATAGGGTGACGGGTGCAAACCCAAAGGTCGCACCGCACCCACAGAGGTTTTTTTAGGTCAAGGCCAGAGCGACCCACTTGGAAAATGCGTCAACCCCACATCACGGCACCACAACATCCCAAGAACCAAGGATGAAAGGCCAAGCCCGAAACGGGTCTGGTTCCAAAACTCAATGACAACACCGAATGGATGTTGAACCCCCAAATATTTGCTAACATTATAGCTCAGTATGGTACACCAGATATCAACCTCTTTGCATCAAGATTGAACCATCAGATACCGGTGGTCCTCGGCATGGTGCAGGAACCATGGGTGCAGATTTCTAAATGCCCGAACCTCCTGACACATCCCATATCAGGGGAGAGTCATCCATGCCATGGTCATCTGAACCTGTTGGCTTGCAGATTCTGAAGAGACCTTTGCTGGAATTCGTGCTGTCAAACAGAACCATGGACATCATCACGGCATCGTGCAGAGAGTCCACAAGGAAGCAATACCTTATCCATGTAAGGAAATGGGAGGTCTTCTGTTCCAGGACTAATATCACCTACGACTCTGCCACCATCACAGATGTGCTGGAATTCCTCGCAGGCCTTCACTATGATGAGGGCCTCAGCTACAGTGCCATCAATAGTGCTAGAAGTGCATTATCATGCTACCTCAGACTTGGAGTGGGATTCCATCCGTTGGTGTTGAAGCTTATGAGGGGTATTTTTTTATTACAATCTTCTGAGACCACGATACACTGTGACCTGGGATATAGGGGTGTGTTGACCCTACTCGGGAGTTGGTCACCAGTTTTGGCACTCCCACTTACAAAACTCACCTATAAAGTGGTGATGTTGATGGCACTCATTACAGCTCAGCAGGTCCAGATCTTCCACAAACAGGATGGTCTCGACCCCCACCAAGGTAACCTTTTTTAAAGAC
Organism: Raja brachyura; assembly: GCA_963514005.1. The sequence goes on from OY740786.1 coordinate 39,801,429, forward strand.
GAGTTACTTATACATCATAGATCTGGAACAACTGGTCTTAAATTGGAATTCCACGCATATCCCATTGATGTATGCCTCTGTATCCATCTCCAACATTATATTAATGTCACTCAAAATTTAAGTGGAATGGAAACAGGTCTATTTATCAGTTTTAAATGCCCGCACTACAGGGTAACTGTGCAGACTATTTCCAGATGGATGCAGCAGGGGTAGACACTGATATTTATAATCTCAATCTACCAGGGCTGCGTCTGCATCAGCGGCGAGGACCAGGGAGGTACCCATGGACGATGTCCTCGCAACAGCGGGCTGGGCCAATGGAGGTACGTTTCAACGGTTTTATAATAAACCTGTGGCCACTCCTGTGACGTTTGAAGATACTGTTTTAAGTTCTGTTCCCTGAACGGGTCCTGAACTTGGGGTTTTTTTGTTTGTATTAATAAATACATTATTGTTTTTCAGCTCTGTTACAAGTCTTAAATACGTTAACATACTTCCTCCATCAGTTATTACGGAAGTGTGTGAGCATGGACATGGTCGAGGGCATGAAATCATAGAGCTTTGAAATATTTACGAAGTCACTCACGTGACTCTGAAGTAAAACAGTAAGATTAAATGAGAACTTACCAGTTTGATGTTTGATCCTTATTTTATGAGGAGTTACGACGAGGGATTTTGTGCCCTCCGCTCCCAACCCTCTATCGGAAGGTCAACTGGTATATGGTTTCTCTTAATCTTACTATCTCCAGTCAGTTCTGCTATCCGTGATTTCACACCGCTGCTTTGAAGAATGTCGCGCATGTGTGCTGGCGTGGTCTTCACAAAATCCCTCATCGTAACTCCTCATAAAATAAGGATCAAACTTCAAACTGGTAAGTTCTCATTTAATCTTACTATTTTAACTGATTAAAAGTCTCAATAATAGGACAACTATTGGCATTCACTCTATAATTCATGGTGATACTCAATTTGGATTTCACTAAGATCTTACAGCTGTGGATATTATTCACAGCTTTGGTACAAAAAGTGGAGCAAAACAAAGATGAAGTGATGATGAAACCCCTTGACATCAAGACTATATTTGACTGAGTGTGACATTAAGGAACTTTGGTGAAACGGAATTCAGTGGCAAATAAGATGAAAAAACCATCAGTGATTCGAGTCTATGTCGCATAACGGAAGATGGTTTGTTTGAAGGAAATCATCCCAACTCCAAGGCATCAATGCAGGGGATCTTTAGGGCAATGTCTTGAACTCAACCATCTCTGACTATTTTATCAATGACTCTAATTCCATTGAAAGGTCAGCTGGGAGGGATAACTACACAATGATCAATTCCATTGAAACTCCTTGGCAAAGGAGTTCTGTCTGCTTACAACAAGACCTAGACAGCAGCAATGCACAGGTTGCTAAACAGCAAGTAACAGTTGGACATTATAAGTACAAGGTAATGGTCATTGCCACCAGGAAAGAGTAATTCCAGATATTTAACAGCAAGAAAGGTTCACATGTTCACAAGTTATAGGAGTAGAATTTGGCCATTCAGCCCATTGACTGCACTCTGCCATTAAATCATTGCTGATCTCTGCCTCCTAATCCCATTTTCCTGCCTTCTCCATAACCCTTAACACATTTTAATCAAGAATTTGTCTATCTCTGGAAGAGGTTGGAAGAACTTAAATAGTTTTCTCTGAAATGTCAGATGCTGATCAATGACCTGATAGAAGTGTATAAAATTATGACAGGCATGGATAGGGTAGATGGTCTTTTTTTATCTCTTGTTTAATATATTGTTTACAGTGTATTATGTTTAAATATTCTGTTTTGCTGCTGCAAGTAAGAGTTGAATAGTTCTATCTGGGACAAATGAGAATAAAACACTCTTAACTCTTGGCTCAAAGCATATTTCCCAGGGTGGAAATGTCAAATAATAAAGGTCATCATTTCAATGTGAGAGGGGAAAACTTTAAAAGAGATTTGCGAGGCTAGCCTTTTACATAGAGATTGGTTGGTGCCTGAAATGTACTGCCAGAAGAAGTGGTGGAAACAGATATGATTGCAATGTATAAGAGGCAGATGTTTGAGGATGCAGCAGAAGGCAGCATCAACGAATATAGAAACATAGAACATAGAAACATAGAAAAATAGGTGCAGGAGTAGGCCATTCGGCCCTTCGAGCCTGCACCGCCATTCAATGTGATCATGGCTGATCATCCAACTCAGTATCCCGTACCTGCCTTCTCTCCATACCCCCTGATCCCTTTAGCCACAAGGGCCACATCTAATGCCCTCTTAAATATAGCCAATGAACTGGCCTCAAATACCTTCTGTGGCAGAGAATTCCAGAGGCTCACCACTCTCTGTGGAAAGAATGTTTTCCTCATCTCGGTCCTAAAGGAATTCCCCCTTATCCTTAGACTGTGACCCCTTGTTCTGGACTCCCCCAACATCGAGAACAATCTTCCTGCATCTAGCTTGTCCAACCCCTTAAGAATTTTGCAAGTTTCTATAAGATCCCCCCTCAATCTTCTAAATTCCAGCGAGTACAAGCCAAGTCTATCCAGTCTTTCCTCTTAGGCTCTGTCTGTCTTTGGCTACATAAGTAAGTGCATCGATGATGTTGTTCCAAAAGCCACCATCAGCACTTACCCAAATCAGAAACCCTGGGTCAGATGGGAAATTCGTGCCGAACTCAAAGCACGGACCACTGCCTTCAACTCAGGGGACCACAACGCCTAGAAAGCAGACGGATATGACCTCCGGAAATATATCAGGAAAGCCAAGAGAGCCAACAGGGACAAAGTGGAATCTAACTACTACAGCTCTGACCCCAGATGCATGTAGAGTGGATTACGTTGCATCTCAGATTACAATAGGGAAAACAGGAGCACTGTCCAGCCTACCGGTTCGCTCCCGGCCGAGCTTAACACCTTCTATGCCCTGTTCGATGCAGACAACACAGCGCCCACCATGAATCCACAGGTGTGCAGGGGGACTACCTCACTCACCCTACAAATGGTAGATGTGAGGCGGTCCTACAAATAGGTCAATGACTGCAAAGCTCCAGGGTCGGATGGTATTCCAGGGTGGGCTCTCAGGGCGTGGGCTGATCAACTGGCAGAGGTGTTCACGAACACCTTCAACCTATCCCTGAGTCAGTCTGTGGTTCCCACTCCGTTCAAAGCATCCATCATTGTTCCTGTTCCAAAGAAACCATTAATCTCCTGTTTAAATGACTACTGTCCTGTCGCACTGACATCAGTCATCATGAAGTGCTTTGAGCGGCTAGTCAAAACTCACATCTGCTCCCGACACCTTGGACCCTCTTCAATTTGCGTATAGACCAAACAAGGCCAAGGACGATGCCATCGCCATAGCAACTCACACTGCGCTCACCCACCTGGACAAAGGGAATATGTGAGAATGCTTTTAATTGACTACAGCTCGGCATTCAACACTATCATTCCCTCAAAACTCATCCCCAAGCTCCTAGATCTTGGACTGGAGACCTCCATCTGTGGCTGGATATTCCAGTTCCTGACAGCAGGCCCCAGATGGTGAGAATTGGCAGCCACACCTCTTCCTCATTGATCCTCAACACAGGCGCACCACAGGGCTGTGTGCTCAATCCTCTCCTGTACTCCCTGTTCACGCATGACTGTGCTGCTAAGCACAGCTCCAACATCATCTTAAAGTTTGCTGATGACACGACCATCCTGGGCCTCATCACAGACAATAATGAGATGGCCTATAGCGAGGAGGTAAAGGCACTAAACAGCTGGTACCATGAAAATAACCTCTCTCTCAACGTCAGCAAAACTAAAGAGATGATCGTGGACTACAGGAGACAGCAGGGGAGTGGTCACCTCCCCATCCCCATTGGTGATGCTGTGGTTGAAAGAGTCAGCAGCTTCAACTTCCTCAGTGTGCACATCACTGAGGACCTCCCTTGGACACTGCACATAGGCACAATAACTAAGAAAGCTTCCCAGCAGCTATATTTTCTGAGAAGACCGACGAAGTTTGGCATGAATGCCAGCATCCTCACAAACCTCTACAGTTGGACCATCGCGAGTCTGCTGATGGGCTCCATCACAGTCTGGGACGGGAACTGTTCTGTCCCCAGCCGCAAATCACTACAGAGAGTGGTGAAGGCGGCACAGCACATCATTGGCAACTGTCTCCCGGCCATTCAGGACATTTTCCACTGGCAGTGCCTACGGAAGGCACACAGCATCATCAAGGACCACAGCAACCCAGCACGCAGACTATTCTCCTTGTTGCCGTAGGCAGATGATATGGCTGCACGCACCACCAGACTTAAGCATAGTTTTTTATCATCATACCATCAGGCTTCTGAACTCATAAACACATCACATATGTTGTTTATTTTATTTATTATTGTCTTGTACCTACCAATGCCATTTTTATCTTATCTTTTTTACCTTCATTTTATCCTTGTAATACCATTGCTGAGGTGACCCGTTGTCTTGTCAACAACATTTCATTGTACCGTTGACCCTGTGTTAACCTACATATGACAAATAAAACTGAACTGAACTGAAACACTTAGAAAGATACTTGAACAACCAGGGAATAGTGGCTTCCCTTCAAATTGCACACCACTCTTTCTTCCAACATTATAGGGTCTAAATTTTGCAACTCTCTCTCTAAAAACATTGCTTGAGAATATTCACCAGAAGGATATCAAGAAGGTGAATTATCATTGGTTTTTTTCAGCAATGTCAATAAACGCTGGCCTTAACAGCAACACCCAAAGATGAAGAAAATGATATCCAACAAGTTTAAATTCCAAGCACGATTGAAAGTTACAGGTGACAATTCATTCAGGCTGGCTCAGCCTTATGATTAATTTGTGTTAAATATATTTTTCCATTCAGTAATGAGATGTATATGCTAGCATTTTGGAATCTGGGCAATTTTAATTTCCTAACTATCGGCCTTTGCTGTATAAGGGAAATGATTACGTGTTTTGAAAATCTGAATTTTCCTTTGTTCTATTTAAAAATTATTTTGGTGAATGTTAATAATGTCAGCAAGTCCATCGTGTACATTTCACTGAAGACAGACACAAAATGCAGGAATAACTCAGCGGGTCAGACAGCATCTCTGGAGAGAAGGAATGGGTGACATTTTGGGTTGAGACCCATCTTCAGAAACGTCAGCCATTCCTTCTCTCCAGAGATGCTGCCTGTCTCGCTGAGTTACTCCAGCATTTTGTGTCTGTCTTCAGTTTAAACCAGTTCCTTCCTACACATTTTGTGTACCTTTCACTGTTGCTCATGAAATGTCTGCCATGCTAGGTCATTTTAGAGGGGTGTTAAGAATCAAGCACATTGTTCAGCCACATATAGGAAAGGTGGATTTCTTCCCCAAATGATGGAAAGAAACACATTATTTTTGCAACTACTATACAATAATTTCATAGTCCTCAACACTGTTTATATATTTATCCCTTACTTGAACTGAAACTCCTCGATTGCAATGGAATTTGAATTTGCACAATTAGGCCAATAATGCATGCTTTGCCTCGCATCTCTTGCATTGGATTCCTCTGACCTGGAAATCTTGCTTTAAAATCTTCTCAAAATAATACTGGTCCACAGCTGATTTTCCGGCATCCTCGGTTCAAGTGTCTTGATGGATATCTGTTTTTTCCAGACCAACAGAGATCCGGCAAAGACTCTGAGAGGAATTGAACAAAATCAACCCGCTGATTAGCAATGGAAGTCCGGATGAAGTCAAGATTGGCCATTTCACCTGGCGTAGGTGCCATATTTTCAGGGTGGACTTCTGGGGTGGGGAGGAGGTGGGGGGAGGTGGGGGATTTTAAATACGCTCTTGTAATTGTGACTGGATTAAAGGAAGTGCTGGTCCAGTGCCAGAAAATCAGTGGTGGATCTGTGCTTACTTTGGAGATACAACATCGCACTTTGAAGGAGATTGGGAAGCACCATTTGGCACCTCATCGGGCCAATCAAACCACCATGATGCTCTGTAAATTTTGATGACCCTTCTCATGTCTATATGGATGTCAATTGCAAGCAATTCCTTGTTTTCCACCCGTTCCCAAAATACGACACTTCCCTTCAGCTATTCTCGAAGGTGGACACAAAATGTTGCTGTAACTCAGCGGGACATGTAGCATCTCTGGATAGAAGGAATAAGTGACATTTTGTATCGAAACCCTTTGAGCTATTCTCCATAAATGATCCCCAGCTCTTGTCCAATAGCATTTTCCCTGAGGTCCAAGCTTAACCTTGTGCAATACTATGTGGAAAGTTCCGGAGGAATGATCACTGTTCTCAAAAAGCTCTTCCACTGAAACACTGATCACCTGGCCAAGCTCATTTCCCAACACAAGATCTACTATGGGTTGTACTATCTACATAAGGTGTCAATTAACCCTCCTGGATGCACCTAACAAGTCTACCCTGTCAAAGCCTCTGGTAGTAAAGGAGTCCCAGTCAATAGTGGGGAAATTAAAGTCACCCACTACAAACATCCCATTGCTTTTACATCTATCCATAATCTGCTGACCTATCTGTTCCTCTATTTCTTGCTGGCTATTAGGATATTTATAGTGCAATCTCATCATAGTAATTGTACATTTCTTATTCCTCTCAACCCATAGCACTTCACTGGATGAACCCTCCAAGATGTCTTCTCTGAGTGGAGCTGTGAAATTCTCTGTGATCAGTGTAGTGACAGATTTTTATATCGTTTCAAGAATTCCTCCTTTAAGTCACTATGATTGAAGTCAGGGGTTAGGAGATTTTCTAAACACATTCACGAACTCTTCATGAGACATTTAATGCTATTGAAAGATAAATCTTTAAAACACAGTCTCGTAATTAATAGTTTCTTTATTGTCGTAGTAAAAACAGTAATATATTCATCCAAACTTCTTCGTGTTTAAGTACATTTTGAGTTTACTTGTAGTCATACTCATGCATGGTGGAAAGCTGTGACCTCTCCCCCATGCTTCTTCAAACTAAACTAAAAACTAATAGGGCATCTGCGCGAGAATCCCAGCAGCAAACTAAATCCCACCCACATAATTACAGGCAGATAAAATTTATAGGTTGGTTATAGACATACTGAGTTAAGCTAAATGGCTACTACATGCTGGCCCCTAATTGTTCTGAGTATATAACGAGGCAATTACTAATAGATATTAAAAAAAGGAGCCTTTAAAAGCTTAACATATGAAAACATAAAAAATAGCATGCATTATATATCAGCATTCAGACCTCTTTAGCAATTCGTTCATCTTCACATTTGCCTTCTAGAAGCAAGCATAACTTGGTTATTGGTCTTATTAAAACATTGCTCTTAGTCTGAAGTCGTACCGTGCGCACCAAACTCTTAATGTCAGCATGATACCTAGGATATAGTCCAAAACACAAAAGTCCAAAGTTTTGACAGCATGAAACCTCTTCCTCCAATTGCGATCAATTCTTGAATATGTTGTAACAATAATGTTGATAGGTGAAAGTCAAAGGGACAAAGGGACAAAGGACAAAGGACATTTATTATCACATACACCAATTCGTGCAGTGAAATTTGACTTGCCAATGCAGCACATAAATAAAGATAATACACAACACTAGAGTATTTAACAAAAAAACATAAAAACATCCCCCCACAATGGCTCCCGCGGCTGGAAGGTTCACAGACCGCAGACTGCAGCTCCGCGATGTTGCAGTCGGCATTTCCAGCCCCTCCGGAGCTCCACGGCACGGCGACCTGGGCAAGGCATCGCCCGCTCCACGATGGCGCCCCAGCACTGTGCACCGCCGTCGAAGCTGAAGTCCCGGCCAGTCTCCGCAGGAAACACCGCTCCAGACTGCCGGTAGGTCGCGAGGAAGGGGCGAAGATACGGCCCGGAGAAAAGCCGCATCTCCGACCAGGTAAGTACTGAGAAAAATAGTTTCCCCATTCCCCCCCCCCCACCCTCTACATAAAAAGACTAAAAGACCTCCAAAAAACAAACACTTTAACTAACTAAAAATATCAAAAAAGAATGAAAAGACTAACAGCTGCTGGCAGGGCGGCCATACTCGACGGCGCCCCCCTACTCCAAGAGAATTATAGGATTTTTTTGCAACAACATTCACTGTGATGTTTTGTTTAATTTCCAGATCATTCGCAGAGATTCCAAATCCTAGCTCAAGCTTTGGCCATTCTCTGTCTGGCCTACAGATAAACTCTGGTCCATTGATCCATCTCTTATTGCTAAAGATGCGGTCTGCTGTTAGTCCTCTAGAAGCTTCTTCCGCAGGATTTTCCTTTGTGTTAACATATATCCATTGTGAAACATTAGTAGCTCCCAATACAAAAGAGTTTCTGTTTGCTACAAATGTCAAAAAATAAATAAAACAAAATGTTTGCAGCAACATGTCAACTTTAACAGCTAAGACTGCGGCAGCAAGTTTTATTCTGGGAATTATCATTTGCTTCAATGGTGCCACTCTGGCCTTTCCCATTAAGAATGCAACATGTACTTCTTTGTCATCATTTTCCAGTCTTAGATATGAAACAGTACCATAGCCACTTTCACTGGCATCTGAGAAATGATGCAGCTGTGCACTTCTGATCTTACCAAAGCTTGTAGGCTTCATGCACTGATTCACTTTGAATTCTGAGATCTTGTTGAGATCTGCTAACCATTCTGTTCATCGGTGAGAGGAAGTTTGTGTTATACTCTTATCCCATACACGTTTTTCCTTACAAAGATCCTACAAAATCAACTTGGCTAGCAGTGAAAATGGGGCAAGAAATCCCAAAGGGTCGTAAACAGAACCAATCACGGATAGGATACCCCTTCTAATACATGGTCGCTCTTGAATTGAGATTCTGAACTAGAACACATATGTTTCAACACACCAGTGCAGTCCAAATGCTATTTTCATTGGCAAATTGTCTTTGTCCAAATCCAACTCCCTGGTCTCTTTGGCTCTATCATCTGGTGGAATGCTTTCCAATACAATATGACTGTTGCTGATCCACTTGGAAAGCGTAAATCCTCCCTTATTGCAGAGGAAAGTCAGATGTTTTACCATTTGATTGTTTCCTGCTCTGTAGACATGGATTTTAAGCAATCATCCGCATAGAAATTATTCTTCACAGTGATTATCACTTCTTCTGGAAAGTGAGCTTTAATTTCCTCTGGGGTCTTATTTAATGCAAAGTTTGCACAACTTGGTGATGACACTGCTCCAAAGAGATGTACCGTAATTCTGTATTCAACAAGATCTTGTTGTGCAACCCCTTCAGGCCACCATAAGAATCGCAAGTAGTCAATGTGTTTTTCTGATACTTTCACTTGATGAAACATCGCTTTAATATCAGCCATCAAAGCAATTGGTTCTTGTCTGAATTTAATGAGAACTCCAATGTGTGAGTTGGTAAGGTCTGGACCTTGCAGTAGTCGACAGTTAAGTGATGTTCCTTTGAAGACTGCAGCACAGTCAAAGATCACCCTTAAGGTTCCTTTCTTCGAGTGATATACCCCCTGGTGCTGAATGTAACAAATCTCTCCATCACTTCAATTTATTTGGTTTGTTGATACCATTTCGGCATAATCATTGTCAAACATATCCTTTAAGAAAGATGTACGTTCCTCATGAAATTTTGTATTCTTGCTAAACTTACGTTTCAGATTTTGGGTGCATTGCTCTGCCATACGACAATTATTCGGCAGACTAACAATTTCTTGTTTGAAAGCTAAGTCCAGACAATAGTGTATGTCTATCATCTTTACTGAGTAGTTCATAATATCCAACAACTTTAACTCTTCCCAGGACATTTCTTCAGATTTCTTATTGGTACTTTCATTGAAGTCATGATTTTAATGCTTGATCACTAGCATTTCTAATTTACCAATAGATATTTGAGTAACAGCAGCAGCAGGGTAGTTCTTCTAGTTCCTCCTTTCATTGGTCCTTCTCAAGGAGCCATAGATAACCCATCCTAGTAGGATTTTCACAGCAAATGGCCCATCCCCTTGGCTCCTCACAGTCTGTATAGGTTCCAATGGCTTCAAAGCATTTGTCCCGATAAGTAGGATGATACCAGTATTTATTTTACGTATTTTGACATCCTTCAAGTAAGGCGATTATTTCAAGTCCTCATGTCTGGGTATATTTTGATGACAAACAGGCATGGTCTCATGTGTGAACACCTCAGATATTGGTATAAAATTGTCTTAGAAACATGGAAACATAGAAAATAGGTGCAAGAGTAGGCCATTCAGCCCTTCGAACCTGCACCACCATTCAATATAAACATGGCTGATCATCCAACTCCGTATCCTGTACCTGCCACAAGGGCCACATCTAACTCCCTCTTAAATATAGCCAATGAACTGGCCTCAAATACCTTCTGTGGCAGAAAATTCCACAGATTCACCACTCTCCGTGTGAAAATTGTTTTTGTCATCTCAGTCCTAAAAGACTTCCCCCTTATCCTTAAACTGTGACCCCTTGTTCTGGACTTCCCCAACACCAAGAACAATCTTCCTGCATCTAGCCTGTCCAACCCCTTGAGAATTATGTAAGTTTCTATAAGATCCCCCCTCAAACTTCTAAATTCTAGCGAGTATAAGCTGAGTCTATCCTGTCTTTCTTCCAATGAAAGTCCTGACATCCCAGGAATCAGTCTGGTGAACCTTCTCTGTGCTCCCTCTATGGCAAGAATGTCTTTCCTCAGATTAGGAGAACAAAACTGTACGGAATACCCCAGGTGTGGTCTCACCAAGAACCCATACAACTGCAGTAGTACCTCCCTGCTCCTATACTCAAATCCTTTTGCTGACATACCATTTGTTTTCTTCATTGCCTGCTGCACCAGCATGCCTACTTTCATTGACTGGTGTACCATGACACCCAGGTCTCATTGCATCTCTCCTTTTCCTAATCGGTCACCATTCAAATAATAGTCTGCTATCCTGTTTTTGCCACCAAAGTGGATAACTTCACATTTAATCACATTATACTGCATCTGCCATGCATTTGCCCACTCACCCAACTTATCCAAGTCACCTTGCATCTTCGTAGCATCCTCCTCACAGCTAACACTGCCCCCCAGCTTTGTGTCATTTGCAAACTTGGAGATGTTGCATTCAATTCCCTCGTCCAGATCATTAATATATATTGTAAATAGCTGGGGTCCCAGCACTGAGCCTTGCGGTACCCCACTAGTCACTGCCTGCCATTCTGGAAAGGACCCGTTTACTCCTACTCTTTGCTTCCTGTCTGCCAGCCAGTTCTCTATCCACATCAATACTGAACCCCCAATACCATGTGCTTTATGTTTGCATACTAATCTCTTATGTGGGACCTTGTCGAAAGCCATCTGAAAGTCCAGATATAACACATCCACTGGTTCTCCTTTATCCACTCTACTAGTTACATCCTCGAAAAATTCTATAAGATTCGTCAGACATGATTTACCTTTCATAAATCCATGCTGACTTTGTCAGGACTTTCATATGAGGAAAGACTGGATAGACTCGGCTTGTACTCGCTAGAATTTAGAAGATTGAGGGGGGATCTTATAGAAATTTACAAAATGCTTAAGGGGTTGGACAGGCTAGATGCAGGAAGGTTGTTTCCAATGTTGGGGAGGTCCAGAACAAGGTGTCACAATTTAAGAATAAGGGGGAATTCCTTTGGGACCGAGATGAGTCAAAAAAGATTCACACAGAGAGTGGTGAGTCTCTGGAATGCTCTGCCACAGAAGGTAGTTGAGGCCAGTTCATTGGCTATATTTATGAGGAAGTTAGATGTGGCCCTTGTGGCTAAAGGGATCAGGGGGTATGGAGAGAAGGCAGGTACAGGATACTGATTTGTATGATCAGTCATCATCATATTGAATGGCGGTGCAGGCTCGAAGGGCCAAATGACCTACTCCTGCACCTATTTTCTATTTTTCTATAATTCTATGTGAAACGCCATTATGAAAGCTACATACCGCAAAGGATCACCATCATAATCTAGGAATTTCTATTGGTGGTATGGTGGTAAATTTGTTGCTTCAGTCTAACATCGTGTTGTTGAGGTAAAGCTTTGTTGTCCCTCCACTGTTCCAGTGGGTGTTCAACACCATGAAATCTGGTGGTCCTCGGTTGTGGATTTAATCCAGCTGCCGTCTCCAGCTCAGCAGCTCTTGGACTGAGGAACTCTTCCTCTGATATACTTTTGAGTCGCATCTCGAACCTCAATTTTCCAGTATCTCTGCTGTACTTTTGGCCATTGCCAATTTAGTGGCTAGTTCCAGCTGTTCTTTTTGTCTACTCAACTGCCTTTTTCATTCCTCAGCATCTCTCTTGCCGCATTTCTTGTTCTTCAGCCTTTCTCTTAAGCTGCATTTTTTGTTCTTCTGCCTCTCTCTTAAGCTGCATTTCTTGTTCATCAATCTCATGCATTTCCTCCATTACTTTAACTTTTAATGAAAGAGCAGCTATGTCAGCTTCAGCTTGCGCCTGAACTGATACCCTTGCGGACGAACTGGCTACAGAACCAGATTTATGTCTTGATCTTCATGCAGAGACATTTGAGATACTATCTATCGGTATTACTTTTTGTTCGATTTCGACACCTTGTTGCACTTTCGGCAACAGGGTCCATAAGCTCTTGGGCTTCAAGTAGCCAATCCTTCAAAACATTCACCAAATTCAGCGAAGAATTGCACCTTCTCTTCAAACCACTAGGTGTGTCTTTCAAGCTCCTCCCCATGCTGTCTGCCTTTCGTTAATGCCTCTTGCCTTTTTCTAACCTCGAGACGAAGACTTAGTAATTGTTCCTGATTAGATTGCACCATTGTCACATTTTCTGTGGATTTCATCAGTTTCTTCTGGCTCTTGATTTTCTTAGACACCATTCTCCACAACTTGTCTCTCTCCATCTGGAATTTTTCCAGATAGGTTTCTTCTATCTTCTTGGTTACCTTAGTTTGTCTCTTTGGATAACTTGGCTTCTCTCCGCCATCTTGTGGCTCTTCTGACTCACCTGCTCCATCTTGCTCCATTGATTAAACAGGTCTTGGCAGACTGCCAAATCTGCTAGTTGGGACAGACAGGACCTCTTCAGTTTGGTTCTGTCATTATTGATAAACATTCTGACGAGTGTTCTATATACACCTGAATCCAAATCAAAACTGGACTTTCAGAAAACATCCAATTATTCTCAAAGTATAGAAGTGACTTCAGTTCAGAAAGAATTTATCTTATCTCGACTTCAAAACATACCAAGGCCGGCACCTGGATTCCAGTTCTACCCACATTTTGGCCCCCTTCCAAAACTTAGAAGAACTGGCTTCTCACCCTCTCTAGACTTTGTCAGAGCATGTAATTTTACTTTAAAATATGACGTTTGTCGAACTTTCACAGCATCTCGTTAAGAAGCTGTTCTAGTTAAAATGTTCAGGCTTTCAAATTTACAGCTACTCACACTTTCGATCAGTGAAGTTTTCAATCTTCAGATAAGTCGTGTGGCTGTCCATTGACCTACTGGCAAGTAGGCTTATCCAATCTCTTTCTTCAGTTCCTCTCCTATGGAACCAGTCTGCAGTCCCACTTCTATGGAACCAATTCTTTAGGCAGTAATCGCTCTCCAGAGATTCAGCCCAATCTTCTGTCCCTCTTCTATGGGACTAATCTTCTACCTCCTTGCTGTAAGGTAGCTTTCGACTAGATGTAGTAATGCTGATAAGTGTGAGGTGCTACATCTCGGCAGGACAAATCAAATAGGACATACATGGTAAATGGAAGGGAATTGAGGAATGCTGTGGAACAGATGGATAGAGGAATAACTGTGCATAGTTCCCTGAAGGTGGAATCACATGTAGATAGGGTGGTAAAGAAAGCTTTTGGTGTGCTGGCCTTTATAAATCAGAGCATTGAATATAGGAGTAGGGAAGTAATGTTAAAATTGTACAAGGCATTGGTAAGACCAATTCTGGAGTATGGTGTACAATTTTGGTCACCTAATTATAGGAAGGATGTCAACAAAATAGAGAGAGTACAGAGGAGATTTACTAGAATGTTGCCTGGGTTCCAGCAACTAAGTTACAGAGAAAGGTTGAACAAGTTGGGTCTTTATTCTTTGGAGCACAGAAGGTTAAGGGGGGGACTTGATTGAGGTAATTAAAATAATGAAAGGGATAGACAGAGTTGATGTGGATAAGCTTTTCCCATTGAGGGTAGGAAAGATTCAAACAAGAGGGCATGACATGAGAATTAAGGGACAGAAGTTTAGGGGTAACATGAGGGGGAACTTCTTTACTCAGAGAGTGGTGACTGTGTGGAATGATCTTCCTGCAGAAGTGGTGGAGGCAGGATCGATTTTAACATTTAAAAGTAAAGTGGATAGGTGTATGGACGGGAAGGGAATGGAGGGGTATGGTCTGAGTGCAGGTAGATGGAACTAGGGGAAAATAAATGGTCAGCATGGACTGGAAGGGCCGAGAAGGCCTGTTTCCGTGCTGTAATTGTTATATGGTTATATGGTAGCTTTCGACTAGATGTAGTGAGAGATTTTTTTTATTGTTTCAAGGATTCCTCCTTCAAGTCACTATGATTAAAGACAGGGGTTAGGAGATTATCAAAATTAAATTATATTATATGAGCTCTCCATGAGACATTCAATGCTGTCGAAAGATAAATCTTCAAAACACAGTCTATTAATTAATAGCTTCTTTATTGTCGGAGTAAAAACAGTAACATTTTCATCCAAACTTATTCTTCTTTAAGTACATTTTGAACTTACTCGTGGTCAAACTCGTGCATGGTGGAAAGCTGTGACCTCTCCCCCATGCTTATTTTTTATTAAGGTAACTAGTTATAGTTATAAATGGAGCCAGGGTTTCGTCATAAATGCTATGTGCCTTTTCATGCCTTTTTTTAAAAATAATTTCAGGAAGATAATGCCTTTTAAACGATTAAGTGCCTTAATGGGCCCTTTTTTTGCCGTTTTAACGTGACTTACAAGAAAATTTACACCACCGGGGTGAAACCCAGCTGTAAGTGTGTGTTAAGCGGTGATTGGAGAGGGGTGCGTGGGAAAGGGTCCAGTCTTTGCAAACTGGAGTCATACTTTAAATAGGTGTGAAGTGGTGATTGGGGAGGAGCAGGTGGGGAAGGGTCCAGTCTTTTCAAGCTGTGAGTAGGTGTGAAGTGTTGGTTGGGGATGGGGTGTGGGGGTACCAGGGTTAAGTTTCTGTTTATCAAACCTGCAGCAGGACTCATTCAGATCATTGGTCAGCTGACAATTGTCCAAGGCGCGGGGGGTTTTCTCTTGCAGCATGTGATTTCTTGTAAGCCCTTCCACACTGAAGAAGAGTCATTTGCTGAGAATTTGCTCCTCAACTTCTCAGAGTACCTTTCTTTGGCAGCTCTGATTCCTCTTCTCAGCTTATACCTGGCTTGCTTGTAGATATCTGCATCCCTGCTCCTGTAGGATCTATCCCTGCAAGCGTCAAGATGCCCAAAGTTAAATCAACGCCTTGTAAAAACTCAACAATTTGGTGAGAGTGTACAGGAGTGATATATTCTCTACAGCCAACTGTGTGCTGTTTTGCAAAGCATGTGAGAAAGCAGTGAATCATGAGAAGAAATATTTCATCTCCCAGCATGTACAGACACAAGTCAGTGGCAGAGAATCTGAAGGTAGGAAATACGCAAGCTTGTCTCCTCACAACATTTACTTGCTGGCTCCAGTCGCAAATCTGAGTTTTCGAGTGATCTGTGCAACACATTTATTGATGCTGGAATTCCACTGTGGAAATTGGAAAACAAATCTCTCAGAGTTTTTTTAGGGAAATACACAGAGGAACATATACCAAGCGAGTCATCATTACGGAAACATTATGTTAAAAGCAACTTCAACATTGTTGTGTAGTAAATTAGAGATGAAGTTGCATGCAACAAAATATGGATACATTAGACGAGACAAATGATGCTGTGGGGAGATATGTTGCTAATGATGTCATAGGTACACTGGAGGCAGGTCACCCATCAAAGAAGTATTTCTTGACATCAGAAGTATTGGAGAAGTCAAAGAGCTCAACTATTTCTCAGTTGTTTACATCTTCACTTGCTGTTCTTTGTGCTTAAAGTTCCTGGCGATGTAGGTAAAGACATACAAGGAAAATGTGAGAGGGTGATTTTAGCTAACATAGATCTTGAAGAAATACAGAACATAGCTAAAGTACTCAAAGGTAGTTGTAATGCACAGGATATCGACATGAATGTATTGTTTGTAGCTTGTTTCCGGTATGCACCAGTGACCTAAGCTGGGTACAAATAAGTTTTTCACAACTGTAGCATATTCTGTCTGACAGGCAGCATAGTTTAACACCAGATAATTTGAAAAAATGCTGGTAGTTATGTGCAACCAGGCAACTTTGGTCATTTAATGTAGTATCCCTTTATAATTATCATTTTAAACCATATTTTGTTCATGGAAATACATGCCTATTTATACCTTTTTTGTGAATAAATGCTTTTTTGATGCCTTTTTTGTAATTTTATTATGCCTTTTTGCCTGCCTTTTTCAGAGATTTTTAGCACCTAACCATCCTGGCTCTAGTTATAACATACTGAGTTAAGCTAAATAGCGACTACAATCAGTAGTGGAACCTCTCCACCTCTTTTATATCCCCATTTATCATGTCTGAAGCATCAGAACCCAAGAATATTGATCTGCATCTTTTGCCCTTCTGCCAACCAGGTCTCTTCAATAGCTACAAGATCATTGTTACTTGTACTAGTTCAGGCTCTAAATTAATCTACTTTACCCGTAATAATCCTTGCATTGAAGTAAACACACTTCAACCCATCAACACCACCGTATTTATTAACCTGGCCCTTTAATTTACTTTGATTTTCTTTGATTTTGTACTTGTTGGTATTTCATGTGCCATCTTTGCTTTACTAATCTCCCATCATATCTTTATGAAATCAAATTTTTAGGCTGCATTATGCTCTCACATACATTTCCCTTTCATGCTTCCCTTCCTTGTATGTAACTTCGAGACTCACAATGCATATTTAAATATGTTGGGTTACACAAAAAGCTGGAGAAACTCAGCGGGTGCAGCAGCATCTAAGGAGCGAAGGAGATAGGTGACGTTTCGGGTCGAGACCCTTCTTTAGACTCGATAGGTGACCCTTCTTCAGACTCCACTCTACTTTAAATATGTTGACCTCCTTTGAACTTGCAAACTGTAGCAGAGATGCAGCAGAAGTTCACAGTGGGCATGATCCTTATGATAATTGCAATATATTCTCCCATCAGATTTCAGGAGGCTGCTTCTGCCATTAAACTACGATTGTGGTATGAAAGCACAATGATTAAAAACATTCCACCTCAGCTGGCTCAACTACATCTTGTGTCACTCACTTCTCTCTGTCATAACCCTATCATAGGTATTCTGCTTATTCCCTCCACCTTTTTCTGCAACTTAAGTCTAGGTTTCAAGGTCAGTTTATTGTCATGTTCCTAATTCTGATAGAAGTTTATCAACCTGACACATTAACTTTGTTTTCCTCTCCACAAACATTGCCTGATTTGTTCAGTTTATCCAGCATTTTGGCCAGCATGATCCAGCATTAAAGAATGAATCAACTGGGCTTATATTCACTGCAATTTAGAAGGATGACAGGGGGCCTTATAGAATCATGTACAATTCTTAATGGATTAGACAGGCTAGATGCAGGAAAAATGTTCCCAATGTTGGGGGAGTCCAGAACCAATTAATTGGATGTTTTCAAGGGAGAGTTGGATCTGGCTCTTAGCGCTAATGGAATTGAGGGATATGGGGACAAAGCAGGAATGGGGTACTGATTTTGGATGATCAGCCATGATCATATTGAATGCTGCTTTGAAGGGTCAAATGGCCTACTCCTGCACCTATTTTCTATGTTTCTATGTTTTTTTATTTTATGTTCTTTAAAAAAAAATCTTGATGATATTCCCAACTCTGCATTTTCCAGGTCTTACTTCTATTTGTTGGGTATAACCTTGCTGTATTCATTCCAGGCCAGGATGCAACATTTGGCTACCAGGCACTTCCTGAAATGTCTTTGATGAGGAATCGTAAAATTAATTAAAGAGCAACCAAGACCAGATGTAACTTCTAAATATATGACTCAGAGTCCAAAGTTAAACATGTATAAAATAATAATAATATGCTTATTTTAATCATTGTGCCTTCATACCACAATAGTAGTTTAATAGCAGAAGCAGCTTCCTGCAATCACTTTGAAGAGAGAATGTCTTTTAATTATCATAAGTACAGCTCATTTAAAAATGATGAGCTTGTCAGAACAAAAAGAATAAAGGGCATTATATAAAAGAAGGGAATCATTTATTACATTTTCCTCTTTGTCAATTTAGAAATATGATACCGTGATGCAAAAATCCGTACATGAATGCCAAATAAACATTTTCAACTGCAAAACCATGTGATATGTTGGAAATTATTTCAGTTTGCCTCGTTGAATTAACAATACATAACATAAATCAGAATTGATACTGTAGGGGAGAGACACAATGAGTAGTGAGCATTGTTTGGGTATCTGGAACAAACCACTTGCCTAGTATCGTAACAAGTCAACTTAAGGGGCTGTCCCACTGCAGCGGCCAAATCCGCGAGTTTGCCCTTGAATCATACTCGCAGCATGGTCAACAGGAGGTCCGAGGAGGTCTTTGTAACTCTCCTTCATGCTCATGAGTAGTCCCCACGTTCTCGAGGCCTCAGCTAGGTTGCAGCGTATTTTTCAACATGTTGAAAAATGCCCGCGAGTAAAAAAAGGTCGCCAAGGAAAAAATCGATATTCTTTTTACTAATTGATATTCTATTCGGTGTCCAATTCGGTGTCCAATATTCCCGAAGCTAGTCTTCAACATAGTCGAAGGAGGTCTTCTACACAGTCGAAGGAGATCTTCAACATGACATTTTTTTCAAACTCTCCCAAACTCTTCTAAAATCACCAATTAGGCCAATAATGACAACCATTAGAAGATAAAAAAAAGTAAAAGCAGAATTAATAAGTATAATTAGGGAGTAATATTAAGGAGGGAAAAAAAAGAGTGTGTAGTGTAGGAAGTGTGTAGTGTAGGCAGATGGTGGTTTACACCGAAGATAGACACAAAATGGTGCACTGTAACTCAGCGGGACAGGCAACATCTCTGGAAAAAAGGAATGGGTGACGTTTCGGGTCGAGGCCCTTCTTCAGACCGAGATTCTGAGGAGAGGGAGACACAGATAAGGAAGGGTAAGGTGGAAAATGAGACATCAAAGGGGTGCTGTTCAATGAACATGTAGAATAGACTATTGTTAGCTAGGAGAAGGAGTTTGGTCCACTGTTGCATTTGTTGAACTGCGGTAGTCATTTAAGAATGTTAACTCTGCTTCTGAAATAGTTCCATTGGTGCCATTGCTTGTACATTGTGTGTTTATACAGCACAGCATGAATTATCACCTTCTGTATTTTATAATCTGCTTTGTAAAACATCAGGGAAGTTCAAGGAGTAAGTCCATGATGTCCAGAATAAATATTGCTCTGAGAAAGAATGTTTATTGTGCATCATTTAGCACCATTTTATGATCCTTTTTATATCAATATCTGTTTTTGCCCACTTTTCAAATTTCTAGTGTTCAGAAAATTAGGTCCTGTTTCAAATTATAAATGGCACATTTTGAATATTATGACAAATATGGTTTATGTTATTGAAGCAAAATAGTCTAATCGGTAAATACACTTTAATTTCAGTGAGTGACTTTACATTTGTATTTTTCTGTGTAAATGTGAGGGAACAGTTGAGTTTATAAAATGTCAAAGGAAAGCAGGGCGCACAGTCAACTTATTCAATTTCCCCCATTTAAGTTATTTTGGTAAAATGTTAAACCGACACTAGCCTGAATCAACAAATTAATCCCAACAGGCCACAAGCAGATTATTACACAGGTGGGAATGAGAGTAGCACCCTTCTCTTGTGCAGTTCTACCTTGGGTGAAATGTTGTTGAATTTCAATGGGCAATGTTATGGGTGGTTTTTGGATGATGTCCTCCAATAGTTCTGGATATTGGAAGATCCAGCCATTTAATGGCAGTGGAAGTCAGGTTGATTGGATGACTGACAACAGTAAAGCCATTGGCAGAGAGATTAGTGTAAAGAGATGAATATTGCCTTCCCATGAGGGAACACCATCATTATGGTACTGGACATGGAACCATTGACACTCCCCAGGGTAAGTACTTCAGTGACCTCTGTTAGAAAGAAGAGCATTGGCCTGTTGTGAGCCCTTGTGTGTTTTTACCAAAAGTGTAACCCACAACATGATGGCAGTAGTCTGAACTTTCTCCACAACACTCATAGAGAGGCCGCAATGGAAACTGTGCAATTAGCCATCATGGTTCATTCGATAGGTATACAAAATTAATTGGCCATCATTTTGCTCCAGGCACTGAAATGCTACAACCTTCCCTCACACCTTTAAGATGTATTGGTAGATTAATCATTATGTAAAAAATCTCTTAGTGTGTGGTATACATTGGGGAAAAATCAAAAGGGAATTGATGGATGTGAGAAAGCAAAAAATGGACAGCTACAGACAAATAAGCAGAAAAACAATTAAACTTATGAGATTTGCTCAATTGGAGGGCTAGCATGAACCTCATGGATCAAATGGCATCTGTCTGTGTCATTGTGAGTATGTAAGTAAGCAAGGTCTGCACACTTAATTTTTGATTCTTTAATGTTCCTTTGCAGGGAACCCAGGATTTCTAGCAGGCTTCCAGTGAGCAAGCAAGCAGCATGCTACCTACATTCTTAAGGTTAGACATGAAGAAATTACATGTTGTGATCCTTACACCTGTTTTGGGAAACTGTAAAATATAACCCCGATTATCTTGAAAAGAAATATAATTTGAGTTTGGCTATTCTGTGCCGTTGATTAAATTTTAAGGAATTGATATTGTATTTTCCTGGCTCCATCTTGAATAACTAAAACATTTCCACTGCATGTTTTAAGTTATTTGTGTACCACACCAGTACATTCTTGGTAATGTCAGCATTTATTATCTATCCTACTTTGCCCTTGAACTATGGAGGAAGTTAAATATTGATTACAGTGGTGGACCCCACATCATCTATCAGTCAAACAAGCTAAGGACTACATAGCAGTGAGTTTTTAAAGCAACCTGGTGGTGATCACTATTACTGTTATTTATTATTTTGGACAAAATAAAATTGTATTTCAATTTTTACAACATTTACAGTCACAATGCTGGATCAATAGTCTAAAATTCTGGCCCTTAATTCAAGCTCTTATTCACTATGCTACATGTTTATAATAGCAACATAGTTACAATAGTTACACGAATTACACTTGGAATGTCATAGAGTCATATAGCACGGAAACAGACCTTTCAGCTTAACTTGCCCATGCCAACCAAAATGCCCCATCTACACTAGTCCCACCTGTCCATGTACAGTCCCTAACCCTCTTTGCTATCCAACTGTCTTTTAAATGTTGTTATGGTACCTGCTTCAACTATCTCCTCTGGCAGCTCATTATATATGTCCATCACCCTCTGGGTGAAAAAGGTGCCTCTCATGTTCCTATTAAATCTTTCCCCTCCCACCTTAAACCTATGTCCTTTGGTTCTTGATTCCCATTATCTAGGTAAAAGACTGCGTATTCACCCTATCAGTTCCCCTCTTGATCTATAAGATCACCTCTCAGTCTTCTGCGCTCCAAGGAATAAAGCCCTAGCCTACCCAACCTCTTTCTACAGCTCAGACCCTCAATTACTGGCAACATCCTCATGAATCTTCTCTGCACTCTTTCAAGCTTAACAACATCAATCCTATAGCAAGGCGACCAAATCTGAGCACAATACTCTAAATGCGGCCTCACCAGCATCTTATACAACTGTAACATAACATCCCATCTTCTGTACTCAAACCCTGACTGAAGAAGTTCAATTTACCAAAAGCCATCTTGACCATCTTCCTGTGACACCACTTCAAGGAACTATGTACCTGCACTCCTAGATCGCTCTGTTCTATGACACTCCCCAGATCCGTGCCATTCACTGTGTAGGTCCTGGCCTGGTTTGACTTCTCAAATGCAGCACCTCACCCTTATCTGTATTAAACTCCATTAACCCACTTGCCCAATTGACCGAGATTCTGCTGTAATTTTTGATAATCATCGTTACTAACTATGATCCTTATGTATTAAAGCAGGTTCACAACCCTCCTCAGTACCATCTTTGGACTATTGTCAACTGAATAAATCATTTAATTTACGGAAGTTGTCTCCTTTAGGATGCTATCGTTAGCCAGAACAGCAAAAAAGTGGCCTCATTTTCAAAAATGCTTCAGAATTAAAAAGATTGGAGACAGGACTGTATTGGAATTTGGATTGTAAAAGTAAATCAGCAGTCTGTATTTGTTTTCATCTGTTTAATGGCTTCACATGTGAATCTTTTGGTCTTTCTAAATAGAAAATGCATGAACGCGTTTTGGTAAATGTGGTGCAGCGATATAATGTTACTATCATGGTGCTCTTAAATGCAATTGTAAACATAACCCGGAGAATAGTAAGATTGAACGAGAACTTACCAGTTCGAAGGTTGATCTTTATTTTATGAGGAGTCGAAGTGAGGGATTTTGTGAAGAGCCCGCCGGCGCGCATGCTCGACATACTTCAAAGTAGCGGCGTGGAATCACAGAACCAACAATAGAAATGACTTCGCATAGTTTGATTGAATTGACTAAGATTACCAGATGAAGGTGATTGAGGGTTGGGCGAGGAGGGCACGAAATCCCTCACTTCGACTCCTCATAAAATAAAGATCAACCTTCGAACTGGTAAGTTCTCGTTCAATCTTACTATTTCATTTCGGAGTCACGTGAGTGACTTCGTGAAGACTTCAAAGCTTCTGTGATTACACGCCCTGGACCACGTCCATGCTGACACACCACTACCAGGGATGGATGGGAGGAACAAACTTGCTCAATAGTTCATACTGCAAAACAAGAGCATATTTATTAATAACAAATCAAAAACCCCTCATGCGGGGACATCTCCACGTTCTTGACCTGCATTCAGCACGGCTTCTGCGAACTGTAGAGGAGCAGCAACAGGCTTGTTATAAAAACGCTGGAACACAGCTTCATTCGCCCATCCTGCTGTGGCGAGAATTTGGTCCATGGGCACCTCCATGACCCTCGCCGCTGACGTCGATGCAGCCCTGGTGGAATGAGACTTGAACACATTAATGTCGATACCTGACTTACCCAAGACGACTCGAAGCCACCTGGATATCGTCTGGACTGTCACTCGATGATGAGGTCTCTTATGAGTGACAAGCAGGTATCTCTCCATTCCTCTGATGCGTGCCGTCACCTTGACATAGTGGCGGATATGTGAGGCTAAACATAGCCTAGCATCTGCGGGGTATGCCGGGAACTTCAGCTGCAGCCCTGTGCACCCAGGTCTATGCTGCTTTAGTAGCTCGTCAATGAAAAAGACTACTTCTGTAGGGGTAGATGTCATTCTGTCGACACGAAGTTTGTGTAGTGTCTGTACCCTCTGAGCTGAAGTCAGCGCTAGTAACATCACCAGCTTCATGGTGAGTTGGTCCAGTTGGAGCCCTTCCATGGGAGACCACGTCCTGAGCAGGGTTAATATGTCCCTGACATCCCAGGTGATATTATAGCGTGGTGTAGGCGGATTCATATTGAATATACCCCGCATGAGTCTGGACACTAGCCTGTTGGATCCTACCCCAATCTTGAGGTAGAATGATAGCGCACTTCTGGCGCTGTTGATGGCACTGTAACTTAAGTGTTCATCATGGTGCAACCCCGCGAGGAATTCCAGGACGTCGGTTATTGTCACGTCATCGTACGTGATGCGAGAGCGGCTGCAGTAGGCTTCCCACTTCTTAATATGCGAGCGGTATCTTCGCCTTGTGGACTCTCGACACGACGCCCCGATGGTATCCATGGTCCGAGCCGAGAGGCCGTATTGGACTAACGGCCTGTTCAGAACCTGCAAGCCAACAAATTTAAATAGCCATGGCAGGGATGTGGCTCCCCTGAGACAGGGTGAGTAACCAATTGTGGGCAACCCTTCAAAAGGACCCAAGGTTCGTTGAGCATGTCAAAGACCACCGGATACCAAGGCTGTGTGGGCCAGTCGGGTATAATAAGGATGCCCTTGGCAGCATCTGCCTGAATCTTACGCAATACCCGACTGATGAGGCAAAACGGAGGGAAGGCATAGAAAAACCAATTCCCCCAGTCCAGCGAGAATGCATCTAGCGCTATTGCCCCAGGATCTGGTTCCCATGAAACGTAGGCTGGTACCTGATGGTTCAACCGTGACGCAAAAAGGTCAATGTCCGGTTTACCAAATTTGGCTGTGACTTTAGAAAAAATCTCAGGATGCAACATCCATTCAATGTTGTCATTAAATTTGCGTGACCTGGTGTCCGCCACAGTATTAAGCTCACCTGGCAAATAGGTAGCTGAAATCCAAATGTCTCTTTGAACACACCAGAGCCAAATTGAGTTAGCCAATTTGTCACACGAAACTGACCTGGTACCACCCATATGGTTTAAATATGCCACAGCTGTGGTGTTGTCTATTTGGAGACGGACGTGTGCTCCAACAAGCTTGGAACAATATGCACGAAGTCCGTGGAATGCTGCCAGCAACTCCAAATAGTTAATCCCTTGAGTCAACAACATCGATGCCTCAAGGGTGTCCCATCTGCCCCCACAACTAGAGCAATTATCAGTAGCTCCCCAGCCATTGGAGCGTGCATCAGTCTGTAAATATACCACCGGATTAGCCTCCCTGACAGGCTTAAATGAGTTGCTAATGTGACACACCCACCATTGCAACTCAGTTATCGCTTCGGACGGCAGCTGCATTGATCGATCGTAATGACCAGCGTTCCGTTTTAACGCAGTAATTTTAGCTCTTTGCAAATTCTGATAATGCAAAGGTCCATATCGTGCTGCCGGAAACAAAGCCACTAGCTTGCCAATTACTGTGGCTGTATGCCGAATCGATGGTATATTGGTGCCAATTAAATCTCTGCACACCTTAGTGACTTCCTCAATTTTGTTAATTGGTATAGTTATCCTCATGCTCATTGAGTTCACCGTGAACCCTAGGTAATTAATTACCTGGGCAGGGCAGAACTTCGATTTCTCTGGATGGACAATGAATCCTAATTGTTGAAATATATTGACAGCAGCTGCAACACCCTGTTCAGCCAATTGTAGGGTGTGGCCCACAATAAAGACATCATCTAAATAGGCCATAACTATATGATGTCGTTGTCTCAAATAAGCCATGATTGGCTTCACCAATTTAGTGAACAATCTAGGGGCTGTAGTGAGCCCATTAGGCAAAGCCTTATACTGCCAAAGTTGCCCCATCCAGATAAATTTCAAAAAACTTCTATCATATTTCTGGATGGATACTGAATAATATGCATCCCTCAAATCAATGCATGCCATAAAGCAGCCATGAGAAATCAATGATTTGGCTGTTTCAAACGTATCCATTTTAAAATGAGTATATGTTACAAACGTATTCAAACGGGTTAGATCAATAATGACACGACAGCCTCCATCCTTCTTAGGTCTAGTAAATATGTTCGAAACAAATTCAATTGGCTCATGCACCGTTTTCTCAATCACACCCTTCTGTTCCAGACTTAAAATTTCCTTATAACCTGCTGCCTGTTCTGCAGCAGACAATTTGAACGTACGACCAGGCATGTGCTGGGATGGAGGAATGTCGCCATTAATAAACTCAATTTTATGCCCCTGAATATTCCGCAACACATACTCATCACCAGTAAAATTACCCCATGCATCCAAAAACAACCGTAAACGACCACCAACATGGGAAGTTAAACAGAGAGAAAAAAGAGAACCAGACCCCCTCACCTCCGTGGTTACCGGCGGTCCTTGACATGTGTGGGTGGCCGTGGAGGTGCTGGGTTGGCTTGAGGGCGCGGCGTCTTCGATTTCCACAAAGGTCTCTGCCGACCCTGTCCTAAAAAAGACCCTTGGTGCTGGTTCTGGTGCTGTTGTCGTTGTGGAGCTAGAGGGCGAGTCCTCGTCGAGGCACTGGCCGACCCTCGTGAGCGAATGTATGGAGCTTTTGAGCCTGACGGTGTGGGGGCACTCTGAGAGCGCATGATCCCCACCGTTTTGGCTTGTTCGTCAAGCTCTTTGACTCTCTTCGAGAGGTCCTCACCAAAGAGCTGACGGGGCGGCGGCAGCGGTGGTTTGCACAATCCTGCAAACTTCGGGTTGAGTGCTGGGCGGATGCTGTTTTTGCGAAACCCGTTGATTTCGTGCTGGGTCGCGCACAATAAGGCCAGAGCATCTTCCTGGTCCAAATTCAGTTCGTCCCCGTCCACCGACCGCGCAAAGGCAGTAATACCGGCCGTGAGGAGTTTCAGGATCCACAGCAATTTTAGCTCCTGTTGACGGATAGCCGCACTGATGTTGCCCCATATTGGCGTATTGACCACAGGCACGTTGAGGGAGTTGCAGTTTGATGGAGCCTTGTGACGGCTCATAGCCTGGATGAGGACTTCTTCCTGCAGCACCTGATTATTAAGAAAGTTCACTGTGGCTGCCAGCTTTGTATTTAGAGGAAGACCAGCCGTATGTGGGGCCGCGAATTTGGTCGCCACATCCAAGAGTTCCTCCGCTGGCACCTCCAACGGAGGTGGTACGGGATCCACCAGAACCTCCTCCTCCTGCTGCTCCAGGCTGATAGTAGATGTTGGTGAAGACGCCCTGTGTCTGTTGCTGCCCTGCTGTTGTTGACGTTGAAGCAGGAGCTCCAGCAGCCGCTCCATACGGTCAATACGCCCTTCACCCTGAACACTCAGGTGGTTGGAGTCCTCCGGCTCTGAAAAGAAAACCGGGCTCCTATCATCGGCCCGCACCTCATCGAGGCCCTGCCGGTGCCGGTAGTTGTCGCTAACAGCCGCCGAGGCGAAACTGCGCGATTCCTGCGCGGGCGTGTTCAACCGCCTCCGTTTAGCGGGAGCTGAAGCCGCTGCCACTAAGGGCACTTGCGGCGAGGTGTCGGCACCAGCCGAAGCATGGCTGCCTGGGGCCCGCGCAGTCTTGCCGGCTGCCCACATCGTGGACGTTGCCGACGCATGGTCTAGCCCACCCATCCATGGGGGGCTCGGCGACCGTGACGAGACCCGACTCAACCGACCCGTCCCGGCGTCGAGAGTCGGGGTGTGCCGGCTGGACCTCACAGCCGCCCCGGGTCTCGCCCTGGAACCTGACCGCTCCTCCGCGATAGGCAATGCCTTAGCCCTAACAGGGTTAGGCTTCTGGGCTCCTGCCCTCCCCCTTCTCGGAGGGCTGAGTGGAACAGGCTGCGAGCCCGCTGACGACCTGACTGCCATGGCAGGGTCCCCCTGCTCTGGCGGCACACCACACTCCTCCTCGTCGAACTCCTCCGAGCTGTGGTGTGCTGGCGGATCTGGACCTGTAATCACAGGGCTTACCGACATCTCCGCCTGAGTCCCGGCCTGCGCTGCAGGTACTGCCGATGGTAAAGGCCCCGGAACTGTTGACCGGCAAACTCGTCCTGACGTCCTCCGGCCCTTCGAACTCCCATCCATGTCCTTGCTGCAAGACATAATCAGACAACAAGGACCACCAACTAAAGGTAGAATACTTACCTCCGTGGCCCCTTATGAAGGGCTGGCGAGGAGCGCGCTCCACCGCCAGCCGTCGCAGCAACGCGTTACGACGATATGTCGAGCATGCGCGCCGGCGGGCTCTTCACGAAGTCACTCACGTGACTCCGAAATGAAATATTATGTTCTCTGCCAGATTTTGGGCATCATGTCTGAGGATGGATGTGCTGGCTCTGGAGACGAGAGAATGATACAAGGAATGAGTGCGTTAACATATGATGAGCATTTGTCAGCACTGGGCCTGTAATTGCTGGAGTTTAGAAGAGTGATGGAGGACCTCATTGAAACATACCAATTAGTGAAAGGCTTGGATAGAGTGGATGTGGATAGGATGTTTCCACTAGTAGGAGAGTCTAGGACTAGAGGTCATAACCTCAGAATTAAAGGACGTTCCTTTAGGAAGGAGTTGAGGAGGGATTTATTTTGTCAGAGAGTGGTGAATCTGTGGAACTTTTTGCCACATATGGCTGTGGAGGCCAAGTGAATGGATATGTTTAAGGCAGATATAGATAGATTCTTGATTAGTACGGGTGTCAGGGGTTATGTGAAGGCAGGAATATTGGGTTAGGGGAAGAGATAGATCAGCCATCTCGCTTATGACATTATGATTCCACAAAACAGGTAAAGATTGGTAAAAACAGGTAAAGCCATGGCAAACAGTATTCCACCAAGTTTAAAATTAGTGCCAAAAAATGCAAGAAATGGAAACTAATGAGCCTATACATGTCACAGTAAAGTCTAAATGAAGACTGAGTGGTAGAGGGAAGAAGGTTGTGGAAAAATGGAGTAGGCAGATAGATGACAGGAGAGGGTCGAGGACAAGGTTTTTAGGTAGATGATCAGGGAGCAGGGAGTTTGCAGCCTGAGAAGAAATTTAGTAATGAGGAAAATGGAATTGGGGAGGAAACAAAGGTCAATAAAAAGGTTGAAGCTAGGAATCAGAAAATTATACCTTAAGCTGCCTGGGCAAGGCCAGCAGCAAAATCATGGATGAGTCACATCTTGGTCACTCCCTCGTCTCCCCTCTCCCATCAGGCAAAAGGGATAGGAGTGTGAAAACACACACCACCTGATTCAGGGACAGTTTCTTCCCAGCTGTTATCAGGCAACTGAATCATCCTACCACAACCAGAGAGCAGTGCTGAACTACTATCTACCTCTTTGATGACGCTCGGACTATCCTTGATCGGACGTTGATGGCTTTAACTTTGCACCAAACGTTATTTCCTTATCATGTATCTATGCACTGTAAATGGATCAGTTGTAATCATGTATTGTCTTTCTGTTGACTGGATAGCATGCAAACAAAATAAATAAATGACCTCCCCTTGGAATAAAGGGGAGATAACCATATAACCATATAACAATTACAGCACGGAAACAGGCCATCTCGGCCCTTCAAGTCCGTGCCGAACAACTTTTTTCCCTTAGCCCCACCTGCCTGCACTCATACCATAACCCTCCGTACCCTTCTCATCCATATGCCTATCCAATTTATTTTTAAATGATACCAACGAACCTGCCGCCACCACTTCCACTGGAAGCTCATTCCACACCGCTACCACTCTCTGAGTAAAGAAGTTCCCCCTCATGTTACCCCTAAACCTCTGTCCCTTAATTCTAAAGTCATGTCTTCTTGTTTGAATCTTCCCTATTCTCAAAGGGAAAAGCTTGTCCACATTAACTCTGTCTATCCCTCTCATCATTTAAAAGACCTCTATCAAGTCCCCCCTTAACCTTCTGCGCTCCAGAGAATAAAGACCTAACTTATTCAACCTATCTCTGTAACTTAGCTGTTGAAACCCAGGCAACATTCTAGTAAATCTCCTCTGTACCCTCTCTATTTTGTTGACATCCTTCCTATAATTGGGCGACCAAAATTGTACACCATACTCCAGATTTGGTCTCACCAACGCCTTGTACAATTTTAACATTACATCCCAGCTTCTATACTCAATGCTCTGATTTATAAAGGCTAGCATACCAAAAGCTTTCTTTACCACCCTATCTATATGAGATTCTACCTTCAAGGAACTATGCATGGTTATTCCCAGATCCCTCTGTTCAACTGTCTTCTTCAATTCCCTACCGTTTACCATGTACGTCCTATTTTGATTTGTCCTGCCAAGGTGTAGCACCTCACATTTATCAGCATTAAACTCCATCTGCCATCTTTCAGCCCATTTTTCCAACTGGCCTAAATCACTCTGTAGACTTTGGAAATCCTCTTCATTATCCACAACACCCCCTATCTTGGTATCATCTGCATACTTACTAATCCAATTTACCACCCCTTCATCCAGATCATTGATGTACATGACAAACAACAAAGGACCCAACACAGATCCCTGAGGCACCCCACTAGTCACCTGCCTCCAACCCGACAAACAGCCATCCACCATTACCCTCTGGCTTCTCCCATTCAGCCACTGTTGAATCCATCTTGCTATTCCTGCATTTATACCCAACAGTTGAACCTTCTTAACCAACCTTCCATGAGGAACCTTGTCAAAGGCCTTACTGAAGTCCATATAGACAAAATCCACTGCTTTACCCTCGTCAATTTCCCTAGTAACCTCTTCAAAAAATTCAAGAAGATTAGTCAAACATGACCTTCCAGGCATAAATCCATGTTGACTGTTCCTAATTAGATCCTCTTTATCCAGATACTTATATATATTATCTCTAAGTATCTTTTCCATTAATTTGCCCACCACTGAAGTCAAACTAACCGGTCTATAATTGCTAGGTTTACTTTTAGAACCCTTTTTAAACATTGGAACAACATGCGCAGTACGCCAATCCTCGGGGACTATTGCCGTTTCTAATGACATTTGAAATATTTCTGTCATAGCCCCGGCTATTTCTACACTAACTTCCCTCAATGTCCTAGGGAATATCCTGTCAGGACCTGGAGACTTATCCTCTTTTATATTTTTCAAAAGTGCCAGTACTTCTTTTACTTTGAAACTCATAGTATCCATAGCTACTCTACTAGTTTCCCTTACCTCACATAATTCAATATCCTTCTCCTTGGTGAATACCGAAGAAAAGAAATTGTTCAATATCTCCCCCATCTCTTTTGGCTCTGCAGATAGCTGTCCACTCGGTCTCTCCAATGGACCAATTTTATCCCTTGTTATCCTTTTGCTATTAACATAGCTGTAGAAACCCTTTGGATTTACTTTCACCTTACTTGCCAAAGCAACCTCATATCTTCTTTTAGCTTTTCTAATTTCTTTCTTTAGATTCTTTTTACATTCCTTATACTCCTCAAGCACCTCATTTACTTCATGCTGCCTATAATTATTGAAGATCTTCCTCTTTTTCCGAACAAGATGTCCAATTTCCCTTGAAAACCAGGGCTCTTTCCATTTTTTACTGGTTCCTTTCAACCGAACAGGAACATAAAGATTTTGTACTCTTAAAATTTCCCCTTTAAATGTCCTCCATTTCTCCTCTACATCTTTCCCATCAAACAAAATGTCCCAGTTCACTCCTTTTAAATCATCTCGCATCTCGTTAAAGTTAGCCTTTCTCCAATCAAAAATCTCAACCCTAGGCCCAGTTCTGTCCTTCTCCATAATTATATTGAAACTAATGGTATTGTGATCACTGGACCCGAAGTGCTCCCCTACGCATACCTCCCCCACCTGTCCCGTCTCATTTCCTAACAGGAGGTCCAGCACTGCCCCTCCTCTAGTAGGCACCTCTATGTATTGCTGCAAAAAACTATCCTGCACACATTTTACAAACTCCAAACCATCCAGCCCATTTACAGAATGTGTTTCCCAGTCTATGTGTGGAAAGTTGAAATCTCCCACAATCACTACCTTGTGCTTACTACTAATATCTGCAATCTCTTTACATATTTGCTCTTCCAATTCTCGTTCCCCATTTGGCGGTCTATAATATACCCTTATAAGTGTTGCTACACCTTTCCCACTTCTAAGTTCCACCCAAATAGCCTCCCTAGATGAGCCCTCCAATCTATCCTGCCAAAGCACTGCTGTAATATCTTCCCTGACTAGCAATGCAACACCTCCACCTCGTGCCCCTCCAATTCTATCACACCTGAAGCAACGAAATCCTGGAATATTTAGTTTCCAATCACAGCCCTCCTGCAACCATGTTTCACTGATCGCCACAACATCATACTTCCAGGTGTCTATCCAGACTCTAAGCTCATCCACCTTTCTTACAATGCTCCTAGCATTAAAATATGCACATTTAAGAAACCCCCCATCTCTTATTCTCTGTTTATTTCCTTTTTTTCCTTTCTCCTCTTGTGTCCGAGTGCTTCCCTATTCTGCTTCCTGCCTCCCATTCTGTCTACTAGCTTTTGCTATTTGCATCCCTCGCCCCAACCATTCCAGTTTAAAGTCTCCCCAGTGGCCTTTGCAAATTTCCCCGCCAGGATATTGGTCCCCCTCGGGTTCAAGTGCAACCCATCCTTTCTGTACAGGTCCCACCTACCCCAAAGATCATTTAAGACTGAGGTGAGAAGAAGCTTTTTCACCCAGAGAGTTGTGAATTTATGGAATTCCCTGCCACAGAGGGCATTGGAGGCCAAATCACTGGATGGATTTAAGAGAGAGTTAGATAGAGCTCTAGGGGCTAGTGCAATCAAGGGATATGGGGAGAAGGCAGGCACGGGTTATTGATAAGGGACGATCAGCCATGATCACAGTGAATGACGGTGCTGGCTTGAAAGGCCGAATAGCCTCCTCCTGCACCTATTTTCTATGTTTCTATGGTTCTAAAAGCTCTCTCTATTTTGTTGACATCCTTCCTATAATTAGGCAACCAAAATTGTACACCATACTCCAGAATTGGTCTTACCAATGCATTGTACAATTATAACATTACTTCCCTACTCATATTCAATGCTCTGATTTATAAAGGCCAGCACACCAAAAGCTTTATTTACCACCCTAACTACATGCGATTCCACCTTCAGGGAACTATGCACAGTTATTCCTAGATCCCTCTTGTAAATAAGCAATTTACAAACTCTAAAAGTGTTCAACACATTTTAATGATAGCACAAGGTATTACATACATCCTCAAATACTGGCTACATTCTTCTAGTGAACCGTATCCAGGAAGGGGAAGGCGTTATGATTGATGTTAACTAGGCGGGGTTAATGGTACTGAGGTAACTATGTTATTGGTTGCATGCAAAACCATCTACATCCTTCCCCTTAGAAAATTTAAAAGAAACAGACCGTTGTCACTACAACAGAATTAAACAGAATTAAACAGAATCGCCATAACGAACAGGTGGCTTGCTGATCCGGCCCGAGCGCGTACGGATGCCTCCCCCTTCCCCCGGAGGAGCAGAAAAAACAGGGGGACCCGAGACAGCAGGGGAACCAGGGAAGGGCGGTGGGGTTGGAGGAACAGGAGAGGGAGAACCGCGACCGCCAACAGGTGACCCGCGCAGAGGGGAACCGGGCGCTCGATATGGGGACCGAGGCATGCAGGGAACGCTGGCTGGGACAGGAGCCGGCTGCTGGTATGAGAGCGGCGGGGCATAGGGGCCCGGGGCCTGCGGCTTCGGCTCATTAACCGCAAGCAGGTGTTGTCGGCTTCTACGGTAGATGGTTCCCTCATAGTCGACCAGATACGAACGAGGTGAGTCGGCCACCCCAACCACAGTAGCCAGACGGGAATGACCACTGGCGGTTTGCAATCGAACAACCTGTCCAGGCAACAGAGGATCGAGCGGTCTGCACGACCGATCGTGGGAACGCCGCTGGCTGTCATGTTTCTCTTGAATGCGCCTCTGCACAGAGGCAGGCTCCAGCACCCGAGGTTTCAGCTGGCGCTGGGCAATCGGGATGGTAGATCTGGTTGTTCTGGACATCAGACGCTGAGCAGGGGACCCCATGGCCGGATCTCTGGAAACATTCCTGAGGCTCAGGAGATCCAAATACAAATCAGAGTTAGACAGTCTCGCTTGTTCCATCAGAAGCTTGGCGCTGCGGACGGCCCGTTCAGCAAGGCCGTTGCTCTGTGGGTACTCCGGGCTGCTGGTGAAATGCACAAAATTCCATTTGTCAGCAAAACTTTTGAACTCACGGCTGGTAAACTGCCTGCCATTGTCAGTCTGCAGCCTGACAGGGGACCCAAACGTGGAGAAGTGTTTCCGCAGCTTCCGGATCACCATCTCCGACGTGAGGGATGTCAGCAAATCCACCTCGAACCAGTTTGAGTATGAGTCGACCAGGACAAGGTAGTGGTTACCACGCCACTCGAAGATGTCGGCAGCCAGCGAGGACCAGGCCAAGGCAGGAGCGGGCTGTTGCAGCAGGGGCTGTCGCTGCTGATGTGGAGCAAGACTGTTGCACGTGGAGCAGGCAGAAACACGGTCTCGAATATATTTGGCCATTCCAGGCCAGTAGAATTGGCACTGAGCGTGGGCGAGTGTTGCATCGACCCCGGGGTGTCCGCTGTGGGCTGCGCAGTAGTAAGAATCGAACAGGGAGGACGGGACCACCACTTTATGTCCCTTAACGATAACGCCATTCTGGAGCACCAGTTCGTCACGGACCAGGAAGAAGGGCTGTGTTTCAGGCGGTGCAGCGGAGCGCTTTGTTGGCCACCCTGATTTAATCACAGACGCAAGCCGTTGCAAAACTGGATCGGCAGCGGTGTGCTCGGCCAAAAGCTGCAGCTGCTTGGTGGGAATAAAATTGTCGCCCAGTACGAGAAAGTCCTCTGTTTCGTAGGGGTGGCGAGCACAGGAGGCCCGCGGTGCGCGCGATAACGTGTCCGCGATGTGCATCTCGGTGCCTTTCTTGTAGACGATGTCGAAATCAAAGCGCTGGAGCTGCAGCATCATACGCTGCAGCCTGGCAGGGGCAGCATGAATCGGCTTGTTCAGGATTGTCACCAGTGGCTGGTGGTCGGTTTCGACTGTAAATCTGCTGCCAAACAGGAAGTCTCTGAACTTGGAGCAGGCAAACACCACCGCAAGCAGCTCCTTCTCGATCTGAGCGTACCGCTGCTCGGTGTCCGTCATGGTGCGGGAGGCATAGGAGACAGGATGTAACGATCCATCGACAGATTGGAGGCATGCCGCGCCCAGGCCGAACTTAGAAGTGTCACATGTGACGGTGATGGGGCGACTCGCATCAAAAAATCGCAACGTCGGAGTGTTAATCAGTTTCGACTTGAGACAGTCAAACGCCTGCTGGTGCTGTGGGAGCCAGACCCAGGCGATATCCTTTTTTGTCAGCTGCCGCAGGGGAGCACTCAGCTCACTGAGATGTGGTACAAACTTCCCAAGGTAGTTCACCATGCCCAAGAAACGTTGTAGACCTGGCACGTCGGTGGGGGCTGCCATCTCAGAGATGGCCGCTGCCTTCAAAGGGTCGGGTTTTAGTCCGTTAGAGGTGAAAACGTGTCCAACATACGTGACTTCTGAGACACGAAACCGGCACTTCTTTGGGTTCAGCTTCAGGTTGGCCTTTCGCGCCCGATCCAGGACGCGGCGGAGGTTCCGGTCATGTTCGGCAATGTCCTTTCCATAGACTAAGATGTCATCCACGATGATGGCACATGGCAGGCCCGAGAATATCTGCTCCATCGTTCGCTGGAACACCTCACTAGCGGAATTGATGCCGAATGGCATTCGCAGGAATCTGAATCTGCCGAATGGTGTGGCGAAGGTTGTCAGGTCGGAAGATGCTTTGTCCAACGGGATCTGCCAGAACGAGTTCTTAGCGTCTAGGACCGAAAAGACGGTGGCTTGCCCGACCTGAGCCGCCACGTCCTCAACAGACCGCATGGGGTAGTGTGGTCGCCTGATGGCAAGGTTTAAGTCCTTGGGGTTGATACACACACGTATTTCATTCTTGTCTTTCTTTATCGTGGCAACCATGGTGGAGACCCAATCGGTGGGCTCGCTGACCGCTTCTAGCACCCCCTTGTCGACCATGTTGTTAAGCATCGCCTCGACCCTGTCTTTCATGGCGTGGGACACCCTGTGAGGTGCGCGGACCACGGGTTGTACATTTGGGTCAATGGAAATATGGTATGTCAGTGGTAACTTTCCCAGGTCATCGTTGAACAGGTCCTGGTATTCTGCAATCGGGTTAAATGACAGTTGCACTTTGTGGACCGTGTGGTCGAAGGACACCAGGCCAAGATCTTGGCACGCACGGTTTCCCAGCAGGGTAACACAGTCAGAGTTCAAAACATAAAAAATCAAGTTTCTCGTGGCCTTCTGTAGCCTGCAAGTTAAAGTGGCCCTCCCCACAGGCCTGAGAATTTCTCCACCATAGGCGTGTAGAGTAGCATTGTCAGCGACCAAGGCTCATTAGTCCTTATCTTGTTGAAAAGATTTATTGACAAAACATTGACCTTTGCCCCAGTATCTAACTTCGCAAGGAAGGTTACATTGTTGACAGTCACAGACACGGAGGGATCAAGACGTTGGCCAGGTGCCTGGAGGAGGGTAAACACATTCGAATCCTCGGGAGAATTAATTGGATCTGCATCATAGGATTCAGCAACATCGGGCTGTGGGTTGGAACAGCTATCAGATTGTTTAAGCATGTTTAGACTGGGTCTGGAAATCTGTACCTGTCTCCCACGAGAACGGAATAAGCGGCAGGCAGAAACGAAATGATTCAGTTTGTTACAAAAATTACAAGCCTTGCCATAGGCAGGGCACGTCGACCGTCTGTGGTGCATGTAGTTACAGTTAGGGCACCTTTTTGGGGGCACATCAGCTGGACCAGGGTTGGCACGCGGCAGAAAAGCATTGTTTCCCCTCTGAGGCATGCTCTACTAAATCCAGCCTGGTGAACAGACTTATCGCCCAAGTCCCGGTGATCATCTGGCAATACAACGACCTCAGACAATCTGCAGGCATGCATGGCTATTTCTAACGTTAGATCCGGATCCCTAAGAAGCTCACATCGCAGCTTCTGGTCACGCATGCCAGTTACTAAAATGTCTCTAGTGAGCTGGTCTGTCATGTCACCGAAACGGCACCGCTGGGCGAGATAACGCAAATCGGCAATAAAACATTCAACAGGTTCCTCCGGCAGCTGTCTCCTTGTAAAGAACCGTGCCCTCTCTAGAATGCGGTTCGAGGGCAGGTCACAAATCTCCCTGAACTTACGTAGCAGGCAAGCAGGGTCACTGGCAGATTCTGCAGGGGTAACCACCACGTTGTTGTCGTCCAGGACCGCTGGAGCATAGACGAAAGTTCTGGCTCTCTTCATGGCATCAGGTCCGACAAGGTTAAGTAGGAGGGAGGCTTTGAGGGAGTCAGGATCATTGCGGTGAGCGACGTTGACCAAGTGGGTGAAATCAATTTCAAACGTAGCCCAGCGCTCAGAAATATCAGCATCAAAGACAAGCTGCGCGGGCTTTCTGCACGAGGATGCCATGGTCAGAGAGATAAAGCACAAAAGGCACAAATCAAATAAAAGAAATAAAACCCGATGGACAGGTAGGCGCAAGTATCTTCCAGCTCTGACACCATGTAAATAAGCAATTTACAAACTCTAAAAATGTTCAACACATTTTAATGATAGCACAAGGTATTACATACATCCTCAAATACTGGCTACATTCTTCTAGTGAACCGTATCCAGGAAGGGGAAGGCGTTATGATTGATGTTAACTAGGCGGGGTTAATGGTACTGAGGTAACTATGTTATTGGTTGCATGCAAAACCATCTACACCTCTGTTCCACAGCATTCCTCAATTCCCTACCATTTACCATGTATGTCCTATTTTGATTTGTCCTGCCAAGATGTAGCACCTCACACTTATCAGCATTGAACTCCATCTGCCATCTTTCAGCCCACTCTTCCAAATGGCCCAAATCTCTCTGTAGACTTTGAAAATCTACTTCATTATCCACAGCACCCCCTATCTTAGTATCATCTGCATACTTCCTTATCCAATTTTCTACCCCATCATCTAGATCATTGATGAACATGACAAACAACAGTGGACCCAACACAGAGCCCTGAGGCACCCCACTGATCACTGGCTTCCAACCTGACAAACAGCCATCCACCATTACTCTCTGGCATCTCCCATTCAGCCACTGTTGAATCCATCTTGCTACTCCGCCATTAACACCCAAAGATTGAACCTTCTTAACCAACCTTCCATGGGGAACCTTGTCAAAGGCCTTACTGAAATCCATATAGACAACATCCACTGCTTTACCCTCATCAATTTCCCTAGTAACCTCTTCAAAAAACTCAAGAAGGTTTGTCAAACCTTCCAGGCAAAAATCCATGTTGACTGTTCTTGATCAGACCCTGTTTATCCAGATGCTTATATATATTATCTCTAAGTATCCTTTCCATTAATTTGCCCACCACTGAGGTCAAACTAACAGGTCTATAATTGCTAGGTTTATTCTTTGAACCCTTTTTAAACAATGGAACAACATGTGCAGTATGCCAATCCTCCGGCACTATTTCCGTTTCTAATGACATTTGAAATATTTCTGTCATAGCCCCTGCTATTTCTACACTAACTTCCGTCAATGTCTTAGGGAATATCCTGTCAGGACCTGCATACTTATCCACTTTTATATTTTTCAAAAGTGTCAGTACTTCCTCCTCTTTGAATCCATAGCTACTCCCTTACCTCACAGAGTTCAATATCCTTCTCCTTGGTGAATACCGAAGAAAATAAATTGTTCAATATCTCCCCCATCTCTTTGGCTCTGCAGATAGCTGTCCATTCTGGCTCTCTAATGGTCCAATTTTATCCCTTGTTATCCTTTTGCTATTAATATAGTTGTAGAAACCCTTTGGATTTACTTTCACCTTTCTTGCCAAAGCAACCTCATATCTTCTTTTAGCTTTTCTTATTTCTTTCTTAAGATACTTTTTACATTCTTTATACTCATCTAGCACCTCAATTACTCCATGCCTTCTATAAATATTGTAGATATCTCTCTTTTTTCGATCCAGGTGTCCAATTTCCCTTGAAAACCATGCCTCTTTCCGATTTTTACTATTTCCTTTCAACCGAACAGGGACATAAAGATTCTGTACTCTTACAATTTCCCCTTAAATGTCCTCCATTTGTCTTCTACATCCTTCCCATAAAACAAAATGTCCCAATTCACTCCTTTTAAATGATTACGCATTCCCCCAAAGTTAGCCTTTCTCCAATCATAAATCTCAACCCTAGGTCCAGTTCTGACTCTCTCCATAATTATACCGAAACTAATGGTATTGTGATCACTGGTCCCAAAGTGCTCACCAACGCATACCTCCATCACCTGACCTGCCTCATTTCCTAACAGGAGGTCCAGCACTGCCCCTTCTCTGGTTGATACCTCTATGTATTGCTGCAAAAAACTATGCTGCACACATTTAACAAATTCCAAACCATCCAGCCTATTTACGGAATGTGTTCCCCAGTCTATTTTTGGATAATTGAAATCTCCCACAATCACTACCTTGTGCTTACTACTAATATCTGCTATCTCCTTACATATTAGCTCTTCCAATTCTCGCTCCCCATTTGGCGGTCTATAATACACCCCTAAAAGTGTTGCTGCACCGTTCCCACTTCTCAGTTCCACCCAAATAGCCTCCCTAGACGAGCCCTCTAATCTATCCTGCCAAAGCACTGCTGTAATATCTTCTCTGACAAGCAATGCAACCCCTCCACCTCTGGTCCCTCCAATTCTATCACACCTGAAGCAACTAAACTAATGTATACGAAACTAGTATACATGTCACTAAACTAAACTGAAATGAATTACTGAGTCGAGGTGTATGTTATTTGTGAATGATAAATCGAGATCTGAGGAGCTAAGGAGGTAATTGATTGAATAGAATAAATATGGACGTATGCATCTGTTTGATGTGTGTGTGCATATGCATCTAGAATTGTGCGAATGGGTATTAAGGCGGCAACCATTGGGCACAAAAACAAAATTTGACCTTGTGTGTTAAACAATCCATCCCTGGGACCGACTTCTTCAGAAGAGCTTTTTAAGACATGGAGGAACCAGACATCCCCGGTCACAGTCAGCACAGGACACATATTCTACATATGTATCGCAGTAAGGTACACAAAAGATACTCATCGTGCATTTATAGTGATCACTGTCTTTGCCCAGCAGACAGACTAAGACAGACTTTGTATGTTAAAAGTACGTGATTCCATTGAGTGAAATTTCATCATGTAACACGTAAAAATATGTGGCAGAGTATTTGTATTCCCTGAGATGATACTGACTGACAAAAGAGAGAAGCATAAGGAACATTGCAATCTATGTTAAACAACACCAGACATTCATTGATAGTTACATGTTCTAAACATGAGATATCGCAGTATTTGTGCATTGTGTTACTCTACAGAAATCTGGTTCTATTGATTATATATACGACCATAGTGAGCATACATATGGGGCCCAGGATAAATTTCAACAACAGATTTAACAGCAATGTTATTCTGGTGTCAGTGAGGCAACAGATGATCCCTGAATGCTGGAAGTCATTCTGCCCATGAAGTCACTATTATGTGTTATTTTGTACGTACATGACCAAGATTCACATAATTCTCTTGCTAATTGTCTACACTCTGTTCTCAATCAATTATATAGCTTCTTCTAGACTCAACTTGGCTTGTTGAGACAGCCTGACTTTGAATTCTTGTAAGAACTCTATTTCAACATTTTTTAATTCATTTTGTGATAATCTTAAACCTATATTTCTTTAAATATATTTCAAACGGTTAAATATAATCCAAAAGAATGACACAAACTAAGACTTTGGTTGCAAACCCTTTAATTTGCAATTGAGAACCAACAAGTTGTCCATCCCTCTGCAAATTTCTGTAATGCAGTTTCATCTGCTCTGGTTGCACTTTAGTGCACTGGCTGTAGCATGGATGGTCTCGTGCATGATGAATGTTCGAGTTGGTGGTATTTGGTGACTATAAAGATTACGGAATTTAGACAGCCGAACTACAAATTATAGCAACTGACTGGTGACTGAGATGGCTGCTACTGGTACCAGCAAGGGTATGGAGCTGATTTGTCAGCACCTTCTAATGACTGCCTTCTTTTCTTCAATGATGTCTCAGACAATCACACCCAGAGTTGGCTGCAAAGACTGGAGCACAAAATCTTGACTGACATTCCCAGTAAAGGCTACAAGGTTTCAAGGCTTCAAAGTCAAAATCAAAAGAGTTTATTGTCATGTGTCCCTGACAGGACAATGAATTTTTTTCTTTGCATAGCACAACAGAACATAGTAGGCATTGACTACAATTATATACGTAAATACACACATGAATTAATAAATTAATAAAGTGCAAATAACAGATGGAGGGATATTAATGTTCATAGTTTTGTCAGAGCCAAGTTTAATAGCCTGATGGCTGTGGGGAAGTAGCTATTCCTGAACCGGGTCATTGCAGTCCTCAGGCTCCTGTACCTTCTACCCGAAGGTAGCAGGGAGATGAGTGTGTGGCCAGGGTGGTGTGGGTCCTTGATGATGCTGCCAGCCTTTTTGAGGCAGCAACTGTGGTAGATCCCCTCGATGGAAGGAAGGTCAGAGCTGATGATGGACTGGGCAGTGTTTACCACTTTTTGTAGTCTTTTCCTCTCCAGGGCACTCAAGTTGCCAAACCAAGCCACAATGCAACCAGTCAGCAAGCTCTCTACTGTGCACCTGCAGAAGTTAGAGAGAGTCCTCCTTGGCAGACCAATTCTCCGTAATCTTCTCAGGAAGTAGAGGCACTTCAAGGTCAGTTTATTGTCACATGTACCAATTAAGGTACAGTGAAATTTGAGTTACCATACAGCCATACTAAGTGAAAAGCAACAAGACACACAACCACATAAAAGTTAACATAAACATCCATCACAGTGGATTCCACATTTCTCACTGTGATAGAAGGCAATAAAGTCCAATCTTGTTCCTCCTTGTTCTCCCTCGATACCGGCAGTCAAACCATCCACATTCGGGGCTATCAAACCCCCACAGCTGATGGTCAAAACCCCCATTGGGGTGATCAAAACCCCCGCGTCAGGGCAGTTGAAACTCTCTACACGGCATGGAGCTCCCGAGTCAGCCTCTACTTACCAGAGACAGAGGGCTTCACGATGTTAAAGTCCACAGATCCCGCGGTTGGAGCTTTGATCCCCGGCAATAGGATCGCAAGCTCCGCGATGTTAAAGTCCTGCAGACTCCTGCAGCTTGGAGCGCCAGTGGGCAAGTGGGCAAAGAAATGGGACAGAGGAAGAGTTTAATGGAGGTAAATGTGAGGTGTTGCATTTTGGGAAGTCTAACCAGGGCAGGACCTTCATAGTGAATGGCAGGGCTCTCGGGTGGATGTAGCACAAAGGGATCTAGGACTGCAGTTACTTAGTTCCTTGAAAGCGGTGTCACAGA
Source organism: Raja brachyura (assembly GCA_963514005.1). The sequence goes on from OY740786.1 coordinate 39,843,634, forward strand.
TAGGCAAAGTAGTCAAGAAGGCTACTGGTACATTGGCCTTCATCAGTTCGTGTTTTGAGGATAGAAGCTTGGATGTTATGTTACAGATGTATAAGACACTGTTGACAAAGTCACAAAGTCACAGTTGGAGTATTGTGTTCAATTTTAGTCACCTCATATTGGAACGATGTTTACACAAAAAGCTGGAGAAACTCAGCGGGTGCAACAGCATCTAAGGAGCGAAGGAGATAGGCGACGTTTCGGGTCGAGACCCTTCTTCAGACTGGTCAGGGATCAGGGAAACGAGAGATATAAACAGTGAGGTGGAGAGATAAAGAACAATGAATGAACGATATGCAAAAAAGTATTGATGATAAAGGAAACAGGCCATTGTAAGCTGTTTGTGGTGTGAAAATGAGAAGCTAGTGCGACTGGGGTGGGGGGGGGGAGATGGAGAAGGAATGTCAGGGCCCGAGGGCTGAGGGAGAGGTGGGGAGGGGAGGGGGCAGTCTGGGTTAACAGAATTGAGAAAATTCAATGTTTAAACCCAGAGGATGCAGACTCCCCAAGCGGAATATGAGGTGCTGTTCCTCCAACTTGTGGTGTTGCTCGCTCTGGCCGTGGAGGAGGCCCAGGACCGAGAGATCGGATATGGAATGGGAGGGGGAGTTGAAGTGCTGAGCCACCGGGAGGTCGGGTTGGTTATTGTGGACCGAGCGGAGATGTTCGGCGAAACGATCGCCCAGCCTCTGCTTGGTCTCACCGATGTAGATCAGCTGGCATCTGGAGCAACGGATGCAGTAGATGAGGTTGGAGGAGGTGCAGGTGAACCTCTGTCGGACTTGGAATGATTGCTTGGGTCCCTGAAAGGAGTGGATGGGGGAGGTGAAGGGACAAGTGTAGCATCTCTTGCGGTTGCAAGGGAAAGTGCCCGGGGAAGAAGTGGAGTGGGAGGGAAGGGAAGAATTGACAAGGGAGTTGCGGAGAGAGTGGTCTTTGCGGAAGGCAGACAGGGGGAGAGATGGGAAGATGTGGCGAGTGGAGGGGTCACGTTGGAGGTGGCGAAACTGGCGGAGGACTATCTGTTGTATGCGCTGGCTGGTGGGGTGAAAGGTGAGGACCAGGGGGACTCGGCCCTTGTTGTGAGTGGGGGAATGGGGAGAGAGGGCAGTGTTGCGGGGTATGGAGGAGACCCTGGTGCGAGCCTCATGTATAGTGGGGGAGGGGAAACCCCGTTCTCTGAAGAACGAGGACATTTGTGATGACCTGGTGTGGAACACGTCATCCTGGGTGCAGATGCGGCGTAGACGGAGGAATTGGGAATAGGGGATGGAGTCCTTACAGGAAGCAGGGTGGGAGGAAGAGTAGTCCAGGTAGCTGTGGGAGTCAGTTGGTTTGTAGTGGATGGTAGTCAGGAGTGTATCACCTGCAATAGAGATGGTGAGGTCAAGGAATGGTAGGGAAATGTCGGAAATGGTCCAAGTATATTTGAGTGCCGGATGGAAGTTGGTGGTGAAATGGATGAAGTCAGTCAGTTGTGCGTGGGTGCAGGAGGTGACACCAAAGCAGTCGTCAATGTAACGGAGGTAAAGGTCGGGGTGGGGCCCTGGTACGCCGAGAACAAAGATTGTTCGACATGCCCGACAAAGAGGCAGACGTAGCTAGGGCCCATGCGTGTGCCCATAGCTATGCCTTGTGTTTGGAGGAAATGGGAGGAGTCAAAACAGAAGTTGTTGAGGGTAAGGACCAACTCCGCTAGGCGGAGGAGGGTGTCAGTGGATGGGTATGGGTTGCTCCTCTGGTCGAGGAAGTACCGGAGGGCTTTGAGACCATCCTGGTGGGGAATGCAGGTGTATAATGACTGGGCGTCCATGGTGAAGATGAGAGATGGGGGCCTGGACAACGGAATGTGCGGAGCCAACGGAGAGTGTCTGAGGTGTCTTGAACATAGGTGGGGAGGGATTTAACAAAGGGGGATAGGATGGAGTCAAGGTATGTGGAAATGTGTTCGGTGGGGCACGAACAGGCAGAGACAATGGGTCTGCCGGGGCAGTCGAGTTTGTGGATTGTGGATTGGAACGTTGTTGTTAGACTGCAAAAAGATTTACGAGGACATTGCCAGGACTTGAGGGCCTGAGCCATGGGAGAGGTTGGGCAGGCTAGGAGTGTGTTCCTAGGAGCATAGAAGGTTCAGAAGTGATCTTATGGAGGTGTATAATGTCATGTGGTGAATAGAAAGGGTAGATGCACATGCAATACACTTCACCAAGCGTAGAGGAATCAAGAACCATAGGACATAGGTTTAAGGCGAGAGGGAAAAGATTCTGCGGGGCAACCTTTTCTGAATCTGAGGGATCTGAGAGGCAACTTTTTCACAGCGAGGGTGTGAAAATGAGCTGTGGGAGGAGGTAGTTGAGGCAGAAACTATAACAGCATTTAAAAGATATGGATAGGAAAGATTTAGATGGATATGGGCCAAACACAGTCAGATGGAGCAATGTAAAAGGGGGCACCTTAGTTGGCATGGGCAAGCTAGGCTGAAGGGCTTGTTTCTGTGCTGTATGATTCTAAGTCCATGGTAGTGCAAGGGGTGTTCCATAGGGTTCCATTGCTAGGACAAGGTTAGGGTTGTGTAGGTTGGTTTAGATCGAATAATTTCTCTATTTGCTGTGCCTGAAAGCAGTGAAAATGTAAATTCCTGAGTAAGAATAAATTAATTCATGCAATCAATAATTTTCATAACCCGCAGTCCTAATTTTTTGCTTTTTTAAAAAAGTTATTTAGCTTTTATTGCTCTACCGTAATCTAAAATTGACTGTTTCAAATTTAATTAGATGCATACTGTAATGGATAATTTACATTAAAACATTTACAGGTCATGGTAATAGCTGTCATTAGAACTTCATGCCGGACTTGACTGTACATTTGCAGTTAAACCAATTTTGGAGTAATGTTAGAGATAACAGCACATGAAATTCAGGGAACCATAACTATGAAAAGAGATATGGTTGAAGGGCATAAACAAATAAATAGGAACAAGATTAAATTTGTTCAAGTGACTTTAAGTAGGATGCAATTTTGTGCGGTGTTAATTGGTCCATTATTGGAAACATGGAAAAGAAAGTGTGGATTTAACCAAAGGATCACAGAAATAGGAATTCGTGTTACAAGGACACTAGTTATTAGGTATTCTTTCAAAAGAAACTTAAACACAAGAAGGAATGACCTGACGGCTTTAAAGGTGAAGACAAATAATGAATGCTTCACTCTTCAGTGGATCAGTTCTTGCTTTCTCCTAATGTGCTAGGTAATTGCCGCCTTTAACATCCTATCACCCAATCCCAAATACCTGCGCATGTATATACCAGACACACACATACTTCAGCATTGACTCCACTCTTCCAATGTCCTCCTTAGATCTCCATTTATCATTCACAAATAACTATCCACCATTACACATCAACCCTCTTCCTGACACCTATCCTCATCATTCTCTCGGACCTCTATTTCCTCCCCAGTTTCATTCCTTTCACCACCAACATTCTCCCAGCCCCTGAATTTCCTGCTTCCTAATTATCTATCCCACAAAATTATTCCCAACCTCCTCTGGCTTCTACCTGAGCCACTGCAGTTTTCCACAGCCCACTTTTCTCCATCATTCTGTCTTCTCCCAACAACCTTCCTGTGCCAATACCTGATCTCCTCACCAGCCCCTCAATCAGCTTCCCATTCATTTTGCCCCCAAATGTACGTGTGCCATTTTCCTCATCACTTTCATCTTTAACATTTCCAATTATCTCACTACCACCCACAATTTTCTCATCTGAATATCCCTCCCATTGCCCAATTCCCTCCCAACCATAGATGGGGCGAACAATGCAACATCCAAGGCAACATTCTTTCCAAATATGAACTCAAGGCCCAATCCTGGTTTTAATGCATTTGATTCTTTGCATTTGCAATCATCCCACTAAATGCAATGAAAAGCACATGGTGAAAATGTTCCAGGCCAGAGACGTGCAATCATGTATACACATAAGTTAGATATAATTTATATTTACTAACTACTGAATTTTCATCCTTGCCTTCTCTTTCCAACTTGTAAACGTTAATTTGATATCTGCACTCTATTTCTTGATTCTCAGATCTTTCAAACACATCAATGATGTTTGTTCACTTTAATTGCTGCTCTCCAATGTAGAAACTTGTCAAAAGCTTCCGTAAAATCCCGGCTGATATTACCTAAATAATTATTTTTGACAGAGTCCAATATATCTTCCAGTGACATGCATGGTGTTATATTTCCCTGGTCACATGAAGGTCAGCAGCTGGTAAATATCGCAGGACAGACATTCCTTCATTATCATACATGAGGTAAACTCTTGCTCCATGTTGCGCTCACCTTGGAACCGTAAAAGTACAGAATGACAGGAGAGGCAGCAAAAGCTAGTCATCATCAAACCCCATGAGATATGCTCAAAAACCACAATCTTTACGGGCATTTCAGTGCAGGGTCGAGGAAATCCTGCATTGATGGGAAGTGCCACCTTCCAGATGAGATGATAAACAGAGCTCTATTTTTATGGATGCAAAAAAAATCTCACAATGTATTTTGAAAAACTAAAAGTAAGGGAGTTCTCCCTTGGAACCAGGCCTCCAAAAAACATCAATCAACATCATATACAAATGTAATATTTCTTGTTGATGGCAATCAGATTATAAAGGTATTAAGTGAATGTCAGGCTCTCTTTTTTTTAATATCGGTCTAAATTTCTGAATATTATGTTGGTGATGGGAATATTGTCTGCCGCAGCATTAATCCAAAGATTATGAGTAGCAGTAATTTTTGAATACATAAAAGTGACAGGCAAATTTCTGGCAACCACGCCAACAGTTTGGATTTATATTGTGCTTTCAGATAATGAAATAAACCAAGCATTTTCACAGGTGAGTTATCGGGCAAATTTTGGCACCAAGCCCAAAATAATATACAAAGAAAAAAGTGTGACCAATGGATAGGTTTTACGAGGAGTATCTTCAGAGAGAAGGGGAGGTAGCGAGGCAGAAAGGTTTAATGTAAGATTTCCATAGCTTAGAGTCTGGGTAGCTGAAGACATGACCATCGATGATGGAACAAACTAAATGATGAATGCACAAGAGGTCATGCTGCACTCTCAAAATTACTCCAATAACTTTGCAGACCATAATTGAAAGATTGTTATCAAGATTCTCTCTGGGAAAACATTTTAATTTATGGGACTGATTATGCGAAAGGATAACTGTCTTTTGTGCAATTGATCACATGTTCTATTTCACTAGTTAGAAACAGATTTTATTTCCAGACCTTAACCAAAATATTGTACCTCAGACAAACAACACAAAGTTTCTCTGGGGACACTATCCTCGTCAATTTTTTTAAAGAGTCATTGGTATTGAAATTGATGCTTGATTTTCAGCCCCACACAGTCATTCAAGGAAGACCGTCTGCAAGTACACCCATACATTATTCTGAAATTGCAGTAAGGGCGAAGAAAAGATCTCCCTCATCCATCTCTGGAGGAGTTGTCAGGGCTTTTGCCGACAAATAAGAGGACTTATTACTACCCAAGTGAGTTGACACGTTTTCTTCTCTCTGAAGCATATGGTGGAACAGAGGCTGTTGACGGAAGATAAACCTTGTAGAAAATCTCTGAAGGTGGAGCTAAGAGGCGGAGCTCCTGGTTCTTCAGCATCAGGTACACCATGCACCAGGGTGGTTGATACCACATCCCACATTGTTTATTCATCTCTACATATACTCAATCCCTCAGGCCATTGGCAGTTTACATTATTCTTGCCAATTCTGCAGTCAACAATCACCATCCTGTTAAGGCTAGAAGTTTTTCATGTGAGTGAGTGAGTGTGCGTGTGTGTGCGTGCATGAGTGCATGCATGCGTGAGTGTGCATGTGTTAATGCTGATGTGTGTTTGTGTATATTTGGAGAATAAGGTGACTTGAAATGAAAGAGGTTGCTGCCTGTGAATATGTGTTCAAGTCTGGACACTAAAAGTAAAATAACTTCCTGTAATCTGGCATTAATCCTTTCATTCTGTTGAAAACCCACTCATTAACAGGCCTTTCAATACTTCTTCCAGCGGAAGGATGTGTATTTGAGAACTGGAGATGTTCAGCTGCCTTCATTAGCTATTTCCTATGAAAGGGCAAGGTCAAACATAGTGTTCAACAGGCAAACTACTATCACAGACTGACCTACCATTCCTGTTTACTCCCTTCATGGGGTAATGGGATTGGTGAAATTAATATTCTATTCATTTGACATTTCAACAAGATTATTAAACAACCCTCTCATCCAGATTTAGAGAGGCCAGATGCATGTTTGTGGGGTATTTATGGAGCATTTTAACACACGATTTAACAGCATAACTATCCCAGGCATACTTTCCGTAACCTCATGTGGATGACGATGTGTGCACAGAAATAGATTTGATTTTTGAACAAAATGGGTACTAAGTAGATTCAACAGCTGTTATTTGTGTCACTTAATTTCAGCAAGAATCATGAACCGAATTGACTCTTAGATTAACTGGGGAACTGTCCGCTCTTGTACTGCTATTCACTGACTCCATTCCAATTTTGGAATGTTGGGCAGGAATTTGGACACACAGGAAACTACTTAAAGAGAGCTTGTAACTCTAAAAGTGCAATTACTATTTTCAACACCTTAAAAAAACATAGGTGCATGTTTGTGACTTCTTGACTACAATTTTTAGATGCTGCTGCGGAGAGTGTGATGAGAAATCAGGAAATATCCAGGAGAATGGCTTGAAATCATATGTTAGTTGTTCCACAGCCTCCCATTATTTCCAGGCTAAGACACATGTAATATTTATTTTAATCTATCTAGTTCTGCATCACCTATAAGGCAAGTACTCACAAAATACCTCTTGCCTATTTTCTCGAATCTTGGAGCAGGATACTTTTGAATTTTTCCGCTGTTAATTATATACTCTATACCCACTCCTATTTTCACCATTGCAACCATTCCTTGCAACTGTACATCCACATCTTGCCACCCTTTTCGTAGTCAATCGCAATCCATTTCTAGTAAAGCAAGCTGAAGCATTATAGGAGATAAGGAAGAGGACACAATCACTACAACTTTGAAGCTTGTGAGCAGAAGGAACACCAGGTGCTTTGTAACTGATGAGGTTGTACGATATTCTGCACAGACGTTATCTAGCTTTCCAACTCCATGAAATATGCTCTGTTTGTTAAAATGCCATGGCTTTGAATCCTATTTAACCCTTGCTATTAGCTAGTAATTAATCTTGTTAATGTTTTCTTCGTCTATTTCGAGTGAACAGCAGTAGTAAAGCGGATTTCATTTCGGAGTCACGTGAGTGACTTCGTGAAGAGCCCGCCGGCGCGCATGCTCGACATATCGTCGTACCGCGTTGCTGCGACGGCTGGCGGTGGAGCGCGCGCCTTGCCAGCCCTTCATAAGGGGCCACGGAGGTGAGTATTCTACCTTTAGTTGGTGGTCCTTGTTGTTGGTTATGTCTTGCAGCAAGGACATGGATGGGAGTTCCAAGGGCCGGAGGACGTCAGGACGAGTTCGCCGGTCAACAGTTCCGGGGCCTTTACGATCAGCAGTACCTGCAACGCAGGCCGGGACTCAGGCAGAGATGTGGGTAAGCCCTGTGGTTACAGGTCCAGATCCGCCAGCACACCACAGCTCGGAGGAGTTCGACGAGGAGGAGTGTGGTGTGCCGCCAGAGCAGGAGGACCCTGCCATGGCAGTCAGGTCGTCAGCGGGCTCGCTGGCGACCTCGAGCAGGGTGCGTGCGGCTGCACGGCCTGTTCCACTCAACCCTCCGAGTAGGGGAAGGGCAGGAGCCCAGAAGCCTAACCCTACCAGGGCTAAGGCATTGCCTGACACGGAGGTGCGGTCAGGTTCCAGGGCGAGACCCGGGGCGGCTGTGAGGTCCAGCCGGCACACCCCGACTCTCGACGCCGGGACGGGTCGGTTGAGTCGGGTCTCGTCACGGTCGCCGAGCCCCCCATGGATGGGTGGGCGAGACCATGCGTCGGCAAAGTCCACGATGTGGGCAGCCGGCAAGCCTGCGCGGGCTTCAGGCAGCCATGCTTCGGCTGGTGCCGACACCACGCCGCAAGTGCCCTTAGTGGCAGCGGCTTCAGCTCCCGCTAAACGGAGGCCGTTGAACACGCCCGCGCGGGAATCGCGCAGTTTCGCCTCGGCGGCTGTTAGCGACAACTACCGGCACCGGCAGGGCCTCGATGAGGTGCGGGCCGATGATAGGAGCCCGGTTTTCTTTTCAGAGCCGGAGGACTCCGACCACCTGAGTGTTCAGGGTGAAGGGCGTATTGACCGTATGGAGCGGCTGCTGGAGCTCCTGCTTCAAAGTCAACAACAGCAGGGCAGCAACAGGCACAGGGCGTCGTCACCAGCCTCTACCATCAGCCTGGAGCAGCAGGAGGAGGAGGATTTGGTGGATCCCATACCATCTCCGTTGGAGGTGCCAGCGGAGGATCTTCTGGATGTGGCGACCAAATTTGCGGCCCAACATTCATCTGGACTTCCTTTAAACGAAAAGCTGGCAGCCACTGTGGACTTTCTTAACAACCAGCAACTACAGGAAGAAGTCCTCATTCAGGCAATGAGCCGTCACAAGGCTCCATCCAATTGCAACTCCCTCAACGTGCCTGTGGTCAATACGCCGATATGGGGCAACATCAGTGCGGCTACCCGTCAACAAGAGGTCATATTGCAGCGGATCCTGAAGCTCCTCAAGGCCGGTATTACCGCCTTTGCGCGGTCGGTGGACGGGGACGAACTGAATTTGGACCAGGAAGATGCTCTGGCCCTCCTGTGCGCGACCCAGCAAGAAATCAACGGGTTTCGCAAAACCAGCATCCGCCCAGCGCTCAATCCGAAGTTTGCAGGATTGTGCAAGCCACCGCCACCGCCCCCGCCCCGTCAGCTCTTTGGGGAGGACCTCTCGAAGAGAGTCAAAGAGCTTGACGAACAAGCAAAAACGGTGGGGATCATGCGCTCTCAGAGTGCCCCCGCACCGTCAGGCTCAAAGTCCCCATACATTCGATCACGAGGGTCTGCTAGTACCTCGACGAGGACCCACCCTCAAGCTCCACAACGACAGCAACATCAGACCCAGCACCAGGGGTCTTTTTTAGGACAGGGTCGGCAGAGACCCTGGTGGAAAACGAAGATGCCGCGCCCTCAAGCCAACCCAGCACCTCCACGTCCACCCATGCGTGTCAAGGACCGCCGGTAACCATGGAGGTGAGGGGGTCTGGTTGTCACTTTTCTCTTTGTTTAACTTCACATGTTGGTGGTCGCCTTCGGCTGTTTTTGGGTGCATGGGGTAATTTTACTGGTGACGAGTATGTGTTGCAGAATATTCAGGGGCATAAAATTGAGTTTATTAATGGCGACATTCCTCCATCCCAGCACATGCCCGCTCGAACGTTTAAATTATCTGCTGCAGAACAGGCAGCAGGCTACAAGGAACTTTTAAGTCTTGAGCAGAAGGGAGTGATTGAGAGAGCGGTGCATGAGCCAGTTGAGTTTGTTTCGAATATATTCACCAGACCTAAGAAGGATGGAGGTTGTCGTGTCATTATTGATCTAACCCGTTTGAATACTTTTGTAACATATACTCATTTTAAAGGATACGTTTGAAACAGCCAAATCATTGATTTCTCATGGTTGCTTTATGGCATGCATCGATTTGAAAGACGCATATTATTCAGTATCCATCCAGAAATACGACAGAAGGTTTTTGAAATTCATCTGGATGGGGCAACTCTGGCAGTACAAGGCTTTGCCTAATGGGCTCACCACAGCTCCTACATTGTTCACTAAATTAGTGAAACCAATTATGGCTTATTTGAGACAATGACACCATATAGTTATGGCCTACTTAGATGATATCTTAATTGTGGGCCACACCCTGGAATTGGCTGAACAGGGTGTTGCAGCTGCTGTCAATATATTTCAACAATTAGGGTTTATTGTCCATCCAGAGAAATCAAAGTTCTGCCCTGCCCAGGTGATTAATTACCTAGGGTTCACGGTGAACTCTATGAGCATGAGGGTTACCATTCCAATTAACAAGATTGAGGAGGTTACCCAGGTGTGTCTCGATTTAATCCGCACCAACATACCATCGATTCAGCATTCAGCTCCAATAATTGGGAAGCTTGTAGCTTTGTTTCCGGCAGCGCGATATGGACCTTTGCATTATCAGAATTTGCAAAGAGCTAAAATTGCTGCGTTAAAACAGAACGCTGGTCATTATGATCGGTCCATGCAGCTGCCGCCCGAAGCGATAAATGAGTTGCAATGGTGGGTGTGTCACATTAGCAGCTCATTCAAGCCTATCAGGGAGGCTAATCCGGTGGTATATTTGCAGACTGATGCAAGCTCCAATGGCTGGGGAGCCACGGATAATTGCTCTAGTTGTGGGGGCAGATGGGACACCCTTGAATCGACGATGTTGTTGACTCAAGGGATTAACTATTTGGAGTTGCTGGCAGCATTCCACGGACTTCGTGCGTATTGTTCCAAGCTTGTTGGAGCACATGTCCGTCTCCAAATAGACAACACCACAGCAGTGGCATACTTAAACCATATGGGTGGTACCAGGTCAGTTTCGTGTGACAAATTGGCTAACTCAATTTGGCTCTGGTGTGTTCAAAGAGACATTTGGATTTCAGCTACCTATTTGCCAGGTGAGCTTAATACTGTGGCGGACACCAGGTCACGCAAATTTAATGACAATATTGAATGGATGTTGCATCCTGAGACTTTTTCTAAAGTCACAGCCAAATTTGGTAAACCGGACATTGACCTTTTTGCGTCACGGTTGAACCATCAGGTACCAACCTACGTTTCATGGGAACCAGATCCTGGGGCAATAGCTCTAGATGCATTCTCGCTGGACTGGGGGAATTGGTTTTTCTATGCCTTCCCCCCCGTTTTGCCTCATCAGTCGGGTATTGCGAAAGATTCAGGCAGATGCTGCCAAGGGCATCCTTATTATACCCGACTGGCCCACACAGCCTTGGTATCCGGTGGTCTTTGACATGCTCAACGAACCTTGGGTCCTTTTGAAGGGTTGCCCACAATTGGTTACTCACCCTGTCTCAGGGGAGCCACATCCCTGCCACGGCTATTTAAATCTGTTGGCTTGCAGGTTCTGAACAGGCCGTTAGTCCAATACGGCCTCTCGGCTCGGACCATGGATACCATCGGGGCGTCGTGTCGAGAGTCCACAAGGCGAAGATACCGCTCGCATATTAAGAAGTGGGAAGCCTACTGCAGCCGCTCTCGCATCACGTACAATGACGTGACAATAACCGACGTCCTGGAATTCCTCGCGGGGTTGCACCATGATGAACACTTAAGTTACAGTGCCATCAACAGCGCCAGAAGTGCTCTATCATTCTACCTCAATATTGGGGTAGGATCCAACAGGCTAGTGTCCAGACTCATGCGGGGTATATTCAATATGAATCCGCCTACACCACGCTATAATATCACCTGGGATGTCAGGGACGTATTAGCCCTGCTCAGGACGTGGTCTCCCATGGAAGGGCTCCAACTGGACCAACTCACCATGAAGCTGGTGATGTTACTAGCGCTGACTTCAGCTCAGAGGGTACAGACACTACACAAACTTTGTGTCGACAGAATGACTTCTACCCTACAGAAGTAGTCTTTTTCATTGACGAGCTACTAAAGCAGCATAGACCTGGGTGCACAGGGCTGCAGCTGAAGTTCCCGGCATACCCTGCAGATGCTAGGCTATGTTTAGCCTCACATATCCGCCACTATGTCAAGGTGACGGCACGCATCAGAGGAATGGAGAGATACCTGCTTGTCACTCATAAGAGACCTCATCATCGAGTGACAGTCCAGACGACATCCAGGTGGCTTCGAGTCGTCTTGGGTAAGTCAGGTATCGACACTAATGTGTTCAAATCTCTTTCCACCAGGGCTGCATCGACGTCAGCGGCGAGGGTCATGGAGGTGCCCATGGACCAAATTCGCGCCACAGCAGGATGGGCTAATGAAGCTGTGTTCCAGCGTTTTTATAACAAGCCTGTTGCTGCTCCTCTACAGTTCGCAGAAGCTGTGCTGAATGCAGGTTCAGAACGTGGAGATGTCCCCGCATGAGTGGTTTTGATTTGTTATTAATAAATATGCTCTTGTTTTGCAGTATGAACTATTGAGCAAGTTTGTTCCTCCCATCCATCCCTGGTAGTGGTGTGTCAGCATGGACGTGGTCCAGGGCGTGTAATCACAGAAGCTTTGAAGTCTTCACGAAGTCACTCACGTGACTCCGAAATGAAATAGTAAGATTGAACGAGAACTTACCAGTTCGAAGGTTGATCTTTATTTTATGAGGAGTCGAAGTGAGGGATTTCGTGCCCTCCTCGCCCAACCCTCAGTCACCTTCATCTGGTAATCTTAGTCACTTCAATCTTACTATGCGAAGTCATTTCTATTGTTGGTTTCTGTGATTCCACGCCGCTACTTTGAAGTATGTCGAGCATGCGCGCCGGCGGGCTCTTCACGAAATCCCTCACTTCGACTCCTCATAAAATAAAGATCAACCTTCGAACTGGTAAGTTCTCGTTCAATCTTACTATTCTTTTACCTTTCATTTTTAGATGCAGTGGCGTTGTATATAAGCCCTTACAAACAAGAGAGCTGGATTAAAGATGTGCTAACATTAGTTTAAATCTGATTATGGCAACAAGAGCATTTAAATTCAGAAATTTAAAATTACAAGGAATTAAAACAGAAATGAAGACATTATCAGTGCCTGCAACATAATTTTGAATTCAGTATGATCATTGGATCATTTGTTACCCTGAGTAGCAAGCCTGGTTCTATTCTCCAGTGGACCCCCATCTCAAGCACTGATCAGCCTAAATCCGCTGCCTATCCAAAGTGACCATTAAAACATTAGATTGTTATAAAAGAAGAGTTGGTTAATTAATGTCCGTTAGGGGAAGAAGTCTATTCTACTTGTCTGGTTTTCTAAAATGGCCACTTATCTGTACCAAACTGCAAAGTAAAAATATCTTTGCTAAGTGATCTGTAATCACTGGGTTCTCATGTTATGGAGGTATTGCAGCCAATCAATGGGAAAGGATAGGAAATTACGAAGAGAATGGGACTGATGGGTTTGCTCTTAAAGCCAGCAATGGCCTAATGGGCTGAATAATAGGCCTGTCCCACTTAGGCGATTTTTCAGGCGACTGCCGGTGACTGTCACAGACACACACCACGATGAACAGGAAGGTTGGCCCTGTAATTAAGACGGTGAAATCACAGTGAACGGTAAGTCCTTTAAAAGAGGGGGGAGAGTGGAGGGGGAGGGGGAGAACTGGGGAGAAGGAGTGGAGACAGCTTTTATGAAGCCAGAGATACAGGCTGTGTCAGATATACAGATATGGACATTTAATATTACCGGTCAGTTATCCTTGGTTCTGAAAACTACTGTTTATGTTTTTTTTGCCCAATGAGCCTATGAAATTCACCAGTCAGCACCAGCTACCAACCTACGAGAACCTTCGAGAACCTTTAACCTCCTGATAACCCACTAGGACCTCCTGGCGACCAACCTACAGCACGTGAAATCTCGCCACTCTTCATGGCGGCTTCATTCTAGTCACAATGAGGCCGCAACTAGTTCCGAGAATGCGGGAACTCCTCACGACCATGAAGGCAACTACCCGGCAATCACCCCCAAATATGTGGCGACCATGTGGCAACTGCCTATTCTCCTGCAGTCACTTAAAAAGCCGCCTAAGTGGGACAGGCCCATTATGTCCATCTTTGTAATTTGTAAATATGGGAACCAAAGACATCAAGGCATTTTCTTTACAATGTAGCCGGTATCTTTAGTCATGCTTCACAGTGATTTGACTGCAGTTTGACCACCAGGCATATTACAACCTGGTTCTAATATTTTTTTCAAGTTTATAAGACAGGGAGAAAAACATTGAAAAATGTAAAAACACTTCAACACAATGATCCTCAGCAAGAAAAATATAAATGTTGTGATGTGGCAGCACCCCTGTTTTGAAAGGGATAGAGGGTTCTGGTTATTGAATACCATTCACAACTGTTGAATGTACTGAAAAAGTTTGGAGGAAATAAGGTATTTTTTAAGAGTAATCATGATTGTATGCAGAATTTATAGCAACCAATTTGCACAAAGCATGATCCAAATAAAGGATTACGGTAATAACCAGATAATCTGTTTTGAATGCTTTAGTTGACTCGTTTTTCGGGATTGCAGGAAGGTTTCACCTGCTGTTCCATAATATAGCATTACAGAATATTTTACACCATGTTTGAGGGAGCAGATGGTGCTCTTAAAAGTAACAAAAGTACTGTAGGTTGTTCCCACACAGCAACAGTTCCTTACTCCTGGACTGACCAACAGTCTGTCTGTCCTTTCTTCATTTTGTTAGTTTTAGTATGTGTTAATAAGTAAGTTTTAGTGTTTCTTGGTCTGTTTTATGTGGAGGGTGGGGGATGGGGATTGGGGGAAACCTTTTTTCAATCTCTTACCTCGACGCAGATGCAATTTTGTTCCGTATCATACCTCCGTCCCCATTGTGGCCTAATATTGTGGAGATGGCGGCCTTTGCTGGAATCCGCACTCCTGCTGTAACCCTTGATAACCATTTTTGCTATCTACAACACCACTCACTCTAGTGTGATCTGCAAACTTACTAATCATGCCCTATATGTTTTCATCCAGAAGTCATCTTCTCATTGTGTGTTTTTGTGCTATTAATAACCAATCATATTGAAAGATTGTGCACTTGCAGGAGACTGAAGAAGGATGTATAAATTAGAATGGCTGTATTCAATGTCAAATCAGGAAAAGGAAAACAGAAAGTTACGAAACATGGTATAAGAGAGGATTAAAAAGAAAGGGAAGGTTTCATTATAGGTTTTATACTTTTTAAATTTTGAAAAAAACAATTAAAATTGGAATAAAATGAAACCTTACTTGTAACTTTGAAATAACACTGATGAACATGACAGGATGCATTCTCAGCCTCTTATGTTGCTATGCATTTGCGACTATATGACCAAATTATGCTCTAACTCCATTGACGAGTTTTCAAATGCCATCTGCATTGGATCACGAACAATAAACACATGGAACACAGAAAGGAGATAGAAAACTTTGTGAAATAGTGTCAAGGCAACAACCTCTCCCTCATGTCAGTAAGACAAAGGAGCTAGTTACTGATGTCAGGAAGTGAGATGGAGTACATAACCCAATCAATATCAATGGTGCAAAAATGGAAATAATCGAGCGCTTCATGTTCCTAGGCATAAATATCAAACAATTCTCCTTAAATAATTTAATTTAAGCTACAGCCAAGAAACAACAATGCTTCTATTTCTTCAGAAGATTATAGTCCAATGATGAGAAGGCAGGAGAATGGGGTGAGAGAGAAAAATAGATCATCCACGGCAGAGCAGACTCAATGGACCAAAGGGATTCATTCTGCCCCTATGTCTCATGATCTTATGATCTTATGATTTGATGATTCTTATCATCTTCTACAATGCACCCTAGTTTCCTATCAGGATGCATCACAGCTTTGTTCAGTAAGGATGGTTTGGTCACAACTCTGCCAAGAACGCAAACAATTACAGAGTAGTGGATATAGCCCAGTCCATCACACACACCAGCCCCCCCCCCCCCCCCACCATGAATTCCATCTACAATTCACACTGCCTCAGTATTTTATTGATAAATATAACATTATTAAGGGTTTGGACAGGCTAGAGGCAGGAAACATGTTGCCAATGTTGGGGCAGTCCAGAACCAGGGGCCACAGTTTAGGAATAAGGGGTAAACCATTTAGAACAGAGATGAAGAAAAACTTTTTCACACAAAGAGTGTGGAGGCTGGTTCTCTGGATGCTTTCAAGAGAGAGCTAGACAGAGCTCTTAAATATAGCGGAGTAGAGGGATATGGGTAGAAGGCAGGAACAGGGTATTAAATGTAGATAGTCACCCATTGAATGGCGGTGCTGGCTTGAGGGGGCGAATGGCCTACTTCTGCACCTATTGTCTATTGTCTATTGTCTATAAAGTAGCCAATATATTCAATGACCATTTTCACCTGGTCATTCCCTCTTTTCCCTGTCAGGCAAAAATATAAAAGCTTGAAAGTACGCACTACCAAATTCAGGAACAGCTTCTTCCCTGCTGTAATTAAACCTAAATCTCGGCCCAGTGTCCTACCCTTCCTCAATGGAGCCTCTACACTATTTTTTATTCTGCACTTTCTCTGTAACTGTAATGGGATAATTTTTTAAGACTATAGTCTGTATTCTGGTATTTTTCTCTTTGCGCTGTTGTACTTGAGTATGGCCTATGTATAGCTTGATTGTACTTGTATTAAGTATGATTTGACTGGATAGTATACCAACAAAGTTTTTCGCTGTATCTTGGTTCATGACAATAATAAACCAATACTAATACCAATTAGATAATGAGATGAGTAATGAGATAAATGCATTGAAAATGCATGAAGTACAACTATTAGTGAAGACTAATCTTCTTTCAAACAATGCCATGAGATCTTTTATAGCTGAATGCGAAAGGCCACAAGATATTGGATCAGCAATTCACTTGCTGAAAGACAGGATGACCGGTGATGCAGTACTCCTTCAGAACAGTTGATTCCTGTGCTAAAGTCAGAATTGAACTCACAACCTTATAACTTGAGCAAAGAGAACTTTCAAGAGCCATGCCTAACTCAAACTTAAGTCCTTTCAGCAAGGCATAAGTAATAATATTGGTACAAATAGAGTATTTGGAAGTACTTAACTATTTTTGAAAGAAATGCACAATAATTGAAAGACAGAGATGTGTTACATGATTTTAAATAGCATTCTGAATCTTCAGATCAGCCTTATAATTAATATAACATACATTTAGTTAGCAATCAATTATCATGCCCAAACATGATGGACTTTAACAGGAAAAATATCCCAAACAACTCTGTCAATAAAATATCTCGTCCCTTATGATTTAGTATAATTGTCTGTTGCTTTTTAATATGCGTAGAACTCTATGTATTAGTAGTTCATACAGATAGGAAATTATTACTTTTTTTAAAATACAATAATTTTGTCAGAAATTGCCAATAAGAAAACCTTCATGGGAAATTTTTGTTACATTAAGCTAACACTGAATTATTTATTCCCAGTCTGTGCTATGCCAAGGGACTGACATTTCTGCTGCTGCTTCTGAACAGTGCAAACATCAGTCATGCCTCCCATATTTGATCACAATGAATTAAACCCTTCAAGGTGGCTCTGGAGGAGTTCCAAGAGAGGATCCATCAGCTGGAATATAGTTTCCCTGTTTCAAATCACTCTCTATGATCTGGCCCTTCCATGCCACAGGAACTTCCACCACATATCTTCTGACTTCCACCCCATATTTTATTCTGACTTTGGCAACTTCAAATGTAATTGCTAACTCAATTGCCACCCATGTCTCCAATTCCCAATGGCTGCCTGTACACAAGATGACAGGAAACTAGACGTGGGCAGATCACCCTTCACACCTGTCACGCCATTCAAATGAATAATTCCTGATCTCTGCTGACTTCAACTTTTCTTCTGTGCCACTTCCCTATAGCCTTCAATTTCCCTCTCTTCCAAAAATATATATTCCTTCACTTTAAATACTCTTAAAGATCTGACTACCATAATCCACCAGGGGATCACTAACCTTTGCAAAAATAAACTTCTCCCTTTTAAATAACAGTCTTTTATTCCCTGTAATTCCCACTCTATACCTTTCTAAATATATTGTCTCTCAAAAGGCACTCCTTAAAACTCATGTTTATCTTTGGTCATCTTCTTTAATATCTCTTACAGTAGTATCGTGTAAGTTTGTGTTTACTAACTCTTTGGAAGTACCTGAAAGTCACAATCCAAATTCAGGATGTCTTTTTGTAATGTTTCTCAATGATTAAAAACCCAACAGTGCACATTGTCAATGCACCAATCACACTCAAAGGGCAGGAAAACTGTCCATGTGAGGATTCTGTGTAAATCTGTGGATTATACAATATTAAAGAATAATTAGAGTCTCAATCTACAAAGATGGCTACTGTGAACAATAGAAACAAAAAAAAAACGATTTATTTTATCATAAGAAAAAACATTTTCCAAAGCTTAAGAGACTTCTGAAGCTAGCAGAAATAAATGCATTTACAATCTACTTTGTAGAGAAATTATCATTCTGCAGAATTCCTGCAAATGGAGAGCTAAGCACAGTAGATATTTTGTCAGGCACAGGGAAAGTAAATATGGAAATATCATTTGACCACAAAAGTAGGCAGCCAGAGTTACAACAACACACAGAGTCTATTTTCAACCCTACAGGTGGTCACAAGATTGTATGGAAGAAAAGCGGCTAAGATTAGAAAGAGAGCTGTATAATCAATTGGCCTCAGAATAGGCCAAGTAGGGACATTTCCACGTCATGTCATAGAAACATGGCTTCCTGACCACATCCCCTCCAACATTCCCAGGATCATCCATCACATACAGTGGACTGATACTCTCTTAACATACAGGAAATGACTGCCAGGCAAATTTCCCTGATCCAGATGGCTCAACGTTGCCCTAAGCACCTCCTAAAACTATACCACATTGCAGTGCAAATAGAGGATTCCTTTTTGAGGGGAAACAATGGATGTTTGGTAACTTTTGTTGCTGGTACTAAGTTGAATGTTTTACTTATGCACGCAACACAAAATGAAAATTAGATTCAGAATTGATTAACAAAAAGGACAAGTGAAAAATACTTATTTTCTACATTTATTGAATAATAGCTTTGATATAAAGCTTCGTTCCATTATGGTCAACAGATTTGTTTTTTTAACAGGAGAATGCTCTTTTTGTGATGGAATATTTCAAATAGTGAGACAGTAGGGAATACATTGTGCAACAGGGCAGAACAGTTTGTTTTAAATCTCTTCCAGTATTTTATGGAAAATTACATTGTGAGCAGAATAAAATAAGCTATCAACTACTCATCATGAGTTTCACACAAGAACTACAACCTGCATAAAACATGTACTTTTTGTGATCTACCTAGTCTGACCTTGACAATGTTCATTTTGATTTTAAGATAAAAATCTTGAATTCTAGTCTGTTTTTTAAGTCCCAGTTCATTGCTCTGTGAATCCCAGTATTTGTTCATCTGCTCTGTGGTGAGTCATGCTTCAGAGGAGGGATAAAAAACAATCTTTCTGCTCTTCACCACAAAGCAGTGAGGCATCAGCAGATCAAAATGTCCACAGCGACCAGATGCAAGAACAGTAAAAAGGGGGTAACTGGGAAGATTGGAATCAGACTTCTATGTAGTATAAAGAGAGACTTATTTTGATCAATGGAGCATGACTCCCAACCTGCAGAAAACAGGAGTGTTGAGGATAGAGCGTTCATCAATGGCACAATTGCAAGTGATTAAAGCACATGGTGGTGGCATTCCAACTTCCAAGGATTCAGTTATAAGGCCTTGTAACTTTAAAGTCATGTTCCCATTGTTACACAACATAGGATTTTTTTATAACAAAAGTAAGAGGTCTTAGTTTGAAATTGAAGGAGTTTCAAAGGGAATCTGACGGATATGTTTTTTACTCAGGGAGCAGTTGATACCTGGAACAGGCTTAAGCGGAAGTGGAGAAATTATGACTTATAAGAAGCTTTTAGACAGATACTTCAATAGTCGATATAGAAGATTACAGCCCCAATGCAGACAAATGGTATTAGCATGGATGGGTTGATGTCGTGGTACCAATTTATGAATCTACTGTATGACACTATGTCGAATATGAATTTTTCTACAAGTAGAATAACACTGCTGCCTCTCAGCTCCATGGATCTGGGTCAGATCCAGAACTTGGCTGTGTTTGTGTGGAATTTGTACATTCTCCATGTGACCGCAAATGATTCCCCTGATGATCTGGTTACCTCCCACATCCCAAAGAGTTAGTCAGCTACAGAAAATTACCTCTTGGTACGGGTAAGTGGTAAAAGTTCAAAGGAGAGTTGATGGGTAAGTGAGAGAGAATAAGTTGCACGATTACAAGGAGTGTGGGAACAGGAATGCTCTGCTGACAGTTGGCAAAGACCTGATGTGCTAACTAACCTACTTCTCTGTTGTAATAAGTGATTATTCACCAATTTTATAATGTGCACCAATATGCTATCAAACACTGGAAACAGAAATCTGCATTAAATTAGCAAAAAATTATCCTGTTTGCATTTTGTGAGTAGAGTGCAATGCAAAATACTGCCATGTTACTCACTGAGTGGGAATAACACAAGAAAATGTTCTATTAAAACGTTGTATCTTAAGAGTTGCCTTACTTCCTGTTGTTACATTTTCTTATTACAATTTTGTCCTCTCTATTCCACCTGCAAAATCTTACGACATCCTATGTTACTAACACAGTGGTACAGCTGGTAGAGCTACTGCCTCACAGCTCCAGGCACTCGGGTTCGAACCTGACCGATATCTGTGTGGAGTTTGCACATTTTCTTTACAACTGTATGGGTTTCCTCCGGTTGCTCCAGTTACTTCCTATTCCAAAGATGTACAGGTTGTTAGGTTAATTGGTTTGGAATAATTGTAAATTATTCCTAGGGTGCGTAGGATAGTATTAATGTGCAGAGATTGCTGGTCGGCGTAGTCTCAGTGAGACGAAGGGCCTGTTTCCGTGCTGTATCTCTAAACTAAACGAAACTAAACTAAACTAAGACATGTGGGTTTGTAGGTTAATTAGCCCTTGTATATTGCTCCTGGTTTGTAGGGAACAGATAGGATAACATAGAACTAGTGTGAATGGGTGATTGATGGTCGACATGGACCTGGTGGGCAAAAGGGTCTGTTTCCAAAGTACAAAGGGTATGTTTACTGAAAATAGTTAAGTATTAGTTCTCTAAGAAACATACAATTCATCACTTCACACCCAATCACCCACACCCTCTGTGGGGCACAACATCACTTATCCAATATCATCAATAAAAATAGAGGAGGTTGAGAGGCTTTTCTGAGGACAAAAAAGCCAGAAATCTCCAGGACCTGACAATGTTTCCCCCTCTTCTCTAGCAGGCACCGGTCTATAACAGACATTTTAAACCAGTCCCTGCAAACATGTACTGTCCCTACCAGCTTCAAAGTCTCCACTATTGACCCTGTACGCAAAAAGCCAAGGATTACTTGTCTTAATGACTACAGGCCTGTCGCACTGCCTCTGTAGACATGAAGACACTCAAAAGGCTTGTGCTGGCCAAGCTGAAAAGTATCACAAACTCCCTGCTGGACCGTCTGCAGTTTGCATATTGGGCCAATAGATCTGTGGATGATGCAGTCAACCTGGGCCTGCACTTAATCCGACAGCACCTAGACCATCAGGGGACCTATGCGAGGATCCTGTTTGTTGATTTTAGCTCTGCATTCAACGCCATTGTGCCAGAACTACTACACTCCAAACTTTCCGAGTTGACTGTGCCTGAACCCCTCTATCGGTGGATCACCAGCTTCCTGACAGACAGGAAGCAGCATGTGAGGCTGGGAAAGCGCTATCTCGGACCCACAAACGCTCAGCAGAGGAGCACCGCAAGGCTGCATACTCTCTCCTCTCCTCTACACCAACGACTGCACATACATTTACACCTCTGTCAAGCTTCTCAAGTTTGCGGACGACACAACCCTGATTGGACTGATCCAGGATGGGGAGGAATCTGCCTACAGACAGGAAGTGTCACAGCTGGCGACCTGGTGCCGTCGCAACAACCTAGATCTCATTGCTCTTAAGACAGTGGAATTTATTGTAGACTTTAGAAGACCTCCCCATCCCCTCACCCCACTCACCGTCAACAACACCACAGTCACAACTGTGGAGTCTTTTACGTTCCTGGGAACCATCATATCCAAGGACCTTAAGTGGGGGGCTACCATCGACTCCACAGTCAAAAAGGCACAACAGAGGATGTACTTCCTACGGCAGCTGAGGAAGCACAATCTGCCACAGGCAATGATGGTCCAATTCTACACGGCCATCTGTTCTCACCTTCTCCATCATGATCTGGTTTGGCTCAGCCACCAAGCGCAACACCCAGAGGCTGCAGCGAATTGTCCTATCAGCAGAAAAGGTTATTGGCTGCAACCTTCCCTCCATTGATGAACTGTACACTGCAAGGGCCAGGAAGCGAGCAGGCAAGATCATCTCTGACCCCTCTGACCCTGGCCACAAACTCTTTGAATCACTTCTCTCTGGAAGGTGACTCTGGAATGTCAAAGCTGCCACAGCCAGACATAAAAACAGTTTTTATCCATGAGTAGTTGCTCTACTCAACAGTCAAAAATCTGTAGCCTCACCTTAAATCTGGTATTTTGTTGGTTCACATGCTTGATCAATGGTGTTTTATCATTAATGATTTATTATTATTAATGTTTAGAGTTTTCTGAGTCATTCGTAACTGTCACTGTATATCATGTTGTTACTTGTGGGCGCAGCACCAAGGCAAATTCCTTGTATGTGAATAAACTTACTTACTTACCTACAAACTCATGAATAATCTCAAAATTTACACCAGTGTCATTGTCTAGACCACTAGCAAGGATATTCTATTTACAGTAGATTAGAAATACAGTATGGAAAGAGACACTTTGTCTCACCAAGTCCATGCTGACCACTGATCACCCATTCACATTATTTTTATGTTATTCCATTTTCTCATTCACACCCTACATTCTCAGGGCAACGTACAGAGGCCTAAAAACCTGCACATCTTTGGGATGCGGAAAGTAACGGGAGCACCCAGAGGAAACCCACATGGTCACGGGGAGAACGTGCAAACTACACTCTGTGAGGTAGCAGCTCTAACAGCTGCACCACTGTGCTGCAATTTTTTTTAATATGAACTGCTATTAATTTGGATTAAACGTGCTTCATGTATCTACTGGTGTCTCTGCTGAGATTTTACTGCTTTATTTTTTTCCAAGGCAATACTATTAATAAATGCGCAGCATGATGGCACAATGGTAGAGTTACTGCCTTCCCCTCGTCCAATCCTGACTACGGGTGCTGTCTGTAACGAGATTATACGTTCTCCCCTGTGACCTGCGTGGGTTTTTTTCTGGGATTTCTGGTTTTCTCCCACATTCCAAAAGGTGTACAGGTGTGTAGGTTAATTGGTTTGGTGTAATTGTAAATTGTCCCTCGTATGGGTAGGATAGTGTAAGTGTGTAAGGATTGCTGGTCGAAGTGGACTCGGTGCGCCATAGGGCCTGTTTCCACTCTGCATCTCTACACTAAACTAAACTAAATAAAGATGAATTTAGAATTTACTTATGACTTTACAGATACGGCACGGAAACAGGCCCATTGGCTCACCGAGTCTGCGCCGACCAGCTATCACCCCATGGGTGAATGACCTGTTTCTGTGCTAAAGGCACATAGCACAGTGCAGCTCGATAGCTAAACCTGCCTGGCACCTATCATGTGACTTCTTAGAGATTTTGGTGTGCTGTCCGTCTTGTTGTGTCTCAGGATGCCATTCAGAAACATGGAAAGTCCCATTCCTACTGGGACGTGTGGCCGTCTGCCTCCCTCACCCTGCAGATTGCCTTCCTTCAAGCCCCCTCTGCATCTGTCATAGAGTCATGGAGTCATATAGTGTGGAAACAGGCCCTTTGGCCCAACTTGCCCACACCGGCCAACATGTCCCAGCTATACCTATCCCACCTGCCTGCGCTTGGTCCATATCCCTCCAAACCGGTCATATCTATCTACCTGTCTAACCGTTTCTTAAATGTTCGGATAATTCCAGCCTCAACTACCTCCTCTGGCAGCTTGTTCAAAACACCCACCACCCTGTGTGTGAAAATGTTCTCTGAAACCTTTCAAGCTTGACAATATCTTTTCAATATCATGGTGCCCAGAAATGAACACAATATTCTAAATATGGTCTCACCAATGTCTTATACAACTGCAACATTGCTTCCCAACTTTTATTCTCAATACTCTGACCGATGAAGGCCAGTGTGCCAAAAGCCTTTTTGACCACCTCAGCTACCTGCGATTCGACCTTCAAGGTACCATGCACTTGCACTTGTAGATCCCTCTGTTCTACAACACTCCCCAGAGGCCTACCTTTCACTGTGTAAGTCTTGCCCTTGTTACACATCCCAAAATGCAACATCTCACATTTCTCTGTATTAAATCCCACCTGCCAATCAGTCAAGATCCTGCTGCGATCTTTCACAACCATCTTCACTATCTGCAAAACCACCCACTTTTGTATCATCAGCAAACTTGCTAATCTTGCCCTGTATGTTTTCTTGGTTAAAATCAAGCACAACTTTCTTACCTGACTAAAGGGTAAAGGGCTAAAAGGGTTGCCCGTCCTCCTCCGGGTGTTAGGTGGTGAGGCAAACCAAGACCTCACCAGAACCTAGGTCTCGATCAATGTTATCTGAGGTACCAGTCCCCAAAGTGTCCGTACAGCCTTTGACAAGAACCAAAGCTGGGCACGAGAGCCTCACCTTCTCTTCTAGTCGTCAATGCTTGGATAATCACTTAAAAAAGATCAAAATTGTGAAATGTCCAATGAATAAATGAAATGACTAAAAATAAAAAGAGCACATTTTTAAAAGTTTTTTTTTAATCACTGAAATAATAATAAAATGATTAAATTATATAAAATTAAAGTAAAATGAAAGGAATAGGTCATTTAACTTTTTCCTCCCAATCTTTTGCCAAATTATGGCAATTCAGCCCGGTATGGAGAACGTAGGACTGAAGAAATGGATTCTCTCAGCATATCCGTTCTGCTGCTGTGCTCCAAGTAGAGCCCATCACTCTGTTCATTCCAGATTCATAATGTAGTTACTCAGTTCATAGGGGACTTTAGCTTGGACAAGTATTTGTGAGCTGCCAAATGCAGAAAATCTATTGTTATTAGTGAAATAATCGCTGGTGAAATAATTAAAAAACAGATTTTACACGTTATTGTTGTTCTTTCCCTCTGTTGTAAATCCTTGCTACATTATGTCAGGAGTAGAAGGGTTAAATTGTTCATTGGGAAAGAGGGAATTTGTAATTATGTTGTGTTTTGAATAACCTTCAGACATCCCAAAGTACTTCACAGACACTAAAGACCTGGAGTTTAAAGGGCATCCAGAACTTAATAATTGTTCAGAAGGAACTGCAACTAACCAAATATTTTTGCAGAAATTAAACATTTTAATGTTAATTTTTAGTCGTCTTTCCAGATCTATTTTGTATTTGTGAAAGAAGCCTTTGACTGTAACAGATTCCCAACAACAGTTGGCAATTTCTGACACGCTGCCCACTGTTGAAAACTAGAGCTATAAACGGTACATTCAGGAATTCTTCAGATTTCTGTGAAAAGAATCACCTTTTCTAATTCATAATGACTTTTGAAAAGCAGGTCACATGGGTCATCATCAGTGCTCGCACTGTAATCTTGCTTGTGGTAAGCTAATTATCCTGCACCACTGTGTGCATTCAATACTGGGACCTTTCCCAGGCTCCAGATTGCACAGATTCAATATATTCTGCCAGTCTATCAGCTGTTGGGTAGGGCTTGGGCAACAGCTGCCAGCAACTGCAAACATCCGGCCTCTACCGAGAGGCATAATGGCCCGTTTGATGCCAGCAAACTCTGGGGTGCTTAGAAATCCCTTTACACTTACAAGTAAATTCAAGGAAAAATGTTACCTTATAATGCTACATGCAACTGAATACCAGTCTCCTGTTGTGGTATAATTTCTGTTTTATTTCACATAGAATTAGACACTGGCTATTTGTCTCTGAGTTCTTGCTGATTGCAATGCTTGGCAAAGTGCCTAATATTCTTGTGATTAGTTTCTAAACAGGATGTCCTTGCAAAATGAAAAAAAAACAAGAAAGTGCAGCTGAACTTCCTCCCAATGGGAGAGGATTGCATATTGACATGCAGGATGAGTGTAAATGTACACTCTTTGAATCCAACTGCTGGAAACTGAATCTGGCAAATGTCAAAGGTGCTGGAAGAGACGAATGGTAGGCTCATTTATGTTGCTTAGGTAGTTGCAGGGTGAAGTGCAGACACGGAATGCTTAACTAGAAATGTTTTTAAATGAAAGAACACAGAATTCTCTATCCTGCAATTGATGGCTAATTATTTTTAGAAACTTCAGTTAAAGGCTAATCAATTCAGCACCGCTTAGGACGGTCAAGGTGGCGCAGTGATAGAGTTGTTGCCTAGTAGCGAATGCAGTGCCGGAGACCCGGGTTCGATCCCAACTACAGGTGTTGTTAGTACGGAGTTCGTATGTTCTGTGTGGGTTTTCTCCGAGATCTTCGGTTTTCTCCCACACTCCAAAGACATACAGGTTTGTAGGTTAATTGGCTTGATCAATGTAAAAAGGATAGTGTTAATGTGCTGGTCAGCGCGGATCCAGTGGGGTGAAGGCCTGTTTCCACGCTCTATCTCTAAACTAAACTAAATTAAAGCTCAGCAAAGAATTGTTTTACGTAAAAAGGTAATTTAATTTTCTGTACTAGTCACAATCTTAAATTTCTGAAGGAACCTGAAATAAGCCATTTCATATTATCTGAGCGTACTTTTTTTTCACAATTTGGATTATGCTTTCTCACAATGGGTGAAGCATCACTACAATTTAGTGGCAATGTTCATTCTGTGAGAACATTGTCAGGTGAGCCACCTGTAGGATGAAAGTATAAGAGCAAAAGGAAAAGCTAGTGAAAGGTCTATTACCAACAAAATGGTTGACTAAAGTAAATGGTAGCAAATAGTTTAAAAAAAACCTCATTTGTCCATGTTTCCTTGTTCTCCAGAGATGCAGCCTGACCTGCTGAGTTACTCCAGCACGTTGTGTCCTTTTGCGTATTAACCAGCATCTGCAATTCCTTATTTCTGCACTATTTTATGTTTGGCAGCAAGAGAATTGCAGACACTGCTGTTCTGGAATAAATATGGTAACTGATTTGGCACAAGCAGTAATAAAATAATAAGTACTGATCAGGGGGAAAGAGACACAGAATATAGAAAAGTATACCACAGCATCAGGCCCTACAGTGCACAACATCTGTATCGAATTTAATGCCAAGATAAGCTATTCTCATCTGCAATGGTCAATATCCCTCCATTCCTAGCATATCCAAGTGCTTAACTAGAAGCCTCTTAAATGTCACGATCATAGTGCCTCTATCACTGCCCTTGCCAGAGTGTTCCAGACACCCACCACCTTCTGTGTAATAAACTTGCCCCTTCAAAAAAGATTTCCTTTAACATATTTTTTTTCCTGAGAAATAGCGCTACAGGATCCTTGCTTCTTAGAGAATGAGCAGACTGTGTTTTAGAAATTCAGCTGGGTGATTCTGTTGCACATCTCAGTGTCCAGAAATTAATATCAATTATTTCTCCAAATGTGTCAATAAACAGTTCTGGGCCATTTGTAGCCACTCTAGCAATGTAAAGGCACTCCAAGCATGTGGTTCAACCAAACTCCCACAATGGCTGCAAGAGGTGCTGTCATTCTCCCAGAACATTCCGAAAAAACATGGACCACCAGCCGAAGGAGTCTTCGTGAGTTGCTGCTATGTATCCTGCAGATGATCCAAACTGCTGCCAATGTGCATTGGTGATGGAGTGTAAGTAAATTGTTATTGGGGGGTCTACCAAGCAGGCTGCTATGTCCTGTATGGTGTCATGCTACTTGAATTCTGTTGAAACTGCACTCATCCAAGCAAATGGGTGTAACATCACTCTCTTTATTTGAGCCTTACGGATGGTGAACAGGCTTTGGGAAGTTCGGTGGCGAGTTATTGTTTTCCTTTGTGAATACATAGGATGGGGTCAGCTCGCCAGACTGAATATCACTTTTTAGTTTTTAATATTGATAATTTTTTATATATATATATATATTTTTCATGTTTAATATTTAATAAGAATCATTGGGAATTTCATAATAGTTTGTAGGGAGAGCTGCAAGTTGTAACATTGATTATGAAGAAAATGATGCACACTGAAAAAAGGCCATTTGATCATTATGTCTCTGCCAGTCAATAAAACAGTTATCTCCTAATTCCATCTTCCAACATTAGTCCTGCAGCCTTGTAGGTGCCAGCTCTTTAAAGTACGCATCCATGCAGTTTTTTAACGTAGTGAGGGTTTTGTCTCCAAAACCCTTTTAGACAAATCTTTCAGATGCAGAACCCCTTTCTGAAGATTTTACTTTTCCCTCAACTCTCATCTAACCGCTGCACTGATTATGTTCAATCTATGGCCCTTGGTTTTGTCCTCTCAGGTAAGAGAAATCATTCACCCTATTTACTCTCTCTGGACCCTAATGCAATTTTACATAGGTCCCTCCACACCCTAGTTTGTCAAATACAAACCCAGCCTGGTCAACCTTTCCTCATAACTAACATTTTCTGAATGGTTTTACTCAATTAGTTGAATTGCTGAAGTTCAAATTTCACAAGCTGTTTTCAGATAACATTCCTACTATGCTATATTTTGAAAGAAGATTGTGTTTTATATCCATGTTGAAATGAAACAGGTGCATTCAGAAAACTCCTGAATGCACCTGTAAGCATGAAACAGATAAAGGGTAAAAGCCGGAAGAGGAAGGGATAGGAGAACATAAAGAGGATGAAGTGAGACAGAGTTATTGAAAGGGAAATGACAAAAAGGATAAGCATAACAAAATGATGACATCTCAAGTCAGTGAATAAAAGATTGAGAATAAAATGGCAAAGATGACTTCCACTTACATAGAACTTGGAACAGTGCAGCCCAGGAACAGTTTTTTTGGCCCACATTATCTGTGCTGAACATGATGCCAAATTAAACTAACCTCTTTCTAACCAGGTTAGGAAGACATGCCATATTATAGACAGAGCCATGCTGGCTCTCCCTAATTATCTCTCTCTATTCCAATTGTGAGTTAATCCCATCCTTGGGAATCCCCTCCAATAGTTTCCCTGACACTAATATGATACTCACCGGACTACCGTTTCTTGGATGGTCTCTACTTCTCTTCTTAAATAAAGGAACATGATTATCATCTGGGACCATGCCTGAAAGGATACAAAGATCTTCGTCAAGACCCTTGCACTCTCCTCTCTTAATAACCTGGGATAGATCTCATCAGGCCATGGGGAATTATATAACCTTAATTATTTTTCAAGAAACTTAACACCACCTCCTCCTTGATATCAGACTACCCTAGCATATTAGTATACCCTACACTTATCTCACTAGCCTCCATGTTCTTTTCAAGGGTGAATATGGATCCAGAGTATAAGTTTAATATCTTGCCTACATCCTTTGACTGCCTCCTTTTTCCTTGAGTGGTCCAATCTTCTCCTTGGTTACCTTCTTGTTTTTAATGTATATTAAAAATATTGTGATTTTTTAAAATCCAATTTGCCAATTGCATTTTGTGACCTCTTTTTGCACTTTGAACTCCCTACTTTAATGCTTAACATTCCTCAAAGGTCCCATCCGATATGATGATTATTGCTCTTCCTTTCTGATAAAGCTCCCGTTATTTATTTCATTATATTATGATTACCGAGAGATGACCTGTAAACTACTTCCACCGATGAATTTGTGGCTTTATTGTTTCCCATTTCTACTCAAATAGCTTTTACAGCCTGGTTTGCTGAATTAAGTTCCTCCTTCCCTTTTGCGTTTACCCAATCATTAATTAACAGGACCATTTTCCCACCTTTTCCTCACTTCCTGTCCTTCCTGAAAGCATTTCAGCCTTCAAGATGCCCTGATATTGGGTAGGCATATCTCTGTAATCGTTATCAGATCATGCTTACTTATTACCATTTGTGCTCACAGTTCATCTGTTTTATTTTGAATGTTATTGCATTCAGATACAAAGCCTTTTGTTTTGTACTTTTTTGGAGCCTCAAGCCTTAGCCTTGATTTCCTCTCAGATTGTCCTTTGATTTACACACTCTGCCTCTTCCTGTTATGGTCTGTTTCTCATTTCTCCTATTTCGCATCGCATGCCCATTATGTCTGATTCAGGGTGACAATGTCAGAGCATCCTTTCCCTAGATTATATTAGTGGAGTGAAATTGCAGATGTTCCAAAACTTCATATTGTGGAACGGAAGTTACAATCCTCGACTTCATTTAATCTGCGACAGCCATTGCATTCCAGCTACAACATTGAGTGATATTTAGTCCAGGGTATCCTAAACAACTGGAGATTAGGATCTACTGCATGAATATTAACGCAAATACATGGGTGGATATATATGAAGGTACCTGCAAGAGTGTACATACTCTGCACAAATGCCCTTGCCTATAACTGCCCCTTCTGTCTGTACGATTGTAGGAAGGTTATTGGTGAAGCAGTTGAAGATGGTTGAGCCTTTGACACTACCCTGAGGAACTCCTGAAGATATGTCTTGTGGCTGAGATGTTTGACCTACAATCATTACAACCTTCTTCCTTTGTACTGAGTATGATTTAAACCAGCATGGGGTTCTCCCCCTGATTCCCATTGACTCCAGTTTAGCGAGGGCTCCTTGATGCTATACTCAATGAAACATTGTCTGGATGTCAAGGGCAATTCTTCCATGTTTGGATAAAGATTCTAATGAGGTCAGGAGCTGAGTGAAGTTGGCAGAAGCCAAACTAAACCTCTGTGAGTAATTAACTGTAAATGCAAAGTTCACCTGAATTGGAAACTTTGGCATTCCATAAGAGAAAAAAATAACAGTTCTACAGACACTCAAATACCTAGGCATAAAAGAGAACTAATGCTCTAATGAGCAAATGGTAGGTCATTAAAGCACAGGAAGTTTAGAAACGCATTGGGAGCCACATGTTGTAAGGAATTCTTCAACCATATCCTAAGGACCTACTTTGCTAAGGGCCAAATACATAATGATAGACTTGAAAAGGACAGAGATTAAAGCAACACTTTGAAGAACTTCTCAACTACGAGATTGCCCTCTGAAATGAGCGTCCTTGGCCCCATTTCACAGTCTGATCTAATCTTATTGCCAACAATAATCAAAAAGGCCTAGAACCAACTGAGAAACAATAAGGCCCTGGAGCAGATGGGATGCCCACTGAAGTTCTAAAATTTAGCAGAGAGGGACTGCTGGGTCAATCTTACAGAATTATGTCCCATGCTGAGGGCCAGTGATAAAATCCCAGAGTTATGCAGCACAAAAACTGACCCTTCAACCCATCAGGTTCATGCCGACCATTAACACTAAAATAATTCATTTTTTTATTCATGTTACATTCTCAACAACTCCCCCAGATTCACTTACACACCAGAACTAATTTACATGGGGCCAATTAATCTACCAATTTTTGGGATACGGTAGGAAACCGGAGCACTCAGAATAGACCCATGAAAGTCATAGGGAGAACATAAAATCTCCACATATACATCATCTGAGGTCAGGATTAAACATGATTATTGGCGTTGTGAGGGAGTGGATCTACTAGCTGTGCCATCATGTTTATATCCCACATGAATTGCAAAAGCTTTTGACAGGTGAGCTGGGCTAAATTGATACCATGGATACATTGGCGAAAGATTCACAACATCCAGATTAACTTTGTCATGTGTCAAATTGTTTTCAAAGGAAAAATAGGTGAATATGTGTCCTGTTACTCATTTAATTCACACCTTAATAACATTGGAATTATTTTTCTTATAGATGGGGGTTTGTTACATGTGTTATTTCATCACATGCATTGCACTTACAAAAGAGAACCATTTTTAACGCATATTATTTTAACAGAAGTATATCTAAGTGTCTCTCTATTTGGAAAAAAAAGTTAAGGCAAAGTCCTATAGTGTAGATCAAGGTTTTCTGTGCCAATCAAGTTGCTGCAAATAACACTGAGATGAATTGGCACTAAATCGAGGTTTAGTATTGTTGGTTAAGGAAGGAATGTTAGCAGAATATTTGAAGAAATCAATGTTTTTCTTCATATAGAACAATTCAATCCTGTATGCACAAGGCACAGCAGTTCAAACAACAGGATCCTGAACCACCCTGTGCAACCCTAAACGCCCCCCTACCTCAGCACCGAACCACTACTCTGTGTTACTCTAGTTGCTCTATGTAATTTGGTTTATACATTACTCTGGCATTTACTAAGACTGGATGATAATTTATCATACATGTTTATTTGTTATCGTTGTGTCCAATATGTCTGTAAAACTGCAGCAAATAAAAATGTCATTGATTCAGTTCATATTTAGTGTAAATAATAAATAACACTCGGCTACTAATCTAACAATATATCAATTTCTCAACTGGTTGCTGATTGGAAAAGTGAGTTATCTTACCTTGATTTTCCAATCAGTTAATGAATAGCAAGATGGGAGGGTGCTAAAAGTCCAACCAATTACAGAATCTGCTTGTAATGAACTGAGACCTCGCCACCATGATCAGCCAACAACTCGTGTTGTGGCCTTCAGAACTGGGAGGAAAATAAGCCACTTTAAAAGCTTTAAAACTGAAAAGGATGTTTATTAAAGGAGAGGTACTCAGAAAAAAGGATCATTTTAAATGAAGGGTGTCAGCTTCTTTAAAACAACAGGGTGGGGAAACAAATACCAGCAGGATCAAACTTACATAAATGAACCTTGCTCTCCTTTGACTTACTGTTAAGTAGAGTAGCCTGTACAAATATTTTTCAGAAAGTCCTCATATTACATATTTATCCGCTGGATGCAAATGTAGGTAGAACTTCATGCCTGAGGTGCTGAAATCATGAAATGTGCTTAAGTACTTCTTGCATTTGAATACAACTTCATAGAACAAGGTAACAGTTCTTGCCCTTTTAGGAACCTATCAGTAATGACCCAAGTGTTGATTTGTTCCAAATTAAAGATTTAAAGATTCATTCATTTATCCTCCATAAAAAATGTCAGCATTTTTGGTGCATTGCCTCATCTTAGTAATTTGCACAATCCTGCCTCCTAGCTCTTGAATGAGTTGATTATATCCATAGATTCATACAGCACGGAAGCAGGCCCTTCAGGCCAAATCAGCCAAAGATCCCCATCTAAGCTGCTTGCATTTGGCCCATATCCCTCTAAACCTTTCTTATCCAAGTACCTTATAAATGTTGTTATTTTACCTGCCCCAATTACCTCCTATGGCAGCTCAATCCATATACTCACCAGTCTCTAAGTGAAAAAGTTGCCCCAGTTAATTCTATTTACGTGGCATATCTACTTTTTGTAAAGGATGTAGATGATGCATATTTCCTTTTTTCTTACAGCACAGAAGGCCCTTCAGCCCATCGAGTCTATACTAGCTTCCTGAGCAATCACATCAATTCAATTCTCCACATATCTCCTTGGAATCTGCCATTTCTCACAACTGCCTTCTACTTCACTTAAAATGGTGGTAATTTACAATGGACATTTACTTACCATCCTGCTGTATCTTTGGGCTATGGGCAGAAACCAGAGTACCTGGAAGAGGCAGGGACAATATGCAAACTCCACATAGAGGTCAGGATTGTACATCAGTCACTGGAAATATGAGGCAGTAGCACCTCCTGCTGCATTAATCTGCTGGTAGGTGATTAATTGCCAGTGCTATGTCACTAAGGTCAGGTATAATACTGCAGGAAGCTCATGTGGGATCTGAGAACAAGTAACAAAGAACTTTTAGTATAAAGGAGACATTAGCATATTTGTCAATATGCGCCGTCGAGTATGGCTGCCGAGCCAGTAGCTGTTAGTCCTTTTCACCCTTGTTTTATTTTTATATTTTTAGTGAATTAAAAGTGTTTGTTTTGAAGGTATAATCTTTTTTATATGGGGGATGGAGGGTGGGGGGGGTGGAAGGGGGAAACCTGTTTTTCTCAGTCCCTACCTGGTCGGAGATGCAGCTTTCTCAGAGCCGTATCTTCGCCCCTTCCTCGCGGCCTACCAACGGGACTGGAGTGGCGTTTCCTGCCGGGACCGGCCAGGACTTCAGCTTCGGCGGTGGCGCAGCGCTGAAGCACCATCATGGAGCGGGCGATGCCTTACCTGGGTCGCCGTGCAGTGGGCTCCGGAGTGCTGGGACCGCCGACTCCAACATCGCGGAGCTGCGGTCTGTGGTGCTTTCAACTGCGGGGCAGCGCTGAACTTTAAACAAGCCGAGATCGCCAGTGTTGGAGCTCGGACAAGTGCTGCCCGTGGACTTCGGGAGACGCGGTCTCCGGGGGGGAAGCGGCCATTCCAGACACTCCAAACCACTGAGAGTTCCATCATCCGGCGAGAGGGACTGAAGCATCGGGCTGCCGTAGCGGTGACTGCGGAGGCCTCAATAGGCCCGACCATGGGTGAACAGGGGATAGGACTGGACTTTGCTGCCTTCCCTCACAGTGGGAACCATTGTGGGGAGATGTTTTTATGTTTATCGTTAAATTTTGTCTTTTTTCGTTCTGACTGTGTTGGCTACTGGACATCTGAATTTCCCTGTAAAAGGGGATTAATTTTATATCTCTCTCTCTCTCTCTCTCTCTCTCTCTCTCTCTCTCTCTCTCTCTCTCTCTCTCTCTCTCTGTCTCTCTCTCTGTCTCTCTCTCTGTCTCTCTCTCTGTCTCTCTCTCTGTCTCTCTCTCTGTCTCTCTCTCTTTCTCTCTCTCTCTCTCTCTCTCTCTCTCTCTCTCTCTCTCTCTCTCTCTCGTTTTGGGTGGGGACTCTTCCTCAGTCTGACAGACTATCTTCAGTGCAAACCAGCATCTGCAGTTCCCTCCTTCACCATTTGTCAGTTTAAATTCTGCAGTGCTATTTCTTTACATGTTTATTATTGACACTTTGCTTTTGTGTCCATATTCAAGTCACATTTATTTATAGAGCACATTTAAAAAACATCTCGTTGGCCAAAGTGCTTTACATTTGTAAAAGAATAGTATAATGAACAAACTACATACATATAGCCCTCGCTCAGAGGACGTCAAGAAAGGCTTTGGAGTACAGATGGGTTTTTAGTCTCGAGTCGATGGAGGGGACAGTTTCGATGGGAAGAGGGATGCTGTTCCACAGTCTAGGAGCTGCAACCGCAAAGGCGTGGTCGCCCCTGAGCTTATGCCTAGACCGCGGGATATTCAGCAACCCCAAGTCGGCCAATCTGAGGGACCTGAAGGTGGTATGGTGGGTGAGCAGACGTTTAATGTAGGTGGGGGCAAGCCCATTGAGGGCTTTGTAGACATGAAGGAGGATCTTGAAATTTATTCGGAACCGCACAGGGAGCCAGTGGAGAGAGGCCAGGATCGGGGGATGTGGTCCCTTTTTCGGGTGCCCGTCAGGAGTCTCGCTGCGGCGTTTTCGACCAGTTGCAGGCAGGACAGGGAAGATTGGCTGATGCCAGTGCCGAGGTCATCAAATTGAAGGAATTGTTTTATTTTAGCTATCATCCGAAGCTGAAAGAAGCTAGCTTTTACTACGGCATTGACTTGTATGTCAAATTTCAGTGCTGAGTCAAATATCACGCCAAGGTTTTTGACGTGAGGTTTGAGTAGTGGTGTAAGGCTTCCACGACTGCCTGCTATCATTTTGATTGAGTCCGAGGGGCCGAGAAGGATGACCTCAGACTTACTCTCGTTTAGTTGGAATTATTTAGTCTCGTTATTTCTGGAATCCATTTCTTGTTTCAAATGTGGAAGGCAGAATGAAAGTATTTGATTATTTCACTTCCATTTCCTTACTCCTTACCATAATCTTTCCTGGCTCTGGATGTAAGCTATTAATTAATCATTACTATCCTGGATCGTTATACTGAATGCTGTACAACTGAATGACTGCACAAAAACACCATGTCTGAATTCAAGGAGAGCTGCTGTATGCTGGGAATTGTAGACAGGGTGACTGTCTACATGTATATGTATATTTCACCTCAATTACTGAGATGGTTTGAGAAAGAACATGGAGTTAAAATCTTGAAGTCCAGCCTGAAGAAGGGGCATGACCCGAAACGTCACCTATCCATGTTCTCTAGAGATACTGCCTGACCCGATGAGCTACTTTTTAGTTCAGTTTACAGATATCACATAGAATCAGGCCAATCGGCCCACCTAGTCCGCGACGACCAGTGATCCCCGTTCACCAACACTATCCTATCCACACTAGGGATAATTTACAATTTTACCAAGCCAATAAACTTATAAACCTGTGCGTTTTTGGAATGCGGGAGCAAACCTGAAC
The DNA here is from genome assembly GCA_963514005.1 of Raja brachyura. The sequence goes on from OY740786.1 coordinate 39,879,974, forward strand.
TCCCAGAGAAAGCCCATGCATGTCATAACGAGTACGTACAAACTCCATATAGACGGTACCCATAGTCATGATCGAACTCGGGTCTCTGGCGATGTAAGGCAACAAATCTAATACTGCGTCACCGTGCCACTTGTGCTCTAGCAATCAAGAAAGAACCTTCAACTAACACTGCAGCTGCAGACACGAAGGATTCTTAAAGTAAGTGGCATCATTTTCTGTTCACTGTATAATCTTAATTATTACCATATTACATGCATCAATTTCAGAACAAATTCTTATTAAGATAAGAATACAAGAAGGGATATGAAGTTTTATCAGCAAATCATTTGGAACAAATGAGTGCTGTTAGTGATTACTGGACCCCTAAACTTTTATGGTTTGAGATCTTTCTAGATTGCATGATATTAGGAGCATTAATGGACTTTCTTCCAGTCAAAAGATTATACAGGAGCAGGCAGGAAAGGACAGCAGAGAGAAGAGAGCATTCAACAGGAGACCATGTCAAGCCAGTTTGCATGTCAGCAGAAACACGCCAGTAATAGTGTATAAGGAATATCGCCTTTGATAAATATGTCTTCACTGGGATATTAAGATTCCATAAAATTATGCATAAAATTACAAAGAAAGCTGAGGACAGATTATTTATTCTCAAAAGCAGGAGGCATATTCAGCTTTGTGAGAATTCCCAATAGTGCAGAGTGATTGCATGTGAAGACCACCTGCCTGGAAGATATACCATCAGTGGAAGGAATTGCACCTCCTCAGTGTCCTGATGATGTGTACATCATAGCATCTATTGTTTTCAACCACAGGACTCTGCAAAATCTAGACGCAAAAAGCTGGGGTAACGCAGCAGGTCAGACAACATCTCTGGAGAAAAGGAATATACCCTTTTTCAGAAGGAGAGTCAAGGGAAAGGGAAACGACCGGCTGAGTGACTCCAGCTTTTTGTGTCTATCTTCGCTTTAAACTAGCATCTTATACACTCTGCAAAATTTGATCGACCACGACATTCTAAATGAACACGATTAACTTCTGACAGTGCAGCCCTTTGGTCTGATATAAATGACCCATGCCATGCAAAATGTGACACAGAGGACCACTGGAATGTTCTCAATTGCCAGTCCCACTTCCTGCAGCACACTGTAGGAGCCATGAAGATCGTGTGGTGGTCTGTTAATCTATCAAACCATCACAAGGTGCAGCTCATCCCACCGGCTGCATGAAGAGGAGCAGTCGAACCAAATATGGAGAAGGAGAAAGAGATGCAGGAAAACAAGGAGTAAGAGGAGGAAAAGGAAGAAAATGAAAGGGGGAGGCAACCTATGCACGCCATTTCTAACCGCACAGCTATTGCCAACGCATCGAGCAGCAACACTGCAAAACTCAGTCATTGTGCCTTTATTACATAGTCTGCCACAGTCTATTGTGTGACACAGTGGTGCAGATACTAGAACTGCTTCCTCACAGTGCCATGAACCCAGTGTAATTTCTGACCTCAGGTCTGCATGATGTTCGCACCTTCTCCCCATGACTGCATGGGGTTCCACCGAGTTGTCCAGTTTCTTCCCACCTCTCAATGATACGTGGGTTGTTAGGTTGATTGGCTACGTCAAATTGCCCTGAGTGTGTAGATGAATGGTAGGATCTGGATTAGAATTAATGAGAGTGTGAGAGGAACAAAAAATAGACTAAATGTAGGCTTAGTATAAATGTGGTGGTTGATGGACTAAGTAGGCTGAAGGGCTTGATACCATGTTGTACCTCTTTATGACTCCATGGACACATCTCTTCCCATTAATCTGCAGTTGGCCATAAGCTTTGCAGTGTTTGCAAATTGATCCAACACCATTTGTTTGTCAAAGCTGTGGAATTTATGATTAAAGGTCAGAATTGTTGGTGGATCTTGTGTTGAGTTATTAGGAGAGACTAGGTTTGTTTTCCTTGGAGCAAAGGAGTCTGAGAAATTACCTTATATAGGTTTATAAAGTAATGAGTGGCAGAGATAAGGTGGATGGTCATAGTCCTTTTCCTTGCACTGGGAGGTCTAAAATTAAAGACCGTATGTTTAAGGTGAGATGGGAAAGATTTAAAGGGTATTTGAGAGGTAAGATTTTTCACAAAGAGGATGGTGGGTATATGGAATAAGCCGCCAGAGGGAATGGAAGAGGCAGGTACAAATACAATATTTAAAAGACATTTGGATAAATACATGGATAGGAAAGAGCCAGAGAGATATGAGTTAACATGTCAATGGAATTAGCTCAGGTAGGCACCTTGGTCAGCATGGACGATTTGGGCTAAAGGTTTGTTTTCTGTGCTGTATGCACTATGGCTATCACTTAAAGGTCTTGGGTTCTGGCTTCACAGTTCCTACCATTGCTCCCAGAAGGTGTGTTTGGAGAGCCCCATAGTTACCCTTGGAAACTGGAACGTCTACTGCCAAGAAATTTGACTGCTGGGCACTGTTTTATTGGGTTTTGTGAGCCAAATACACTGAAAAATAAAATATTTATAAAAACGGAATTTATCACCTTCTTTGGTGTCTTTTCTGCGAGTGTTTGATATGACAGAGAAGTCTGGCAAACACAGTGTGACATTTGCATAAAACCTCAGCTCTGACCATAGCCCAAAAACGTTAATTGTTGCATTTTGTATGACTGCAGAGTGCCATCCAGCCTTCACTGAGGTCCTGTCAAGACAGTGCAGTGGTGGGGTGCGATAGGAGTTGGAAGTGGTATTGTGGCATCCGTGTGGTGATGGGGAGGTAACTGGAGACCAGAAACTTGTGGTGGAGCAGAAGATCTGATGCTAGAGGTCCAAGATGTAATGAGAAAATGAGGTGCATGGAGGATTGGGAGACCGGAGTTTGTGAATTGAATGTGAAATTGAAGACACAGAATTTTGTAAAGAAATTTCTATCTGATGCCAAGAATCTGAAATGGAGTGGAGGAGCAGAGGCCCCAGTGTTGTGATTTAGTGAGTGGAGATTAAGTTGGCCTGAAATTTGTGAAGGAACAGACAGATAGAGCATGGAATTCTGAGATAGTGGATGAGTGGTGGTTGGAGATCATCTGATGGGCAGAGGGTAGGAATTCATATCACCAGTTTGTTTGGGACCAGGGACGGACGGGTTTAACATCAGTTGCATGAAGATTGGGTAGGTTTGCTGCATGGGTTTAGATGCAACATGCCGGTAATTATTTTTATTTTTTTTCTTGCCTTGCAGGTCAACGTTGCAGTGAGAGGTTCTTGTGTTTCTGATAGTATCCATGAATCAACAAGCTCATCCGGAAGGCTGGCTCCTTCTTGGGGGTGGAGTTGCATTCATGGGAGGTGGTCTTGAAGTGTGGCTATAGGATGCTCCTATATCTGTGGAGCATCTCAACAATACAGCCTGAGAAGTACCTTCAGCAACAGACTGATTCCACCAAGATGCAGTATAGAACACCAGAGGAAATCCTTTTTCCCTGTGGCTATCAAACTGTACAACTCCTCCCCCTTCTATCATGGGGGAGACTTACACCACCTCCCCCCCCAATCTCTGCACATCCCCAATCCTTTCCACTCATCACATTATTTCAAGTTTCATGTATCTTGTGTTTTATGACTGTTGGCAGACCAATTTCCCTCCTGGGATAAATAAAGTTCTGTCATATCATATCGTATCCGTGGAATATCATGGTCTGTTTTCCGTAGTAGGGGACCCGGAGGAAAACTGCATGAAGAGCAACACCATCCCTTGTGCCTCTAATGAAGAGAAAAAAAAACCTCTGGGTTACATGAGAGGAAGTACAGTAGAGTGATATTATTATTTGAATGGTGGCCGATTAGGAAAAGGGGAGATGCAACGAGACCTGGGTGTCATAGTACACCAGTCATTGAAAGTAGGCATGTGGGTGCAGCAGGCAGTGAAGAAAGCGAATGGTATGTTAGCATTCATAGCAAAAGGATTTGCGTATAGGAACAGGGAGGTTCTACTCCAGTTGTACAGGTGAGACCACACCTGGAGTATTGCGTACAGTTTTGGTGTCCTAATCTGAGGAAAGACATTCTTGCCTTAGAGGGAGTACAGAGAAGGTTCACCAGACTGGTTCCTGGGATGTTAGGACTTTCATATGAAGAAAGACTGGATAGACTCGGCATGTACTCGCTAGGATTTAGAAGATTGAGGGGGGATCTTATAGAAACTTACAAGATTCTTAAAGGGTTGAACAGGCTAGATGCAGGAAGATTGTTCCCGATGTTGGGGAAGTCCAGAACAAAGGGGTCACAGTTTAAGGATAAGGGGGAAGTCTTTTAGGACCGAGATGAGAAAAACATTTTTCACACAGAGAGTGGTGAATCTCTGGAATTCTCTGCCACAGAAGGTAGTTGAGGCCAGTTCATTGGCTATATTTAAGAGGGAGTTAGATGTGGCTAAGGGGATCAGGGGGTATGGAGAGAAGGCAGGTACGGGATACTGAATTGGATGATCAGCCATGATCATATTGAATGGCAGTGCAGGCTCAAAGGACCGAATGGCCTACTCCTGCACCTATTTTCAATGTTTCTATGTTTCTATATGAAATGCCTTGGGAATCATTTTCTGTCGAATTTCACTCATGAGAAAAACATTTTATTACCTACATTGTGCTGAAAAGAAGTGTCCTCAAATCGAATTTCCAGGCATTTATGATTAGAGCTCTCCACAGAAAGCAGTGAACAATTATCACAAGTTTGCACCAGAAGCATAATCACAGGTGGTAATGTCCACACCCATCTTCAGGCTTTCAAATTTAGATCAACCTCTGCTAGAAGGTTGGTCTAAATTCTAACATTGAATAGTGTAAGTGCACTTACTGTTTAGTGTGGCCAATTCTCAATGGTCAAATGGAAAATTACCAAACTTGTTATTAGAAGATGCTTTGACCATTTTATAGCTTCCTAAAGATTGATGTGACTATTGTTTTGCCTTATTCTCTCAACCTTTGAGATTTATAGCACTCTGAGATACAGGGGGATCTGAGAGCCCTGGTACATTATTCACAACAGGCGGAAGATAGGCACAAAATTCTGGAGTAACTCAGTATAATATACAATGTATATTATATTAATATACATTAAATTAAATCTCACAGAAGGCTAATATGCACATTCAGTAAATAATTAGGAAAACTACCAGGGTGTTCCTATTTATTTGTGAGAAAATTTGAATACAAATGTAAGGAATTAATGCTTCGGTTATTTAGGTGAATTTTCAGATCACACCTGCGGTACAGTGTGCTGCATTGGTCTGCTTATTTAAGGAAGGAAGTTTTGGAAGCTGTTCAGAAGAAGCTGACAAGATTAATACCTGGAATGAGCAGGATGTTTCATGAAGAAAGGTCAGCTTGCATTTGCTGGAGTTTACTGGAGCACAAGGAAGCAACATTGAAACATGTACGGTCCTTAGAGGACTTGCTACAGTGGATGTGGGGACGATGTTTCCAATCATCGGAAAATCTATAACTGGTGGCTACTGTCTAAACATAAAGTGTCACCCATTCCATACAGAAATGACGCAAAACTTTTGTTTTCTCTCTGGGTGTCCTAATGATGATAAGCATAATTTTTGTGTGTTTTAAAGAGGAGGTAGATAGATGTGGTAAATGATGAGGTGAAAGCTTATTGCAGGTAATTTGGGATATGAACTTGACTACAATCAGATCAGCTATGATCTTATTAAGTGGTAGGAGATGCCCGAGGGGTCAAGCAGTCTATTCCTGCTCCTAATTTAAATGTAAATCCCTCCTTAATTCCCTCTCTATTTTTCTTGACAGGAAATTGGGTGCAATGGAGAAGAAGCACATGCTGTATATATGGTTTATATATCTCAGTGAATCTTTCTTGGCATTGCTTAAGATGAGATAAATTTGTTTTATAAGGACATGTATGTTATGCTATTTCCTGTGCCGAATCCTATCCAACTAAGGTGAAGCTCGGTCCATTTATGGGAACAAAATCCAATTGTTGTTGAGTAAACAAAGGCTCAGTTCATTCAGAGTTTAACTGATATTTTGTTAGGGAACTTTGCAAGTTGTCAGCTTTAGGCTGGAGGCTACAAGTACAGCTCAGAAGTGCCATTGTTGGAAGATTGTTTTTCATGTGTAACATCGCATGACATCTGGAGTAGTATATTTATAACTATATGTCATTATAAAATATAATTTTGCTCAATCACATTGGAATGGGAATGGTCTATATTTTGCAGGTGGCAATCAAATTCATTTCCATGCTGATTCTCCACAGAAATTTGGGACTGACCAATACACTATCAAGAAACTTGAACTGTCTGTCCAGATATTTATCTATTTGATAACGTCTAAAAGCAACAGCAGCGGAAAGTTGGTGTAATGGGCCAGAACCTGTTCACCGATTCCTGAAAATTCTGCTCAGATCCATTCATCATTAGCCTGCAAAGCACGTTAAGTGCATACATTTTTTCCATTTAGAAATCAGGAACTTCCTGCCAAAAAATAGAATGTTATTCTTGTCATTTAGCTCCACTGAGATTAGTTTATTTTAATTTAGAGATTCAGTGTGGAAACAGGTCTTTCGGCCCACCGAGTCCGCACCGACCAGCGATTAACCCACACGTTAACACTACCTTACACACACCAGAGACAATTTTACATTTACACCAAGCCAATTCACCTACAAACCTGTACGTCATGGGAGTGTGGGAGAAAAACAAATTATCTCGGAGAAAGCCCACGCAGGTCATGGGGAGAACGTACAAACTCCATACAGCAACACCCATTGTCACGATCGCACCCGGGTCTTTGGCGCTGTAAGGCAGCAGCTCTACAACTCCACCACCGTCTAGCAGGACACAAATTCCAAGATTCAAATCATTTAAGTGCGGTTTTTAAAGCAATGATTTAGGAGGCAAAGGGTAAGATGTATTGCTTTTCTTTAATATCAGTTGGCTGCAGTTTAATGCTTCTCATCAGATGGATGTGCTTGAAGGTATTTTATCCACTCAGTTTTGGCCTGAGGTTTCCTTCCATCTTTGTAAAAGGAGAAGTTTGGTGCAGGGTACATAAAGCAAAAATAAACTCCATAAGTTCCATGCAAATCAAGCAAGAGTAAAATAAATGTCAAATCAATTCAAGTTGAGTTTATTGTCATATGCACCTGAATGGTGAGATACAGGTACAATGAAAATCTTACTTGCAGCAACATAGAATCTGACAACTTACAAACTCATCAATTCCACATAAATTATATGTATACTACACGTAAATTCTGCAAGACAGTAAAAAGAGAAAGACTGTGTAAATGACAAGATATTAGTGCCAAATACAATAAGAAAAAAAAGTCCATGGTAGTGCATGTAGTGGTCTGTGGTGTTCCTTTGCTGAGGTAGCTATAGGGTTGAGCTGCTTGGCTCAAGACCCTGATAACTGCAGGAAAGTTGCTGTTCCTGAACCTGGTGGTTTGGGACTAAAGACTTCTGTGCTTTCTGCCCATCGGTTACAGCAAGACCGGGATGGAGAATGTAACAGAAATATAATTACAATATTCTATTGTTGCTATTTTGTGTGCCATGCATTGTTCCTCGACAAGTCCTACAGTGAGATTGTTACACCTAAGGTACTGGAAGAGAGAAAGTGGGGGACGGTGAGGAAGGGAGGGAAACTTGCAATGCAAAGGTCCCCGGGTGTTTTACCTCTTGAGAACAGGTTCACCCACATAGAAGCTGTAGGGACAGAAGACGTTAAAACACGGAGCAGCGGACTGGCTTGTGAATCAAAAAGGGCTGTTGAGCCAAAACCAAAGAGGCCAATGTCGGGCAACGCCATTGTAGTTGGAGACACCATTGTGAGAGGTACAGACAGGGGTTTCTGCGGCAACAGACGGGATTCGAGGATGGTGTGCTGCCTTCCTGGTGCCAGGATCCAGGATGTCACGGGCAGAGTGCAGACAATCCTCAAGGGCGAAGGTGAACATCTGGAAGTGGTAGTGCATGTCGGCACAAACGATGTCGGAAAGAAGGGGATAAATATTCTACAGCGTGAATTTAGAGAGCTCAGATAAATGCTGAAAAGCAGGACCTCCAGGGTTGTTATCTCCGGTTTGCTTCCAGTTCCTCGTGCTGGCAAGAGCAGGAACAGGGAGATATGGGACCTGAATGTGTGGCTGAGTAACTGCTGCAGGGGGCAGGGATTTAGATTCTTAGATCACTGGGATCTGTTTTGGAGTAAGGGGGAACTGTACAAAAGGGACGGATTGCACCTTAACTGGTGGGCGACCAACATTCTGGCAGGCAGGTTTGCCACAGCTACACGGGTGGTTTTAAACTGAATAGGGGGGGTGGGATGTCAAATGAGATAGTCGACGATGGAGTTAAAGGGAAAGAGAATAAAGGGATGGTTAATGACCCCCAGAATTAATGAGAAAGGAAGCTTACAAAGGGATAGGAGAGTATGGCCAAGTGTAATAGGGATCGATGTGAAAGGTGAGATGCGTAAGGAATTAAAAGTATTGTACATGAATGCGCGAAGTATAAGAAGTAAAGTAGATGAGCTTGAGGCTCAGTTAGCGGTTGGTAGATATGACATTGTGGGGATTACTGAGATGTGGCTGCAGGAGGATCGGGCCTGGGAACTTAATATTCAGGGTTATATATCCTATAGAAAAGACAGGCAGGTGGGCAGATGAGGGGGGGTAGCTCTGCTGGTGAGGGATGGAATTCAGTCCCTTGCAAGGGAAGACATACGGACTGTCGCGGTAGAGTCACTGTGGATTGAGTTGAGGAATTGTAAAGGCAAGAAGACACTAATTGGTGTTATTTACAGACCCCCAAATAGTAGCCCGGATGTAGGGTGTAAGTTGCAACAGGAGTTAAAACTGGCATGTAACAAAGGTAATGCCACTGTGGTGATGGGGGATTTCAATATGCAGGTAGCCTGGGGAAATCAGGTTGGTTCAGGACCCCAAGAAAGAGAGTTTGTAGAATGCTTCCGAGATGGATTCTTAGAGCAGCTTATAATGGAGCCGACCAGAGAAAAGGCAACTCTGGATTTAGTATTGTCCAATGAACCAGATATGATAAGAAAGCTCGAGGTAAAGGAACCGCTTGGAGGTAGTGATGATAATATGATTAGTTTTAATCTTTAATTTGAGAAGGAGAAGGTTAAATCGGAAGTGGCAGTGATGCAGTTGAGCAAAGGGGACTATGAATGCATGAGAGGGGAGCTGGCCAAAGTAGACTGGAAAGGGATCCTAGCAGGAATGACGGTGGGACCACAATGGCAGGAATTTCTGGGCATAATCTGGAAGACGCAGGATCATTTCATTCCAAAAAAGTAGAAAGATCCTAAGGGGAGTAGGAGGCAACGGTGGCTGACAAGAGAAGTTAGGGATAGAATAAAACTAAAAGAAAAGATGTCTAACACAGCAAAGAGTAGCCGGAAGCCAGAGGATTGGGAAACCTTCATAGGACAACAGAAGGAAAATATGGGCTGAAAAGATGAAGTATGAGGGGAAACTGGCCAGGAATACAAAGAAGGACAGTAAAAGTTTCTTTAGATATGTTAAGGGAAAAAGAGTAGCAAAGTCAAATGTGGGTCCCTTGAAGGCAGACACGGGTGAAACTATTATGGGCAACAAGGAAATGGCAGAAGAGTTGAATAGGTACTTCGGATCTGTCTTCACTAAGGTGGACACAAACAATCTCCCAGATGTACTGGAAGGCAGAAGATCTAAGGGGGTAGAGGAACTGAAATACATTTTCATTATGCGAGAAATAGTATTGGGTAGGCTAATGGGACTGAAGGATGATAAATCCCCTGGGCCTGATGGTCTGCATCCCTGGGTCCTCAGGGAGGTGGCTCTAGAAATAGTGGACGCATTAGTGATAATTTTCCAATGTTCAATAGATTCAGGATCAGTTCCTGTGGATTGGAGGATATCTAATGTTATTTCCACTTTTCAAGAAAGGAACGAGACAGAAAACGGGAAATTACAGACCAGTTAGCCTGACTTTGGTGGTGGGAAAGATGCTGGAGTCAATTATTAAAGAGATAATAATGGAGCATTTGGATAGCAGTAAAAGGATTAGTCAAAGTCAACATGGATTTATGAAAGGGAAGACATGCTTGACTAATCTTATGGAAATTTTTGAGGATGTGACAAGTAAAACGGATGAAGGGGTGCCAGTGGATGTAGTGTATCTAGACTTTCAGAAAGCCTTTGATACGGTCCCGCTCGGGAGACTGGTGATTAAAATTAGATCACATGGTATTGGGGGTAAGGTGTTGACATGGATAGAAAATTTGTTGGCAGATCGGAAGCAAAGAGTAGGAGTGAACAGGTCCTTTTCAGAATGGCAGGCAGTGGCGAGTGGAGTGCCGCAAGGCTCGGTGTTGGGGCCGCAACTGTTTACCATATATATTAATGATTTGGAAGAGGGAATTAAGAGCAACACTAGCAAATTTTCGGATGACACAAAGCTGGGTGGCAGTGTGAACTGCGAAGAGGATGTTAGGAGGTTGCAGGGGGACCTGGACAGGTTGAATGAGTGGGCAGATGCGTGGCAGATACAGTATAATATATATAAATGTGAGGTTATCCACTTTAGCAGCAAAAACAAGGGGGCAGATTATTATCTCAATGAGGTTAGGTTAGGTAAGGGGGAGGCACAGCGAGACCTGGGTGTCCTTGTACACCAGTCACTGAAAGTTGGTGTGCAGGTACAGCAGGCAGTGAAGAAAGCTAATGGAATGTTGGCCTTCATAACAAGAGGATTTCAGTACAGGAGTAAAGAGATTCTTCTGCAGTTGTATAGGGCTCTAGTGAGACCACATCTGGAGTATTATGTACAGTTTTGGACCCCTAATTTGAGGAAGGACATCCTTGTGATTGAGGCAGTGCAGTGTAGGTTCACGAAATTGATCCCTGGGATGGCGGGACTGTCATATGAGGAAAGATTGAAAAGACTAGGCTTGTATTCACTGGCTTTTAGAAGGATGAGGGGATATCTTAAAGAAACATATAACATTATAAAAGGAATGGAAAAACTAGATGCAGGAAAAATGTTCCAAATGTTGGGCGAGTCCAGAACCAGGGGCCACAGCCTTAGAATAAAGGGGAGATCTTTTAAGACAGAGGTGAGAAAAAACTTTTTTACCCAGAGAGTTGTGAATTTGTGGAATTCCCTGCCACAGAGGGCAGTGGAAGCCAAATCACTGGATGGATTTTAGAGAGAGTTGGATAGAGCTCTAGGTGCTAGTGGGGTCAAGGGATATGGGGAGAAGGCAGGCATGGGTTATTGATAGCAGACGATCAGCCATGATCACAATGAATGGCGGTGCTGGCTCGAAGGGCCGAAAGGCTCCTATTTTCTATGTTTCTATGTATGTAATTATTCTCTGTCTTGTTTTCTGGAAGTGAGAACAAATATGTTATTGTTGTTATTCATATTGGTGGTGGTGGTGATAGCATGGTTGTGCAGTCTCATGTCTTGTGGGACCCGATGCTCGAGCCACACATGCGGGAGCAGTGTGGGCACATGAAGGCCACTGTGGGAGGATTTAGGGTTGCTGCCTTCCTCTTGTCTCTGACACAAATGAGTTCGCTTCGGCGATCATCTTTGCAACTGCTGACCGCCTTCCTCGTGGGTGTACGTCAGCCAGCCCTGTCACTGGCACAGGTTCCCACTCCTTTTGGGGCTGGGCCTGCATGCTGGATGTGGTCCTTGATACAGCATTTGAACAGTTTCTTTGGGCGTCCTGGGTTCCTTTGACCCTGTGACAGAACACTGTACTGGAATTGACGAGGCATGTGGGATTCATCCATCCGGATCACATGGCCTGTCCATCGAAGCTGGGCCTTTATGTAGCAATGTTACAAAATTTTGAGATTTTAAAAATCAAGTCTGCAATTTATCCCATCAGATAAAGCATAAAAAGAAGTTTAATTTGACACCTAATTTACTTTCATATCTTCAGTATTAAGAAAGCTATGGCCATTTTCATACTCGGAAATGAGCATCTTGCTTCCCATTGCCTTTCAATTGACTTAACACAAAAGCTGTGATCTGGAAAAGTTAAAAGCCCATAACATTCTTAAAAATTAAGAGAACTCAATGAACTTTTCAGTTATTATAGATTGAAGCATTCTGAAACAAATATGAAACAATCTTACTTGGATGACCTGAAATTAAAGCATATAATTAGTTAGTTATCTAATTGTAGCTAATTACAAAATTCAATGAGTAGATCTAAACATCTATCAATTTCTTAAGAAAAGATAAACTTTTTTTAAATTGCCTAAGTGTCCAAATAACATTCACACAATAATCCACTATATAACATAATTTTTAAATCTCATTTTCATGAATTTCTGGGCCAAATGGAAGGAATTTAGTGTTTTATGCCTGTAAATTAATGGCCATTTAAATCAACTAGCGAGTGGGTTTTAGTGGAATGCGGTGGATTGGAACGTTGCGGTTAGCGGTGAAGTCGGGAGGAAAAATACTGTTGGTTCATACATTTTTTTAGATCCCATTTCGCAACATAAAAATATTATTAATGCCTCCCGAAAAACCAACTTTTAATATAAAAATAAAGTATTTACCTTTTTTTCTCCCCTACGGAAATTGCTTCCGGTTGTCAGCGCTCACGGCTTTTGAAGGTGATTTTTAAATTACTCTAGTTAATAAATAATGTAGAGTAATTTAAAAACACCACCATTCATGAAATGTCAGAGCGATTTTTCTTCAGCAACCAAATCGCCCGACATTCATCGATTTGTCCTGCCTGTTGAAAAACGGCACTTTAAGCTGCCCCCCTCTGAAAGGCGCGAAAGTCACGCACACGGGGAGCGGCAGAAGTGCAGCGCCGGTAAAGGTACGTTTTGTAACATACCTACTTTATGATCATTGCTTCGAAGCTTGTGACGCCAGACTGGTCCAGCACTTCCATGTTGGTCACCATGTCTTGCCAGCGAATGCCCATGATGGACTATAGAAAGCACATGTGGAAAAAATACGAGGAACAGATATTTCTTGTTGTGATTCATATTACAGTACATCAAATCACATGCATTTGTTTTAGGTTTTTTGCAGCAGCACTTCAAAATATAAATGGCACTCCTTGAAATTCTGTGCTTGTGCATCGTGTTGAGATTTTGCAATAAGCTGTATATTTTTTTCAGAATGCAAAATATCCTTCTTTGTATGAGATCTGTTGTGAAATTAACCTGACAGGCCGCCAAATCAAAAGTTAAAAAAATGTACAACTGTTTCAAATAAATGCTGCTGTTGCACTAGGCAGATGTGAAGACAATAGGATTTTATTCAGCCGGTCTTTTTTATTTTAAGAGGCATGGACCATTTCCGGCTAATGTTTATACAGTTCGCCCTGTGCCAGAAAACTGTCCAAAATAAAGAAATCTGTGTAAAACAGGATAAGATATTTGAGATTTCCTGATTTCTGGAAATACGGAACAAGGGCCAATTAAGTAACTCTCTTCCTTAAATTCTTCTGTGCTCAATCTGGGAGCCATTACTTTTTTCCACTGACAGTTTGCTTTCATAAAGATTCTTGTGCAGTTTAAAGAGCAAAGTACAGAAAACAGAAATTGTAACATTTTTACTCAAAATAAACAGTAAAGAAGTAACAGGTGTCTACGTTCAATAATGCTGACATAAATTTTCTCTGGAATCCTTAGCTAAGCCACGGAAGCAGTGATGTGTGTGTTTTTGTCCTAAAATGGTACTATAGTGAAGGCAATTGTTTGGATCATAAAAACGATCATAAAAAAGGTGACCTACAACCAAAAAAGGAGCATAGAGTTCAATAAATAAACCAAATAACGTGTAGTTTATTTGTGAATGTTAGTGCATTCTGACAGTAGAGTTATGGGTTTGTGCACACATAGGTCACTGTTTTATGTTGCAACTGTATTAATAGTCTAACTCTTTGATTCATCTATGTTTGCACAGTGGGAAATGGGATGTTGTATTGCATGATTATAACTTTAAATAACATATAATGGATTTAACTTTTTTTTGCAGTGGAAAGAATAAAAGAAAGTGTGGTACAAAATTCCAAACTGCTGCTCCAGTGCATTACTGCAACGCTGGAACGTTTTTGGTTGAACATTTAAACCAAGATCCAACCATCCGGTCAAATAACTGTAAGGCTTTTATGAAACTATTTTAAAGGACTATTTTTAAAACTCTTTCCAAAACTTGAAGAATAGATATAAACTTGATTGTACAGATATGATGCAAGCTGCCAGAAGAAGAGGTTAAAGCAGGTAGAATAACAATGTTTCAGAACATTTGAACGGATAGGAAAGGTTCAGGGGAATATGGGTCAAATACAGGCAAATGGGACTAGCATAGAAGGGCATCTTTGTCAGCTTGGACAAGCTGGGTCAAATAACTTGTTCCCATGCTGCATGGCTCTATAACAGGAAGATAATTATTCTGGCCAATATTTGGCTTTCAGTCAATATCACTGCGACAGATTCCTGTCTGAAAAAAACCTGCTGTGCACAATTTGTATGTCATTTTCCCGAGTATGGAGAAATAAATGCACATGAAAAGTATCTCATAACTCAATTGTGCAGTGGGATATTCAAAAGAGTATGAAAGTTGCTATATTATGTTAAAAACTTCTTTGTACCTCACATCTCCCAGAGAACTGTAAGTCCAAATTAGCCAGTGTAATCAGTCACTGTGAACAAATAGTTGCTGTTGCTGTTCTATAGATTCAGGATCAATTCCTGTGGATTGGAGGGTAGCTAATGTTACCCCACTTTTTAAGAAAGGCGGGAGAGAGAAAACAGTGATTATAGACCAGTTAGCCTGCTATCGGTGCTGGGGAAGATTCTGGAGTCAATTATAAAAGATGAAATAGCGGCACATTTCGATTGCAGCAACAGGATTGGTCCGAGTCATGGATTTACGATGGGGAAATCATGCTTGGCTAATCTTCTGGAATTTATTGAGGATGTAACTAGGAAAATGAAGAAGGTAGAGCCAGTGGATGTAGTGCACCTGGACTTTCAGAAAGCATTTGATAAGGTTCCACATAGGAGATTAGTAGGCAAAATTAGGGCACATGGTATTGGGGGTAGCGTGCTGACAAGGATAGAAAATTGGTTGGCAGACAGGAAACAAAGAGTAGGAATTAACGGGTCCTTTTCAGAATGGCAGGTAGTGACTAGGACCACAGCTACTTACAATATGCATCAATGGTTTAGATGAAGGGATTCAAAGTAACATTAGCAAATTTGCAGATGACACAAAGCTGGGTGGCGGTGTGAACTGTGAGGAGGATGCTATGAGAATGCAGGGTGACTTGGACAGGTTGGGTGAGTGGGCAGATGCATGGCAGATGCAGTTTAATGTGGATAAATGTGAGGTTATCCACTTTGGTAGCAAAAACAGGAAGGCTGATCACTATCTAAATGGTGTCAAGTTGGGAAAAGGGGAATGTATAACGGGATCTGGGGGTCCTTGTTCATCAGTCAATGAAAGTAAGCATGAAGGTACAGCAGGCTGTGAAGAAAGCGAATGGCATGTTGGCCTTTACAACAAGATGAGTATAGGAGCAAAAAGGTCCTATGCAGTTGTATAGGGCCCTAGTCAGACCACACCTGGAGTATTGTGTGCAATTTTACTTCGGAGTCATGTGAGTGACTTCGTGAAGACCCCACCAGGCACGCATGCGCGGGAGCAGGGTAGGCAAGACCTTGACTCCCTACCACTGTCACCTAAGCATAGCGACAGTGGAGCAAAGGTACGTAAACATGTGACCCGCTCGCGGCTCGTTTTGTCTCCCCTAATATGCAGGCACCAGAGCAGGGGGAGAGCTGCGCACAGGTCATTTCCCGCTGCAGCGGGAGGCATCGACATACCGCCGGGGGTAACCAGCTAGATTGCGGGCCGGTGATGGATCTGCTGGAACTCGGGGAGCCCTGCAGGAGCAGGAGGTACTGGCGTTCCACCGGAACAGGCTGCCGGAACGCAGACCGGTGGCAGCAGTTTTCGGCCAGGCATCCCCGTTGCGACGGGTAAAGCCGGCTATGCGCCGTCACGGACCCGTGTGGTTAAGGGTGATGGCAAGCCTGCACGGACAGCGGAGCCGGTAATGGGGACCGGTACCGATTCCTTCCCTCTGCCTTCCCCCAGGCAGAGGTGCCGCTTAGGTCTGAACGACAGCAGACTAGCAGTATGTTCATGCAGGAGTCATACAGCCTGCAGGAGCAGGAGGTACCGGCATTCCACTGGAACAGGCTGCCGGAGCGCAGACCGGTGGCAGCAGTTTACGGCTAGGCATCCCCGTTGCTACGGGTAAAGCCAGCTATGCTGGCTATGTCACAGACCCATAGGGGTAAGGGTGACGGCATGCCTGCACGGACTGCGGAGCCGGTAATGGGGACCGGTACCGACTCGTTTCCTCTGCCTTCCTATCAGGCAGAGATGCCGCTGAGGTCCGAAAGATGGCGGACTAGTGGGATGTCCGTGCAGAGGACGTACAGCCCCACAGGAGCGGTTGCTGACGAGTACCTGCAAGCCACTTCGTAGAGGTGTGACCTACTGGCAGAAGCCCCAGCGACTCAGCAGGGCCTGGGGAAGTCGACCTGTTGTCCGTGTGTAGCGGCAGTGGTCGCATGGCTAGGATGGAGCTAATGGTGGAGCAACTATACCAGCGGGACCTAGATCAGCAAGAGCGGGAGTCTCAGCGGTCTGGGAGTCGGATCATGCCGCCACCTTCAATCTCACCTCCATCCATCGGCAGTGCTAGGAGTCAACAGATGGCCAATTTGATGAAGAAGTGGCAGCAGAAGAGCCCACTGCTCCAGATCCAGAAAAAGAAATGCTGGAGGTAGTGTCGAAATTTCCGAAGCCTGTACCTTCAGGGGAACCGCTGCACCCTACACTGGCAGTAAGTATCAATTTCCTGACGACACACCAGCTCCAAGACCAGGTGCTTTCAGAAACCATGGAGAAGTACAAGGATCGTGGAAATTGTGTTACCCTGTACGTCCCGAGGGTCAACTCAGCCATCTGAGGGAACATCAGTTCCAATGCGAGGGCACAAGAGGTTAAGATGCAGAAAATTCTGAAGCTGTTGACGTCGGGCATCACGGCGCTCGCCAGGACCCTCGATGGGGCTTGTGTATCCGCAGAGCAACATGATGCTCTAGCCCACCTGTGTAGCACACTTCGAAAAACTGTTTTAGTCAGAGCCCCATCCGGCCCGACCTTAACCCTAAATTCATTGTCGTACCTCCACCACACCACCAAGACAGCTGTTTTGGGAGGACCTGCCCAAGCAGGTAAAAAAAAACTTGATGAGGAAGCCAAAAGGGGCTGATGAAACCACCAGCATCGTCAAGGGTGCAGAAGACAGCCTTATCGTCCCTCCAAACCTTTTGACCATCAAGAACATATCCGCACCAGCTCCCCAACAGCAGAAGCCTTGTTAGGGCAGAGCCAGCATAGACTACCTCACCACACACCAGCTGCAGGAACAGGGAATTACCGAGGCGATCGAGCAGCACCCAGCAACGACGGAACACCAGAAACCAGAACGTCAGGCCCGTCGGTAACTATGTAGGTAAGGGGGTCTGGTTCTCTTGAAAGTGCTGCATTAATAACCTCACAAGTAGGAGGGAGGTTACATACATTCTGGGGCTCTGTTCGTCACTATCCCAGGAAACAGAGCAATAGACATAATAGATGCATGTAACAGCCTTGCTTGCACCAGGGAACCGACTTTAGATATGCTGCTAAGGTAATTGGTAAATTGGAGCTACATTCCAGCCACATAATTTGGGCCGTTACGCTATCAAAGCTTGGGAAAAAGCAAAATCTCGGCAATTAAAGCGAATGCTGGACATTTACGAGCCTATGCAGCTGCCAATCGAAGCATAAATTGAGCTACAATGGTGGATTAGCAATGGTTGTGATTGTTAAATCCCATCATTACACCAAACCCATTAGTCGCGTTACAAACCGACGCAAACGCCAAGGGCTGGGGAACTATAGACACCATTCCAGTTGGGGCGGTAGATGGGATTTGCATGAGACTACTTCTCTTCAATCACAAGGAATAAACTGTTTAGAAACGCTGGGAGCATGTCAAGGGCTGCGGGCTTAATGCACTAATCTGCAGCATACGTATGTTCGTCTTCAAAATGATACCACTGAGGTGGCATATTAAACCTTGTGGGTGGTGTCAAGTCAATATCTTGGGATGAATTGGAAACATTAATTTGGCTCTGGTGGATTGAAAGAAATATTTGGGTTCAGCTATGTACCTTCTGGTTAAGCTCAATATAGTGGCGGACACCAGGTCACAAGTATTTAATAACGACATCAAGTGGATTTGAACCTCCAAATATCTGCTAAGAATATAGCCTAATATGGAACACCAGATATCGACCTCCATGCGTCCAGGTTGAGCCATTGGATACCAACATATGGCTCTTGAGAACCAGATCCTGGGGCAGTGGTGATGGACGCGTTCTCACTACATTGGGGGGGGGGGGGGGGGGAGGGGGGGATGCGTTTTTCTATGCTTTCTCCATTCTGCTTCATCAAACAGGTGCTGCAGGAAAGGCAACCAGGCTCTGCAACATAAAGGACCATGGACGTCAAACAGCATCGTGCAGAGAGAGTCCACTAGGAAGCAGTACCTCACCTACATAAGGATATGGGAGGTTTTCTGTAGTCGGACCTAGATCATTTACATATCTGCTACACTCTACAAGGTGCTGGAATACTCACGGGTCTTCGTTATAATGAGTCCCTCAATTACAGTGCTGTATACAGTGCCAGGAGTGCACTGTCATCCTATCGCAAGATTGGAGTGGGATCTCACCGGCTGGTGTCCAAACTATGAGGGGTATGGTCTATCCATCCCTCCCCAAACATGATATTATGTTACCTGAGATTGGAGGTAGTGTTGACTCTACTTAGGAGCTGGTTGCCTATGATGGACTTACTCACTTTCAAAGTGGTTATGGTAATCGCACTGAACACAGCACAACGGGTCATGACAGGAATTAAACCTGGATAGAATGACCGGACCATAATAAAGTAACTTCTTTATAGAAGATTAGCTTAAACTACACAGACCTGGGACTACAGGTCTGAAAATGGGCATCAGGTATGTGGAGACGGGTCTGTTTCAGCCATGGAAACCCACGTCACAGGTTGATCGTGCAGATGACTCAAGGTGGTATTTGGTGCAGCAGGTAAGACACTAATATTTTAAATGTCATTCTACCAGGGCTGCATCCACATCAATGGCAAGGACCATGGCAGTGTTCATGGATTATGGCCTCGCAATAGCAAGTTAGGCCAGTGAATCTACATTTCAGCAGTTTTATAACTGACTGGCAACGTTGGCGCATTCAGTTTTAAGTGCTGTTCCCTAAACGTTTGTCCCCGAGTTCAGGGGGTTATTGTTATATTGTTGTATTGTTGTATTAACAAATGTTATTATTTTATTTAACAAATGTTATTATTTTTCAGCTTGTCTAAGTCTGAAATACGTTAACATACTTCCTCCATCAGAATTACAGCAGTGTGTGAGCATGGGCGTGGTCCAGGGCATGTAATCACAGAGCTTTGAAATCTTCACGAAGTCACTCACGTGACTCCGAAGTAAAATAGCAAGATTAAACAAGAACTTACCAGTTTGAAGTGTGATCTTTATTTTGTGAGGAGTTGCGATGAGGGATTTTGTGCCCTCAGCTCCCAACCGTCTAACATAAGTTCAAGTGATGTAGTCAAGTTTTAATCTTACTATCTTTAGTCTTGTGATCTGTGATTCCACACCGCTGCTTTGAAGAATGTCACGCATGCGTGCCTGGCGGGGTCATCACGAAATCCCTCATCGCAACTCCTCATAAAATAAAGATCAAACTTTAAACTGGTAAGTTCTTGTTTAATCTTACTATTTTGGTCCCCTAATTGAGGAAGGACATTCCTTAGGGAGTGCAGCATAGGTTTACAAGATTAATTCCCTGGATGGTGGGACTATCATATGCCGAGAGAATGAAGCGGCTGGGCTTATATACTCTGGAGTTTAGAAGGATGAGAGGGGATCTTATTAAAACATATGAGATTATTAAGGGTTTGGACACGCCAAGGACAGGAAACATGTTCCGGATGTTGGGGGAGTTGAGATCCAGGGGTCACAGGTTAAGAATAAGGGCTAAGACATTTAGAACTGAGACAATGAAACACTTTTTCTCATTGTCTTTTGTCTATTGTTGACCAATGTGCCTCACAATGTCTGATCCTCATTTGCACGGCCCTGCATGGTAGGTAGAGCATTGCACGGCACATGATGGGCACATTATCGGCATATGAGTGTGAAGAGCTAAAAGGGAAATAAGTGAAGTACGGGACAGATTTGAATGCTCAGATAATAACATGAACTGGGTGGGCTGAATGTCCTTGTTCTATAATGTATGAGAAATATGAAAACATGATAGAAATTGCAACATTGTAGACAGCAAATCTCAGAACTAAATATTTCAGGGTTAAATAAATAATTGTCTGGAAACACATCAACTCCCTTCACTGATCCAAAAACCCATTGAACTCATCATTATCGCAGTCTCCTGATGATGTTACATTTATATACCATATTCAACTTTGCGTCATTTCTTAAGATTGCCAATTTGTTTAGCCATCTGCACATTTTTTTGCTATGGGCTTAATTAGGAAAGGGAAAATAGATTATGAAAGGAAACTGGCAGGGAACATAAAAACTGACTGCAAAAGTTTTTATAGATATGTAAAGAGAAAGAGACTAGTTAAAACAAATGTTGGTCCCTTGCAGTCAGAAACAGGTGAATTGATCATGGGGAACAAGGACATGGCAGACCAATTGAATAACTACTTTGGTTCTGTCTTCACTAAGGAAGACATAAATAATCTGCCGGAAATAGCAGTGGAACGGGGGTCAAATAAGATGGAGGAACTGAGTGAAATCCAGGTTAGCCGGGAGGTGGTGTTGGGTAAATTGAACGGATTGAAGGCCGATAAATCCCCAGGGCCAGATAGTCTGCATCCCAGAGTACTCAAGGAGGTAGCCACAGAAATAGTGGATGCATTAGTGATAATTTTTCAAAATTCCTTAGATTCTGGAGTAGTTCCTGAGGATTGGAGGGTAGCTAATGTAACCCCACTTTTTAAAAAAGGAGGGAGAGAGAAAGCGGGGAATTACAGACCAGTTAGTCTAACATCGGTAGTGGGGAAACTGCTAGAGTCAGTTATTAAAGATGGGATAGCAGCGCATTTGGAAAGTGGTGAAATCATTGGACAAAGTCAGCATGGATTTACGAAAGGTAAATCATGTCTGACAAATCTGATAGAATTTTTCGAGGATGTAACTAGTAGAGTGGATAAGGGAGAACCAGTGGATGTGTTATATCTAGACTTTCAGAAGGCTTTCGACAAGGTCCCGCATAAGAGATTAGCATACAAACTTAAAGCACACGGTATTGGGGGTTCAGTATTGATGTGGATAGAGAACTGGCTAGCAGACAGGAGGCAAAGGGTAGGAGTAAACGGGTCCTTTTCAGAATGGCAGGCAGTGACTAGTGGGGTGCCGCAAGGCTCAGTGCTGGGACCCCAGCTATTTACAATATATATTAATGATTTGGACGAGGGAATTCAATGCAACATCTCCAAATTTGCAGATGATACCAAGCTGGGGGGTATAGTTAGGTGTGAGGAGGATGCTTGGAGGCTGCAGGGTGATTTGGATAGGCTGAGTGAATGGGCAGATGCATGGCAGATGCAGTACAATGTGGATAAATGTGAGGTTATCCACTTTGGTGGCAAAAACATGAGGGTAGACTATTATCTGAATGGTGGCAGATTAGGTAAGGGGGAGATGCAACGAGACCTGGGTGTCATGGTACACCAGTCATTGAAAGTAGGCATGCAGGTGCAGCAGGCAGTGAAGAAAGCAAATGGTATGTTAGCATTCATAGCGAAAGGATTTGAGTATAGGAGCAGGGAGGTTCTACTGCAGTTGTACAGGGTTTTGGTGAGGCCACACCTGGAGTACTGCGTACAGTTTTGGTCTCCAAATCTGAGGAAAGACATCCTTGCCATAGAGGGGGTACAGAGAAGATTCACCAGACTGATTCCTGGGATGTCAGGACTTTCATATGAGGAAAGATTGGATAGACTCGGTTTGTACTCGATGGAATTTAGAAGATTGAGGGGGGATCTTATAGAAACCTACAAAATTCTTAAGGGGTTGGACAAGCTAGATGCTGGAAGATTGTTCCCGATGTTGGGGGAGTCCAGAACAAGGGGTCACAGTCTAAGGATAAGGGGGAATTCCTTTAGGACCGAAATGAGGAAAACATTCTTTACACAGAGAGTGGTGAGTCTCTGGAATTCTCTGCCACAGAAGGTAGTTGAGGCCAGTTCATTGGCTATATTTAAGAGGGCGTTAGATGTGGCACTTGTGGCTAAAGGGATCAGGGGGTATGGAGAGAAGGCAGGTACGGGATACTGAGTTGGATGATCAGCCATGATCACATTGAATGGCGGTGCAGGCTCGAAGGGCCGAATGGCCTACTCCTGCACCTATTTTCTATGTTTCTATGTTTCTATGTATGAAACTGAAGGCTGTCTGGAAGCCACTGAAACATATTTCACATAAGATGCATGCATGCAAATGAGAGACAAACCATTAATCTCCAAAACACTCTCATGGATTTTGATTTTGATCATAAGAATGTAAGTTTGGTGCCCAGCCCACTGACAAAAAAAACCTTCCAATTTCAATTAATTTCTGCAGATTAATTCAATTAATTAGCAGACAGGATATGTGTGTATTGGCCTGCATTCAAAACAAGGAAAAATGCATTTTAATTATTAAGAGAAAGGAGACAGTTTCTTAGAAAGGGTCAACATTTTTCATTCTGATGTATTCATCCTGCACCAGGAATCTTGTTCTCTTTGGTTCAAAATGCAGCCACTCTGCACAGGTATTCCTGTAATTCAGACAAATGCTGCCACTGCCACTGGATCCAAAGATTTGCAATTTCACTTCCACAACAATCAGTGTACTGAATTTAGGTGAAAGTTCATGAATCTAGTTATGTGAATTAAACCTATGCATACATTAGAACATAGAACAGTATGGTCAAAAACAGGCCCTTTGGCCCATATTGGCTGCACCAAGCATGATGCCAATCTAACTAAACCCGTCATCCTGTACATGGTCCATGCCACTCTATTCACTGTCTCTTCATGCGTCTGTCTAAATACCACTTAAACATTGCTGTAATTTCTGCTTCTATCATCTCCCCTGGTATCATATTCCAGGTGTATAAATAAATTTGCTTTGCACTTCTCCTTTAAATATTTCCCGTCTCACTTTAAAACTATACCCTCTAGTACTTGACAATTCCACCCTAAGAAAAACACTTTGGCTAGCCACCCTTTCTATGCTTATGCATTATGTTGGTGAAAATGACTCTATTCTTTTGTTAAATATTTTTATTAGAAGTAAGTACATATTAAAGGAAGAATATACATGTCACATACATTCTTAATATTATTAATATTAACAATTATTTCTTATTTGTACTTCTATGCATTTTTTAATTTTTAATACAGGTAGGAAACATTAGAGAAAAATAAAGTAAAAATAGAAAATCAAAAAGATGAATGAAGTGTTAAGCAGGTTATACATCATTGAAGATATATCCATGGATTATTATATGTGATTCTTCATCTATTCCTTAATTCAGGCTTCAGTCAGGTTCTCGCACCGAGCCATTTTGACCCTTTAAATATTCAATAAATGGAGACCATATCCCTCTGAAATGATCCAACTTGCCCAGTAGGACAAGTCTTCATCTTTCCAGGTGAAGTGTCTCCGACATTCCTGTAATCCACATTTTGATTGTGGGGGATGTAGGACCTTTCCAATTATTAAACTAATCGATAAAAATTATTTGATTCGTTGTTATTAATTGATCTATTTCTAATATTCCTAATATTATTCATTTTGAGTAAGGAACCAAATTCGTATTAACAACATTCAAAATTATCTTTAAAATTTCTGTTCAAAAGTTAGTAATTTTTATACAGCTTGTGAATGAGTGCGTTACATTAGCTTCTAAGTGCTGATATTTATCGCATATGGCAGATACATTTGAAAAAATTCTATATAATTTGGATTTTGAATAATGCAATCAATGTAATACTTTAAATCGTATCAAAGAGTGTCTAGCATTTAACGAACAGTGGTGTATATGTTGTAAACTTTCATCCCATACTTCTGGTCTGATTATTTGGCCTAATTCGTTTTCCCATGATTGCCTATATATTTCTGTCATTGGTATGTCGTTTTCCAATAAAATGTTATAAATATATGATATCAATTTTTCTGTGTTAGAGTGTTTATTTAGACATTCATCTAAAATTTCTATCTTTCTATTTCTAAATTTCTGTGTGTTTGATTTTACATAGTCTCTAATTTGTAAATATGTAAAGTAATCTTTTGAATGTAATCCATAAATTTGTAGTAATTCTGGAAATGAAAGAAAGGAGTTTTCCCTGTAGAGATCGCCCATCTTATTAATTCCATAGTTTTTCCATTGTAAAACACCTTTGTCCATCATTGAGGGTTTAAATGTAACATTGTTTACAATGGGGAGAGCTAGTGGTATACATTCCAATTTTAATGTTTTCTTTAGTTGTTACCAGATACATATCCCACTTTCTATTATAGGGTTTTCTCTATAGGTTTTCTTACCTAGTTTAGTATTGGCAAATAAAATCGACCTAATTTCAAAAGGTGAACAATCTTCTTTTTCCATTTTTAACCAATTTGGTTGTTTATCTGATTCTTCCAACCAAAAATTCATATTTTTAATATTAACTGCCCAGTAATAAAACATAAAATTTGGCAGTGCTAGACCTCCATTTATTTTTGATTTACATAAATGTTTTTTATTTATTCTATGGCTCTTATAATCCCAGATAAAGTTGGTGACTATGGAGTCAACCTTCTTAAGGTATATCGGAAGGTATATCGGAATCAATTGGAAAAGATATAGTAAATGCGGAAGAAAAATCATTTTTATTGCATTAATTCTACCTAACATTGAAATAGGTAACGTTTTCCAATATAAGATATTCTTATGTAATTTATTCAGTAAGGGTGGGAAATTAGATTTAAATAAAGAATTATATCTGTTTGTTACATAAATCCCAACATATTTGATTTTTTCGTTTGCTATCTTAAAAGGAAGTTGTTGTAATATATGTAGGTTATTTACCATTATTGACATAAGTTCTCTTTTATTCCAATTAATGCTGTATCCTGAGAACGAGCCAAATTCAGTTATTAAATTTAATAAATTTGAAATACTAATTTTTGGTTTTGTAATATAAAGTAATACATCATCTGCATATAAGGAGATTTTATTTTCAGTTTCTCTGGTTTCATACCCATATATTTCAGTATGTAATCTCACGCTTTGAGCTAATGGTTCAATTGCGAGTGCAAACAATAGTGGGGATAAGGGACAATCTTGTCTACAGCCTCGGAATAAATTAAATTTAGTTGATAACATTTGATTTGTTGGTATTCTAGCTGTTGGATTAGCGTATAATAATTTAACTCATGTTATAAACTTCTCTCCCAACTTAAAAGTTTCCATGACCGAAAACAGAAAATGACTCTATTCTACGTAATACAGAGTTTTCCTCGATGCACAAAGTATGGAGATATCAGTAAAATATTTATATAACACCAGTTAGGAGCAATCTAGTCTCAGCGGGAATGTTTAATGACTACAGGAATTAAAGTATATGATCGATGTCACAAATTCATTGACCTTTTTGACGATGTAATCAAACGTCGTATATTTTATTCATATGGAACGATGAATTCCCAGAAACTGTGCCACAGATTTAAATAGCCCAGTTTACTTTGTGAGAAAGCATCAACCACAGAAAAGATACTATCAATGGGCGATTCCATGATCCAGTGCTCCCAGTGGGATGCAGCTCTCACAAGGATTGTGTCCTGGGGAATTGTCTTCTGCCTCTGGCATGTGACCAAGGGGGAAAAAAGTTGTGTGGGAAAATCTTTAAAATACCCATCAATTGCAAGTCATCCTGATTAGTGCAGTTATTTATTGAAAAAAATTACCAGGGCAGAAGATTTTCTGCTGAAATTGAGCTAGTGGTATGAATAGAGGACCACAATACAGCCATGCTCATCACTAACTTCTACATCAATAATAGTTGCAGATAAAATTGTCTTAAAACATAATTTTCTCAAGATCTCAGTACCACAACAAGGCTTACAGAGCACTTAGAATTGTACAGGCTTTTTACTGAACCCAAATGGTTTGTGCAAGTGTTGGTGCTGAACATGTTCCCACATCCCATCTGACTTCATCATAATCTGTTCCATTTCCTCTTGTGTACTTGTCTAGTTTCTCCCTAATAGCATGTACATTACTCATCTCAACTATAATAAAGAAAAAACAATTACAACTAGCATAGGTCCTCTATGCAATGCTTCTGCAATGCTTGAAAAAAACCCAGTTCAAATAATTTATTGAACATTACACTTACCATTCTGAAGAAAGGTCATTGAACTGAAACATTAACTCTATTCCTCTGTCTACAGACACTGATCTTCAAGATTTTCAGATTTTATTTCACATCTCCAATAACCTCAGTTTTATTTTCCCCTTTCATGGAAGTTACTGTTATCTCTCTGAGACATGCAAAAGGATAAACATACCTGATCTCCTGGTTGTTCAGTACTTTAACGCCCCCTCCCATTCCCACACTGATCTTTCTGGCCTGGGCCTCCTCCATTGTCAGAGTGAGGCCAGACGCAAATTGGAGGAACAGAATCTGATATTTCACTTGGGTAGCTTGCATCCCAATGGTATGAACATTGACATCTCTAACTTCAAGTAGCCCTTGCTTTCCCTCTCTCTCCATCCCCTCCATCTTCCCAGTTCTCCTACCAGTCTTATGGGCCTGTCCCACTTAGGCGACTTTTTAGGCGACTGCAGGATACTATGCAGTCGCCACATGGTCGCTACATGTTTGCAGGTGGTTACCTTCATGAAGTCACTTTCATAGTCACCAACATGTTGAAAAATTAGCGGCGACGAGAATGAAGTCACCATGGAGAGTAGCGAGAATTATCGAGCCGTAGGTGAGACGCTAAGAAGTCCTAGTGGGTTGCCAGGAGGTTGAAGGTTCTCGGAGGTTCTCGTAGGTTGTAGCCGGTGCTGACCGATGAATTTCATTGGCTTGTTGGGAAATAAAAGGAAAGCAGTAGTTTTCAGAACCAAGGATAACCGAGCAGTAATGTTAAATGTCCGCCAAGCTTCATAGAAACATAGAAACATAGAAAAATAGGTGCAGGAGTAGGCCATTCGGCCTTTCAAGCCTGCACCACCATTCAATGTGATCATGGCTGATCATCCAACTCAGTATCCCATACCTGCCTTCTCTCCATACCCCCTGATCCCTTTAGCCACAAGTGCCACATCTAACGCCCTCTTAAATATAGCCAATGAACTGGCCTCAACTACCTTCTGTGGCAGAGAATTCCAGAGACTCACCACTATCTGTGTAAAGAATGTTTTCCTCATCTCGGTCCTAAAGGAATTCCCCCTTATCCTTAGACAGTGACCCCTTGTTCTGGACTCCCCCAACATCGGGAACAATCTTCCAGCATCTAGCTTGTCCAACCCCTTAAGAATTTTGTAAGTTTCTATAAGATCCCCACTCAATCTTCTAACTTCCAGCGAGTACAAGCCGAGTCTATCCAATCTTTCCTCATCCTGACATCCCAGGAATCAGTCTGGTTTCATAAAAGATGCCTCTACTCCTTCTGTGCTTTACACTGTGCTTTAGCCATCTATTTACAGCGCCGACCTTCCTGTTCATCGCGGTGTGTGTCTGTATCACCTTGTCTTTGCACCATGTGAATTTTTTAGACAGGGCAAGCGGGAGGAGTGCTGTCTAAAAAATTCACACAGGCTGGTGAAGGAAGCAATGCGTTAGGATGTGTATGTTCCATACTGACAGTCGCCGTTCCAGTTCCCGGTATTTCAGGCGACTGCCGGCAACTTGACAGTCGCCAGCAATCGGCTGAAAAATTGCCCAAGTGGGACAGGCCCATTACTGTTTCCAACTATATTTTATCTCTGTATCGCCCACTCCCCTGACATCAGTCTGAAGAAGGGTCTCGACCCGAAACATCACCCATTCCTTCTCTCCAGAGATGCTGCCTGTGCCGCTGAATTACTGCAGCATTTTGTGTTTACCTAGAATAATAACAGATGAAGAAACATGACAAATTAAAACTTATCTAGGAGTGAAGAAGTTTAACTCAAAGCCTCCAAAACCCATCTTTAACGTGTTAAAGGTGGAAAGGACAGGGCAATTCTGTCCTGCAAACTAAACAGGGCAGTTCACTGATATAGATACGTTTTCAGTTATTCATCATTCATTTCGTGCTCTATATCTTTCAACGTGAAGAGTCTGCACAAGAATTTCAGACAAGAGAGTGAACAAGTGGAATTGTATTTTCCATGTTAAATTGCCTGGAAACTGCTGGCGTGATGCCCCAGATTTCATAATATGTATTGCAGGTGGAGGACGCTCCCAAAGGGAGGTGCAATCTCAGTTCCTGGGCCTCCCAACTACTGTGGAATTTGCTAAAAGCTTGGGGGCTAGTGAAAGGTGACCAACATTCTGATTAACCATCTTGCAGCAGTAAAAAGCTGTGAGTTGTTTGTTCAGATTGGAAGCCATTCAATTTTAGAGATTTGGATAAGAACCAGCTTGCCATTACCTTACCATGACTCAGATGCTATACTCCTTGAATTATGCTAAAATTAATTCTTCCATTGTGGGAAGTGGGTGTTACAGTATGGGCTAGCATCCCTACCATATACTATCCCATAGCATGGATGGTACGTTGCAAAATAGTTTGTAACTGTGAAATGTAGCAGTTGTAGCTTTCACTCATTCAGGTTTACACTGTACATAGACACAAAATGCTGGAGTAACTCAGCAGGTCAGGAGGACAGCATCTCTGGAGGACAGGCATATGTGACCTTTCATGTCGAGACCCTTCTTCAGACTGCAGATTGAGAGTCAGGGGAGAGGTAAACTTGAGGTATGAAAAGGTCCCCTAACTCTCAGTCTGAAGAAGGATCTCGACCTGAACGTCACCTATTCTAGAGATACTGCCTGACCCGCTGAGTTAATCTAGGATTTTTGGTTCAAATTATAATATTGACATGGCAAATTATTAATGCAACCAAACTACCTCTTCCAAATGACGATGTTGGCTCAATGTCCGCTCTATTTTCATGGTCACATCTTTAATTTAAACGACTTTCTCTTCCATTCCATTGATGGTTTTGCAGTGTTAGTTGGCATGAAGAGTACATAGATACATAGATACATAGACAATAGGTGCAGGAGTAGGCCATTCGGCCCTTCGAGCCAGCACAGCCATTCAATGTGATCATGGCTGATCACCCATAATCAGTACCCAGTTCCTACCTTCTCCCCATATCCCTTGACTCCACTATCTTTAAGAGCTCTATCTAACTCTTCAAGATAGATTTAACCTGTGGGTAGAAGAAATGGGGTAAATGTAGGTCATGAAACTGTTTGCCAAAGAGCAGAGATTGTTCATTTAGAGTACTCCCAGGATTGCTTTTTAAGGGGAGGCTGTAGTAGGCTTTTACTGTGTGGATTAATGGAATTGAATCCCTTGCAAAGAACACTGAATGCATGTCGTCACAAGAAATTGGAACTGAACATGTAGACTGTAGCAAGGCGCCATGGTTGTTCATAACTGAATGAGATTTGGACATTCCTATTGTGGTTTTTCCCAGTGGGAATTTGCAGAGAGAACTTGGCATGGTCCCCCACATTGATCTTCTGTATGCTGACAAGGCCTTCCTTGGATCTTATGTCAGTGGATGAAGGGAGGAGTGAAATAAACCCTGAACACAGGAAAAGGCGAAATAAAATCGTTGATATACTACCTCACTTAATTGCCATCAAAAACACTGAATGTTTCAAAAATATTTGCATTAAAAGATGATAAAATAATGAAAAACAGTTAAATACATATTTTAAACTTTAAAATAATCTTTAAACACTAATGTTTAGTTTAATTTAGTTTAAAGATACAGCGTGAAAACTGGCCCACTGATTCTGCGCTGAGCAAAGCTCACCCGTACAATAGTTCTATTCTATACACTAGTGACAATTTACAAAATCCAATTAATTTACAAACCAGCACATCTTTGGAATGTGGGAGGCAGGTGGAGAAAATCCACGCAGTCAGAGGGAGAGTGCACAAACTGAGTGCACAGACAGCAACCATGGACAGGATCGAACTCAGGTCTTTGGCGCTCTAAGGCAACAACTCTAGTGGCGCAACTCTGCAGCTGCGTCACTGTTCCGCCACAATTATGAACAATACTTAATGTTTATAAATTTCATCTGATACTTATCTTAGACTGTTTTGCTACTCCCCTCCAAAGCCAGCAGCAAAGCATAACCTGTGCCTCTAATCACCGTACAGATAAAGTATGGGGCAATATGCCCATGTTGCCACTTCTACAATGCAGTCCACAAGGAAACCTGGAGTGGATCATATTTGAAAAAGTATGGATGAGCTACTGACTGCAACTTTTGGGCAACAAGGGAACAGACTTCAGGACTGCCACAGGATGCACTGAAGTGAACAGTGTAGGAAGAAACTGCAGATGCTGGTTAACATTGAAAATAGACACAAAATGCTGGACTCAGCGATCCAGACAGCATCTCTGGAGAGAAGGAATGTTTCGGGTCGAGTTTCGGGTCGAGACCCTTCTTCAGACGTCTGCATCAGTACATTGGTGACAAAGCAGTCAAAAACATATTTGTAGTCAAGTAAAGCAGATTATGAAAAGGTATCTCAGGAATGCAAACATCAGCACACGTAATCTGAATGGCCTTTTTCAGCACTGTAAATTCTAAATTACTCCACACAATTGATTGTAAGAGGCCCGTGGGAAATGGGATAAAGATCAATGATTCCACCTAGGGAAGTTTGACTTTCAGATTGGAGGTCTTTGACCAGTGAAGTGCTGCAGGAATTGGCGCTGGATCCCCTGTTGTTTGTTATATATGTTAATTGATTTGAATAGTACATAGCTAGCATACGTAGATTAGTTATTTTGCAAATGACACCAAAATTGATGGGAGAGTGGACGGTGACAAAGTTTTTTGAACGTTATAACAGGATGTAGATTGACTGGGCAAGTGGGTGGAGGAATAACAGATGGAGTTTAATTCTGACATGTGCTAAGTGATGCACTTTGGGAAGTTAAACCAGGCAGAACACACAGTGTAAATGGCAGAATAGAGTGAAGCTAGGAGCTATGAGGAAGTGATAACATAGATAGACAAGGTGGTGAAAAAGGCATATGGCATGCTTGCCTTCATTGGCTGCAGCACAAGAGTTGGAACATAATGATACAGTTGAACAAAATAAGTTAACCTTATTTCTTTCCCCTGTTATTTATTCTCTCTCACATCTTATTAACATGTGGAGGATAATTTACTTTTGCAAATTAACCTACTAACCAACCAACCAACCTATTTATGGAATGAAGGAGGGAAATAAGACTGTGCACAGTCCACATAGATAGCACAAGAGGTCAGGATAAAAGACATTGGAGGTGTGGGGCAGGCGCAATCTCCCATATTAACTTGCTGTTTATTATCATGTATTGATAACATTGGGTGATTTCATTTATGAAAAAAAAATGCATGAGGTAATTACATCAGCATTTGATATCTTTAATTACAATTTGTTAAGAGCAATAATGGCAGCACATATCCATTGCTCTGCAAGAAATTAACCATTAGCATGTTTCACCCTAATTTATTCAGTGACACCACTGACTCAATAATCTTTTCAATGTTCATGAATTCATCGTACAATATTCTCATTTTAAAAACTGCTTTTAAAGGGAAAATATTTTGTTGGCATAATGAAATAGATTGACTTTATAAACAAGTATTTTAAAATCAACAAAGTTTAACGTTGGCCTTTGTTTTTATTATTTCGGTAAAATATGGAAAATTCAAGCCTTACTTATTAAACTGCTCTTTCCTGAATGACTAACTAAATTAATAATGCTTTGAACGGAAAGATCACACTTATTGTTCTTAATGGTGGTTGAACATCTTGAGAGTGTAAACTTACTAGCTCCCTAATACTGAAGTGACACGCTTGGAATTTTTTTGAAGATAAGTATGAGTTTAACCTGGAAATCCTCAGTCAAGTACCCTGCTGAAAAGAATGAGTGAGGGTTTTGTGGGAGAGGCGCATAAAAGATAGAAGAGCTGTCGGAGCCCATTCAGACAGATGTTTTGCTCCCTTAGGAAGCAAGGAGGAGGAGGAAATAAAAGAGATAATAACACATGTTTTCAGCAAATGGTTCCAATGGGCATCATTGTTTCAAGCAAACTGAAAAGAAAACAGACTAATGTGACAGCAGTTCACATTACATGGATCTGTGGCAGGAGGCAGCATCAGGACGTGGTCACCTCATACAGGAAATAGAGGCCTGGGAAAGACCTTGTGGCATTAAACAAAAAAGATAAACTGAAAAGCCAAATGAAATTGAGCGGATGATTATGGGAAAGTAAGTGGGAGGAAATAATAGTTCCAAAGGCTGTACAGTGATTGCGTTGTTTAAGTTATGAACATTTTCTTTATCCATTGTATGATGTTAAAAAATGCACACAGTTCACATTCACGGAGGACAAGGAAAGTGATGAAAAGGTAATGATCAAAGTAATTGCAATCTTTGTTTTCTATCTAGAGTCCGGATGAAGGGGGAGGATGTGGGAAGAGGAGACCTTCTGCACTTCAGCTTTTTATGGATTCGCATTCAAGGAGGCATATAGCTTTCACTTTTTTAGTAGCTGGACACTGCTTATCCAATTAAGCTGACTTCAGGTCTGCCATAGGCAATCCTGTCCCGTTTGGGAAATAGGTCAGAGAGATATACAATCATAGAACATGGAAATGGGTCCTTCAACCATTGAGTTCATGTTAATCCCTCGGTTAGTTCTATTTTTTAATCTCCTCAAATTCCCATCAACTCCACTCAACTCCCTCCTCCCCCCACTTGACCAATTTATATTACTTGCATTGGCGGCAATTTACAATGACCAATTATTTTACCAACCGTTTAGTTTTTGGGATGTGGAGGGAAAACCAGAACACCTACAGTAAACAAAATTTGAGGCAAGGAGAAAATGCAAACACAACACAGGTAACACCAGAGATTAGGATTGAACCCAGGACGTTGTCGCTGTGAGACAGCAGCTCTGTTAACAACACTCTATTAACTAGACTACAGTGCCATCTGAATAAGATCTTAGGCAATCCACTTTGCTTAACTAATATTGGCTTCATCCTGACATCAGGGAAATACCAGGCACCTTGATCATAACATATATGAAATAATCCAGACGGTAAGTAAAATATTACAACCTGGGATATATTGTTCAATAAGGAAAAGGATGGTGCATGTCGAGATAATAATTTTAACTGATACTAGACCAAGTGGGACCCATTAGGACCCTGTCACATGGGTGGGCTGGTCCCCAAATGCAATATTCCACCACTAACCCATAGCCCCCAACTGCGCAGGCGTGGCTGACAGGTACCCGTTGTGACGCCAGAGATCCCTGTTGTGACGCGAGTCATAGCAACCCTCCCCAACTGCGCCTCGCCATCCCTCTTCCTACCCATATCCTCCTCCATTCTCCTTCATCCCCCTCATCCCCCAACACTCTCCCCCTCCACCCTCTCTCTTCTCTCCCCTCTCCTCCTCCACTCCCTCACTCACCTCTCCCTCCCTCTCCTTTCCCTTACCCTCAGTCACTCCTTCCCTTCCTTCCTCCATAACCCCTCCTCTATCTCCCTGCTCCCCCTCACCTTTCCCCTATCCCACTCCCACACTAAACACAAGGTTCAAATAACATTTCTCCTCCTCCTCTCCCCCACTCCTTCCCTCGCCTTACGACAATGTAACAAATCTCTCATTGCACTGGGTGGAACACTTTTGATGGGCAATTTATGTAAATGAGATCCCATTGTGATGTCATATGCTTCTAACTGCCAGTGGAACACTGCTGAGGGGCAGTTCATGTAAATGAGATCACATTGTAACATCATAGCAGCTAACTGCCACTGCAACTTCAAGCCATTTTTCTCAAAGTGGGGTTTTGTAAAGTAAAAAATGTGAATAACGTAAAATAAAACATCAATCTGAACAAAATTTGATTTCACTTCAGAGTCACGTGAGTGACTTCGTGAAGACCCCGCCAACACGCATGTGGCATTGACCAAACCCAGTTGAATACTTTTGTACAATACACCCAATTTAAAATGGAGATGTTTGAAACAGCTAAACAGTTAGTTAGCAGAGGGTGCTTTATGGCCTGCATTGATTTGAAAGATGCATACTATACAGTTCCTATTGCAACGTATCACAGGAAGTTCTTGAAATTTGTCTGGAAGGATAAGTTATGGCAATATAAAGTCTTACCCAATGGGATTACGACAGCACCTCGGCTGTTTACAAAAATTGTTAAACCTATTTTGGCATACCTCAGGAGACAAAATCATATCGTCATGGCATATCTGGACGATATATTGATCATTGGAGAAACGTTAGAATTGGCACAGCTGGCAGTTGCAGCTACTATATCTATATTTGAAGAGTTGGGATGTGTCATCCATCCAGACAAATCAAAGTTTAATCCCTCACAGGTTATGGATTATTTGGGATCCACTATTAACATGAATCAGATGATTATCACTGTCCCAGCTGGGAAAGTTGCTGACATTCAAGAAAATTGTAACAGCTTTGCTTGCGCTGCGGTACTCACTATTCGACAAGCTGCTAAGTTACTTGGGAAGATTGTAGCTACATTTCCTGCTACACAGTTTGGGCCACTACATTATCAAAATTTACAAAGAGCAAAAATTTCAGCATTGAAATTAAATGCTGGACATTTTGACAGACCCATGCAGCTGCCGATAAAGGCAAAAATTGAGTTACAATGGTGGACCAACAATATTAGTGACTGTTATAAACACATCATTGTCTCAAACCCATCAGTTGTGGTACAAACAGATGCAAGTGCCCAAGGATGGGGAGCGACTGATACAGTGTCCAGTTGTGGGGGCAGATGGGATGCTCATGAATTCACGCTTTTACAGTCACAAGGGATAAACTATTTGGAGATGCTAGGTATTTTCTATGGGCTACGGGCATATTGCACAAATTTAAGTCATGTTCATGTCCGTCTTCAAATAGATAATACCATAGTGGTAGCGTACATTAATCATTTGGGTGGCATCAGGTCAATATCTTATGATGAATTAGTCAACACAATTTGGCACTGGTGTATTGAAAGAAATATTTGGATCTCAGCAACCTATCTTCCAGGGAAGCTCAATACAGTGAGTCAAGAGTATTTAATGGTAACATCGAGTGGATGTTGAATCCGAAAATATTTGCTGAAATAATAGCTAAATTTGGTACACCAGATATTGACCTTTTTGCGTCTAGGTTGAACCATCAGATACCAACATATGTGTCTTGGGAACCAGACCCTGGGGCAGTAGCAATGGATGCATTTCTCTCCATTGGGGGAAATGTTTCTGCTACGCATTTCCCCCATTCTGCCTCATCAGCCCGGTATTGCAGAAAATCAAATTAGATTCTGCTTCAGGTATCCTGATTATACCCGACTGGCAACCATGGTACCCGGTGGTCCTCCAGATGGTCAAAAGCCCATGGGTGCAAATTGCTAAATGCACAAATTTGGTTACGAACCCCGTTACTAGGGAAATTCACACGTGCCATCGCCACTTAAACCTGTTGGCCTGCAGGTTCTAAGATGACCGCTTCTGGAGGCTGGGATCTCCTCTAGGGCCATAGAGCTCATCGTTGCATCATGCAGAGTTTCAACGAGAAGGCAGTATCTCACACAAATCAGGAAATGGGAGGCATACTGCGGAAGAACTTCTACAACCTATAACTCTGATACAATCACTGACGTTCTGGAATTCCTGGCGGGCCTTCATTACGATGAGGGTCTCAGCTACAGCGCCATCAATAGCGCCAGGAGTGTGCTGTCCTCATACCTCAACATAGGTGTGGGGTCTAATCAACTGGTGTCAAAATTCATGAGGGGAGTGTTCAATACCAATCCCCCACGACCCAGATATAACATCACATGGGATGTAGGGGTGGTGTTGACACTATTAAGAAACTGGTATCCCATGAAAGAATTACCACTTAACAAGCTCACCCTCAAAGTGGTAATGTTGATGGCACTGACAACGGCTCAGCGGGTGCAGACCCTGTAGAAACTGCGACTTGATAAAATGGTCTCAACTCCGCAAACAGTAACCTTCATTGTCGAAGGGTTACTTAAGCAGCACAGACCAGGTGCGCTAGGGCTGCAATTGGAATTCCGGGCGTATCCCACGGATGCCACCCTCTGCGTAGTCACCCATCTTCGCTACTATATCCAAAGTACCAGTATCATTAGGAAGATGGAACAAGGGCTCTTTATCAGCCATAAGACGCCTCATCACCGGGTGTCTGGTTCAACAATCGCAAGGTGGCTCAGGGAAGTATTGGATGCAGCTGGGATAGATACTAATGTGTTTAAATCTCATTCTACCAGGGCTGCATCCACTTCAGCGGCGAGGGCCATGGAGGTGCCCATGGATCATGTCCTCGCTACCGCGGGATGGGCCAGTGAATCCACATTTCAAAGATTCTACAAAAAACCGGTGGCCAAACCCGCGATGTTTGCGGAAGCTGTGCTGGGAGCTGCTCCGTAAATTTGTTTGTCCCCGAGTTAGGGGTCTTATTATTTGTGTTATTAAACATTAACTTATTTTTCAGCCTGTCCAGTCTGGAATGTATTAATAAACTTCCTCCATCAGAATTACGGCAGTGTGGCAGCATGGACGTGGTCCAAACTTCAAACTGGTAAGTTCTTGTTTAACCTTACTGTAGATGGTTTTGCATGCAACCAATAACATAGTTACCTCAGTACCATTAACCCCGCCTGGTCAACATCAATCATAACGCCCTCCGCTTCCTGGGTACGGTTCACTAGAAGAATGTAGCCAGTACTTGAGGATGTATGTAACACCTTGTGCTATCATTAAAATGTGTTGAACACTCTTAGAGTTTGTAAATTGCTTATTTACATGGTGTCGGAGCTGGAAGATACTTGCGCCTACCTGTCTATCGGGTTTTATTTCTTTTTTTTGATTTGTGCCTTTTGTGCTTTATCTCTCTGACCATGGCATCCTCGTGCAGAAAGCCCGCGCAGCTTGTCTTTGATGCTGATATTTCTGAGCGCTGGGCTACGTTTGAAATTGACTTCACCCACTTTGTCAACGTCGCTCACCGCAATGATCCTGATTCCCTCAAAGCCTCCCTCCTACTCAACCTTGTCGGACCTGATGCCATGAAGAGAGCCAGAACTTTCGTCTACGCTCCAGCGGTCTTGGACGACAACAACGTGGTGGTTACCCCTGCAGAATCTGCCAGTGACCCCGCTTGCCTGCTACGTAAGTTCAGGGAGATTTGTGACCTGCCCTCGAACCGCATTCTAGAGAGGGCACGGTTCTTTACAAGGAGACAACTGCCGGAGGAACCTGTTGAATGTTTTATTGCCGATTTGCGTTATCTCGCCCAGCGGTGCCGTTTCGGTGACATGACAGACCAGCTCACTAGAGACATTTTAGTAACTGGCATGCGTGACCAGAAGCTGCGATGTGAGCTTCTTAGGGATCCGGATCTAACGTTAGAAAAAGCCATGCATGCCTGCAGATTGTCTGAGGTCGTTGTATTGCCAGATGATCACCGGGACTCGGGCGATAAATCTGTCAACCTGGCTGAGTTTAGGAGGCCACAGCCTCGGAAAGGAAACAATGCTTTTCTGCCGCGTGCCAACCCTGGTCCGGATGATGTGCCCCCAAAAAGGTGCCCAAACTGTAACTACATGCATCGCAGACTGTCGACGTGCCCTGCCTATGGCAAGGCCTGTAATTTTTGTAAAAAACTGAATCATTTCACTGCCGCCTGCCGATCACTCCGTTCTCGTGGGAGACAGGTACAGATTTCCAGACCCAGTCTAAACATGCTTAAGCAATCTGATAGCTGTTACAACCCACAGCCCAACGTTGCTGAATCCTATGATGCAGATCCAATTAATTCTCCAGAGGATTCGAATGTGTTTACCCTCCTCCAGGCACCTGGCCAACGTCTCGATCCCTCCGTGTCTGTGACTGTCAACAATGTAACCTTCCTTGCTAAGTTAGATACGGGGGCAAAGGTCAACGTTTTGTCAATAAATCTGTTCAACAAGATAAGGAAGGATGAGGCCTTGGTCGCTGACAATGCTACTCTGCATGCCTATGGTGGAGAAATTCTCAGGCCTGTGGGGAGGGCCACTTTAACTTGCATGCTGCAAAAGGCCACAAGAAACCTGGTTTTCTATGTTTTGAACTCTGACTGTGTTACCCTGCTGGGAAACCGTGCGTGCCAAGATCTTGGCCTGGTGTCCTTCGACCACACGGTCCACAAAGTGCAACTGTCGTTTAACCCGCTTGCAGAATACCAAGACCTGTTCAACGATGACCTGGGAAAGTTACCACTGACATACCATATTTCCATTGACCCAAATGTACAACCCGTGGTCCGCGCACCTCACAGGGTGTCCCACGCCATGAAAGACAGGGTCGAGGCGATGCTTAACAACATGGTCGACACGGGGGTGCTAGAAGCGGTCAGCGAGCCCACCGATTGGGTCTCCACCATGGTTGCCACGATAAAGAAAGACAAGAATGAAATACGTGTGTGTATCAACCCCAAGGACTTAAACCTTGCCATCAGGCGACCACACTACCCCATGCGGTCTGTTGAGGATGTGGCGGCTCAGGTCGGGCAAGCCACCATCTTTTCGGTCCTAGACGCTAAGAACTCGTTTTGGCAGATCCCGCTGGACAAAGCATCTTCTGACCTGACAACCTTCGCCACACCATTCGGCAGATTCAAATTCCTGCGAATGCCATTCGGCATCAATTCCGCTAGCGAGGTGTTTCAGCGAACGATGGAGCAGATATTCTCGGACTTGCCATGTGCCATCATCGTGGATGATATACTGGTCTATGGGAAGGACATTGCCGAACACGACCAGAACCTCCGCCGTGTCCTGGATCGGGCGCGAAAGGCCTACCTGAAGCTGAATCCAAAGAAGTGCCGGTTTCGTGTCTCAGAAGTCACGTATGTTGGACACGTTTTCACCTCCAACGGACTAAAACCCGACCCTTTGAAGGCAGCTGCCATCTCCGAGATGGCAGCCCCCACCGACGTGCCAGGTCTACAACGATTCTTGGGCATGGTGAACTACCTTGGGAAGTTTGTACCAAATCTTAGTGAGCTGAGTGCTCCCCTGCGGCAGCTAACAAAAAAGGATATCGCCTGGGTCTGGCTCCCACAGCACCAGCAGGCGTTTGACTGTCTCAAGTCGAAACTGATTGACACTCCGACGTTGCGATTCTTTGATGCAAGTCGCCCCATCACCGTCACCTGTGACGCTTCTAGGTTCGGTCTGGGCGCAGCCTGCCTCCAATCTGTCGATGGATCGTTACATCCTGTCTCCTATGCCTCCCGCACCATGACGGACACCGAGCAGCGGTACGCTCAAATCGAGAAGGAGCTGCTCGCGGTGGTGTTTGCCTGCTCCAAGTTCAGAGACTTCCTGTTTGGCAGCAGATATACAGTCGAAACCGACCACCAGCCACTGGTGACAATCCTGAACAAGCCGATTCACGCTGCCCCTGCCAGGCTGCAGCGTATGATGCTGCAGCTCCAGCGCTTTGATTTCGACGTCGTCTACAAGAAAGGCACCGAGATGCACATTGCGGACACCTTATCGCGCGCCCCGCGGGCCTCCTGTGCTCGCCACCCCTACGAAACAGAGGACTTGCTCGTACTGGGCGTCAATTTTATTCCCACCAAGCAGCTGCAGCTTTTGGCCGAGCACACCGCTGCTGATCCAGTCTTGCAGCGGCTTGCGTCTGTGATTAAATCAGGGTGGCCAACAAAGCGCTCCGCTGCGCCGTCCGAAACACAGCCTTTCTTCCTGGTCCGTGACTAACTGGTGCTCCAGAATGGCGTTATCGTTAAGGGACATAAAGTGGTGGTCCCGTCCTCCCTGTTCGATTCTTACTACTGCGCAGCCCACAGCGGACACCCCGGGTTCGATGCAACACTCGCCCACGCTCAGTGCCAATTCTACTGGCCTGGAATGGCCAAATATATTCAAGACCGTGTTTCTGCCTGCTCCACGTGCAACAGTCTTGCTCCACACCAGCAGCGACAGCCCCTGCTGCAACAGCCCGCTCCTGCCTTGGCCTGGTCCTCGCTGGCTGCCGACATCTTCGAGTGGCGTGGTAACCACTACCTTGTCCTGGTCGACTCGTACTCAAACTGGTTCGAGGTGGATTTGCTGACATCCCTCACGTCGGAGATGGTGATCCGGAAGCTGCGGAAACACTTCTCCACGTTTGGGTCCCCTGTGAGGCTGCAGACTGACAATGGCAGGCAGTTTACCAGCCGAGAGTTCAAGAGTTTTGCCGACAAATGGAATTTTGTGCATTTCACCAGCAGCCCGGAGTACCCACAGAGCAACGGCCTTGCTGAACGGGCCGTCCGCAGCGCCAAGCTTCTGATGGAACAGGCGAGACTGTCTAACTCTGATTTGTATTTGGATCTCCTGAACCTCAGGAATGTTTCCAGGGATCCGGCCATGGGGTCCCCTGCTCAGCGTCTAATGTCCAGAACAACCAGATCTACCATCCCGATTGCCCAGCGCCAGCTGAAACCTCGGGTGCTGGAGCCTGCCTCCATGCAGAGGCGCATTCAAGAGAGACATGACAGCCAGCGGCGTTCCCACGATCGGTCGTGCAGACCACTCGATCCTCTGTTGCCTGGACAGGTTGTTCGATTGCAAACCGCCAGTGGTCACTCCCGTCTGGCTACCGTGGTTGGGGTGGCCGACTCACCTCGTTCGTATCTGGTCGACTATGAGGGAACCATCTACCGTAGGAGCCGACAACACCTGCTTGCGGTTAATGAGCCGAAGCCGCAGGCCCCGGGCCCCTATGCCCCGCCGCTCTCATATCAGCAGCCGGCTCCTGTCCCAGCCAGCGTTCCCTGCATGCCTCGTTCCCCATATCGAGCACCCGGTTCCCCTCTGCGCGGGTCACCTGTTGCCGGTCGCGGTTCTCCCTCCGCTGCTCCTCCAACCCCACCGCCCTTCCCTGGTTCCCCTACTGTCTCGGGTTCCCCTGTTTTTTCTGCTCCTCCGGGGGAAGGGGGAGGCATCCGTACGCGCTCGGGCCGGATCGGCAAGCCACCTGTTCGTTATGGCGATTCTGTTTAATTCTGTTGTAGTGACAACGGTCTGTTTTTTTTTATTTTCGAATGTAGATGGTTTTGCATGCAACCAATAACATAGTTACCTCAGTACCATTAACCCCGCCTAGTCAACATCAATCATAACGCCCTCCCCTTCCTGGGTACGGTTCACTAGAAGAATGTAGCCAGTACTTGAGGATGTATGTAATACCTTGTGCTATCATTAAAATGTGTTGAACACTCTTAGAGTTTGTAAATTGCTTATTTACACTTACTATTAAAAAAAAACACACCACCAAACAATTGTGAGTAAGGTGGTCCAAAAATTGTAACACTGTGTACTGTTTTGGCATAGTTCCAAAAGCGTATAAGCATGCACACACGCAGAATCACAAACAAGATGAGTTTTAGTAATATATAGATAGATAGATGTACAATGGGAAAATGAATTCATAGCAAAAAGTAATGTTTCATTTAGTTTATTTTGTTTTATTTTACATATACAACATGGAAGCATATGTTTTGGCCTATGGCTATGCAAACCATTGACCACCCATTCACACTATTTCTATGTTATCAAACCTTTGCATCCTTTCTACGTTAGAGGTAATTTATAGAGGCCAATTAACCTACAAACCCACATGTCTTTGGAATGTGGGGAGAAACCAAAACAGCTACAGGAAACCCATAAACTCCACACTGACAGCACCTGAGGTTTCTTGTATCACGAGGCATCAGCTCTACCAGCTGCACCACTATGCTGCCCATGGAGATTCATGTCACATTTTCTTTTGTGAATCATTTAATAAAACATTTCTGGTCCTTAAGATGCAGTTGTCTGGAAATTCAATGGCATAGCATTGAGCTTTAGCAGCAATTGAAAATTGGTGTAACTGGGGTAGACAACATTCATGACTCAAATCACAATAATCATGAGCTCTGGTCTTGAGATCCTGTTGCCACCCTGAATTGGGCATTACAGTCTGTCCTTTGGCACTGCTTTTTGTCCTTTATTCTGGGTGGCGGTTTGACAGATTTGGTTTTAGTTTTAGAGATACAGTGTGAAAACCGGCCCTGCGGCCCAACGAGTCTGTAACAACCAGCAATCCCCGCACATGAATACAAGCCTACAGATACTAGGGACAATTTACACTTATATCAAATAATTTACACTTATACCAAGCCAATTAACCTACAAATCTGTACTTCTTTGGAGTTATTGGGCATTCCCACAACAACATAATCTTAGTCTTATAGTGTTGACCCTGGAGATCTACAGATCAGTGAGCAATCATGATCACTTTGCTCTCAACATCAGTATAACCAAGCAACTGAATGTTGACTTTAGAAGAAGAAGGATCTGCAAACTTGTCTTCATCAACGGGTAGGTGGGTGAGTGTCCATAACCTCAAGTTCCTGGGCATGCATATCTCTGAAGATCTGTCCTGAGCCCAGCACATTGATGCAATCATAAACAAAGCCCATCAATGTCTCTACTTCCTGAGAAGACTGAGGAGATTCAGTAGGTCGACAAGTACTCTATTTATCTTCTACAGCTGTATGATAGAGAGCATATTAACTGGTTGCCTGGTATGACAACTCAAAAGAGATTACAAAAAGTGTGAACACTGCCTGGCTCATCACAAGGATTGACCCCTTATCACCATCAAAGGAATCTGACTCAAAAGGACGGGAAGTATCATCAGAGACACACACCACACTGGCAACACTCTCATTTCATTCATGCCATAAAGAAGAAGGTATAGGAGTAACACTCAGGTTCAGGAACAGTTTATTTCCAACAACCATCAAGCCATTGAACAATATGCACTCCAACTATACTCCACACTATAAGCTGCCTGGGTTCCACTAGGGACTCTGGGCTTTGATTTATTTTTTGCGCTATCATTTTTAAAATTTACTGAACCCAATGTTTTGTTTGTTTATCTATTGAGTACTGTGTTTACAAAGCTGTTGTGCTGCTGCTGAAGTAAGAATGTAATTGTTCTCTTTCGGGACATAAAGCAATAAAGCACTCTTGACTGTTGAACATAACTAAGTTAAAACCAGAAAATGCAGGTCAGGCAGCCCCTGAAAAAAGAGGAACAGAATTAACTTGTCAGGTTGAAGATGCTTTGATAACACTGCGAAAGAGAGAAAGAGAAGTTAGTTTTACGTGGCAGAGTTGGTGAAGGATGTAATGGATGAGACAAATGAGCCCCTCTGCAGGAACTATACATCAGAAGGTGCAACTCCAGAGCTAATAAGATCATGAGAGACCCCTTCCACCCCATGGATCGGACTGTTCCAGCTGCTACAGTCAGGCAAACGCCTCC
The DNA here is from genome assembly GCA_963514005.1 of Raja brachyura. The sequence continues at coordinate 39,923,881 of OY740786.1, forward strand.
ATTACCATGCTGTGAGAACGGAGAGGTTGAGAAGGAGTTTCTTCCCAGAGGCCATTAGGACTGTAAACTCCTACCTCACCAGGGACTAACTTTACTGACCATTCTACTGTTTTTTCAAAATTGCAGTTTTTGTTTCCTTTTTCCTTCCTCCCACAATATGTAATATGTAAAATAATATGTGATTCTGTTCCATTCTGTTTGTAGTTTGTTTGTTTGTTTGTTTGTTTTTTGCACAAAGTCCGCGAGCATTGCCACTTTTTATTTCACTGCACATCTCGTATGTGTATGTGACGAATAAACTTCACTTGACTTGACTTGAATTATACAGCACAGAAACAGATCTGTTGGCCCAAAATGTTAGTGCTGATCAAGTTGTTCTGATACATTTTGGCCAGGCTATGAAGGATAATTTCCTGTTTTCTTTTGAATGGGTGCCATAGGACCAGTTTCCGTCCACTTGAAAAGGCATGGAGGACCTCAGTTTGACACCTTACTGGTGCCTGCAAACATGTAACTTCACTTGACTCAATAGCAAGCAGCATCTGTGGAGAGATAACATTTCAGGTTAACAACTTTTCACCAGACCCGAGTATTTGCTGTTTTTTTCACTTTTATTTCAGGTTTTCTGCATTTCACGATATTGGTTTTGAAAATAGCTTTGATATCAGTAAGTTGGCAAAACATAGCAACCATCAATCTTTCCAACAATGTTGCACTAAACCCTCTCTAGCCATGTCCTTCACAAAGGTAGCTTACCATCACCTACTCGAGTTCAATTGGGGCTGAAGAATAAATGTTGGTCTTATCAGTGATGTGCAGATCCCAAAAATGAATTGTTAAAAAAAAGAACAGAAATGTTAATATAATGATACATTTTGGCCAGGCTATGAAGGATAATGTCCTGTTTTCTTTTGAATGGGTGCCATAGGACCAGTTTCCGTCCACTTGAAAAGGCATGGAGGACCTCAGTTTGACACCTTACTGGCGCCTGCAAACATGTAACCTTCCGGCAACTTGGCACTGGGGTGTAGTGTTGGAAGGTAATACTAAATTTAGTGATCTTGAGCAAACAGCATTAATGCAACATTAGTTTACCAAAGGGAATTGGTGGCATGGTGTGTGTTAGAACACTTCCTTTTACATTGAATGCCCAAGTTCTAATCCGTCTCAACTGGGTAAAGGTTTCTCTGGTGAGACAATTGCTAAAACAGTCTGAGTCTCAAATATGATACCCATTGTATAATAGTCAACTGTTTAGGTATTTACTTACCATTGTGGACACAAAACAGAATTAATTTGACTCGAGAAAACATTTTGAACTTTTTGTCAGAGTTTAGCTGAAGAATCTGAAAAGCATGCAATACCAGCAAAAGACCCAAGTGCAAAAAGAAATAAGGAATAATAATCTCTCAGTTTGCCCCTCTAACTGTAACTCACATAACTCTCCCACCGACTTCAAGGATGACAAGCAGCTGCAGGTGGGAGAAGGGCTTATCCCTCTGGAACTGGTTAAAGTAAATTAGCAATGTCCCTGCTACATGGCAAACTGCACGGTTATAATTAATGCCAGCAATGCTTTATGTTCCCAGAACGTTTAAGCTGTGTGAAACATCCACAAATAGCAGTGTAATCAACCTGCTCGGTATAATTTTAGAAAATGCCTTCTGTGGTGCATAATTTCAACAAATGGAAGTTGACATTTCCTGATCCCTTAAATTCTTCCTTTACTCATGTAAACATATAAATAAGCTCCTTATGATTCACTGGGTTTTGTGGGAAATGGAGAGCATTTCTGAAAGTTGGTTTCTAATTAAAATTATATTTACTGTGTGCTCCCAGAGGAAAAGGAAGTAGGAACTAACAGTTCTAAACATCCTTTTCTTTGTTGAACTTGCAAATCTGTTCCTTGCTGTTTATTGCAAACAGCTGCGCCCAGGGTTTTGCATTGGAAGTAGTTCGAGACAGAGGATATATCAAACAGATGATATCATGGCAGAGGGGACAAGGTTTTAGGAAGCCAGCCATTACTGAATGTAAATAAATTTTAAATTTTAGCAAATGTACCTTGCGGTTTCTGTTACATTTAATAACAGTAAGAATAACAGTGCTCCTGCAATGTTAATTCAAACTTCTCTGTAATGGGGGTAATTTTTACTTATTGAGGACCCACTTGGATTCTACTCAAATTCATTCCTCAGGTTTTTATTTTTTGTATTTTACTATAATTTAAAAAGAAGATGATCTTTTAACCATGGGGCAAATAAAAAGGAAATATAGATTTCAGCTTTTTGATGGTGTATGATTCCTTTCCTTGTTGCAGTGCCATTGCAACAATCACAGTAGATATAGTGTCACATTGGCTGATCCACATTGTCAATAGCGAGAGACGTTGACAAAGCAATAGAGAGGAGAGGCACGGTAGCGCAGTGGTCGAGTTCTTGCCGTACAGCGCCAGAGACTCGGGCTAGAGCCTAACTACGGGTGTTGTCTGTATAGAGTTTGTCATTCTTTCCATGACCGCGTGGGTTTTCTCCAGATGCTCAGATTTCCTCCCACATTCCAAAGACGTAAAGGTTTGTAGGTTAATTGGCTTCGGTAATAAAATTGTAATTTGTCCCTCTTGTGTAGGATAGTGCTAATGTCCGGTGTGATCGCTGGTTGATGTGGACACGATGGGCCTGTTGCCATGCTGTATCTCTAATCTAGACAAATAAAAAAAAGTTATATATTCATATAGCACTATTCATGTTTATTTCTGGATATTTCAAATTGTTTACGATCTCCCATCATTATCTCCCATGTACAAAACCATGCTGACTATCCCTAATCAGCCATAGTCTATCCAAATGCATATATATCTAATCCTTCAGAATTCTCTCCAGTAACTTGATGACCACAGATTGTAGGTTCATTGGGTTATAGTTCCCAGTCTTTTCCTTGTAGCTTTTCTTAAATAGAGGCACATTAGAGGTGCCCTCCATTCTTCCAGAACCTCATCCGCGTGTAATGATGATTTGTATATCTCAGCTTGGATGTTTGCAATTTGTTCTCTTGCTTCCCACTGTTCTGGGATATATCTGATCAGGCTCGGGGGTTTTATTTACATTTATACGTGTTAGGACATCCAGCACCATCTCAACTGTAATACGCACTGTCCTCAAGACATCTCCATTATTTGCCCCAAATTCCTCAGCCTTCATGTCTTTCTCCATGGTAAAGGCAGAGGAGAAATACTGATTGAGTGCCTTGCCCATCTCCTGTGGCTCCACATAGATACGATCGCTTTGGTTTCTGTGGGCCCCCATTCTTTCACTACTGGCCCTCTTTCTCAACGTACTTGTAAAATCTCTTTGGATTTTCCATAATTTTATCTGCCAGAATATTTATTTGTAAGTGTATTCTATGTAAGTTTAGGATGTAAGTGTTTAGCCTTTGTTAGATTGAATTAATCAGTAGTTTCCTTTATGAAGATGTAACTAGGAAAATGGTCAAATGAGAGCCAGTGGATGTAGTTTACCTGGACTTTCAGAAAGCATTTGATAAGGTCCCACATAGAAGATTAGTGGGCAAAATTAGGGCACATGGTATTGGTGGTAGAGTGCTGACATGGATAGAGAAGTGGTTGGCAGACAGGAAACAAAGAATAGGGATAAACAGGTCCCTTTGAGAATGGCAGGCAGTGGCTAGTGGGGTACCGCAAGGCTCGGTGCTGGGACCGCAGCTACTTACAATATACATCAATGATTTGGATGAAGGGATTCAAAGTAACATTAGCAAATTTGCAGGTGTCACAAATCTGGGTGGCAGTGTGAACTGTGAGGAGGATGCGATACCTCACAGGTTGGGGGAATGGGCAGATGCATGGCAGATGAAGTTTAATGCGGATAAATGTGAGGTTTGGTAGAAAAACAGGAAGGCAGATTACTATCTAAATGGCATCAAGTTGGGAAAAGGGAAAGTACAACAAGACCTGGGGGCTCCTTGTACATCAGTCTATGAAAGTAAGTATGCAGGTACAGCAGGAAGTGAAGAAAGCAAATGGCATGTTGGCCTTTATAACAAGAGGAATTGAATATAGGAGCAAATAGGTCCTTCTGCAGTTGTGCAGAGCCATAGGGAGACCGCACCTGGAGTATTATATGCAGTTTTGGTCCCCTAATTTGAGGAAGGACATTCTTGCTATTGAGGGAGTGCAGCGTAGGTTTACAAGGTTAATTCCCGGTATGGTGGGACTGTCATATGCTGAGAGAATGGAGCAGCTGGGCTTGTACACTCTGCAGTTTAGAAGGATGAGAGGAGATCTCATTGAAACATATAAGATTGTTAAGGGTTTGGACACGCTAGAGGCAGGAAACATGTTCCCAATGTTGAGGGAGTCCAGAACTAGTGGCCACAGTTTATGAATAAGGAGTAAGCTATTTAGAATGGAGACGAAGAAACACTTTTTCTCGCAGAGAGTGGTGAGTCTGTGGAATTCTCTGCCTCAGAGGGTGGTGGCGGCAGGTTCTCTTGATTCTTTCAAGCGAGAGCTAGATAGGGCTCTTAAAAATAGTGGAGTCAGGGGATATGGGGAGAAGGCAGGAATGGGGTACTGATTGGGGATGATCGGCCATGATCACATTGAATGGCGGTGCTGGCTCGATGGGCCAAATGACCTACTCCTGCACCTATTGTCTATTGTCTATTGTCTATATAGTAGATACTGGTAGCATATGCAGGGAGAGTTGGTATTAGGGGAGTTGTTCTGGGACGCCAGAACCGACTGTTGAGCCTTCCCGAGGTGTCGTGGGCCTAACTCAATGAAAAACCGCCAACCAGATAACCCCAATTATATACGCATCTATACGATCAGTTTTTTTTAATGTGCTTGTTACCATGTAGGAAGCTGATTATTGCATCTGGAGTTAGTTATTGTCCTTATCATGTCAGTATGATCAGTTGAGATAGTACTTTAACTTTGGGCTTGGTTTTCTTAGTTGAGTGCTTATGCTGGTGTTATAGCACCAGTACTTAGTGTTTTAATTGTAATTTGTAGGGCCCTCTATATATTGCCCGGGGAAACTTTTCTGAACATATTTGACAAATTCCATCCCTTCTATACCGTTAGCACTATGAAAATCCAGTCTATTTTGTAAAATCCTCTACTATGACAAGGGTCTTAGTCTTGCAGCTGCCTCCAATCTCCTGACATATTTGTTCTTCCAATTCTGATTAGCTCTTTGGGTGCATATAGTACACTCCCAACAAGGTGATAATTCCCTTTTTATTTCTCAGCCTCACCCTTATAGCCTCTGTGGATGAACCATCAGTAATGTCATAACGGACTGCTACTGTGACATTCTCCTCAATCATTAAAGCAACACCTATCCCTCTTTTACCCCCACCTCTGTCTGTACATAAAGCTGGAACATAAAGCTGACAATCCTGTCCCTCTCTTAGCCAGGTTTCCATAATGGCTACAACATCCATGTTGTTCATACGGATACATGCTCTACGTTCATCCACCTTACCCGTCATGCCTCTCACATTTAAATAAATGCAATTCAATCCAACAGCCCTTTCACTCTCCCTGCCATGCTCTTGCCTATTCTGTCCACTGAACTTTATTACCTTTCATATCGACTTCCAGCTCTCGACTGCCTCAGTTCTGCATTTGATCTCATATAAGAGTTTATATTCATATAGAAGTCATGGACGATGGAATTGTCAGGTGACATCCCTGGGAGTATTGGTGATTGAGGAAGTAAAATGTCGGCTTGTTTACATTGCGCTGAATAATGTGTTAGGTATAAGCGGTTAGCTATTTGAAATTAAGTCTGATTTTGATAGTTCATTCACTATCAGGAAAGTACATTGATCAGTTTTGAAAGCAAAAGAACAAGTGTTTGAATTTGTAATTAATTTTATAGGCAGATACACAAGGAGGTTGCTTGGACCTTGTGAGACCAGGCACGGAGTATTGCGGAATGATGATTATAAACCAAAGTAAACAAAGATAGAAACTGAAAAGATTTAGCACTGTAAGTAAAATGCTGAAATTTGAAATTCTAAAATTTGAGAAGCTTATGAATGAAGGTCTATGGTTCAGCTTGTTAATAATATTGGACTATTTGATTCCAAACAAATCCATACATTTTGCTTAATTTAAGGCACTCAGAACAAGAGTTTACTTGTTGTTTTCATTCTCTTAAAATTACGCTATTGCCAACAAAATCAACAGCCATTTATCAACGGCCATTTATCAAAATCAACGGTCATTCCCTTTTCTCCCCTCTTCTGTCGGACAATCGATACAAAAGCTTGAAAGCACATACAACTAAATTCAGGAAAGATTTCTCACCTGCAATTATAAAACTACTGAACTTCTTCTCAAGCTAATAGTGTTGCCCCAATCTCCCGACCTACTTCATTGTTACCCTTGCATATTTCTGTTATCTGTACACGTTCTGTAGCTGTAATGGTATCACAACGTAACATTATTCTTTGGCCACATATTGTACTTGTGCAATGGCTTGATTGTACTCGCATACAGTATAATTTACCTGGGCAGCATGCATATAAAGACTTTATCTCAGTACCATGACAACAATTATCCAATACCAATACCAATACCAGTCACACACACGCACACGCACACACACACACACACGCAACACACACACACACACACACACACACACACACACACACACACACACACACACACACACACACACACACACACACACACACACACACCCACTCTCCCCCCCCGCCCAACCACACCCCACCCACACCCAAGGCGGGGGCCAGGGAAAGCAGGGGAACGCTTTAGAGCTACGGTACGTCCAGCTGCGGTAAGTCCTTTAGAGAGCATGGGGAGGGGGGGGAGGGGGGGGGGAGGGGGGGGGGAGGGGGGGGGGGGGAAGTGGGGGGAGACGGAGTGGAGACACTTTTAAGAAGCCAGACAACTCGGTTTACTGACCTTTTTTTGCTCACCTTTAACTACCTAGTAGCATTACGACCTACTAGGACCTGCCTCGACTAAACCAACAAGTAAAAAAATATCGATTTTTTCCATGGCGACCTTTTTTTACTCGCGGGCATTTGGGAACATGTTGAAAAAAAAGCCGCAACCTAGCTGAGACCTCGAATACGTGGGGACTACTCTCGAGCATGAAGGAGAGTTACAAAGACCTCCTAGGACCTTTTGTCGACCATGCTGCGAGTATTAGTTGAGGGCAAACTCTTCTAAACTCTCTAATTAGGTCGCCACAGTGGGACAGGCCATTTAGTGTCTCATGCATGTGGGCTCGTCAGACTCTACAGTTTGCTAATCTAGGATGTGTAATACTCTACTGGACTGTTCGTAAAAAAATAATTCTGCTGTGCATTTGCACTTTTCACATGTGACAATAAAAACACTATTGTACCTCTGTGGTACATATTTAATTTAGAAATTGTCTCGAGGGTGGAGCAGTAAAGGAAGAGAAAACTGTCTAAAAAATTGGTGATCAAGTGAGGCTCAGGAGTAGAAGCTGAGTCTACATATTTTTGTGGCAAATATCCAGGGAGCAGGAGAAGCAGGAGTCCATGTAGATGTGGGAAAATGGTTTGAGCCACTATGCAGTGCATTAAGGATTAATATAAATACCTACATTATTAACTTATTACCTATTTAATGAGTCTGAGATTCTAACGAGAAGGGTCCTCTGGTGTGGATAAACTCAAGGAGGTTGCAGAGAAATGTATTGATATTTATTGATTTGGTTTCACAATTACTATATTGTTACTCGATTGAGTTACATGACATTGATCATGAACCAAAATGATGGCCCATGATTAATGTCATGTAATGCGATCTAGTAACAAAATAGTGTTACTAGATCGTGATACAAAATTGTGATGAACAGGGCTTGTCAGATACAGAGAATCTGAATAAAATATTATTGAAATTCAGTGACTGGTCAAACAAATAAGGAATGCATATTGGAAATAGAAAACATGGTAAAATTTGAAGCAGCTGGAAAATCTACAATAAGTTTTAAAAAATCTGAATTTCATGGAGATTTTGCTTGGGATATTGAACAAATTCTCTGAATGGCCCTCCTGATTCTCCTAAGTAAAGGAACAACATGGTTATTGCTGAAATAGAGGAAGGCTACAGCCATTCAGGGGGATGAGGTTGAAAGACAGCCTCGGGTCATGGAAAGCTTTTTTTTTACAGACTGCACGGTTCCAGCTAGGCAGGGAAGTCTGAGTCGGCTAGCTGACAAGAAAATGCAGTAGCCACTTGATGGTGGTGAGGGGACAAATTTGTGCCAGATGGAGCAGATGCTGCTGTCTCATGGCCGCTTTGAATAGGCAAACAAAGTTCTACCTAAGCGCGCCCCCCTCCCCCCACCCCATCCCTCGCTGGGTCTTCTTCATACATCTTAGTGACAGAAATCAGATTTCATGAGGGTAAATTCCTGGAAAGCGGCTGGTTCAGATGGAGTTCCTGGAAATCTTTTGACAATCAACTGGCCACGGTCTTCACCAATACCTTCATATTTTAATTAAAAAGCCTACCGTCCCCATGAGCTTCAAGGAAACCTCCATCATCCCAGACCTCAAGAAAAAAAAGTGACTTTCCAATAACTACCACTTAGTAGTTCTAATATCAAAGTGTTTTGAAAGATTGGTAATGGGCCACAGTTGCCGCAGTCATTCAGGCGATCTAGACCCCTTGCAATTTTCGTGTAGAGAAATAGGTCAATGAAAGGACCATGTCTCTTGCCCTACCTTGAGCTCTGGGTCATCTATACAATACGAACACGTAAGGTAGGATGCTGTTCATTGACTGCAGCTCAACCTTGAACACAATAATACTGAATCACTTCATCCCTAAACCTCTGGACCGTGGTCATGGGGTCTTCATCTGCAGTTAGTTTCTGCACATCCTGACTAACAGATCTGTCAGTTAGAATTGATCATGACATTGCCTTCCCCCTAAGCTCAACATTGGTGCCAGCCAGGGTCATAAAAGTAGTCCCTTCCCCTGCTCACTGTACACCCATGATTGAGAGGCCAAATACAACATTAAATCAATCTTAAATACACCAATGATACCACTGTAGACAAAAATGCTGGAGAAACTCAGCGGGTGAGGCAGCATCTATGGAGCGAAGGATACCACTGTTGTCAGTCAGATTAATAATAACTATTTGCAGAGATCGTCTGACAACAGTCAGACTAATGACAAAAGATAAGTTGCGGGAAAGAGATTTAGAAATATGCGTCAACCTGTCAGGACAACAACCTAGCTCTTAACGACAGCAAAATTAAACAGTTAGTTGTTCCCTAAGGAGGCGAGAGGGATAAACATAACCTTGTCCTCATCAACAGAGGTGCTGTCGGGATGATCGACAGTTTTAAGTTCCTAGGCATTCATATCACCAGCAACCTAATCTCATCCCTTCACAATGATGGCCGAGGTTTCTCTAGAATGCCAGACCTCATAGAAGTCTATTAAATTATGAAAGCTACAGATATGGTAGACGATCAGAACCTTTTTTCCAGGATGTCAAAATCAAATGCTAGAAAGGAATCACTTTAAGGTTCTTTACGCAGAGAGTAGCGAGTGCCTGGAACATATTGCTGGGGTTAGCAGTTGAGACAGATGTAATAGAAGCATCTAGGAGATCTTTGGATAGGCATATGGATATGCAGGGAATGGAGGGATATGAATTATGTGCAGGTAAATAAAAATTGGTCGGCATCATATTTGGCACAGACATGATAGGCCAAAGGGCCTATTCCTGTCCTCTATTGTTGTATGTTCTATGTTCCAGTTCAGGAAAGACATCAGTTTATTTACTTTCTTAGGCATCTGAAAAGATTTAACATGTTCATGAGAATTCTCTCCAACTTACGGATTTATTAAAGAAAGTATTGTGATTGAATACCTCTCAGCCTCTTATGGCAACTGCTCTGATTTAACCTGAAGGGACTGGTGAACACAGCCCAGTCCATCTTCACAGGGTGTTGCATCTGGAAGGCTGGAAGTATTGTCAAGAATACTGCCTCCCTGGCCATTCCCTTCTCCCTCCTTCTTCCTTCTGAGAGAAGATACAGGAGCTTGAAAGTTTGTACATTCAGATTTAAGAACAGTTTCTTCCCCACGGTTTTCAGACTCCTGAACTAATCACCTTTCACATTTCCTTCCCAGAGATGCTGCCACATATTTTTACACTACTGCAGATTTCACTCCTGTCTTGCACCTTTGTGCTATTTCACACTCATTGTTCTATTTATTGTTGTATTTTACTTCGGAGTCACATGAGTGATTCCTTGAAGAAGCCCCGCCAGGACGTATGCGCGTCATTACGTCAGACACATGGCGCACCGAAGGGCTGGAGAGCACAGCTCCACCAGTGGTAAGTTATAAACCAGCAGGTAAGTGATTTAAAACTTTCTGCGGTTTACTTGGCTTCCATAAGGCTGGTTACAGGAACCAGCAGTTGTGACCTAGAAATGGAAAAATTAACAAAAAAGGCTGCTGCTGTTAGAAGTAAAAAACGTACCCGCGGGACCGCGGCTAGCGAGCGCATGCCTGCTTCAGAAACGCCGGCTTCAGAAACGCCGGCTCCAAAGACGCCGACTGCAGAGCCGCCAGCAGTTCAGCAAATAGCAGCAACTCCAGTGCTTCAGAGCACTGTGGCCACTCCTGTCGGGAGGAAGGCCAAGAACAAAATGGCCAGGCCTGTCGACTCTGATGAGTCAGGCCAGGAAGACTCCTCTCCTTCAAATAAAAAGGTTTGGGGACCTCTTGACAAAATGGAACACCTCATAGAACAAATGCTCAACCATGAGGTGTTCCAGTCAGGGTTGAATACACCCAGGGTTCCCCAACAGCTCTCAGGAGCAACCTCAAGCAGAGGTCCATATGGCGAGGAGCAGTACAGGCACGAACAACAGTATGCCTACGAGTATGAATAGGAACCCATAACAGCAGCACATTTTCAAGGGATACATTTTCAAACTTCCCTATGATATCAAACACCTGTTAACTGTGTGTGGCTCAAAGAGCCCACCGTGAACTCAGCCATCTGGGGGCAAATGAACGCATCCATGCGGGGGCAGGAGTTCAGGTTTCAGAAAGTCCTCAAATTGGTGGGTACAGGAATAACGGTGTTTGGGTGAATGGTCCAAGGGGCACCGCTATCACGTACACAGCAGGACATGCTAGCCCTGCTGTGCAATGCTCATTTTGAGTTTAATTGTATACGGAAGATAGCCATCAAACCAACCCTCAACCCACGCTTTGCGGCATTGTGCAGATCTTCTAATGTCCAGACACCCAACTTGCTATTTGGGGAGGATCTGGCAAAGAAAGTAAAAGAATTGGATGAGGAGGCAAAAACAATGAGCCTCATCAAAACTTATCCCAGGGGCAGGATGCCGCCTCGCATGCCATACCCCTTCAGGCAAGCTATAGATGCTGGAGCAGGTCAAGGACCGAGCCAGGGGTTTCCAACCACATGCCGCTGGCACGCACCACTGCACACCCCCAACATGGCCAGGAGACTGAGGAATCCAAGAGAAACCATGGAGGTATGAGTAACTGGTTTAGCCCAGGATATATCCTCTGGGGATCAGCCACCGGTCGGGGATAGGTTGCAATTGTTCTATGATGAATGGTGCTGCATAACATCAGATCTATTCATTCTGGACAGTATCCGGGGGGCTCAAATCAAGTTTATTTCAGAAGTATATCCACCCGCACAAAATACACCTAGTCAGGTATTGGTTTCATCAAGACCAGAAACTCTACAGGTGAATGGTGAAATTGGGATTTAGTCCAAAAAGGGGTAATTGGAAGGACGGCATATCAGCCTTAACAATTTGTGTCCAATATATTTCCCAGGCAGAAGAAGGATGGTGGGTGTCGAGTCATTCTGGACCTAACCCGACTTAACTCTTATGTCCAGTGTGGACATTTTAAAATGGGAACGTTCAGTACTGCTAAGCAAATGGTATCAAAAGGTTGTTATATGGCAACCATAGATCTGAAAGATGCATATTATTCAGTACCAATTCATCACGAGTACCGTAAATACTTGAAATTTAGTCTGATGGGACAGATGTGGCAATTTATAGCTTCAATAAAGCCCCTAGGTTATTTACAAAATTGTTGAAACCAGTATTAGGACTACGCCGCACCCAGAATCACATTGTGATAGCATACTTGGATGATGTTCTGATTATAGGGAAAACTCAGGAGGCAGCTGAGAAATCGGTTTCAGTGACCAAACACCTATTTGAGAAGTTAGGTTTCCTCGTCCATCCAACTAAATCCAAATTAGTAGCATCTAGAATGATTGACTATTTGGGGTTCATCATTGATTCAACTAACATGTCAGTGACTTGACTACGGCCAAACCTTTCAAGATTATAGAGGCCTGTAGCAATCTGGTAGAGGAATAACAAACCTCCATCCGGCGAGTAGCTAATGTTATTGGTAAATTAGTGGTGGCTTTCCCTGGAGTGCAGTTCGGACCTCTGCACTATCAGAATGTGCAACGAGCTAAAGAACAAGTAGTGAAAGAACATGCAGGTCATTTTGATAGATCAATGCAGTTGCCAGCCAAAGCTATTGCCAAGTTGCAATGGTGGATAATTAATGTCTCAAGAAACACTAAAGATATTCTGACTCAACAAACCTCAGTTATTTTACAAACTGATGTGAGTGCTTTGCGATGGGGAGCCACTGATACCGAGTCTAGCAGTGGTGGCAGATGGAGTGTGCAAAAGCCATTGATCCTGCAGAGGCATGAGATAAACTACTTAGAATTGCTGGGTGCATTCTATGGCCTAAAAGCATATTTGTTCAACAATGAATGATTTATATGTTTAGCTCCAGATTGACAATACCACAGCTGTTGCATATATCAATCACATGGGAGGAATTAGGTCAGTATCATGTGATAATCTGGCTAACCTTATTTGGAACTGGTGCATTACGAGAAACATCTGGGTCTCAGCTATCTACCTACCAGATAGAGATAACATGGTGGCAGACACCAGGTCATCCAACTTTTTATGATTAAAAGACATTACATAAATTGAAGCAATGTTTTAAAAAATATTATTTACTCACTACTGTATTGACTAAACAGAGTGTCGTATGGAATGAATCTACGACATAAAAAACAAAGAGCTTTAAAATCTTCACGTAGTCACTCATGTGACTCCGAAGTAAAATAGTAAGATTAAACGAGAACTTACCTGTTCAAAGTTTGATCTTTATTTTATGAGGAGTTACGATGAGGGATTATGTGCCCTCCGCTCCCAGCCCTTATAATATAAATGGTCATCTTGTAGTTCTAGTCTATGTTGAGCCTTACTATCTTACTCCAGCTATTGGTTCTGTGTTTTTCATGCCGCTGCTTTGAAGTATGCCGATCAAGCGCCAGGCGGGGCTTCTTCACGTAATCCCTCATCGTAACTCCTCATAAAATAAAGATCAAACTTCGAACAGGTAAGTTCTCGTTTAATCTTACTATCAAACATTAGTTTGGTAGCTGAAACAGGTGATTCAGCTGATTCCTTGGTGTCTCCAATTATTAGAATGTCATCCAAATAAGCCATCACCATGTGATTCTGAGCTCGCAGTAGCCCCAGAACTTGTTTTAGTAATTTCGTAAATAGTCTGGGAGCTGAAGTCAACCCATTAGGCAATGCTTTGTATAGCCACAGTTGCCTCATCCAGTTAAATTTCAAATATCTCCTCCACTCCATGTGAATGAATACTGAGTAGTATGCATCTTTTAGACCTATGCATGCTATATAACTTCCTTTGGAAACCAGTTGGATGGCTGTGCCAAAGTTATCCATTATAAAATGTTTATACTGCACATGGGTATTGAGTTCCGTCAAGTCTAGGATGAGATGACATCCTCCATCCTTTTTCCGCTTGGTGAATATGTTGGATACAAATTGGTGTGATTCCTGGTGTGACCTCTGAATCACCCCTTTTGTATGTAAAGCCTAAAATATCAGCTTGAACCTCGAATCTTTCCTGTTGTGAGAACACATATGTGCGATTTAGTAATTATGTGTGGGTGGTGATAAATCAAGAAGGAACTCAATTTTAAAACCTTGTATACTGTGCAGCATGAACGGGTCTGCTGTGATCCACTTCCATTAATTCAAAAAAGGTCGCAATCTCCCCCCAACTTGTGAGTGAGTGATGTGTAAGGTGTTCCACAAGGAACTAGGTTCTCCTACCTTGGACATTACTGCCGGTGTGGTCCTGGCTTCCGTCCTCGTGCCTTGGGAAGGAGGGCTGATGGCGGGTGCCCCCCATGCATCTGAGCCATGGGCCGGCTGGGGCCTACCCTTAAAAAAGACCTTGGTGCTTCCAGCTGGAGTCTTCCTCCTGTCCCAGAGCCCCTAGGCTGGTTTCGGCTGGTGTTGAAGGCGGCATAGGGGTGAGCCCAGTGTTATGAGCCCCTGGGTGTTGTTGGGGCTCGGCTCATGAGGCGTATGGTCTTGGCCTATTATCCAGCTCACGGACCTGCTTCGGCAGGTCTGCCCCAAATAGATAATTGGCCGGATGGACATTGCTGGCCTTGCACAGCACAGCAAGGTTTGGATTGAGTGCCGGCCGTATTGCGTTTTTACGCAGACGGTTTATTTCAAAATGGGCGTTACAGAGAAGCCCCACGACGTCCTGCTGTGTCTCCGTCAGCAGCCCCCAGTCTACGAACCTTGCAAAGGCCGTTATGCCTGAGGCCAATAATTTAAAAATGTTTTGGAGTTTGACCTCCTGGGCTTTTACCCCCGCTCCAATATGGCTCCAGATTGCATGGTTGATGGCTGGCACATTGAGGGAGGCACAGTTGGCAGGTGTATGATATCTGCTGGAGGTCTCCACCATAGCCAGATCTTTGAGCTAATTCGACGCCAGGTAATTTATTGTAGTGGCCAGCTCTTTATCCAGGGGTGCTCCTGTTGGAGTTGGAATGGCAAATTTGGATGCAAGTAAAAGCACTTTGGCCCCATGCCCCCAAGAGTGTTCACCTGATGTGCCTCCCAGCTCTGAGTCAGGATAATACTGAGTCTGTGTACTCCCCTCTCCAGAGAGGGAGACACTTCACAGCCCTGTGTACGGTGCTGTTAACGCGGGCTCCTGTGGACACCCGGGCTGATTCTGCTCCCTCCTCTGGAGCAGATCAGTCTGGAGCCACCTCTCCAATAGGTGCTCCATCTGGGAAAGTTGCCCGTAGACGCTTCCCAGAGAAGGAGGGGATCACTCCTACCCGGACTCGTCTGAGTCTACGGGCCTGGCAAACTTGTGAGTGGCCTTGCACCCCAGCGGTTCCGCCACGATGCTCTCCTGAGCCACCAAGTCTACTGCCGCTGGTTCCACCAGCTGGTCACCCGCCACCCGCAGCTCCACTGTCTTCTGTAGCCGGCTTCCCCGCAGACCATCCCCTCACCTTCGACATGGTAGGTTCTCGCTAGAGAGACAAGAAATACAAACCCGCCAAAATGACTGCAGAGTAGTTTTTGAAAACAGTTACCCGGGTTTTTAAAACTTACCGCTGGAAGGAAGCGACGCACCTGCCAGCAGTCGTTGGCGCATGCTTCAGACGTAATGACACGCAAGCGGACTGACGGCCTTCTTCACGTAGTCACTCACGTGACTCCGAAGTAAAATGAAAGCTAGAGCCCGTGAGGTATCAAGAAACTACAGCCTGCGACAGTGATAACAGGAATGACAAACACAATGATAGATGCATGAACTTACCTCAGGCTCACTCTACAATGTACGAATGAGGTAAACATTTCTGTTAATGTCTGAGAGCTAATTCATCAATATTATTTTATTCTTCTTCTTCTTTGTTTGTCAAAGCTGACAATTAATGAGCAAATGACTATTTCCCCTCATTTAACATTTATTTTAGTAGATTTGGGTCATTATTTCCTCACACTCCGAGGAATTATATTTAACTATTAACAATGCTCACATTGATATGCTGGTATAGAGTTGGGGGGGGTGGGGAGGGAAAGACTTGATACAGAAGTAAATAAAATAAACACATCCTCTTATGGATAAATAGATAAAAGACATATTTTCATTTGTGAATCCTCAATTTTATTCTCATTGTATGAAAGAGATTCATAAGAGACTGTTTCCCGAAATGAAGCAAGAGATTTGACTGTAGGCACAAGGAACTGCAGATCCTGGTTTACCAAAAAAGTCACAAAGTGCTCGAGTAACTCAGCAGGTGAGGCAGCATCTGTGTAGAACATGGATTGGGGACACTTTGGGTCAGGACCCTTCTTCCGACCTTCTCTTCGTTGCACTGGTAGCATAAAACCCAGAATGTGCAAATGCTTGCAGGTATCGGATTCTGTTATTGTCTATAGATCTTGTAACTTTGTAGATTTTTTTGCCATCTTGAGAATGTGAAAATGAAAGGTGTACAAAGTTATGGAACTCCTGACCAATCTCACTCTTTCCTTTCAAATTTTAACTTACTATTTCCTGATTTACAGCATATTTATTGTACTTTCTCCTTGTCATTTTGTCACAACAGAAAAGAAGATCTTGGAAGAGAATGGGCTAATTAAGGATAGGCAGCATGGCGTTGTAAGGGAAATCTAAGTGCTTAACATATTTTGTCAGTAACTGTACATTTTGCAATGGTTTCTGCAGTAACTTCCCTATTAATTTCAGGTAAATAGTGTGTGCAGGTAATTTTGATACAAGGGTACAAGCATGACACAAATTCTTCCCGCCAAGAGTAAACCATGTTAAAAATTCACAGTTTCTGTGCTCAGTACTTTGATTGATCCATTGACGCATAGTTTATTGTAATTACTTCATCTCTTTGAATCAGTGAGCAATTTAAGATGCTTTACTTATTTGCAACAGCATAGTTATTTCTCCGATCTTGTCCATCCAACAAGATTCCACATCCAATGGTAAAACTGGGTACTTCACCGTTTAATGATCTGAGAACAGAAGACCCATAAGCAGGAGTAAGCAAGTCCTTCCAGCTTACTTTGCAATTCAGTGAGAACACAAGTGCTTCGAAACCTCATGTGAATTCCCTTGCCTGATCTCCACATCCACTTGATCCATTCAGTATTCAAAATGTTGTCAAGTACATCGTTGAAAATATTCAATAATTAAAGTAATTTAGGTAGATAACTCAAAAGATTCACAATTAACTGCCTAAAATACGTTTTTTGTTATCTGCATGCTAAATGGGCTGATCTTTACCCTGAGACTATACAAATGAAGAATTAAAGAAAATGAATTTTAAGGAAGAAGTGAAAAAAATCAAGGAGGAGATGAAGGAGTTAAAAATTGAAATTAATTCCACGGCTACGGATTTATCGGACAAACTGAAGAAGGAAATTGCAGAAATACTGACTGAACAAGCTGCAATTATGACAAAAGAGACAGATGTTAAAATCAGAAAGCTCGATCCCGTGGAAGAAGCACTGAATCAACTGATGACAGCCATAAAGAGATAGCTGAAACAAGTGCTCAGACTGTGAAAACACTCATCAGAGAAAATCAACGTCTATCTGAACTACTGGGCAAAATAACTGATAAATGCACTGAATAGGAAGGACGCCAGAGAAGACAGAATGTAAGAATTGTGGGTATTTGAGAAGGGAGAGAGGCGAATCAAGATCCCAGAGAATTTACTGCAAACTTACTGCAAAACGTTTTATCTCTGGATTAAAGAAAACCCTATAATAGAAAGTGGGATACGTATTTGGAAACAACTAAAGAAAACATTAAAATTGGAATGTATACCACTAGCTCTCCCCATTGTAAACAATGTTACATTTAAACCTTCAATGATGGACAAAGGTTTTTCACAATGAAAAAACTATGGAATTAATAAGATGGGTGATCTCTACAGGGAAAACTCCTTTCTTTCATTTCAAGAATTACAACAAATTTATAACCATATAACATATAACCATATAACAATTACAGCACGGAAACAGGCCATCTCGGCCCTTCAAGTCCGTGCCAAACAACTTTTTTCCCTTAGTCCCACCTGCCTGCACTCATACCATAACCCTCCATACCCTTCTCATCCATATGCCTATCCAATTTATTTTTAAATGATACCAACGAACCTGCCGCCACCACTTCCACTGGAAGCTCATTCCACACCGCTACCACTCTCTGAGTAAAGAAGTTCCCCCTCATGTTACCCCTAAACCTCTGTCCCTTAATTCTAAAGTCATGTCCTCTTGTTTGAATCTTCCCTATTCTCAAAGGGAAAAGTTTGTCCACATCAACTCTGTCTATCCCTCTCATCATTTTAAAGACCTCTATCAAGTCCCCCCTTAACCTTCTGCGCTCCAGAGAATAAAGACCTAACTTATTCAACCTATCTCTGTAACTTAGCTGTTGAAACCCAGGCAACATTCTAGTAAATTGCCTCTGTACCCTCTCTATTTTGTTGACATCCTTCCTATAATTGGGTGACCAAAATTGTACAACATACTCCAGATTTGGTCTCACCAATTCCTTGTACAATTTTAACATTACATCGCAGCTTCTATACTCAATGCTCTGATTTATAAAGGCTAGCATACCAAAAGCTTTCTTTACCACCCTATCTATATGAGATTGCACCTTCAAGGAACTATGCACGGTTATTCCCAGATCCCTCTGTTCAACTGTATTCTTCAATTCCCTACCGTTTACCATGTACGTCCTATTTTGATTTGTCCTGCCAAGGTGTAGCACCTCACATTTATCAGCATTAAACTCCATCTGTCATCTTTCAGCCCATTTTTCCAACTGGCCTAAATCACTGTAGACTTTGGAAATCCTCTTCATTATCCACAACACCCCCTATCTTGGTATCATCTGCATACTTACTAATCCAATTTACCACCCCTTCATCCAGATCATTGATGTACATGACAAACAACAAAGGACCCAACACAGATCCCTGAGGCACCCCACTAGTCACCTGCCTCCAACCCGACAAACAGCCATCCACCATTACCCTCTGGCTTCTCCCATTCAGCCACTGTTGAATCCATCTTGCTATTCCTGCATTTATACCCAACAGTTGAACCTTCTTAACCAACCTTCCATGAGGAACCTTGTCAAAGGCCTTACTGAAGTCCATATAGACAACATCCACTGCTTTACCCTCATCAATTTCCCTAGTAACCTCTTCAAAAAATTCAAAGAAGATTAGTCAAACATGACCTTCCAAGCATAAATCCATGTTGACTGTTCCTAATTAGACCCTCTTTATCCAGATACTTATATATATTATCTCTAAGTATCTTTTCCATTAATTTGCCCACCACTGAAGTCAAACTAACCGGTCTATAATTGCTAGGTTTACTTTTAGAACCCTTTTTAAACAATGGAACAACATGCGCAGTACGCCAATCCTCGGGGACTATTCCCGTTTCTAATGACATTTGAAATATTTCTGTCATAGCCCCGGCTATTTCTACACTAACTTCCCTCAATGTCCTAGGGAATATCCTGTCAGGACCTGGAGACTTATCCACTTTTATATTTTTCAAAAGTGTCAGTACTTCTTTTACTTTGAAACTCATAGTATCCATAGCTACTCTACTAGTTTCCCTTACCTCACATAATTCAATATCTTTCTCCTTGGTGAATACCGAAGAAAAGAAAAGAAATTATGGATTACATCCAAAAGATTACTTTAGATATTTACAAATTAGAGACTACGTAAAATCAAACACACAGGAATTTAGAAATAGAAAGGCAGAAATTTTAGATGAATGCCTAATAAACATCCAAATACAGAAAAATTGATATCATATATTTATAATATTTTATTGGAAAACGATGTACCAATGACAGAAACATATAGACAATCATGGGAAAACAAATTAGGTCAAACAATTGGACCAGAAATATGGAATGAAAGTTTACAACATATACACCACTGTTCATTAAATGCTAGACATACTTTGATACAATTTAAAGTACTACATAGATTGCATTATTCAAAATCAAAATTACATAGAATTTTTTCAAATATACCTGTCATATGCGATAAATGTCAACACTCAGAAGCTAATTTAACGGACATTCACAAACTGTATAAAAATTACTAATTTTTGGACAGAAATTTTTAAGATAATTTCGGATGTTGTTAATACAAATTTGCTTCCTGACTCAAAATTAATAATATTAGGAATATTAGAAACAGATCAATTAATAACAATGAATCAAATATCTTTTATAGATTACAGTTTAATAATTGGGAAAAAACTAATATTGAAATTTTGGAAAGGTCCTGCATCCCCCACAATCAAAATGTGGATCACTGGAATGTCGGAGATACTTCATCTGGAAAGATTAAGACTTGTCCTTCTCGGCAAGTTGGATCAATTCAGAGGGATATGGTCTCCATTTATTGAATATTTAAAGGGTCAAAATGGTTTGGTACGAGAACCTGACTGAAGCCTGAACGAAGGAATAGATGAAGATTTACATATAATAGCCCATGGATATATATCCAATGATGTATAAACTGCTTAATACTTCATCTTTCTGAATCTCTATTTTTATTTTATTTTTCTCTTTTACTTCCTATCTATATTAAAAATGAAAAATATATAGAAGTACAAATTAGAAATAATTTTTAATATTAATAATATTAAGAATGTATATGACATGTATATTCTTCTTTTGATATGTACTTACTTCTAATAAAATTATTTAACAAAAAAAAACATGAGATGTTGGTCACCATACTTCTTAAAGGCCCTCAGGTAAGATACTAAACTTGAATAGCTAAGCTTCTGTACTAGAGTTTGCTTACAAATGGATGGAGACCAGAATGAAGGCAGAGAAGCAAGCCTCCAAGGGCCATGCAACTTCAGATGGGAGTCAGCGGCCACCATTCCAGAAGAACGCGGAGGTCGGGGAGCCCTGCACAGCCAGGACACGTCTCTCCACCACGGCTGAACATGGGGCCACAAAGTGGTGGAACACCGCGCGGGAGAAGGGTAGGCAAGACCTTGACTCCCTACCACTGTCACCTAAGCATAGCGACAGTGGGGCAAAGGTGCGTAAACATGTGACCCGCTCGGCGGCTTGTTTTGTCTCTCCTACTATGCAGGCACCAGAGCAGGGGGAGAGCTGCGCACAGGTAATGCACCGCTGCAGAAGGAGGCATCGACATACCGCTGGGGGTAACCTGCTAGATTGCGGGCCGGTAATGGATCTGCTGGAAGTTGGGGAACCCTGCAGGAGCAGGAGGTACTAGCGTTCCACCGGAACAGGCTGCCGGAGCGCAGACCGGTGGCAGCAGTTTACGGCTAGGAATCCCTGTTGCTACGGGTAAAGCCGGCTATGCGACGTCACGGACTCGTGTGGTTAAGGGTGATGGCAAGCCTGCACGGTTAGCGGAGCCGGTAATGGGGACCGGTACCGATCCTTCCCTCTTCCTTCCCACCAGGCAGAGCTGATGACGAATGACGGCGGACTAGCGGTATGTCTGTGCAGCAGTCTGGAGCAGGAGGTACCGACATTCCACCAGAACAGGCTGCCGGAGCGCAGACCGGTGGCAGCAGTTTATCCTAGGCATCCCCGTTGTTACGGGTAAAGCCAGCTATGCGCTGTCACAGACACCTGGGGATGAGGGTGACGGTATACCTGCACGGATCGCGGAGCCGGTATTCGGGACCGGTTCCAACTCCTTTCCTCTGCCTTCTCATCAGGCAGAGATGCCGCTGAGGTCCGAGAGACAACGGGCTAGCGGGTTGTCCGTGCAGAGGTCGTTCAGCGCCGCAAGAGCGGGTGCTGACGAGTACCTGTCAGCCACTTCGTAGAGGTGTAACCTACTGGCAGAAGCCCCAGCGACTCAGCAGGGCCTGGGGAAGTCGACCTGTTGTCCGTGTGTAGCGGCAGCGGTCGCATGGTTAGGATGGAGCTAATGGTGGAGCAACTATATCAGCGGGACCTGGATCAGCAAGAGTGGGAGTCTCAGCGGTCTGGGAGTCAATCTCACCTTCGTCCATCGGCAGTGCTAGGAGTCAACAGATGGCCGATTGATGAAGAAGCGGCAGCAGAAGAGCCCACTACTCTAGATCCAGAAGAAGAAATGCTGGAGGTAGTGTCGAAATTTCCGAAGCCTGTATCTTCAGGGGAACTGCTGCGCCCTACACTGGCAGTAAGTATCAATTTCCTGACGACACACCAGCTCCAAGACCAGGTGCTTTCAGAAACCATGCAGAAGTACAAGGATCCTAGAAATTGTGTTACCCTGAACGTCCCGAGGGTCAATGCAGCCATCTGAGGGAACATCAGTTCCAATGCGAGGGCACAAGAGGTTAGATGCAGAAAATTCTGAAGCTGTTGACGTCGGGCATCACGGCACTCGCCAGGACCCTCGAAGGGGCAGGTGTATCCGCAGAGCAGCAGGATGCTCTAGCCCTCCTGTGTAGCACACTTCGAAAAACTGTTTTATTCAGAGCTCCATCCGGCCTGACCTTAACCCTAAATTCGCTAGGTTGGGTCGTACCTCCACTACACCACCAAGACAGCTGTTTTGGGAGGACCTGCCCAAGCAGGTCAAAAAAACTTGATGAGGAAGCCAAAAGGGGTTGATGAAACCACCAGCATCGTCAAGGGTGCAGAAGACAGTCTTAACCTCCCTCCAAACCTCGGGACCATCAAGAACATATCCGCACCAGCTCCCCAACAGCAGAAGCCTTGTTAGGGCAGAGCTAGCATAGACTACCTCACCACACACCAGCTACAGGAACAGGGATTTACCGAGGCGATCGAGCAGCACCCAGCAACAACGGAACACCAGAAACCAGAACGTCAGGCCCGCCAGTAACCATGGAGGTAAGGGGTCTGGTTCTCTTGGAAGTGCTGCATGCATAACCTCACAAGTAGGAGGGATGTTACATACATTTTGGGGCTCTGTTTGTCACTATCCCAGGGAACAGAGCAATAGACATAATAGACGCATGTAACAGCCTTGCTTGCACCAGGGAACCGACTTTAGATATGCTGCTAAGGTAACTGGTAAATTGGAACTACATTCCAGCCACATAATTGGGCCGTCACGCTATCAAAGCTTGGGGAAAAGCAAAATCTCGGCATTTAAAGTGAATGCTGGACATTTACGAGCCTATGCAGCTGCCAATCGAAGCATAAATTGAGCTACAATGGTGGATTAGCAATGGTTGTGATTGTTAAATCCCATCATTACATCAAACCCATTAGTCGCGTTACAAACCGACGCAAGCGCCAAGGGCGGGGGAACTACCGACACCATTCCAGTTGGGGCGGTAGATGGGATTTGCATGAGTCTACTTCTCTTCAATCACAAGGAATAAACTGTTTAGAAACGCTGGGAGCATGTCAAGGGCTGCGGGCTTTATGCACTAATCTGCAGCATACGTATGTTAGTCTTCAAAATTATACCACTGAGGTGGCATATTAAACCTTATGGGTGGTGTCAAGTCAATATCTTGGGATGAATTGGAAACATCAATTTGGCTCTGGTGGATTGAAAGAAATATTTGGGTTCAGCTATGTACCTTCTGGTTAAGCTCAATATAGTGACGGACACCAGGCCACAAGTATTAATAACGACATGAAGTGGATTTGAACCTCCAAATATCTGCTAAAATTATAGCCTAATATGGAACAGCAGATATCAACCTCCTTGCGTCCAGGTTGAGCCATCGGACACCAACATATGTCTCTTGAGAACCAGATCCCTTAATTACAGTGCTGTATACAGTGCCAGGAGTGCACTGTCATCCTATCGCAAGATTGGAGTGGGATCTCAGCAGCTGGTATCAAACTATGAGGGGTATGGTCTATCCATCCCTCCCCGAACATGATAATATATTACCTGAGATTGGAGGTAGTGTTAACCCTACTCAGGAGCTGGTCGCCTATGATTGACTTACTCACTTTCAAAGTGGTTATGGTAATGCCACTGAACACAGCACAATGGGTCATATTCTACAGGAATTAAACCTGGATAGAATGACCAAACCATAATAAAGTAACTTTATAGAGGAGTTGCTTAAACTACACAGACCTGGGACTACTGATCTTAAAATGGGCGTCAGGTATTTGGAGACATGTCTGTTTCAGCCATGGAAACCCACGTCACAGGGTGATCGTGCAGACTATCTCCAGATGACTCAAGGTAGTATTCGGTGCAGCAGGTAAGACACTAATATTTTCAATGTCATTCTACCAGGGCTGCATTCACATCAGTGGCAAAGACCATAGCGGTGTTCATGGATTATGACCTCGCAATAGCGAGCTGGGCCAGTGAATCTACATTTCAGCGGTTTTATAACTGACTTATAACCGCTCCTGCTACGTTGGCGGATTCAGTTTTAAGTGCTGTTCCCTAAACGTTTGTCCCCGAGTTCAGGGGGTTATTGTTGTATTAACAAATGTTATTATTTTTCAGCTTGTCTGAAATACGTTAACATACTTCCTCCATCAGAATTACGGCAGTGTGTGAGCATGGGCGTGGTCCAGGGCATGGAATCACAGAGCTTTGAAATCTTCACGAAGTCACTCACGTGACTCCAAAGTAAAATAGTAAGATTAAACAAGAACTTACCAGTTTGAAGTTTGATCTTTATTTCATGAGGAGTTGCGATGAGGGATTTTGTGCCCTCCGCTCCCAACCCTCTATCATAAGTTCAACTGGTGTAGCCAAGTTTTAATCTTACTATCTTTAGTCTTGTGATCTGTGATTCCACACCGCTGCTTTGAAGAATGTCGCGCATGCGTGCCTGGCCTATCCTGTCCATGCCGCCCAGCGATCCCCGCATATTAACACTATCCTACACACACTAGGTCCAATTTTTACATTTACCCAGCCAATCTACCTACATACCTGTACATCTAAATACTTGGGAGTCCACATCTCTGAGGATATGACATGGACATCACATGCTGCAGCACTCGTGAGTAAGGGCCTTTACCACCTCAAGCAATTGAGGAAGTTCAGAGTGTCTCCGAAGATCCTCCAGTGCTTCTACTCAGCGGCTGTGGAAAGCATCTTGTCCGGAAATATTACAATCTGGTTTGGGAATTGCTCTGCCCAGGACAAGAAGGCTCTACAGAGAGTAGTGCGTTCGGCCAAATGCACTATGTGAACTTCACTCGCCCCTCTGCAGGAACTATATATCAGGAGGTGCAACTCCAGAGCCAATAAGATAATGGGAGACCCCTTCCACCCCTGCAGCAGACTGTTCCAGCTGCTACGGTCAGGCAAATGCCTCCGTTGCCATGCTGTGAGAACAAAGAGGTTGAGAAGGCCATTAGGACTGTAAACTCCTACCTCACCAGGGACTAACTTTACTGAACCACAATACTGCCCACAATATTTAATATGTAAAAGAACATGTGATTCTGTCCCATTCTGTTTGCAGTTTGTTGATTGTTTGTTTGTTTGTTTTTTTGCACAAAGTCCACAAGCACTGCCACTTTTCATTTCACTGCACATCCCGTATGTGTATGTGACAAATAAACTTGACTTGACTTGATCTTTGGAGTGTGGTAGGAAACCGAAGATCTTGGAGAACACTTACGCAGGTCACGGGGAGAACATGCAATCTCCATACAGACAGCACCCATAGTCGGGATTGAACCCAGGTCTCCGATGCTGTAAGGCTGCAACTATATCGCTGAGCCACCGTGAACCTCTTCTGATAGTTAATAATCTCCAATCCAGTTAACATCCTAGTGAACGTTTTCTGCACCCTCACCGAAGCCCCATCCTTCCTATAATGTGGCAACCAGAACTACATTCAATATTCCCAAATGTGGCCTAACTAAAGTTTTACATGTCTGTTACTAAAGTTTTATGCAGCAGTAATGTTAAGCCCAATAACGTACATTAAACATTTCCAATTGAACCAGTATAGGACTTGATAACTTGCAGTTACATGGTGTTTTATATGAGAACAACAATCATCTTAATATTGTTTTTTTTAATGGTTCAGCAAATTAAGTTTGTGCTGCCTATTATGGGAAACGGCATTAATTCAACTACAAAAGAGGCAAGCCATCTTTACAGCCACATGGCTATTCTTTTGTAACTTTAACATGATATAAGTATTTTTTTAATCCTTTTCCATTCACAATTCCAGGACCACCACCTGGCCAATGATCACCTTTGACCTTCATTAGCAGCAATTATAAGAATCCTTCCTTGGTGCCATTCCCTTCTGTCCAGTGCTGTGTCATGTCCTGGGTTAAGTACCTTAGAAAATGGGTGATTTTCTGCAGTAGATTATCTATTCAAAACCGCTTGTTTCTTTTCACTGTTTGCTTTTGTCCTTCTCCTTGCTGTTCAGATAAAAGATGAAATATGACAAAAAGAATTTAGGCAAAGTCAACATAATCTGCTTGAACTACCTTTAATTCAGAAATGTAGGAATTAATTCTTAGAGTTTGAGGGTGACCTGCCTGTGCTTATTGCAAATGAGAACCAAGTGTGGAAAAAGGAAAGAAACAGAAAAGAAAGGCCAATAAGAATACCCTTTATGGTGTTTTGTAGCCTTTGGGAAAGGAAAGCAATGTGGTTTCAGAAAGACAAGCTGCGTACTTTCCCTCAGGCACATCATAAGGAGACACTTTTCATTTTGTGCATTATAATAGCTATCATCTGGAGAACATGGAAATGTTTCTTGGTTAGAGTTGATAAGAATAACTTCCTTACAGGGCTTGCTCATCGTCAGCTGCACTCAAACTCAGAGGCTAATGATATAAAGATT
This sequence comes from Raja brachyura, assembly GCA_963514005.1. The sequence goes on from OY740786.1 coordinate 39,950,662, forward strand.
GTTACAAAACTGGGACAGTTTCAGGTTCTCAGCAAATATTTGGGGTGGAAGATTGCAACCTTCACGTGGTCCGCCCTGTTTCGACGAATGCAATCAACCCGGTGTGCACAATCAAATAAGATCAAATAGACAATTTGTCCTACAACTTTAGACTGTGCACACCATATCAAGAACAAGAAGTAAATATTTTAAGAGCTTCGAGTGAGATTTTAAAAAATCATGGAAAACGTTGGCCAAACTTTTGCACAAAATCGTTGAAATTAACTAACTTTAATTATATTTCATTAATTATATTGCAAAATGGCATTATGTTTCTGCATCTTTCTGGAATTATTTAAAGCACATGAGGCATCCAACAGAATTAAATGTTGCTGACATCAACTTACCTGCTGACACCAATATTTGGAATTGGAATTGGAATACTTTATTGTCACATGTGACTAGGCACAGTGAAATTCTTTGCTGCATACCTAATGTGTACAAATTCACATAAACTCTCTTTTAAAAGATCCAATTTCTGACATGGTGTGCAAGATGTCATAATGCCATAGAATTGTAATTCTGGTTCATGGGGACATCCATCCCATTGATTCCATACAAATTCTTGGCAGAGCAATCCCATCAATCTCCTTACCCTGCCCCTTTCCCATAGCCCTATAAATATTTCTCTTTCAAAACCCACTATATTTGTGTTTTGAAAGGTCTGATTGATTCTGTTTCTATCACCCCTTTAGTTAGAATGTCCAAGTCACTATTAAATTCTGTAGATTTGACTCTAGACTTTAGACGTTAAAGATACAGTGCAGAAACTGTATTTAAACTGAACCTTTGGAACACCGGGTCCACGCCGACCAGCGATCCCCATAGACTAGCACTATCCTACACACTAGTGACAATTTACAATTGTTACCAAAGCCAAGGTAACCTACAAGCCTGCACATCTTTTGAGTGTGGGAGGACACCAGAGTACCCAGAGAAAACCCACGCGGTCATGGGGAGAAAGTACAAACTCCATACAAACAGCACCTGTTGTCAGGCTCAAACCTGGGTCTCAGGCACTGTATGGCAGCAACTCTGCCACTGTGCTGCAGTGCCACCCTGACTAAAAATATTTCTCCCTCAAGGCAGCCCTCACATCCTTCTGCAATCCACTTGCAGCTTGAATTTTTAAATCTACGCCCATTGGTCCTTCAACCATAGAGATATGAGGACAGCTTGTCTGTCTACCCAACTGAAACCAGTTACGACTAGCACACCTAAATCACATCTCCTCTCAAACTCTTTGCTCCAAGAAGCATAGCCCATGTTCTTCAGGTAGACTGGGGAATCATAGACTCATTCAACATGGATTCACCCCCTTTGGCTCAACATGTCCATGCCCTTCTTGCTCTCTTCAGTATCTGTTTATAGAAGATTGAACAAGAAGGGCATGGACATGTTGAGTCAAAGGGGGTGAATCCATGCTGACCAGCGATCCCCGTAGACTAGCATTATCATCCACACTGGTGACAATTTACAAATGTTACCAAAGCCAAGGTAACCTACAAGCCTGTACATCTTTTGAGTGTGTGAGGAAACCAGAGTACCCAGAGAAAACTCACGCGGTCCAAAGCTGAAGATGGGGAAATCTTCAACTATTCAGCTATGGATCAAGGGTAAATAAGCGATTTTGGTAAGATGGATATAAAGAGCGACAGATGAGATGATATCCATGGAGATGGACTTAATGCTTTTGGTCACCATAACTCATGTGACCTTACTTGAAAACTTATTCCAAATTGGGATGAAATAGAAAATAAACATTTCATTGTACAATGAATAACTTACAAACAAGCCCCAAGACTCAGCATCTCAGACAGCATCACTGGAGGAAAGGAATAGGTGAAGTACTGGGTTGAGACCTTTCTTCAGACTGAAAGTCAGAGGAGAAGGAAATTAGATGTATGGAAAGGTACAGAACAGATCAGAGCTGGCACCGATGGCCAAGGAAAGGTGGAGCCCACAATGGTCCATTGTCAGCTGTGCAAGAAGTAGTAGTGAAGGGGTTCCAGTAGTGAAACTATCAGGTTGACTAGGGTGGGGAGGGATGGAGAGACAGGGAATGCAAGGGTGACTTGAAATGAGAGAAATCAAATTCATACCACTGGGTATGAATTAGAGAAATCAAATTCATAAGTTGCACAAGCTATGTGGTGCTGTTCGTCCAATTTGCATGCAATTCTTGGGCAGTGCAAATGAATCTAATGTTAATTGTTTTGTCACAGCTGCTGTGGTGGTGGAACATTTGATTCTCCGTATGAAAAACCAGGTAAAACATATCACCTTATGATTCTAAACCATTTTCACAAATTTCATAACCATTCCATAATGAATCACAGATCATATTCATAGAAAAAATGTCTGCATATAGTCTGCATGTATCAATCATCACATGATATTATTTTACATATATATAGAATTGTTTGGGTTCTTCAATTGGGAAGAAAATAAGTAAATAAAAATGGAAAGTAAGTTCTTCGATAGTTACCGTTTTTGGTCAACTGTAGTTGCAGCTGGTGATTTCTGGAGCATTGAAATATTTCTGCAGAATGTTTACTGACATATTTGAAATAAAACAATGAATGGACTGGATGACTTTCAAAAACATCCGAAGCTGACAAATGAAAATTGTAATATCATAAATAAAGATTAGGATTTATTTTCTACAATCAATTATCTGAATTTATAGATTTATTATTTATAAATAAAAATGTCTTTGCACAGGTAATAACATCTTCAATACATTTACATTGCTGAAATCCCTTATTTAAAAACCAAGGATAGAAATTGATCCAAATTCCTTGTATGTGCATACTTGGCCAATAAACTTATTTATTATTATTATTATTATTATTATTATTATTATTATTATTATTATTATTATTATTATTATTATAATTATTATTATTATTATTAAAGGATCAAAATTTGAAAGTGGAGTTTAAATCATATTGGTTGTATGCAACATGGACAAACTTTCAAATTTGCTGGCCTTTATTCATTCTAATTTCCATATTGGGATGGTTATGGCTTTTTAATCCATGGTTTTGCAAAAGCCAACTTCACAAGCAATCATTCACTTTGACAAAATAAGCAACACGTGATCTGTTCATCATGAATTCATTGGAATAATTACCTCCACATTGCAGCAATCCTATTCATTGAAGGAAGCGAGCATTTAAAGTTAGTCCATGTCATCTGGTTTGTATTATCATTTGAGTATCTTCTCCGATTAACTGGTCTCCCCAAGAAGTATTTAACTTGTTTTGTCGGTGCTCGATCCAGCAGTTTGTCTGGAACAATGACGAATCTTAAATAATGCACAAAATATGGGACGTTGTGAGTCGATTAAACACCAGATAGAAGGAAGAGAGCCTAAATACTTTCATTAATGACAACTGATTCATCACCTAACACATGATGAAAATCCACAGGTAGACCAGGTGAAAAATCTCTCAAAGTCAAGAGTGGACATTCACATTGTCCACTCGTCTTGTTTTAGCATGTCATAAGCAAATTCGTGCATATCTTTCTTGGGTATAAGTGCAGATTTCTGAGTTTCTTCCTGACTTCATTTTGATGTAAAGTTTGTCCAACTCAAGTCAGGTTTGATGGTTTGCAATTTATTATGTCAGCATCATAGTAACAGTTCTCGGGAATATTGGAATAATGGCTATATTTAAATAAATAAATCAAGATACGCTAGATACTGGACTTATTTGTGTATATTTTATGTGCATAAAGTTACACATTAAAAGCAACTGTTCTTAGCTTGGATCTCACCAGCTGGTCATTTAATGATTATTGGGTCATTTGCCTGGGTACTCTATGAGCATTTCACCTCTGTGTGTTTGACTTTTAATCAGCATCAGTTGTATGGGTATTAACATCAATTTGTGCATAATGGCCATTTATTTGTTAATACCCGAATAAATTGAGGCATAAAGCCGCAGTTTATGAACTCTGATTAACACACAAGAAATAAAAAACAACTTCCACAGCAAATCGCCAAAATTACATAAATTAAAAAGTCCTGATAATGGCATTGAAGACTTGCTCACAACATCTGCTGGACTCATTCAATATGCACAAGCATAACAGTATGTTTCTCAATTACCACACCTCTATTATATTATGGGTCTATGTGCAAGATACTGTGATCGCTGCCAAACTGAAGTGCCGTACTTTGCAGACGAACGTGGACACTTGTGGCAGAGGACTTAACTTGATCACCTTGGGGATGGCCACAAGCACTGGAGATTATTATTTCCCCTTCCTCCCCATTTTCCCTCAACTCCATGGGAATATTTTTTGCAGCTGGCCTATGCCCGCCAAGGAGATACTGATCATCTTCCCAGCTGTCAGTTTGGCAACAGAGATGTCAGCTGTGAACTCTGCACACATCCAATGAAAGGAAAACACATGAGTTAACACATGATTTTAGCCAGTGAATTAGTATGCAAAATCTGGGAATGCTACTTTTTAGCATATTTGCGTCTAATGTGGTGAATTTGTTTTGAGATCTGCACATGAGCATGAGTGTAATATGCTGCACATCCTTGGTATACAAAATAATGTGAAACCCAATGTTTATGCATATATATATTTTAAGTTGAATGGATCTACTATAATTCAATAGGTCCAATTCAACTTATTTTTTATTGGTGCAAACCATCTAATGTTGCATGAAACACACATTTGAAATTAATAGGGAAAATTCCTTTACGGAATTAGGGGGAAAGAGAAGAGCAGTAGAGTTAATTGAATAATTGGAGAACAGAAACATAATAGGTAAAGTAGGCCAAACTGATGTCTTTTGGGTGACACCCTTCCATGATTCATTGATCACCGATGTTTCTTTTACTTTTAATTCCTCTCAATGCATCCTAGTTCTACAGGCACTTATTGCCCAATGGTAACCCACTGAAGTGACCATTACATAGAGTGATGGTCACAGTGTGCTCAACTGTAGAAAACCTGAAAGACAAACATGAACTAATCTACACCCAATGTCATGTCCCACATTCAATATAGGCTCAATTGCATTTTAGCTTGAATAGAAGTCTTCCTATATATGTGTGGACTATGACTAATGCCGAATAAATTAACTGAAACAAACTTGGGGCTTTCCTGAAGCATGTAATTCATTTTATTTTCTGATTGTATTAGGTAAGTACATAAATCACCAACATCCTAAAAATAACTTCTTGCAGTACCTACATGCTACATGACAACAAAGGTTTAAAACATTTGGTACAAAACAAACTGCACTGGTACTTAAGTGGGTCAGCCATCTGGATGTGGTTATCTTGGCTCTGAAACTGGTTGCAATTTGACCTTTGACACCACCACTTGAATGATGAATAGCAATCTTTGCCTGCCTTTGAGCAGAGTCACTCCAGGCTTTTCTCTAATGTCATTATCAATTGGAACATTTGGTAGTTCAACTTTCCAGCTGACTCCACATTGGGCTGAGTCTTGCAGTCAGCAACAAACCATCCATGTTTCATACGTATCTCGTGCCGATCCCTTGAGACCAATGTTCAATGCTCTGTTCCTTGTGACATAGACATCCAGGTGTAATGCCTGCTCTGGGGAGTGGAGGTGGGAAAACGTTAGACTAGAATGAGCTCCACCCATGGAGATACTGAGATAACATTGACAGATGGATAAACGTCCAGTTGGCTTTCAAAAGTTGGTGAATAATTGCAACACTCAGCAATTATAAAAAATATATCCAAGTTATCTTTTGTATTAAAAAAAAATTTGAAAAGCCTTTAACAAGAATTAACTAAAATTATCTAAAACTTACAGTTCACCATCACAGCCGTTCCTCTCCTTTCAACCAAATAGAAAGGACATGCTTGATGCAGGTTGTTCAGGTAGCAAGGACAAGCAAGGGAATTACAAGCCAGTGAGCCTGATGTCAATGGTGGGTAAATCATTGGATAGGAAACTTAGGGACACGATCTATCAGGATTTGGATAGGTACGGTCTGATTAGGGATAGTTAGCATGGCTTTGTGCCTGGGAAAGTGTGCCTCACAAATCTGGTAGAATGTTTTGAAAAGATCACCAAGAGGATTGATGAGAACAGGGCAGTGGATTTTGTCCATATGCACTTTAAAAAGGCCATTGACAAGGTCCCATATGGTACTCTATTCTGGAAGGACAGATAGCAACAAATCCAAGGTGAGTTGAACAATTGGATTCAAGATTGGCTTGAAGAAGGGTCAAAGGGTAGTTGTGTTTTTCTGATTGGAGGCTTATGACCAATTGAGTACCATATGTGTAGGAATGAACTGCAGATGCTGGTTTAAACCAAAGATAGATACAAAAAACTGGAGGAACTCAGCGGTACAGGCAGCATCTCTGGAGAGAAGGAATAAGTGATGTTTTGGGTCAAGACCTAGTCTGAAGAAGGGTCTCGACCCGAAACATCACCCGTTCCTCCTCTCCAGAGATGCTGCCTGCCCCGCTGAGTTACTCCTGTTTTTTTGTGTCTATCTTCGGAGTACTATAGGGGTCATTGCTGGGTCTGCTGCTGTTTGTGGTATACATTAATGATTTGAATGGCAATGTAGTTAACATTATTTGTAAATTTGAAGATAACACCAAAATAGGTAGTATGGTAGACGGTGAGACAGGTTATTTAAGTTTACAACAAGATCTAGATTAGGTGGGAAGGTGGCCCAAGAAATGGCAAATGGAATTTAACTCTGACAAGCGTGGGTTATGTACTTTGGTATGTCAAGCCATAGCAGGACTTACACAGTCGGGATGAGTCAGAGTGTAGGTGAGATCGACCGACAGCTGCCAGCACAACACCCCGGCTCTCAACATCAGTAAGACCAAGGAACTGATTGTGGACTTTGGTAGGGGAAGGATGAGGACTCACAATCCTGTTTATATCAACAGGACAATGGTAGAGAAGGTCAATAACTTCAAATTCTTGTGCGTGCATATATCAGAAGATCTTTCCTGGACCCAGCACACTGATGCAATTGTAAAGAAGGCACATTAGGGGGGGGTTTGAAGGGCCTGGTTCTATATTGTTTAATTCTATCATTCTATGCAAAATGTGATCCTTGATGATAACAGTGACATATCCCAGGCCAGCTATAACCTCCTCCTGCTATTGCTACTGCTATCATGTTAAAATATTATTAAATTTAAAGACATGAGGTTATTTGCATTTTGAACATACAAGCGTATATGCAAAAAATGACATTCGGAATAAAATTCTAAGTAGAACGGTAGATTTTCACATACATTGAGAACAGATCACAACAAGCAGTCTTGATGCAATTGAGGCATAAATATATTGGCTCCAAATACAATCTTGCCAAGTAAACCAGACTGAAAATCCAACCAAAACTCTCATCAAGCATAGAACTATCAAATTTCATAGATATGGAGCATTAATGCAAAATCTCATTTTTGAAAACAATAAACTAGTGTCACAGGATTCAAAAATTACATTTACTTTAATTCTGTTTTCTTAAAATATGATGCCTTTTAAATTCACTTTGCCAATTTTCCAAACATTGAAAAGGATTCTGAATAGAGATTAAATTTACTTTAATTGTTATATTCAAAGGTTTTGTTCCATATTTAATATGGCCAAACATTTCATGTCAAATCTATAAAATACGGATGCATTAATTACATTCACAGGGAAAGAACAGCAAGAGGCTATCACATATTCAACACCATTCACCCAAAACCTTCCCTTTAACTAATGATGATTCAAACCGTATTGCATGATCATTTTGGATATGCTGATTAGGAGTTTTCAATTGAAAAGATGTACATTTTCAGTCAAATCATGATGGATTAGCTATCCTTATTGATTACAGTATCTAGACACCATGAAGTTTTGTTGCACTGAAATAATTAAGTAAGTTAAATAGAATGTAAGAAACAGAAAGTAAGAACAGGATTAGGCACACTGGTCCTCATCCCATTGCCACCATATAAATTGGAAGGGTCTCAACCCAAAACGTTAGCCATTCCTTCTCTCCAGAGATGCTGCCTTTCCCGCTGAGTTACTCCAGCTTTTTATGTCAATCTTCGGTTTAAACCAGCATATGCAGTTCCTTCCTATACATACAATTAGTTTGTGACTGTTCTGATCCCTTGTCTCAAATCTATTTTCCTAACTGTTCCCCATTACTCTGAACTCCCACCACTAGCCCTCTCTGCACACTCAATCAAAAATCTGTCTAACTGGTCCATGAATAGTTTGTTCCCAACGTTATCTGATATGGAGGATTCCAAATATTTCTCACCTCCAGAGAATAATTTTCTGGTCCTTTACAATGAGGATGTTGACAGGACTCAAGGGCCTGAGATAAAGGGAGAAGTTGTGTGGACTAGCACATAATTTCTTGGAACACAGGAGGCTGAGGAGTGATATTATAGAAGTGTATAAAATCATGAGGGGAATAGTTAGGGTGAATGTGAAAAGTCATGGATTTTTTTTCAGTTCAGCTGTGTACCGAGGTACAGTTGCATGCTAAACAATCGAGCCATTTACAGTGTATCGATACATGATAATGGAATAAAGTTTAGTGCAAGGTAAAGCCAGCATAGTCCGATCAAGGATAATCCGAGGTCACCAATGAGGTAGATATCTTAAGGATAAGGGGGAAATCCTTTAAGACCGAGATGAGAAAGACTTTTTTCACACAGAGTGTGGCGAGTCTCTGGAACTCTGTGCCACAGAGGATAGTTGAGGCCAGTTCATTGGCTATATTTAAGAGGGAGTTAGATGTGGCCCTTGTGGCTAAGGGGATCAGAGGGTATGGAGAGAAGGCAGGTACGGGATACTGAGTTGGATGATCAGCCATGATCCTATTGAATGGCGGTGCAGGCTCGAAGGGCCGAATGTCCTACTCCTGCACCTAATTTCTATGTTTCTATGTTTCTATAATAGTTCAGGACTGCTCTCTGGTTGTGAATAGTACAAGAAGTACCTGGAAAGATACATAGATAGGAAAGGTTTCGAGGTATATGGGCCAAACGGGCAAGTGGGACAAGTGTAGATGGGACATCTTGGTTGGCATGTACAAGTTGGGCAAATGGCCTGTTTCCAAGCTGCATAACTTTACAAACTTAAATGGGAGACCAGTCATTCTGAAATTATGCCACATAGTTCTATGTTCCCATTCAAGTGAGCATCTACTCTGTCAGGCATCCTTGGAATTTTAAACATTCCAATAAGATCACCATTCAGTCTTCTAAACTCCAGTGAGTATAGGTCCAAGATGCTCCACTCAACCCTAGAAAACAATTAATAATAATAATACATTTTATTTATGGGCGCCTTCCAGGACTCTCAAGGACACCTTACAGATTAAAACAAGCAAATTACAAACATATAAACAAAATGAAACCAGTAAAAAGTAGTAGGGACATCAACAATACACAATACACCCGAGACTGCGAACCCTTGATGTTAAAGTCACGGTGGGAGCGGTCCCAGGCAAGGTATCTGCTCCGATGTTAAGTTCATGCCCCGCGGTGGGGCTCACGACAGTCCGAGGAAGCTTCCAGCTCCATTGATGGTAGGCCGCAGAGCCCGGAGAAAGTGATCCGAAAAATTATCACATCTCCGGCAAGGTAAGAACCTGAAAAAAGTTTCCCCCGATCCCCTCCTCCCTCCACCCACATAAAACAAACTGAAGAACATTAAAACATACTTCTAACAAACTAAAAAATAACAAAAAGAGTGAAAAGACAAACAGACTGCCAGTAGGGCTGTCATCTCCCCATGGCCACAGCCCCCCAATTCCTCTATCCCAAGAGTCCACTCAACTGAATCTTCTCTGAATGGTACAAAGAGTCAAGGATTACTGATTATTGTCAGCAGAATGCTTTTGAAAATAATTTCTTCCAAAATAAACTGCTAATGCAGGCCTGTATTTACTGTATTGTTTTAAGCCGCTCATAAATTTGATTGGCACTCTGAGAAACCACTCATCTTATGATCATGGAGCACTGCCTAAGAAGTTGGACCATGTGTCCTGTCGACAATGCCAGCTAAGGTCCAGTATGAACAAGTTGGGCTAAAGGTCCTGTTTCCATGCTGTTTGATACTATGATTCTTTGACCTCCCATGTTAATGTGCTTAGCTGTGCTGTGTTCTCCTGTGCGAGAAGTAGATTAAGCACTCAACTACATCCTTCACCATTCCTCCTGCATGAAAATTAGTATCCATTATTTCCTGATCTCCAATACTTCTAACCCCCACTTTCACACATCCTACCCATTTCACCATCTTCCCAACCACATTTCCTGTAATTTCTGGCCAGTGTTGGCCCTTCAACTTCATGACTGCTATCTAACATAATCTCCTTCAGTTGTCAGTTCCATCCCATCTTCCATCCTGCAACTTTACCTGTTGTCCACTCTCTAGTCGATGTCCCTGCTCCTACTGGCCATTACCTGGCCTTTAATTCTAACGCCATCTAATCCCCATAACAACTACTGGCTCTGATTCCATCCATTATTAAATAATTTGCCTGCTCTCGATCCCTTTATCCTACCCATAATCTATTCTCCCACCCTTGCCCAAAAAACTCTTAACTCTGTTCAGCCCCTCTCCTTGCACTCTCAAAGACACTGAAGATGTTTACCCCTCCCTCAGCCATCTGCTGGCTTCAATTCCACCTCCATCCACCAATAATATCTGCTTGAATCCTTCCCAGAAACATAGAAAATAGGTACAGCAGTAGGCCATTTGGCCCTTCGAGCCAGCACCACCATTCAATATGATCATAGCTGATCATCCAAAATTAGTACCCCGTTCCAACTTTTATCCATATCCCTTGATTCCCTTAGCTCTAAGAGCTAAATTTAACTCTCTTGAAAATATGCAGTGAATTGGCCTCCATTGCCTTCTGTGGCAGAGAATACCACAGATTCACAACTCTCCGAGTGAAAAGGTTTTTCCTCATCTTAGTAGTAAATGGCCTATCCCTTAACCTGTGTCTTAAACTGTGACACAAAATGCTGGAGTAACTCAATGGGTCAGGCAGCATCTCTGGAGCGAAGGAATGAGTTGGAGAGAAGGAACGTGTAAGCTTTCGGGTTGAGACCCTTTTTCAGGCTGATGTCAGGAGAGTGTGTGGGATAAAGATAGAATGTAATTGGAGACAGTAAGACTAGTGGGAGAACTGGGATGGGGGAAGGGATGGAGAGAGAAAGCAAGGGCTATCTGAAGTTAGAGAAGTCAATGTTCATACCGCTGGGGTGTAAACTACCCAAGCAAAATATATTCTTAAACTGTGGCCCCTGGTTCTGGACTCCCCCAACATAAGGGAAAAAATTCCTGCAGCTACCCTGTCCAATCCTCTAAGAATTGTACATGTTTCTATGAGATCCCATCTTTCCAAATTCCAGCAAGTATAAGCCCAGTCGACCCATTCTTTCATCATACGTCAGTCCCGCCATCGCAGGAATTAACCTGGTGAACCTACGCTGCACTCCCTCAATAGCAATAATGTCTTTCCTCAAATTAGGAGACCAAATTGCACACAATACTCCAGGTGTGGTCTCACCAGGACCCAGTATAACTGCAGTTGGACCTCTTTGCTCCTAAACTCAAATCCTCTCGCAATGATTCCTACACTCCAGAGGATGGGTTTTGAACCAAAACACATCCCATTCCTTCTATCCAAATATGCTGCCTGTCCTGCTGAGCTACTCCAGCATTTTGTGTCTATCTTTTCATATTCCAACTTCCTCCTGTGGCCACAGCCTCACCTCACACCCCACACCAAACAGTTATATGGTTTTGATTCCATTCCTAACTATAGCATCCTTTCTATTGCTGCCACCTCCTCTGAATCCTGAGCTACCAAAACAATGCCCTGGGAATAGGAGAAACTGGAAGCAAGGCTTCACCCCTGAAAATGTCCAATATTGGTTCTAATGGAATTTGTTGGTCATTGTGTTGACATTTAAACTATTGATGACAATTGTTTGTATAGTATGGCATTACAAAATGAGTGAGAATGCACCCACAATGGGAAGGGAGGTGGCATGCATATAGGAGGGCTGTAAAGCAAACAAGTTGGCTTGCATGTGTGCTTCAGTCTGATCTGAAAATATAGTTTGTACAAATTCAGGAGTTTTGCAAATTAATTTGAAACATTCTGACCACATTTTAATTTGATTGTCATTTAGAAACATAGAAACATAGAAAAATAGGTGCAGGAGTAGGCCATTCGGCCCTTCGAGCCTGCACTGCCATTCAATATGATCATGGCTGATCATCCAACTCAGTATCCCGTACCTGCCTTCTCTCCATAACCCCTGATCCCTTTAGCCACAAGAGCCACATCCAACTCCCTCTTGAATATAGCCAATGAACTGGCCTCAACGACCTTCTGTGGCAGAGAATTCCAGATACTCACCACTCTCTGTGTAAAGAATGTTTTCCTCATCTCGGTCCGGATTTGATCTAATGGAAGGTACTACTCTCAAAGTAAAACACTTTGGATTGAGAAAATTACATAACTTTGAAACTGGAATCTGCTGCCTATTATTGAGATAAAGTCTCAATAAACGGTTGGTGAACAGACACCAAAGTGTTTCAGGGGACAAGGGAAGCCTCTAGTGGTACAAATTGTCCACTGCACCAACAATATCATTCTGTTGGTCAAGAAATTCTTACATGCTGCATGTTTAGAGGATAACTATATAATGATCAATAAAACAATAAGTTAATAATCGGTAATAATAGGTAATTAGACATAAATAATACAAACCGAAGTCCATTGAACAAAACATAAGGGAAAGAAGTTTAGGGGTAACATGAGGGGGAACTTCTTTACTCAGAGAGTGGTGGCTGTGTGGAATGATCTTCCAGCAGAAGTGGTGGAGGCAGGATCGATTTTAACATTTAAAAGTAAAGTGGATAGGTATATGGACGGGAAGGGAATGGAGGGACATGGTCTGAGTGCAGGTAGATGGGACTAGGGGAAAATAAATGGTCGGCACGGACTGGAAGGGCTGAGAAGGCCTGTTTCCGTGCTGTAATTGTTATATGGTTAAAACAAAACAACATGGTAGATATGTGTAAAAAGGCACTGCAGATGCTAGTCTACACCAAAGATAGACACTAAGTGCTGGAGTAACTCTGGTTCAAGCAGCATCTCTGGAGAAAACGAATGGGTGAAATTTTGGGTCAAGACCCTTCATCAGACCGGGCATCAGACTGATGAAGTGTCTCGACTCAAAAACCCTGAACATGTAACAGCAATTGCAGTAGCAAGATGAGAGTGTGTGGCAACTGTGGCGTGGCACAGATTGCATCAGGTGCTTTTTTTGAAGGGAATCCTGTAGATCCCTTAGATGGTGGGGTGGTCAGTACCTACCATGGACCAGGCAATGAGTGCTACTTTCACATCCTCCTTTGTACCTGGGTGTTTGGGTTACTGAACCAGGCCATGGAGAAAAGAGTCAATAATGTTTTCTACTATAGTTTCGATAGAGTATCAGTGACTCAAATCTCCTCAATCATCTGACAAAGTAGAGGTGTTATTGAGTTTTCTTTACGATAGCATTGATGTGTTGGGCACAGGGCAATCTTAAATGATATGCATGTCCAGGAACTTGAAGCCATTGACTCTCTCTGCCACCGTCTTGTCAATGAAGACAGGTTTATGTCTCCCCTTCATTTTCTAGTCAACAAGCAGCTAATGTTGAGAACACCATTATTGTTCTAGCACCATTAAATCAGATTAGCAATCTTGCTCCTGTACACTGACTCATAATTTCACATCTTTCATCCATAGTGGTATTGTCGGTAAAATTAAATATGGCATCGGAGCTGTGATTCACTACACAGATTGAGTATAAAGAATAGAGTTACTCCATTGAGTATAAAGGATTGAGTGCACAGCCCTGAGGCGTTTCTGTGTTGATGGTTATCTATGAAGAAGTGTTGTTGCCAATTCGTATTTATTGTATTCATTGTAAAACATTGTATTCATTATAATAATTTAACTAATTGTGGCCTCGAATCTAGAAACTTTAGTGGATTGAACAGATCACAGCATGGGCCAGTGATGTTATTTCATTCTGTTATGCCTGCAGTTAATTCTATGTTGATTGTGTTTGTTGTTTTTCACACATTAAACAGAATTTGAATGTGGTTGCAAGTTGATAAATGACTGTGATAAATCTAGCTTTCCTTTTCATGTGATTTCAAATAAGGGTCAAGAAAGTCAAGATTGTTTAATTATTAAAGAAGGAACTGCAGATGCTGGAGAATCGAGGGTTACACAAAAAGCTGGAGAAACTCAGCGGGTGCAGCAGCATCTAAGGAGCGAAGGAGATAGGCGATGTTTCGGGTCGAGACCCGAAACGTCGCCTATCTCCTTCGCTCCTTAGATGCTGCTGCACCCGCTGAGTTTCTCCAGCTTTTTGTGTAACCCTTGTTTAATTATTACATGTTCCAGCAATGGAGCAATGACATTCATACACTGCAACTTAACCTACCCATTAAGTAATTCACACATAGATAAATGCATCATTATCAATAACACAATGTTAATAACCGTAATAATAGGTAACCATGATAATGCAAAACCAATGTATGTAGTGCAAACAAAGACACAGTCTAAAGAACATCATAGTTGCAGATGTACTGGTTATAGTTGTGGAATGTTCATAGGCCTCATGGTTTCTGTGAAGATGTTGTTCTTAAACCTGATCGTTTTCAGACTCCTATTCTTTGTTTGCAATGAAAGTAGTGAAAATGTGAGTGTGGGTACGGTTATGAGTGACTTTGATGATATTAGCTGCCATTCTGAGGCAGCGGCTCCTATAGATTCCTTTGATAGTGGAAAGGGCAGTAACTGTAATTGATTGGTCAATGTCAACCATTTTCTGTAGCCTCCTTCATTCCTGGGTGTTTAGAGTTGCCTAACCTGGTCTTGATGCAACCAATCTATCTGCTCTTCACAATACAGATATACAAGTTTGATAGAGCATTCGGTGATATACCAAATCTTCTCAGTCATTGAAAACAGTTAGCCACAGCCTCCCCCCCCCCCCCCACACACACACACACTGTTGGGCTTGGCATAAGGAGATGATAGTTTGATCATCCTGATGGCTAACAAATATCATTTGTAATCTCATAGACCCAAAATGCTGGAGTAACTCAGCGAGACAGGCAGCATCTCTGGATAGAAAGAGTGAGTGGTGTTTCGAGTTGAGATCCTATTTCAGACTGGACTCAGTGAGACTCAGTCTGAAGAAGGGTCTCGTCCCGAAACGTCACACATTCCTTCTAACCAGAGATGCTGCCTCACCTGCTGAGTTACTCCAGCATTTTGTGTCTATCTGCGAGGTAAATTAGCATCTACAGTTAGAAACATAGGAACATAGAAAATAGGTGCAGAAGAAGGCCATTCGGCCCTTCGAGCCAACACCGCCATTCATTGTGATCATGGCTGATCGTTCCCAATCAATAACCCGTGACTGCCTTCTCCCCATATCCCTTGATTCCGCTAGCCCTAAGAGCTCTATCTAACTCTCTCTTAAATCTATCCAGTGACTTGGCCTCCACTGCCCTCTGTGGCAGGGAATTCCACAAATTCACAACTCTCTGGGTGAGAAGGTTTTTTCTCACCTTAGTCTTAAATGGCTTCCCCTTTCTTTCCTACACATTTGTAATCTCATATTAGTTTTTAATAAACTCACCAGGACCCCACTAGTAGATCCAACCTAGTTACTCCAAAGTGGATCTCCCATCCAAATGTCTATATAACTATCTATCAATGACAAATTTTGATAACACGACTAATTTAACAAGAAACTTGACAAGGAGTCTCGATGCAGGTTCTCAACCCAAATCATCCATCACTCCTTTACCTCCAGAGATACTGACTGATCCATCGAGTCCCTCCAGCATATTGTTTTGTTTTGTTTCTGACAAGAAACTCCATTGTTTGTGCAGCAGGTGAGCTTTTTGCTTTACTGCAAACCAGCAATGGAGTGTCATGGGCCAGATAGTTTTATATCAGTCCCAGATTTTGTTTTGAATTCTTCATTTATTAAATGTACTTATGCTCTGTGGGAGTAATTGCCAGTGACATGCCTCATCAATCTTGTGGAACTAAATGCAGATGATATTCTCTTTGTGCTGGGCTTTGATACCTTAATTGCTGGTTATGTGTTGCCATAGGGCAGTAGCCTTACATTATCCCTTTCTGAAGGGTTCAAGGTACTGGGCATTTACTTTATTACTGACTTGAATCAATTGTAATGCCTACAATATGGATGGAATTATTAATCAACACAGCTTGAACCACTGAAAAGGTTTACACATGTGTAAAGCACATGTAGGAATATAAGAAAGAAATCTGTTATGGGATAAATAAATACAAGATGGTCCATATAAAAGAATCGGAGAAGAACATGGTGGCACACGGAATTCTGCATTCTACATATATGGCAAAATTGAACTATAATTTGGGTGGCTATGGTGGTGCAATGGTAGAGTTGCAGCCTTACAGCGCTTGCAGCACCGGAGACCCAGGTTCGATCCCGACTACGGGCACTATGTGTAAGGAATTTGTACGTTCTCCCCGTGGCCCTGTGGGTTTCCTCCAAGATCTTTGGTTTCCTCCCACACTCCAAACACGTACAGGTATGTAAGTTAATTGGCCTTGTGTATGTGTGAATTGTCCCTAGTGTGTGTAGTTAATGTGCGAACATCGCTGGTCGGTGCATACTCGGTGGGCCAAAGGGTCTGTTTCTGCACTGTATCTCTAAACTAAAAAACTAAACAAATACACAGAACATTGTAAGAGAGATGATGGGAGCTAAGTGAAGTCAAGTTTATTGTCAAATGCATGAGTACAGGGAGGTGCAGACACAATGCAAATCTCCTATAGATAAAATATATATATATGTCCCACCAACATGCAACTCTATGCGATTAGCGCGACCTAACGTGGTCGCTTGAGCCGTCCGGCGTCGCGGGGCTGGTCCCACTTCGATCGCCGGAGCCGCGCGGAATTGTGCGGTGTTCGTCCCGAGTTCGTCCCGACACCGCGTGGGGCTCCGAAAAACCGACTATGTCCAAAAATCCCGCGCGGCAACGGCTTGTCGGCTCGCAGTCGCCTCGACATTTACACACCGCCCGGACATCGTGCCTCCGAGAACCTATTTGTAAGTGCCTCCGTGACCCTCTATGTGTGTGGCTCCGTGGCCCTGTATGTGTGTGTGTCTCGGTGCCCCTCTCTGTGTGCCCCTCTAAGTCCTGGCGAACTTACCTTGGACTTGCTTCAAGTTCGCCTCGCTTTGCGCCGCGTTGCGCCACTCACCCAACCTCCGCGCGGCCCTCGCTGCCGGTTTAGTTGCGCTTGCCGCATGCAGGCGCATGCTGGTGGGAACGGCCCTTAAGACTGGTAGGAGACTGGGAAGGGGGAGGGGATGGAGAGAGAGGAAAAGGGATACTTGAAGTTAGATAAGTTTCATCTGCAGTCATTTCCTACACAATGTACTGTAAATCACTGTTGTAGCAGCATTACAGGGATAAACAAACAATGAAAACAAAATTATACACAAATTGTGCATGACATTCTGTAAGACAGTAAAATGAAAATACACAGTGCCCCGAAACAATACATTAGTTCAAAAAGTTAAGTAGAAAAACAAAAGGTATTCAATGTAGTCAAACAGGAGACAAGCATAGAGAGGTCCCATGTGAGTGCCCATAGCTATACTTTTGATTTCTAGAAAGTGAAAGGAATTTAAAAAAAGTTATTGATGGTGAGGACTGGTTCTGACAAGCCAAGGAGAGTATTAATTAAGGGGAACTAATTGGGTCTCTGTTCCAGGAAGAAACTGAAGGTCTTAAGGCCTTCCTGATGGGAAATTGAGGTGTAAAGGACAATCCGTGGTGAAGATGAGTCAGTGTAGGCTAAGGAATTGGAAGTTATTGAAGTGGTGGAGACTGTAAGCCATATCCAGGAAGTAAGTGGAAAGGGACGAGACAAGGCAGGACAGGACAGAGTCAAGGTATGTGGAGTTACGTTTAATGGGGCAAAAGCAGACAGAAACAATGGGTCTGCAGGACAGTTTCAGTTCAGTTTCAGTTTACTTTATTGTCATGTGTACCAAGGTACAGTGTAAAGCTTTTGTTTTGTGGTAACCAGTCAGCAGAAAGACAATAGATGATTACAATTGATCCATTTACAGTGTATAAATACATGATAAGGGAATAATGTTTAGTGCAAGGTAAAACCAGCAAAGTATGATCAAGGATAGTCCAAGGGTCAACAAAGAGGTAGGCAGTATTTCAGCACTGCTCTCTGGTTGTAGTAGGATGATTCAATTACCTGAGGACAGTTGGAAAGAAACTGTCCCTAAATCTGGAGATGTGCATTTTCACATTTCTATACCGCTTGCCTGATTCTTGGTTTCTTGGTCCTCCAAAATATTCTCAATGGAATTTAAACTGGAGGTGGGGGGGGGGGGGGGGGGGAAGAGGGAGTGGCCAGGGTGCAACTCGTCCTTGATTATGCTGGTGGCCTTGCCGAGTCAGCATGAGGTATAAACTGAGTCAATAGAAGAGAGGTTGGTTTATGTGATGGCCTGGGCTGCATCCACAGTTCACTGCGAATTGTTGCGGTCTTGGCTCTGCAAAAAGGACTGCGAGAAATTCCAGAGAGTTATGAAGCCCACTACATAAACATGAGTCCCCACCTTTGAGTCTACGTACACTCCATGCTGCCCAGGAAAGCAGCCAACATAATCAAGGACCCTCTTCATCCCATTCATTCCCTCTTCTATCCTCTCCTGATGGGCAGAAGAGACAAAAGCTTGAAATGCCGTACCCTAGGCTCAGAAACACTAGACTCAGGAACAGATTCTTCCCCTCTGTTATCAGACTGCAAAACAGTCCTCCAATAAGCTTGGGTCTAGTCATGATCTTCCAACTGACATTGCAAACATAGGACTTTGTCCTCTGGCAAAGTTACTACAATGTTGTAACTCTACAGCCATAGAGTCATATAGCATGGAAGCAGCCCCTTCAGCTCAGCTCACCTATGCTGAACAAAATACCCCATCTACACTAGCCCCATCTGCACATTTATGGCCCATATCCCTCTAAATATTTCCTATTCTCGTACCTGTCCAAATACCTTTTAGATGTTGTTGCAGTTTCTGCCTCAGCTAACTTCTCCAGCATATACCCAGCAGCCTCTATGTGAAAAGGTTGACCCTCAGATTCTTATGAAATCTTTCCCCTCTTACCCTAAACCTATGTCCTCTGGTTCTTGATTCCTCTGGGTATAAAAACTCTATGCATCTATTCCCCTCAAGATATAATACATGATACTGAATTGATAAAATATTTTGAGAATTTGGTTATGGCACAAATCAACTCCTACCTCAATAAGAAACTCGACCCACTACAATTTGCTTACTGTCACAACAGGTCAATGGGGGATGTCATCTTGCTTGCTTTCCACTCTGCACAGGACCACTAAGAAAATAAAGGCATGTACATAAGGCTGTTGTTCATAGACTACAGTTTGGTGTTCAACGCCATCATTCCCTTCAAATGGTCACTAAGTTCATAGAATTGGGTCTCTGCGCGTCTCTCTTCAACTGGATCCCAAACTTCCTCATCAACTGATCACAATCAGTACAAATTGGCAGCAACACTTCCTCTTCTATAACCGTCGGCACAGGAGCACTCAAGGCTGCATGCTCAGCCCCCTGCTCTACTTACTCTATACTCATGACTGTGTAGCCAAACACAGTTTCAACTCCATCTCCAAATTCACCATTCACAGTTATTGGATGAATTACAGATGGCATTGAGTCAGAGTACAGGCGGGAGATCGGTCAATTGACCAAATGGTGTCAGAACAACAACCTTGCTCTCAACGTCAATAAAACCAAGAAACTGATATTTGACTTTGGAAGAGGAAAACTGAGGCTCCACAAACTTGTCTTCATCAATGGGACTGTGATGGAGAGAGTCAAAAACTTCAAATTACTGTGCGTGCATATTTCTGAAGATCTGTCCTGGACCCAGCACATTGATGCAATCATAAATAAAGCCCTTCAATGCTTTGAGTTAATCGGCTGAATTACATGCGCCTTATCAAATAAGCAAATTGGAGTATTATGTTCAATTTTGGTCACCCTGATGTAGGAAAGGTGCCTTTCAGCTGGAAAGAAGGCTTTATAAAAAATGTTGCCAAGACTTGTGGTTCTGATGCATCGAGAGAGGTTAAGCAACTTACGTTTTTTTCCCTTGGATCACAGGAGACTGAGGGCTGATCTTATAGAGTTTATAAAATCTTGAGGGGAATTGATAGGGTGAATGCATGGATACTTCTTCGAAGGGTAGGCATATCAAGAACTAGAGGATGTGGTTTTAAGATAAAAGGGGAAAGATTTAATAAGTATCTGAGGAGGAATTTTTTTCACACAGGGGCTTGTGGGTATATGAAATGAGATGCCAGTGGAAGTAGTTGAGGTAAATGAAATAACAACATTTAAAGGACAATTGGACAGGTACATGGATGGGAAAGATTTAGAAGGATATGAGCTAAATATGGGAAAACATGGGCTTGATGGGGCACCTTGGTTGGTGTTGTATGGCTTTATGGTCCTATAACTGTAGGTAGGGTTTAGGAATATTCCAAAGGAAAACAAGATTCAGAGAAGTTTGAAAATAAAATTCTAGTGCACATAAATTGGTAGACAAAAGCAAGGCCATCAATAATAGTATGAATACATTCATTGATGAACAAGAAGCAGGAATTAGAGTGTCCTTATGTGGAAATGTAGTAGGACTAGTGGACATAGAGTAGCTTGAGGCAATGGGAAAATTTGGAATCAAGAATGAGAATCTTAAAATTGATATGGTGCTTATGTATGGATCTATATGCATGAGTTGAATGGAGGTTTGGTAGGTTAACTGGCCTTGGTCCAAGTTTGGATGTGGATGGTAGAGTATTAGATAATGTAAAATATTCTGGCGAGTAAAGGGCCTGTCCCACCAGCATGCAACTCTATGCGATGAACGCAATCAAACTAGAAGCGGGGGCCGCGCGGAGGTCGGGTGATCCCCTGTACAGGTCCGTTCCCACCAGCATGCGCCTGCATGTGGCAAGCGCAACCAAACCGGCAGTAGGGGCTGCGCAGAGGTCGGGTGAGTGGCGCAACGCGGCGCAAAGTGAGGCGAACTTGGAGCGAAGTCTAAGGTAAGTTCGCCAGGACAGAGAGGGGCACACAGAGAGGGGCACCAAGGCACACACACACAGAGGGCCACGGAGCCACACACATAGAGGGTCACGGAGGCACCTACAGATAGGTTCTCGGAGGCACGATGTCCGGGCGGTGTGTAAATGTCGAGGCGACTGCGAGCCGACAAGCCATTGCCGCGCGGAATTTTTGGACATAGTTTTTCGGAGCCTCGCGTGGTGTCGGGACGAACTCCGCACAATTCCGCACGGCTCCGGCGATCGAAGTGGGACCGGCCCCGCGACGCCGGACGGCTCAAGCGACCACGTTAGGTCGCGCTAATCGCATAGAGTTGCATGCTGGTGGGACAGGCCCTTAAAAATGAGGTAATTTAGTCAGGATGGCCTACCAATAGACTCATGTACTTGTAACAATAGATGAATGATTCAAGTAGAAATGTGCTTTTAAAGACAAACCAAACAATTTAATGTATCAAAATAACAATTTTTTTAGAAATAATTGATTTCCCTGCATTAACCTTCTATCCACATCTGTTCCCAATAACCTGGCCCAGGATAGTGGATTGGTTTCCTGGCCTAATTGAAGGGAAATCTGTGAAATATCCATTCCACATGAGAAACTAAGCAGAAGAGCACAGGCAATCAGCCGAGCAGGAAATATAACTTCCACTAGTGTTCAGGAGTCGCAAACTTCCAGCAAGTGAATAAAAGCTGGAAGTTCAATATGAAACTTTAGTATATATTTGGATTATATCTGTCCAAATGTTGCACCTCCTATTTCTACAAGAATCCAATACCCCACCTGAAGCTTTACTTCCCATGTAGTTTCTCAGCTGAAAGTTTCCCTGGTGACTTTGCCCGGTGAATCTTCACAAGCCTTCTTAATGTTTTTTAAACGTTGAAATTTCCAGAAACAGTTGATTTAGTTGATATTAATAAGTTATCCTACGTGATCCTATTAGCTACAAATATTATTTACAAAATTGAGTATTCCCAAAGAATCTAAATGCATTATTGGAAACTTATATAAATAAAACAGTATCAATATTTTATTTGAGTAAATTCATGGGTTTGAAAACTGTTTTCAAATGTCCTTTATTCAATTTTAATGGAACTAACTTCTGAAGCAGCATAGAATGTGAACCATCATATTATTGATATTGTACTAATGACAGGCAATTCATTTCTGGATGACTGACAATTTAAAACCATGCTTTTTCTTCAGCTCAACCTCATTATGTCAAAATGTAATAAAATTAAACTGCAGGTGTTGGTTCAAACACCCAAAGATGGACACAAAATTACTTCAGAATTTTGTGTCTATCTCATTTGAAGTCACATCACCATTGAAAGGTATTGATGAAACTCAGAGGAATTGAACTGTCACAGTAATGCCACAAAGTTAATTTAAATATGCATCACTATCTTGTTTTTTGTAATTGATGTTTATGTGCATTTTTCTGGATTAATTGTGCTATTAAAATCTCATAGACACATTCAATTTAAATAAGAATGAATATACCAATATTTCAGCATATGATGTGTGATTAACTGACAAATAATTTTCTTGTTAAAGACAGACATTTAATGAGCTGTCACTCATGCTACCTATAAAACCAGCAGGATGCCATTCATTTTATAATGATTTGTATTATTTCTGACTTACTATGCATGCACAAAATCCTGTAGTTTCTGTTTATATGTATATAATTTTTGTATATTAAGTGATTTGCATGCCCACTGTGAAAGAGGCAGTAACTTAAAGTGACATATAGTATAGTTTGGATTTTGTGAATTCTGTTTTCCCCATTTAGATAATAAAATAGAAATATTATAATTTAACACTTTTTTTAATGTGTTGAACCTTGGATTAGGTACACAAAATCCTTTGCTGGAAAGGTAAACAACACAAATCAAATGTTGATGTTCATACTATAAATCTTTGAAAGTGCCAGGACATGTTAAGAGAATGGTTAAACATATATGTAGGATATCAGGATTCATATGTAGAGGCATATGGTACAAAGCAGAAAGATTACTAAAAGCTTTGTAGGATGCTGGTTGAGCCTGAAATGGAATACAGCCATCAATTTCAGTCACCAGACTTTAGTAGGGTGTGGAGGTCTGAGAGATGGCAGAGAATAGATTTACTACAATCTGTTGAAAGATCATTACCCTGAAATGTTAACTTTGATTCTTTCTTGCATATGTTGACTGGCCTGATGCATTTTCCATTATTTCTTGAATTATTTAAAAATTCCCACAATTTCTGATTTCAGTATACTCGAATGGTGCAGAGGATGAGAAATTTCAAGTGTACTGTAAGGTTAAACTGGAAAAGTTAGCTTTGGTCACCTCAAGTCAAGTTCAGTTAATTGCCATTTGCACAAATACAGTGAAATAGTAAGATTAAACGAGAACTTACCTGTTCAAAGTTTGATCTTTATTTTATGAGGAGTTACGATGAGGGATTACGTGAAGAAGCCCCGCCTGGCGCATGATCGGCATACTTCAAAGCAGCGGCATGAAAAGCACAGAACCAATAGCCGGAGTAAGATAGTAAGGCTCACATAGACTAGAACTACCAGATGATCCTTTGTATTATGAGGGTCGGGAGCGGAGGGCACGTAATCCCTCATCGTAACTCCTCATAAGATAAAGATCAAACTTCAAACAGGTAAGTTCTTGTTTAATCTTACTATTTTACTTCGGAGTAACGGAGTGCAAGTGCTGGTTTCAACAATAGTGTGAACAGCCTACGAGCTGAGCTTAATCCATTAGATAATGCTTTAAATTGCCACAGCTGACCCATCCAATTAAATGTCAAGTATCTGCGAAAATGACGATGAATTGGTACTGAATAATACGCATCCTTCAAGTCTATAATACCATGTAACAACCTGTTGATAACAACTGCCTCGCAGTGTTGAAGGTGTCCATTTTGAAATGTTTATACTGGACAAATGTATTAAAGTGTGTGAGGTCCAGAATGACTCTACAACCCCCATCTTTCTTAGGTCTGGGGAAATTATTTGATACAAATTGTTGTAGATGCTTAACCGTTTTTTCCCATTACTCATTTTCTATATAAATCTTTTTACCTCTTCTTTTATTTGAGATTTTTCAGGTGCAGTAAACATCAAAATACGATTAGGTTTATTCTGTACAGGTGGATCAATTTCTTCTACAAATTCTATTGTAGATCCTGACACAGTATCTAATATAAACCGATCAGATGTTATGCAGTATCATTAACAATTGTAATCTACCAGTAATCGGAGGTTCATCAAATGATTCCTCTGTGATAGAATCAAGTTTTTGTACCTCTCCAAATGCACGTGATGGCCTCCTTTTCCCAACAATATGGGTTTACATAAGGCTGTGCTGGATGATAATACTTCCTCACCATACTCCTGCCTCTGCTTGGTCCAACTCCAAAATCAAATCCCCTTCACATTAGACCAGACCTTCTTTGACCAAAATTGAAAGGTTTCATGAGGCTGATAGTCTTTGCCTCTTCATCAATATCTTTAATTTGTTTTAGGCATGTTTTCTCCAAACGAATAACCAGAAGTTTGAACATTGCTTGATCTGCACAGACCTGCAAATCTAGAGTGCAAAATGGGCCGAATGGCAATTTTTCTCATACAATTGAGCTCAAAATATGAGTAATGAAACAATGCCAACATGTCTTTTTGAATTTTGGTCATTGCACAACCTTCCATTTGCTTCCCAAAAGCAGTGATGCCACCCGCAATATGCTTGAGAATTCCTTGGAATCATATTTCCTGTGCCCGCACTATTGAAGACATTGGCACCCTTAGTAAAGCACAAGTGTTCATATAATTCTGCTGTTGCAACCATAACAGCCTCCTGAAGCTGGTGAGAAACCAATTAATGTTGGCCACCATGGTTACCTTCCATGGTCTCACTGCTTCCTTCAGGTATCCTACTTTGTACCACATCAAGTACACCTGGATTGTGGTGGGTACTCATGACCAAAATCACCACTTTCAGGGTCAGTCTCCTGCTACCCTGGTACTCCTGAGACTTGCTCATGGCTTTTCTATCTGGAGGGCTTTCACAATCAGAGTCATCAGAAACCACGGGCCTCTCAGATTTCCCTTTATTTTCTTTGGCACTGGAATTTCCTCTGTGGCTTCTGATTGTTTTGCGTTGATTTTTTCGGAACTTCTTCCATTTTTATTTTAACTCCTCCTGGCTTTGCACGCCAGCGTCATGGAGTTTGAATTTGCCCTGGAAGTAAAATAAATTCACTTCCCTGCGGGCCTGTTCCTTACTGCTGGTGGAGCTGCGCTCTGCAGCTCTTTCCCTACCGACAGCATCGACGTAATGCCAATCATGCACCAGGCGGGGCTTCTTCACGTAGTCACTCACGTGACTCCGAAGTCAAATACAAGTACAATTAATATCTTGGCAGTAACATCATAGGGACATAGACTCAGACACCAAACACAAACAAAAAAAAACATGATATCAGTGCAAAACAGTTTTTTTTTAAAAGCCCATGGTAGTGCAAAATGTGATCCAAAGGTTCTGTTGCTGAGCTAGGATTAGGATTGTTTAGATTAGTTGAATAATGTGATGCTAGTGGGAAAGTAACTCAACCTGGCAGTGTGGGACTTCAGTTTTCTATAGTTATAGACTGATGGTAGCAACAAAAAGGATGCAAGGCCAGGTTGATGGAGATCTGTAGTGATAGATGCTCTCTTTTTGTCTCACATAGGTGCTTTTGATGTTGGAGAGGGCTATGTTCATGGTGGACCAAGAACAGTC
Organism: Raja brachyura; assembly: GCA_963514005.1. Next base: position 39,976,748 of record OY740786.1, read on the forward strand.
AGAGGAGATTTGACCAAGTGATTCAAATGATGACGGACAAATAAAGAGAAGCTCTTCCCCTTTTCAGATGGTTCTTGGATGAAGAGAGATTTAAAGTTATGGGGATACATTTGAAGATTGTGCTACAATGTTTTTTTCTGCATACAATAGTTAGGATTTGGAACTCATTGCTGGTGAGGGTGAGAACGAAGTCATTTAGAACTTTCAAGACAAAAATTGACTGGCATTTCAGGAAAATAATTTACGTTTTCTGCGAATGGGGTTAACAGCGATGATCTACAGAAAGCCAGTACAGACTGTATCAACTGAATGGCCTCACTAGGTACCAATACAATTCTGAGAATTAGTGACCATTCCTGTTCATATTTGCGAATGAATATGGATAAGATGGTCATATTCATTTGCACACCCAACAAATAGTAACATGGTTTCCTTTTCCACAACAGGCACTTTGAAAAGCAATTAAAAAAAGCAAACCTTAGCTATTTCTGTCACCCACCCATTTTCCTACCCTATGTTTATTTGTTAACATTGTTTATTTACTTCTTAAATTCCATCCCTTAACCCATAGATGCTAATTGATGAACCCGCCATACCACCCAGACTGAGAACTCACATTTGGTCAATAATTGGTTTCCCATGGTCCATTTGGTGCAATGATATGTTGAAAGGTGAAAAGTTTCATTAGGAACACACACACGCACACTACTAACTTCTGTGGAACTTTATTTAGTTGAGGATAAAGGCAGACTTTGGAGTATTATGCTTCCAACATTAATTTGTTGACTGTGGAAACAGTGATGGTAAAGCTCTAATCAAAATTCTTTATCCAATGGTTCTGAGTGAGACACCAAGAAGGACAGCTACCCTTTTGGCATATTTAAAAGTACAAAGAGCCTTTTTGTTATTCCTTATCTGAGCCTTAGTAATATTGCGAGAAAATGCTAAATCGAGGAAGCTAAAAAGCAGTTTTGGGTAAAGGAAAGTAATAGCAGGGGAAAAGCATTGCTTTAAAGCAAAAATGAGGACAATTTCATTTAAATTCTCAGAAGAAAACTGAAAGGAAATCATCAAATTACTTTGAATGACATTTTTTTTTTACTTTGTTGAAGCCAATGAAATAAATTTGTGAGAAATCTTGGTCTCCATTAAAATGTCAGAAATTTCATGAAGGTGCTGTTTGATGTCGATTCTTAAAATTAGGCAGGAATACTGAATGAAGCCAAAATAGCATGGATGCAGAATGATGAACCATTGATTTCCAGAAAAATACATACTTTTTGAGTCAGATGTAATAATATAAATATTTTAAAATTTTGATAGAAAATAATTGTCAACAGAATAGCCTACAAATATTTGTTGCATGAGTATTGACTTAATTAGCTACATATTTAATTATTTCACTCTCAGTGTAGCTTTAAAAACTGAACAAAATTTCAGAGATATAAAGCTGGACCCAGAACTCCTCCATAACTTAATTAAACTTTGTTAAATTCTTGACCAAATGTAAGTTTATTAATATTAAATTTATCATGGCATCATACAGAATAGAAACAGGCCCCTCTGCCAATCAAACTCATTTTGACCCTCACAATCCTATTTACCCTAATCCCGCACTAATCTCATTTCTATTCTTTCATTCCCATTAAAAGCCCTGGCTCACGGTGCGAGTCCACCCACGAGTGACCCCAAGTGAAAGAAAAAAAACAGACTCGTGGTTATGCACGAGATTCAAAGTTTATGTTCAAGTGTTTAACCGAGTTCCCACGGGTATGTCATTTCTGTGATGTTCCAAGGTGCTCTCCCGAGTTACCAAGTTCCTCTCCCGTTACTCTTAACCCAACCGTGAATGAAGGTAAGTGTATGAGGGTGTGAGAAGTCCATGCTGGGTGGCAGCCGGCCGGCCGCAGCTGCTGTTCTTTCATATCAGTTGCACATCAGATTGTTGGGAGACGGAGCTCAGGGTTCGCCTCCTGGGCTGCATCAGTCTGGGGTGACAAGGCTCTTGGGTTAGGCTGGGATCATTCTCTGCGAGATGATCTTAGTGCTGGAGACATGTGTAGGAGAGGTGTACTGACTTTGGTAGTGATTGCCCACCAGTCTCAAATGCCGCTGCGTCTCCCTGTCCCTGGGATAGCAGGGGGTAATCAAACAGCGCAATACCCCCTCCCCCTCCACGCCAACACAAAGGGCAACAATCCCAAGGCTTTAGGGTCAAAAACAGCGGGCAGGCGACAATCACCCGCCATAACACGAGAGAGATCATGCGCTATTGTAGGTCTCCTTTGCACGTTGGTGTTTCTGTCTTTCTTCATCTCATTGTTGACCCTGTCTGTCTCCACCCCACACCCACCCCTCTGCTTCCTGGCTATGTATGTGACCCCCTTCCCTCCCCTCTCCAGCTCCCCACCCATTGCAGCGGGCGCGGGGGCTTCACATCGTCTTCACGTCGGCGACGATCCCAAGGCTTTAGACGGAAGCTGGGGTAACAAGGGTACACAAAAGGCTGGAGAAAATCAGCGGGTGCAGCAGCATCTAAGGAGCGAAGGAGATAGGCAAAGTTTCGGACTGAAACTTTGCCTATCTCCTTCGCTCCTTAGGTGCTGCTGCACCCGCTGAGTTTCTCCAGCCTTTTGTGTACCCTCGATTTTCCAGCATCAGCAGTTCCTTCTTTAACAGCTGGAGTAACAACGCGGGCCAGGTAACATCTCTGGAGAATGTGGATAGGTGACGTTTCAGATAAGGGCTCGTCTTCTGAAGAAGGATCTCAACCCGAAAAGTCACCTATTCCTTCTCTCCAGAGTTGCTGCCTGACCCGCCAAGTTACTCCAGCATTTTGTGTTGGGCATCAAACAAACCCTCGTCCTGTACTGACTAATCTATTTATTTTAAATGCCAAGCAACATATTTCCTACTGCTTCCCCTAATTCCCATTCCTCGAGAAAGGATTGAAGCATTAACTTATCACAAAAGGACACAAAATGTTGGAATAACTCTACAGGTCAGGCAGCATCTCTGGAGAAAATGGATAGTTGACGTTTCGGGTCGGGACTCTTCTTCAGGGCCTTTTGTTTAGTTTAGATACAGTGTGGAAACAGGCCCTTCGGCCCACCAAGCCCATGCTGACCACAATCACCCGGATACTAGTTCCATCCTACACAACGCGGGGCAATTTACAGGCAACAATTAACATACAAACCTGCACGTCTTTGGAATGTGGGAGGAAACTGGAGCACCCGGAAAAAATCTACGTGGTCACTGGGAGAATGTGCAAACTCTGTACGGACAGCACCAGTCATCAGGATTGAATTCGGGTCTCTGGCGCTGTGAGGCAGCAACTCTACTGCTACGCCGCCAATGTGACATTCCAAGTTTTAGGATGAAGTTAGCCACTTACAAATCCCATTCTCTGCCCAGTGTGGAGAATCATGAATTGCCAAGACACAAGGCACTGTAGATGTTGGTTCCTTTTAAAAAAATCATGAATTCAAAGTTATCTATTCAAGAATAATGTAGTGTGGATCGTTGGTTTTGTCCATACTCAACTTAAAATTATCCACAATCTAGAACTTAAAGTTTTTGTTAAGCATTTAGTGAAACACTAACCCCCCCCCCCGCCCCCCACCTTTCCCTCCCAAGTCCAGTCCCGTCCCGACCCCCTGGGAAACAGAAGGGAGCGACAATCAACTGCCACGGATACAAATAATGTCATACACAAGAAAGGGCAGATGCTGGTTGACAAAAAGTGAACACATGGGGCTGGAGAAATTTGGAAAAGTCATCCTGTCACCCATTCCTTCTCTCCAAAGATGCTGCCTGCCCGCTGAGTTAAAAAGTTCCCACGGTAGACTCACGAATCACTAAGGTAAACGCACGGGCCACTACGTTATTACAACGAGTTTAAATGTTTCGATTTTTAACTTGAACAGTAAATTTGACTTGTGGAAAATATCAAACATGTTTGATTTTTTTCGCGAGTTAGCAAGTATCACGGGTACCTGCCGTTAGCGCCACGAGTCGCAAAGTTGCTCGCTTGAGTTCCGACGTTCCCGCTACGTTGATTGTACGGGATTACCGCCACTGTAGATTGTCATGGGACAACTTGCACAGTGGGGCAGGCCTTTAACTCTCCACAGATTGTACCAGTCAACTAGACAAGAGCAGCAATTAAAGTGTCTGATTAATCTACCAATCCTTTGGCAGTGGAAGGGAATCTGGAGCACTGAGAAAAATCCATACTGCCATGGGGTGAATATATAGGAAGGAAATGTAGAAGCTGGTTTAAACTGAAGATTGACACACATGTCTGAAGAAGGGTCTCGACCAGAAAGGGCACCCTTTCCTTCTCTCCACAGATGCTGCCTGTCTCGCTGAGTTACTCCAGCATTTTGTGTCAATGCCATGGGGTGAATGTTACAAACTCCATACAAGAGAATAATGGAGGTTAGGGTCACTGGAGTTTTGAGACAGGAGCACTGCTGGCTGTGCCACTCTGCCATCAGGTGGGTGATAAGGGAGGGAATTGGAATTTTAAAAAAAAAATACCTATACCACTGCAAAGATATATAATGGTAAACTCTTAATCATGGTAAATCAACTCTTAATCAACTCTTAATCTCTTGTGAAGTGGCACGTTTTAATTTTCCTTTCTATAATAATTTCAGTATCCTATTGCTTACATTCAGTTGATTTGAATCTTATCGAAATGGTTAACAACACCTATTTGCATTTATATAGATTACTTACATAGCAAAATATGGAAAGGCATTTGAACAAAATTAATATTCAGTGGAAGATATAGGAAAGGTTGTCCAAAAACTGCTCAGAGATAAATTTTAAGTAGAATTTACAGGCAGAGTCAGTTGATTAGTGAAGGAGGTTTACAAATGGAATTGTGGAATATTCAACTGAGACAGTTGAATTTTAGGGTTACCGAGTGTGTGTCGGAATGGACATGGGATTGTGGAGTGGAGAGTAAACAGAAAAAAATGCCAGAGGCAAAATATGAAACAAAAGCTTCAGTGTGGTTGCGAATCTGGAAAATGCCACAGGCAATTAGGCAGAAATGAGCAACACATATGAAACACTGTGTGTAGGAAGGAACTGCAGATGCTGGTTTATTCCAGCATTTTGTATTTACCTTTGATGTAAACCAGCATTTGCAGTTTCTTCCTGCACATGCTGTCAGGTATGTATCACTTTAGCTGTGCCGCTTTGTGAATGGAGTAAGAAAGAATTTGGTGAGATTTTATCCCACAATCATGATGTTTTAGGATCCCATGTACAACTAATGGCTAAGGCCTTCAGTGAAATATCCTAGTAGTGTGTTGCTTTAGCACACCTCATCCAGCACTTTTAGCCTGTAATATCTCATGGGTGCACCAGTAAGAAAGCTCAGAATAAAAGTAACTATGTTGAAATAGAAGAGATGCATTCGAGAGAGGAATTCCCTTATGATATATTGCAGCCATGATGTTATGCAAAGATATTCTAAATTAAAACTGAAAATACTGGTAAAACACAATGGGTCTGCAGCATTTAAATGCAGAATGCACAGGAAACATAATAGGTATAAGTGATTCTGACAACCCGCATTAAAACATCATGTAACATTTATGTTACTATTTTCTATTGTTTTTAATTCTCACTGATAAACTTTTCAAAATAACATTTTAAATTCATGTCAAGAATCTCAAAATAGTTTTAATGTTTCAATTTTTGCCATGTTTCACTGGAATTTATAAAATTTGTTTTCTTCTGTCATTTTATCTGATGCTATCTGTTGCTTGGTGGCAACAGAAGTTGATGGTGCAGGGGTTACCCTTGGGTGAAGGTAAAGTTCACCCCAAGTTGCCCTCTGAATAACCTTTTGCAATAGTTGTAAATAGTCAAAACAAGTCATAAGAACACGCTGTGTTCCACAATAGACCACTTCAGTCCACGGAAGAATGACCTTTATTGGTCTGGGAGATTTGTCATTAAAGCCTTGCTGTTCATATGCTAATACTACCAGCTCTAATTGGCAACAGAATGTCCAAAATGATATTCTTACGTCAATTATAATAACAACCAGCGACCTTCAGCAATATGAGAATTCAAGTAAAAATGCAAGAGTGTTGAGTCTGAAAGGAGTAAAGAGTATTTATTTGTGGTTTAAGCATGAAATCTTATATCCCAACGCTCACATTAGGAACTAATGTGTCATGACGCCTCAGAAATTCTCATCAATTAATTTTAATAATCCTACAGGGTATGCTGACCCAACGGCCGAATTCCTGATGTGTATATTCAAAGTGTGCAGCTAAATACAGGGAATATAAGGCTTGTGAAATCTGCCTTGTATTGATTCATACTTTAACATATCAGGGTAATTCTAAACACATGATGAACATTGTTTAAATAACATACATTTGCAACTGTTCACAGTTGAAGAAATTTCTATTGTTTTGAGTTAGTCACAATTTTGTGTAGAAGTAAACTTAGATTCAGATTTTTTTAACTGCATAACTCTGTTTAAATATGCTGATTAATTACTTTGCTGCAGTTTTTCCACAGTGGGCTTCCATCTGTTGCGAATTGAAGCTAAAGTTTGCTGGTGCAAACCGTTTTCATCTACCCATATACGTGAGGAAAGTGGTAATTTGGCATAACCATTAGATGACACTTTGACACTTTTTAACTGCCTAATTTATGCAGTTAAAAGCAAAACGTAATGTGTAGGGATCCTTTCTATTTGACTCTTGTCAACATCGCCCCATCACAGGAAAGATGTGGGGGAGATGGAGAAAGTGCAGAAGAGGTTTATCAGGATGCAGCCTGGATTAGAGGGTATTAGCAATTTAGAGAGGTTGAACAAGCTTGGATTTTTTTTCTATGGAGCATGGAACCTGAGGGGAAACCAGATGTAAAATTATGAAGCATAGATAGGGTAGACAGTCAGAATCTAGACAGTAGAAATGTAAAATACTAGATGGCATATCTTTAAGGGCAGAGGGGAAAGTTTAAAGGAGATGTGTGGGGCAAGTTTTTTATAGAGCGGGTAGTTGGTGCCTGGAATCCACTGCCAGGGGTTGTGCTGGAGCCTGATACAGTAATTGTGTTTATGAGACTTTTAGATTGGGATATGCAAATGCAGGGAATGGAGGGCTTTGGTCCATGTGCAGGCAGAATAGATTACTTTAATTTGCATCATGTTCAGCATAGACATCGTGGGACAAAGGACTGGTTCCTATAATGTACTATTTTATGTTCTACGTTTGGTGCAAGTATAATTTTCCTTCATGGCTTGCCGCAGATTCAGATCAATTACTAATGATGTGATTATGTGAGTTTTCAGATTATCAGCTAATTTTGGGATTGAAAATTCTGCCCTCTATAAAGCCCCCGAATTTCTGGGTTGAATCGAGCTGTCCATGCTCGACAATCGTCCATTCACTAAGCCCATGCTTACCTCATCTAGTCCTTGGATGTGATAGAATACTCTGTGTATGCATAATAAATTCCCTTTGGTTTAATCCCTGTTATCCATGCAAAAGATGTGCTGCATCTGGAACCACTATGATCTTCTGATGATATTACAGGTAAAATATGACAATACTAAAGAGGATGTAGATACGATACTTGAGGATTTGGCCAAGAACTGACAATTCCAATTTTGAAGAGACTTTGGATATGTTTTCTGTGGAACAAAGAGTGAGGGGAGATATAATCAGGTGTTTGAGACAGTGCAAATTGGAACACAATTTTATCTCACACCGAGGCTTCAAAAATGAGGAGGCATGGATTAAAACAATTGGTCAGAAGATTAGTGGATGGGGGTTCGAAACAGTGAAAATATTTTCATCCAAATGTTCATCCAGTTTGCAGAGTTCACTTCCGTGAGGGTCACCAGGTTACCGGAATGGAGATAAGAGATTCACCTAATATCAATCAAGGTCATTTGGACTCGGAGCAATAGGCACTAGACAATCAGTGCAGGAGTAGGCCATTTGGCCCTTCAAGCCAGCACCACCTTTCAATGTGATCATGGCTGATCATCCCCAATCAGTACCCTGTTCCTGCCTTCTCCCCATATCCCCTGACTCCGCTATTTTTAAGAGCCCTATCTAGCTCTCTCTTGAAAGTATGCAGCGAACCAGCCTCCACCGCCCTCTGAGGCAGAGAATTCCACAGACTCACAACTCTCTGTGAGAAAAGGTGTTAAAGAAGGAACTGCAGATGCTGGAGAAACGAGGGTTACACAAAAAGCTGGAGAAACTCAGCGGGTGCAGCAGCATCTAAGGAGCGAAGGAGATAGGCGACGTTTCGGGTCGAGACCCTCCTTCAGACTGGTCAGGGATCAGGGAAACGAGAGATATAGACGGTGATGTGGAGAGATAAAGAACAATGAATGAAAGATATGCAAAAAAGTATCGATGATAAAGGAAACAGGCCATTGTAAGCTGTTTGTAGTGTGAAAATGAGAAGCTAGTGCGACCCTGTGAGAAAAGTTTGCTCATCTCCGTTCTAAATGGCTTACCCCGTATTCTTAAACTGTGGCCCCTGGTTCTAGACCTCCCCAACATCAGGAACATGTTTCTTGCCTCAAGCGTGTCCAAACACTTAACAATCTTATATGTTTCAATAAGACCCCCCTCATCCTTCTAAACTCCAGAGTGTACAAGCCCAGCCACTGCATCCTCTCAGCATATCACAGTCCCGCCATCCCGGGAATTAACCTTGTAAGCCTACGCTGTACTCCCTCAATAGCAAGAATGTCTAGTGAACTTCATACCAAATTCACTTGATATTACAAAATGCTCCTCAGAAATATCTGAGGACTGGTCTCTTAAATCAGAGAGCAACAATCAGAAAAACGTCCTCTTAGGATTGTATTTCACACATAATGTGCAATATTTTCTCAGATATGTGCAGATATATGATAAAGGAAATATGTTTAGTGCAAAGTAAAGTCCAAGGCCTACAATGAGGTAGATAGTAGCTCAGGAATGATCCCTAGTTGTTGGTAGGATGGTTCCGTTGCTTGATAACAGCTGGGAAGAAACTGTCCCTGAATCTGGAGTTTTCACACGTCTGTACCTCTTGCCTGATGGGAGAGGGGAGAAGAGGGAGTGGCTGAGGTGCAACTCATTCTTGATTATGCTGCCTTACCAAGGCAGCGTGAGGTGCTTTTCTTCTGTAATAAGAAAGATCCTTCATAACAAACCATCGTATTGGTGGAATACACAGATTCAATTTAATTGTCACATATACCAATTAAGGTACAGTGGAACTTGAGTTGTCATACAGCCATACTAAGTATTTTACAACAGGGTTTACAACATTCTATTGTTCACTTGAATGGAATAAATCAGAATAATTAAGTTCGGCCTTAAAATTATCCTCTACAAGAATCAGCATGTGGTGTTTAATATATTTGAATGCAGCAAATGAGGCATTAGTCCATTTATTTTGCAAGTTAACACCTGTTAAGATAGCTGACTGGAGAATTAACCTAAAACTGCATTAATCTTTGCATCTCGAAAGATCTGATATGAAAATGCAATGCAGGTGGGCTCTGCCATTATGAAAACATAATGGAGAAAAATGATTGGCATATAAGTAAAAGGACACTGGTTGTATGGTCCCTTAGCTTAGCATTCTTTTATATAATTTGCAGGATGCATTTTCAGCATGAGTGTACGTGTGCATAAAATGTGTGTGTGCAGCATTATGTGTCTGTGCATGTGACTTTAAAATTCAGGTATTTTTCCTTTAGAGCAGGCAGCCTTCTCAAGTTTGAACAGAGCAAGTAAAACTGGTTGGGGCTTGAACACATTAGAAACACTGTCCATGCCAGGCACGTGTCGTCAGGGTAGGCAAGGTTGGCACAGCCAACCCTGACTAAAATTATAATATAGTAATTACTAGTAATAAATAGTAAAGGCATGGGAGAATTATGCTGATGTAAGAGATCGATCTCTTAGGTAGGCCTAATTCTCCGTGCCTTTCAACCGCAGTACTTGTAACACGGGAAGGTCTGTGCAGCCTGAAGCCATCAATTTCAAGCGGGGCTGAAGGCAGCTGAAATTCTGCCTTTGCAGCACTGCGCAGGCGCAGCAGCCTACTGCGCAGGCGCAGCAGCCTACTGCGCAGGCGCAGCAGCCTACTGCGCATGCGCAGCGCTAGTTTCTTGGCGGGGTTTTCAAATATGGATTGACATTATTTCAAGTGTATTTTAGGAAACAGGGAGAGAAGAATGGAGCTCGTGTATCAATGATGTGGTAAGTACATTTCTTTGTGATATTTTTAAATACCGTATTTCCTGGTTGGGGGGGGGGGGGTGGGGGGAGAGCGCCTTTCAGAGCATTTGGGGAGTCGGGTCCGGGGTAAAGTTGCAGGGAGGGCACGAATGTTGTGAAGGAGGGAGTCGGGATAATGCCACGCGACGCTCCTTGCACGGAGGCGTGCAAAACCTCTCTCCTGCCACTCGCTGGCCTCACTCATGTCCTGCAAATCCTTAGATTCCGACAGCGCGATTGAGGTTACTCAGCTGTGGGAATTTAAGGATTTGCAGGAAGCGGCTGACAAGAGCGAGCAGCAGGTGAGAGGTGTTCAGATGGAGAGCAGTGCCAGAAGTGAGCGGGCCGGCAGAAGGCGTTGAGTTGGCGGCCAGTTCTGCTGCCGAACTGCTTCTATCCCCGGCTACAGTGCGTGGCTTCGCGCCCGGAGAGCCGTGGCAGCGGTGAGCGAGTGAGTTACTGACATTATTCCCGACCCCTTCCTTCTCAATAGTCCTGCTCTCCCTGCAACTTTATCCCTGTAACAAACTCCCCTCACGCTGTGAAAGAAACTGTCTCCCCAATTGCTCCCTTGAACAAGTGGTGTCATTCAATTAGATGACAACTGAATCCACTTGTCCCTGTACTCCTGTATTTCCCACCATCTCTCCACCTGCCATCAATCTTCACCCACCACCCATTCAGTAATTCAGAATAAAGGAGACTAGGAAGCCTTGGGCAAATTTAATTGTTATTGTTTTTATTTTTATTTTTTATTTTTACGGAGTGAACAATCTGCGCATGCATGGTTTATTTTTTTTTTTTTAAATCCGACCTAGTGCCTACTCTGAGTAATTACTCACGGCACGTGCCTGGTTCATGGACTTCCCACACCTCACCCCTCCCACTCTAAAATCCTATTGTCACTAGAAAATAAGATGGACTTACTGGTTTACATGAGCAAATGCTGAGTATTATGTTTCACAGAGACACATCTGACCTCTGGCTCTCCAGAGTCCAGCCCAAAGGTTTCTTGAGCCATTGCATGAACCAAATAGCATTATCAGGGAAAGGGAGAGGCAGTAATATCCGCCTCATGGTAAACTCTTTGTGGGTTCTCAGATGTAGAGGTCTTGTCCAACTCCTGCCCGCACACCTGGAACATCTAGCAGTGAAGTGCCGCCCCTTTTACTACCCATGGGAATTCACCTCCATCATGATGATTGTGGTTTACATTCCACCCTAGGCTGATGTTCAGCTAGCACTCAAAGAGCTGCATGCCATACTCACCAAACATCAGATGGCTTACCCTGCTTACCATTTCCTCTCGCAAGAGGGGATTTCAACAGGGATAGTTTGAAGATGTCTTTTCCAATCCACTTCCAGCCAGTTTCCAGCAGCACCAGAGGATCAAATGCTCTCGACCATTGCTACTGCACCATCAATGATGCCCATTTCCCCATCTCTCGGCCACACATTGGAAAATCAGACGACCTGGGAAGCGACTGAAAAGTTGAATTCCAGGGGTGAGTATTGTACAGAACTTGTCAGGGGTGGAAGAAGAATGATTTTGCAACAGGTTGACAACGGTAGACTGCACAGTGGTCACGGACCCGGCAAAGGACTTTAACAAATACACTGCAGTTGATACCGACTTCATGAGCAAAAGTGTGGAGGAGTATATTTTCAATTAGAACATCTGAATGTTCCCTAACCAGAAGTACTGGGAGAACATGGAGTTCTGCAATCTACTGAGGGTCAGATCTCGGGCATTCATGTCTGGCTCTACAGCGTCATATAAGAAGTCCTGTTATGATGTGGATGAGGCCATTAGGGAAGGAAAGAGACACTAAGTCTAAACTGCAGGGTTAGATGAATATTTGGGAGCTGTGACAAGGCTTGCACTCCAATACCTTCCATGAGACTATACAAATTAGTACCCCAAGAGACAGAATTGCATCACTCCTGATTGAGCTCAATGCTTTCTATGCTCACTTCAAAAGGGAGAACATTTAAGTACCCTTTCAGGCCCCCACAGCCTTCGATGACATTGTAATCTTAGTCATCGAGGCCAAATGTCAGACATTCTTCATGAGGATGAACCCTCGGAAAGTGTCCATAGAAACATAGAAACATAGAAAATAGGGGCAGGAGGAGGCCATTCGGCCCTTCGAGCCACCTCTGCCATTCATTATGATCATGGATGATCGTCCGCTATCAGTAAGCCATGCCTGCCTTTTCCCCATATCTCTTGCCTCCACTAGCCCCAAGAGCTCTATCAAACTCTCTCTTAGATCCATCGACTGCCCTCTGTGGCAGGGAATTCCATAAATTCACAACTCTCTGGGTGAAAAAGTTTTTTCTCATCTCAGTCTTAAATGACCTCCCCTTTATTCTAAGACTGTGGCCCCTGGTTCTGGATTCACCCAACATTGGGAACATTTTTCCTGCATCTAGCTTGTCCAGTCCTTTTATAATTGTATACGTTTCTATAAGATCCCCCCTCATCCTTCTAAACTCCAGTGAATACAAGCCTAGACTTTTCAATCTTTCCTCATATGACAGTCCCACCATCCCAGGGATCAATCTCATGAACCTACGTTGCACTGCCTCAATCACAAGGATGTCCTTCCTCAAATTGGGAGACCAAAACTGCACACAATACTCCAGATGTGGTCTCACCAGAGCGCTATACAACTGCAGAAGACCCACCTTACTCCTATACTGAAATTCTCTTGTTATGAAGGCCAACATGCTATTAGCTTTCTTCACTGCCTGCTGTACCTGCACGGCAACTTTCAGTGAGCGGTGTACAAGGTCTCGCTGTACCTCCCCATTACCCAACCAAACCCTATTGAGATAATAATCTGCCCTCTTGTTTTTGCCGCCAAAGTGGATAACCTCACATTTATCTATATTATACTGCATCTGCCACGCATCTGCCCACTCACTCAACCTGTCCAAGTCACCCTGCGACCTCATAACACCCTCTTCACTAATTTAAACTAATGTGGCAGGGGGATGGGAGCATGAGCAGAGAGACAGAGGGATGTTAAATGAAGGTAGAAGCAATAGGTAACAAGGTGAAAAGTAAAAGTGGCAGGCAGAAAAATCCAGGGCAAAAATCAAAACGGGCCACTTTTCAACATAATTGTATAAGGGGTAAGAGTGTTGTAAAAACAAGCCTGAAGGCTTTGTGTCTCAATGCAAGGAGCATTCGTAATAAGGTGGATGAGTTGAATGTGCAGATAGTTATTAATGAATATGATATAGTTGGGATCACGGAGACATGGCTCCAGGGTGACCAAGGCTGGGAGCTGAACATCCAGGGATATTCAATATTCAGGAGGGATAGACAGAAAGGAAAAGAGGTGGAGTAGCGTTGCTGGTTAGAGAGGAGATTAACGCAATAGAAAGGAAGGACGCTTGGAGGATGTGGAATCGATATGGGTAGAGCTGCGAAACACTAAGGGGCGGAAAACAATAGTGGGATTTGTGTACAGGCCACCTAACAGTAGTAGTGGAGTTTGGAATGCCATCAAACGGGAAAGTAGAAATGCATGCAACAAAGGTAAAACAGTTATAATGGGTGACTTCAATCTACATATAGATTGGGTGAATCAAATTGGCAGGGGTGCTGAGGAAGAGGATTTCTTGGAATGTATGCGGGATAGTTTTCTAAACCAACATGTAGAGGAACCAATGAGAGAGCAGGCTATTCTAGACTGGCTATTGAGTAAAGAGGAAGTGTTAGTTAGCAGTCATGTTGTGCGTGGTCCCTTGGGCAAGAGTGACCATAATATGGTTGAGTTCTTCATTAGGATGGAGAGTAACATTGTTAATTCAGAAACAAGGGTTCTGAACATAAAGAAAGGTAACTTTGAGAGAATGAGACATGAATTGGCCAAGATAGACTGGTAAGTGATTCTTTAAGGGTTGACAGTGGATATGCAATGGAAGGCATTTAAAGACTGCATAGATGAACTACAACAATTGTTCATCCCAGTTTGGCAAAATAATAAATCAGGGCATCTGTGGATAACAAGGGAAACCAGGAATAGTATCAAAACTAAAGATGAAGCATACAAATTAGCCAGAAAAGACATCCTACCAGAGGATTGGGAGAAATTCAGAGTCCAGCAGAGGAGGACAAAGTGCTTAATTAGGAAAGCAGAAATAGATTATGAAGGAAAACTGACAGGGAACATAAAAACTGACTGCAAAGGATTTTACAGATATGTGAAGAGAAAAAGGTTAGTTAAAACAAATGTAGGGCCCTTGCAGTCAGAAACTGGTGAATTGATCATGGGGAACAAATACATTGCAGACCAATTGAATAACTACTTTGGTTCTGTCTTCACTAAGGAAGACATAAATAATCTGCCGGAAATAGCAGGGGACCGGGGGCAAATGAGATGGAGGAACTGAGTGAAATCCAGGTTAGCCGGGAAGTGGTGTTAGGTAAATTGAATGGATTAAAGGCCGATAAATTCCCAGGTGCCAGATAGGCTGCATCCCAGAGTACTTAAGGAAGTAGCCCCAGAAAGAGTGGATGGATAAGCAATAATTGTTCAAAACTCTTTAGATTCTAGAGTAGTTCCTGAGGATTGGAGGGTAGCTAATGTAACTCCACTTTTTAAAAAGGGAGGGAGAGAGAAAACGGGGAATTACAGACCAGTGGGGAAAATGCTTGAGTCAGTTATTAAAGATGGGATAGCAGCAAATTTGGAAAGTGGTGAAATGATTGGACAAAGTCAGCATGGATTTATGAAAGGTAAATCATGTCTGATGAATCTTATAGAATTTTTAGAGGATGTAACTAGTAGACTGGATAAGGGAGAACCTGCGGATGTGTTATACTGGACTTTCAGAAGGCTTTCGACAAGGTCCCACATAAGAGATTAATATACAAACTTAAAGCACACGGTATTGGGGGTTCAGTATTGTGTGGATAGTGAACTGGCTGGCAGACAGGAAGCAAAGATTAGGAGTAAACGGGTCATTTTCAGAATGGCAGGCAATGACTAGTGGGGTACCGCAAGGCTCAATGCTGGGACCCCAGCTATTTACAATATATAGTGATGATCTGGATGAGGGAATTGAATGCAACATCTCCAAGTTTGCGGATGACACGTAGCTGGGGGGCAGTGTTAGCTGTGAGGAGGATGCTAGGAGGCTGCAAGGTGACTTGGATAGGTTGGGTGAGTGGGCAAATGCATAGCAGATTCAGTATAATGTGGATAAATGTGAGGTGGCAAAAACAGGAGGGTAGACTATTATCTGAATGGTGGCCGATTGGGAAAAGGGGAGATGCAACGAGACCTGGGTGTCATGGTACACCAGTCATTGAAAGTAGGCATGCAGGTGTAGCAGGCTGCAAAGAAAGCAAATTGTATGTTGCCATTCATGGCAAAAGGATTTGAGTATTGGAGCAAGGAGGTTCTACTGCAATGGTACAGGGTCTTGGTGAGGCCACACCTGGAGTATTGCGTACAGTTTTGGTCTCCTAATCTGAGGAAAGACATTCTTGCCATGGAGGGAGTACAGAGAAGGTTCACCAGACTGATTCCTGGGAAGGCAGGACTTCCATATGAACAAAGACTGGATAGACTTGGCTTATACTCGCTGGAATTTAGAAGATTGAGGGGGGATCTTATAGAGACTTACAAAATTCTTAAGGGTTGGACAGGCTAGATGCAGGAAGATTGTTCCCGATGTTGGGGAATTCCAGAACAAAGGGCCACAGTTTAAGGATAAGGGGGAAGTCTTTTAGGACCGAGATGAGATCATCATTTTTCACACAGAGAGTGGTGAATCTGTGGAATTCTCTGCCACAGAAGGTAGTTGAGGCCAGTTGATTGACTATATTTAAGAGGGAGTTAGATGTGGCTAAAGGGATCAGGAGGTATGGAGAGAAGGCAGGTACAGGATACGGAGTTGGATGATCAGCCATGATCATATTGAATGGCAGTGCAGGCTCAAAGGGCCGAATGGCCTACTCCTGCACCTATTTTCTATATTTCTATCTTTCTATGTTTCACAGTTCACACTGCCATCCAGCTTTGTGTCATCCGCAAACTTGCTAGTGTTGCTCCTAATTTCCTCTTCCAAATCATTAATATATATGGTAAAGAGTTGCGGCCCCAACTTGGTGCCCCAACATGGTGCCTCGCCATTGCCTGCCATTCTGAAAAGGACCCGTTCACTCCTACTCTTTGCTTCCTGTCTGCCAACCAATTTTCTATCCATGTCAACACCCTACCCCCAATACCATGTGCTCTAATTTCACTCACCAGTCTCCCATGCAGGACCTTATCAAAGGCTTTCTGAAAGTCTAGATATACTACATCCACTATCACCACTTCATCCATTTTACTTGTCACATCTTCAAAAAATTCCAAAAGCTTAGTTGAGCTTGATTTCCCTTTCATAAATCCATGTTCACTTGGACTAATCGATGAGAAGGCCTACCGGGAGGAGGTAGCTGATCTGGCAGTCTGGTGTTAGGACAACAGCCTCCTCTTGAACATTCAAAAAACGAAGGAGCTGATCGTGGACTTTACGAGGGCACATCATCCGAGGACGTCCACACCATTGAGGATAAATGGGGATACTGTGGATAGGGTGAACTGTTTTAAATACCTAGGAGTCCACATCTCTGAGGATATAACATGGACATCGCACGCTGCAGCACTCATTAGTAAGGCAAGGCAGCACCTTTACCACCTCAGGCAAATGAGGAAATTCAGAGTGTCTCCGAGGATCCTCCAGTGATTCTACTTTGCAGCTGTGGAAAGCATCTTGTCCGGAAACATTACAATCTGGTTTGGGAATTGCTCTGCCCAGGACAAGAAAGCTCTGCAGAGAGTAGTGCGTTTGGCCAAACGCACAATGGGAACTTCTCTCGCCCCTCTGCAGGAACTATACATCAGGAGGTGCAACTCCAGGGCCAATAAGACAATGGGAGACCCCTTCCACCCTTGCAATGGACTGTTCCAGCTCTTACGGTCAGGCAAACACCTCCGTTGCCATGCTGTGAGAATGGAAAGGATGAGAAGGAGTTTCTTCCCAGAGGCCATTCGGAATGTAAACTCCTATCTCACCAGGGACTAACTTTACTAACTTACTGTACCACAATACCGCCCACAATGTTTAATATGAAAAAGAACATGTCCGCAGGCACTGCCATTTTTCATTTCACTGCACATCCCGTATGTGTATGTGACGAATAAACTTGACTTGACTTGATCCTTTGGAGTGCTATCCTCTCTCGCTCCTTTCTTGAAAAGTGGGATAAGATTAGCTATCCTCCAATCCACAGGAACTGATCCTGAATCTATTGAACATTGGAAAATGATCACCAATGCATCCACTATTTCTTGAGCCACCTCCCCGAGGACCCTGGGATGCACACCATCAGGTCCAGGGAATTTATCATCCTTCAGTCCCATTAGCCTACCCAATACTATTCCTTGTCTAATGCAAATTTATTTAAGTTCCTCTACCCCCTTAGATCCTCTGTCCTCTAGTACATCTGGGAGATAGTTTGTGTCCTCCTTAGTGAAGACAGATACAAAGTACCTATTCAACTCTTCTGCCATTTCCTTGTTGCCAATAATAATTTCACCCGTGTCTGCCTTCAAGGGACCCACATTTGACTTTGCAGCCCTGATTGTGTACGCAGCCACGTACTTAAAACCTGCATGGACCAACTGTTTGGAGTTTATGCAGACATCTTCAACCTCTTACTACCGAGGTCCGAGATCCCCACCTGCATTAAAAGGACATCCATAATACCAATGCCCAAGAAAAACAAGATGACATGCTTCACTGAACACTAACATCTATGGTGGTAAAGTGCTTTCAGAGATTGCTTGTGACCATATCACATCCCGCCTTAGTTAGGACCTAGACCCACTACAATTCAACAAGTGCCACAGCAGATCAACAAGGGATGTGATCTCTGATATCTGCACTGGGCTGCATGGATAACAAAACCACCTGAGTAAGGCTGTTGTCCATTGACTACAGCTTGTCGCTCAACACAATAATACCCTCTACACTTAGCATCAAACTCAGAGAACTGGGTGTCTGCTCTTCTGATGGAATTGGGTCTTCAAATTCCTCATTGGCAAACCATAATGAATACGAATTGGCGACAACATTTCTACCTCGCTAACCATCAACATAGGATCACCACAAAGCAATGTGGTCAAACCCCTTTTCCAATTTCTCTACACCCATGACTGTGTTGGCGGAACCAGCTCTAACACTATCGTTATATTCGCTGACAATACCACTGTTGATGGGTGAATAACAGGCAAAGATGGGTCAAAGTACAATTCTGATTCAATGGTACCAGAACACAATCTTGTTCTCAGTGTTAACATGACCGAGGAATAATTCATAGCGTTATTGTGTCATACAGCATAGAAACAGGCCCCTCGGCTCAACTTGCCCAACATTATAACCATATAACCATATAATAATTACAGCACGGAAACAGGCCATTTCGGCCCTTCAAGTCCGTGCCGAACAACTTTTTTCCCTTAGTCCCACCTGCCTGCACTCATACCATAACCCTCCATACCCTTCTCATCCATATGCCTATCCAATTCATTTTTAAATGATACCAATGAACCTGCCGCCACCACTTCCACTGGAAGCTCATTCCACACCGCTACCACTCTCTGAGTAAAGAAGTTCCCCCTCATGTTACCCCTAAACTTCTGTCCCTTAATTCTAAAGTCATGTCCTCTTGTTTGAATCTTCCCTATTCTCAAAGGGAAAAGCTTGTCCACATCAACTCTGTCTATCCCTCTCATCATTTTAAAGACCTCTATCAAGTCCCCCCTTAACCTTCTGTGCTCCAGAGAATAAAGACCTAACTTATTCAACCTATCTCTGTAACTTAGCTGTTGAAACCCAGGCATCATTCTAGTAAATCTCCTCTGTACCCTCTCTATTTTGTTGACATCCTTCCTCTAATTGGGCGACCAAAATTGTACACCATACTCCAGATTTGGTCTCACCAATGCCTTGTACAATTTTAACATTACATCCCACCTTCTATACTCAATGCTCTGATTTATAAAGGCTAGCATACCAAAAGCTTTCTTTACCACCCTATCTATATGAGATTCCACCTTCAAGGAACTATGCACGGTTATTCCCAGATCCCTCTGTTCAACTGTATTCTTCAATTCCCTACCGTTTACCATGTACGTCCTATTTTGATTTGTCCTGCCAAGGTATAGCACCTCACATTTATCAGCATTAAACTCCATCTGCCATCTTTCAGCCCATTTTTCCAACTGGCCTAAATCACTCTGTAGACTTTGGAAATCCTCTTCATTATCCACAACACCCCCTATCTTGGTATCATCTGCATACTTACTAATCCAATTTACCACCCCTTCATCCAGATCATTGATGTACATGACAAACAGCAAAGGACCCAACACAGATCCCTGAGGCATCCCACTAGTCACCTGCCTCCAACCCAACAAACAGCCATCCACCATTACCCTTTGGCTTCTCCCATTCAGCCACTGTTGAATCCATCTTGCTATTCCTGCATTTATACCCAACAGTTGAACCTTCTTAACCAACCTTCCATGAGGAACCTTGTCAAAGGCCTTATTGAAGTCCATATAGACAACATCCACTGCTTTACCCTCGTCAATTTCCCTAGTAACCTCTTCAAAAAATTCAAGAAGATTAGTCAAACATGACCTTCCAGGCATAAATCCATGTTGACTGTTCCTAATTAGACCCTGTTTATCCAGAAGCTTATATATATTATCTCTAAGTATCTTTTCCATTAATTTGCCCACCACTGAAGTCAAACTAACCGGTCTATAATTGCTAGGTTTACTCTTAGAACCCTTTTTAAACAATGGAACAACATGCGCAGTACGCCAATCCTCGGGGACTATTCCCGTTTCTAATGACATTTGAAATATTTCTGTCATAGCCCCGGCTATTTCTACACTAACTTCCCTCAATATCCTAGGGAATATCCTGTCAGGACCTGCAGACTTATCCACTTTTATATTTTTCAAAAGTGTCAGTACTTCCTCTTTTAGGGTACTAACCTCTCAACCATTGAAGAAATTTACAGGAGGCACTGCCTCAAAAACGCAGCTGGTGTCATTGAGAATAGTAAGATTGAACGAGAACTTACCAGTTCGAAGGTTGATCTTTATTTCATGAGGAGTCGAAGTGAGGGATTTCGTGAAGAGCCCGCCGGCGCGCATGCTCGACATACTTCAAAGTAGCGGCGTGGAATCACAGAAACCAACCAAAAGAAATGACTTCACATAGTAAGAATGAAACGACTAAGATTACCAGATGAAGGTGATTGAGGGTTGGGCGAGGAGGGCACGAAATCCCTCACTTCGACTCCTCATGAAATAAAGATCAACCTTCGAACTGGTAAGTTCTCGTTCAATCTTACTATTTCATTTCGGAGTCACGTGAGTGACTTCGTGAAGACTTCAAAGCTTCTGTGATGACACGCCCTGGACCACGTCCATGCTGTCACACCACTACCAGGGATGGATGGGAGGAATAACTTGCTGACTAGTCCATACTGCAAAACAAAGCATATTTATTAACAAACAAATCAAAAAAACCCTCATACGGGGACATCTCCACGTTCTTCCCCCGCATTTAGCACGGCTTCTGCGAACTGTAGAGGCGCAGCAACGGGCCGGTTGTAGAACCGCTGGAACACAGCTTCATTAGCCCATCCTGCTGTGGCGAGAATATGGTCCATGGGCACCTCCATGACCCTCGCCGCCGACGTCGATGCAGCCCTGGTGGAATGAGATTTGAACACATTAGTGTCGATACCTGACTTACCCAAGACGACTCGAAGCCACCTGGATATCGTCTGTGTTGTCACTCGATGGTGAGGTCTCTTATGAGTGACAAGCAGGTATCTCTCCATTCCTCTGATGCTTGCCGTCACCTCGACGTAGTAACGGATATGGGAGGCTAAGCATAGCCTAGCATTGGCGGGGTATGCCGGGAACTTCAGCTGCAGCCCTGTGCACCCAGGTCTGTGCTGCTTTAGTAGCTCGTCAACAAAGAAAACTACTTCTGTGGGGGTAGACATCATTCTGTCGACACGTAGTTTGTGGAGTGTCTGTACCCTCTGTGCTGAAGTCAGCGCTAATAACATCACCAGCTTCATGGTGAGTTTGTCCAGGTGGAGCCCTTCCATGGGGGACCACGTCCTGAGCAGAGTTAAAACGTCCCTGACATCCCAGGTGATAGAGTAACGTGGTGTAGGCGGATTCGTATTGAAAATACCCCGCATGAGCCTGGACACTAGCCTGTTGGATCCCACCTCAATATTGAGGTAGAATGATAGAGCGCTCCTGGCGCTGTTGATGGCACTGTAGCTTAAGTGTTCATCATGGTGCAACCCCGCGAGGAATTCCAGGACGTCGGTTATAGTCACGACATCATACGTGATGCGAGAGCGGCTGCAGAAGGCTTCCCACTTCCTGATGTGAGAGCGGTATCTTCGCCTTGTAGACTCTCGGCACGACGCCGCAATGGTATCCATGGTCCGGGTAGAAAGGCCGTATTGAGCTAAAGGCCGATTCAGAATCTGCAAGCCAACAAATTTAAATAGCCATGGCAGGGATGTGGCTCCCCTGAAACAGGGTGAGTAACTAATTCTGGGCTACCCTGCAAACATACCCAAGGTTCACTGAGCGTGTCAAAGACCATCGGATACCACGGCTGTGTAGGCCAGTCGGGTATGCTAAGGATGCCCTTGGCACCATCCATCTGAATTTTACGTAATACCCGACTGATGAGGCAAAACGGGGGGAATGCATAGAAAAAGCAATTCCCCCAGTCTAGCGAGAATGCATCTAACGCTATAGCCCCAGGATCTGGTTCCCACGAGACGTAGGTTGGTACCTGATGGTTCAACCGGGACGCAAAAAGGTCAATGTCCGGTTTCCCAAATTTGGCTGTGATTTTTGCAAAAATTTCAGGATGTAACATCCATTCAATATTATCATTGAACTTGCGTGACCTGGCGTCCGCCACAATATTAAGCTCACCTGGCAAATAGGTAGCTGAAATCCAAATGTCTCTCTTGACACACCAGAGCCAAATTGAATTAGCCAATTTATCACATGAAACTGACCTGGTACCGCCCATGTGGTTTAAATACGCCACCGCTGTGGTATTGTCTATTTGGAGCCGGACATGTGCTCCAGTGATCTTGGAACAATATGCACGAAGTCCGTGAAACGCTGCAAGCAGCTCCAAATAGTTGATCCCTTGTGATACCAACATCGTATTCTCAAGGGTATCCCATCGGCCCCCACAACTAGAATATTGATTCGTAGCTCCCCAGCCATCAGAGCTCGCATCAGTTTGTAAGTATATCATCGGTTTCGCCTCAATAATAGTTTTAAACGAGTTACTAATGTGGCAAACCCACCATCGTAACTCATCCAATGCTGCAGGTGGCAGCTGCATTGATCGATCATAATGACCAGCATGCCGTCGCAACGCAGCGATCTTGGCTCTCTGCAAGTTTTGATAATGCAGAGGTCCATACCGGGCTGCCGGAAACAAAGCCACTATCTTGCCAATGACAGTAGCTGTGTGACGAATCGATGGTATACGAGTATTGATTAAATCTGTACACACCTGTGTTACCTCTTCAATTTTGTTAATTGGTATGGTGACTCTCATGCTAATGGAATTCACCTGGAACCCCAGATAATTAATTACCTGGGTGGGGCAGAACTTAGATTTTTCTGGATGAATAATGAACCCAAGCTGTTGGAACAAATTGACCGCAGCTGCAACCCCTTGTTGAGCTGATTCCAAGGTGTGGCCGACAATTAAAATATCATCTAAATAGGCCATAACGATATGATGTCGTTGTCTTAAATAAGCCATAATTGGCTTCACCAATTTAGTAAATAATCGAGGGGCTGTGGTGAGCCCATTAGGCAACGCCCTATATTGCCACAGCTGATCCATCCAGATAAATTTTAAGAACCTTCTGTAATATTTTTTCATGGGTACGGTATAGTACGCATCCTGTAAATCAATGCATGCCATAAAGCACCCTTGTGAGATCAATGATTTGGCCGTTTCAAACGTGTCCATTTTAAAATGAGTATATGTTACAAAGTTATTCAGAGTGGTTAGATCAATAATGACTCTACAGCCTCCATCCTTCTTAGGTCGAGTAAAAATATTGGAAACAAATTCAACGGGCTCATGAACCGTTCTCTCTATGGCCCCTTTCTGTTCCAACCTTAAAATTTCCTTATAGCCTACGGACTGTTCCGCAGCCGTTAGTTTAAAAGTACGACCCGGTCTATGCTGAGACGGAGGGATGTCCCCATTAATAAACTCAATGCTATGGCCCTGAATATTCCGTAACACATACTCATCACTGGTAATGTCACCCCATGCACCCGCAAACAACTGCAAACGCCCACCAACATGTGAAGTTAAACAAAGAGAAAAAAGAGAACCAGACCGCCTCACCTCTGTGGTTACCGGCGGTCCCTGACACGAGTGGATAGACGTAGGGGTGCTGGGTTGGTTTGAGGTCGTGGCGTCCTCATTTTCCACCTCGGCTTCTGCCGAGCCTGTCCTAAAAAAGACCCCTGGTGTTGGGGTGGTTGATACCGGTTCGGAGCTGGAGGGTAATTTCTGGTAGACGTGCTGACAGACCCTCGTGAGCGGCCAAGCGGAGCTTTCGAGCTCGATGGCGTGGGGGCACTATGAGAGCGCATGACCCCCACGGTCTTGGCTTGTTCATCAAGCTCTCTGACCCTTTTGGAAAGGTCTTCGCCAAAGAGCTGACGGGGCGGCGGCGGCGGCGGTGGTTTGCACAACCCTGCAAACTTAGGGTTGAGCGCTGGGCGGATGCTTTTTTGCGAAAGCCATTTATTTCATTTTGAGTAGCGCACAGAAACGCCAGAGCATCCTCCTGGTCCAAATTAAGCTCCTCTCCGTCGACCGACCGCACAAAGGCAGTAATCCCGGCCATGAGGAGTTTCAGGATCCTCTGAATCTTCAGCTCCTGCTGACGGATAGCCGCACTGATGTTGCCCCATATTGGCGTATTGACCACAGGCACGTTGAGGGAGTTGCAGTTTGATGGAGCCTTGTGACGGCTCATGGCTTGTAATAGAACTTCCTCCTGAAGCTGGTGATTATTTAGGAAGTCCACAGTGGCTGCCAATTTCGTATTGATGGGAAGCCCCAAGGAATGAGGGGCTGCAAACTTGGTGGCCACATCGAGGAGGTCCTCCGCCGGTAATTCAGGCGGGGGTGGGATGGGGTCGCCCACGGCCTCCTCGTCCTGCTGCTCCAGGCTGGTGTACGAAGCTGGTGATGAACCCCTGTGCCTGTCGCTGCTGGATGCCTGTTGTTGTTGACCTTGTATGAGAAGCTCCAGCAGCCGCTCCATACGGTCAATACGCCCTTCACCCTGAACACTCAGGTGGTCGGAGTCCTCCAGCTCTGAAAATTGGCCGGGGCTCCTGTCATCGGCCCGCACCTCGTCGAGGCCCTGCCGGTGCCGGTAGTTGTCGTCGACAGCCGCCGAGGCGAAACTGCGCGATTCCTGCACGGGCGTGTTCAACCACCTCCGTTTAGCGGGAGCGGAAGCCGTTGCCTCTACGGACAGATGCGGCATGGTGTCGGCACCAGCCGAAGCCTGGATACCTTGAGCCCGTGCAGGCTTGCCAGCTGCCCACATCGTGGACCTTGCCGACGCATGGTCTCGCCCACCCATCCATGGGGGGCTCGGCGACCGTGACGGGACCCCCCACTGACTTGTCCCGGCGTCGAAAGTTGGGGGGCGACGGCTGGACCTCACAGCTGCCCCGGGTCCCGTCCAGGAACCTGACCGCTCCTTGGCGGCAGGCAGAGCCTTAGCCCCGACAGGGTTAGGCTTCTGGGCTCCTGCCCTTCCCCTCCTCAGAGGGCTGCGTGAAACGGGCCGTGCAGCCGCACGGACCCTTCTGCTCGAGGCCGTCAGCAAGCCTGCTGACAACCTGACTGCCACGGCAGGGTCGTCCTGCTCTGGCGGCACACCACACTCCTCCTCGTCGAACTCCTCCGAGCTGTGGTGTGCGGGCGGGTCCGGACCTGAAAAGACAGAGCTCACCGACATCTCCGCCCTCGTTCCGGTCTGTGTTGCAGGTACCCCCGACAACTCTCGCTCCGGAACTGCTGGCCGGCGACTTTTCCCCGATCTCCGGCCTCTCAAACTCCCATCCATGTTCTTGCTGTGAAGCAAACACAACAAGAACCACCAACTTAAGGTAGCATACTTACCTGCGTGGTTCCCTTATGAAGGGCTGGCGAGGAGCGCGCTCCTCCGTCAGCCGTCGCAGCAACGCGATACGACGATATGTCGAGCATGCGCGCTGGCGGGCTCTTCACGAAGTCACTCACGTGACTCCGAAATGAAATCCACATCACCGTTGCCATGCTCTCATCTTGCTACTACCATCAAGAAGAATGAGCCTGAAAACCATGCCCTCTTGGTTCAAGAACAGCTTCTTGCCAGCAACGATCAGGCTCTTGAACATTGCACAATACTAACCACAACTCTACTTCAGCATCTATGATCTACTGTTGACTTTACTTTGGTTGCACTATACGCTTCAGTATTATAATACTGTTATGGTTTGGTTAATTACTGTTTATCACTTTATTATATATTATTTATAATACAGTTAACTGTTGTGCAGTTGTGTTAATGGGCCTGAAAAGCTGCAGTAAGTAAGAATACCCTTGTTCTGATGCTGGTAAACACAACAATTAAATATTCTTGACTCCCCTACTATTTTTACCTGTGTGCTTGAAATGATTCCATCAAGAGCCAGAAAACTAGAATTTTATTTAA
Organism: Raja brachyura; assembly: GCA_963514005.1. The sequence continues at coordinate 40,002,923 of OY740786.1, forward strand.
AATTGGGCTTTGAATACTTGTCAAGATTCAATTGTTATGTTTAGGATATTAGTATCGCTTCAGAAATGCATGAATAACGGGACCAGAAAAGGGAGCAAGATGCCTGTTTATTACTTTCCTCTTCTAGAAAGTAACTTCAGACTGATTTTACTTCGGAGTCACGTGAGTGATTCCGTGAAGAACCCCGCCAGTCTGCATGCGCATCATTACGCCGTTTCGCATGGCTCAGCGACTGACTGGCAGGCGCAAGATCCTGCTAGCGGTAAGTTTAAACATACAGGTATGTTTTCTATTTCTTACCAGGTTCTGTATTCTCTTGCATGAACCTCTTCTCATAGAGGTGTCCTGCTGGATATTGTTGCGAAGTCTGGCGAGCCGCAGGGAAACCGGCTTGGGCTGTGGGGAGACTCCGATCCAAACCGTGGAATCGCAGGAGCCGGCAGCCATCGGGTTCGCGACTCCAGTCGCTGACAGTACAGTCAGCGGGTCCCACACTGCTGTGGTCCCCAGGACATGGGGTATAACCAACAATAAAGCAGTCAGGCCTATGGACTCGGGACGAGTCGGGCCGGGAGAGTTCCCCCTCCGGTGATAATTGACATTTTGTGCAAACTGGATGGAGCTCCTATTGGAGAGGATTTTCCACCAAGACACAACAGGAGGAGTGGTGACAGCGCCGGCCTATGGGAGAGCTCGTGCCAGCAGCGCATAATTCAGGGCTGCTTAATGTCTCCCTATTGGAAGAGGAGAGCATGCGGGGCCAGAATTTTTTCTGCCGCTGAGTATGTTTCATTCCGGTCATAGGTCTGTTGGCGAGGCCATATCAATGCAGGTACCCTCAGGGGCCTGAGCCAGCACCTGTTCAGGGCTGCCTACGACCTTCCCCGTCATGGAGTGGAGTGTGAATGGTCAGTAGGTAACTGACTTCAAATTCTAAAGTGTGTCCGTGGAACATACTGGAGCACATGTGTATGCATTCAAGGCAATCCTAGCAGACAAATGTGTTGCTGCCAGAAGAGTTGGTTACCAGTCATTGGCAAAATACCTGGATGGGGTCAGAGTTCCCCTCACGTTACAAGTGCTGGCAGTGAACAGAGCTCTAGCTGCCGAATCTTCTATTCAGGTAAGACCTATTCAACAGGCAAAACCTGGATCAGGAAGCAAAAAGCTGTCGGACCAATCAAGGTATCAACGACAAGCAAAGCTTCATCGGTTCGGCGACAACACACTCCACGCCTCCATTGGCAGTAAGCAGTTCACTGAAGATATGGCAGCGTGAAAACTGGACAGACGTTCCATGCACCCTACCAGTCCTACTCTATAACCAGGCAGGTAGGTGGGTCCGGCACTTCCGAAACATGGGGTAAATGGACCACTTACAAGTTGGTAATTTTACACTAGTTTGTACAACACATGTATGGTTAGGCATTGTCACCTAACCATTTAAAACTGCATAATACTAACATTCCAAGCAGGTTTGGAATTAGGGCTGGTATTGTCTCTTAAGGCAGGCTCAGTATTATGACCAGGATCGCTTCGAGACAGGTACATTTTATTCAGTTCCCATTTACAGGGATCACCGGTGACATTTGAAATTATTAGGAGAATGATAACAGTAATGATAATTTGCAAATGATGAGGCAATGAAAACAGTAATAATAACAGTAAAACTTGTTATGTCTAGTCTGGATGATATTCTAATGCTCTATTTTGCAAAAATCAATTGTTCAGCATCAAACTATATTTGAGAAATTCCAAGATGGGAGGAGCTTTATAGGATCCCTCATCCATCCAGTTAAAATTAAGTAGTTACCAATAGACTTGTTGGTCATTGGGATTTACTATTCCAACTATTAATAAGCCTTTGACTCCGCCCTGGGACAAGAGATTGGAGTTAAGGAGAAGCTGTAACAACCTTGTTATTATAAGCATCCTTCTATTCATCAAGAGTAATTGGCAATATAGTAGCTGTGTTTCAGCTGTGAAAGTGGCAAACTCTCAAGTATCGGCTAGGTCATTGTTATAGACCTATGCTATTACCAGGTGAAGCTAATAAAGTCATAATGATGGATGAACGCTATTCAGCATTGCTCCACTAGTTTGGTCAGTAAAAACTCAGGTATATTACAAACTGATGCTAAGCGCTCTAAGGTGGAAAATTGTGAATGTCATCTCTAGTTCAGAGGTGGAGGAGATTGATATCAGTTGCCAATTCCTCAGTTATTGCTATAAACTATCTATAGTCCCTCGGTGCATTATATGGGTAAAGGGTTCTGGAGCAAATATGCATAATCTGCATGCTCAACTTCAGGTTAATACACAATGGTGGTGGCATATGTTAGTCACATGGATGCAATCAAGTAAAAGCATCCTGTACTACTTTACATAATCTCATTTGCCACTGGTGTATAATCAAGTACAGATCAATGACAACACAGAATGAGTGTTGGATCAAAAAGTATTTATGAAATTATGGTTCGATGGAACACCGAGTATTGATGTGATGTTTCATGCTTATTCACGGCTACAAACCTATGTGGCATAACAGTGGCGAGAGATACATTATTGCTACAAGAAGAAGGAATATTTGTTATGTCTTCTTCCATTTTGCCCATCAGTCGGATCTTGAAATAAAGTCAGCAAGATCCCGCTTAGGCTTTCGTACTGGCTGACTGGACTGTGCAGCCTTGATTCCTGTTTGTCAGGAATGTTAATACAACCTTATACGGTTATTCTAAACGTAAAGCTTTGCTGGTCAGCCTGTGGCTCGGAAAACCAGTCTCTGGATGATAAAATCAATGTATTCTTTTGCAGATTCTGAGTAGACTGCTCCTACGGCTCGGGTTGTCACACCGACCCATGTATGTGCTCACTGCAGGGGGCAGGGATAGCATCTCAAAAAAGCAGTACAGTTCTTCTCCAGGAGATGGGAAGAGCTTTGTTTAATGCTATGTTACATTTAATACAGTACAGATGCCGACGACGTGGTTCATTTTCCAATAGATCTTTGACAATCATTGTGTTATAGGGCCATTAACTGTGCTTAATGTGCCTTCCATCCTATTTGCTGCAGCGAATTGGATCCACTCTGTCGGGCTCACCCTGGATACCGAGTTTGTAAAGGATCATTAACACAAGTTCCCCCAGGCCAAGTACAGGGCAGTATGAGATACTGACATTGTGCTGGCACTGCTTTGCCGGGGGCTCCAGCTACATCCTAGCTTTGGCCGTCTCATAAGGTGATTATCCTCATGGCGCTGGTCTCAGTGCAATGGGTCCAGTCACTACATAATTGTGACTGGACAGGATGGTTACCTCTGCAAATAATATTATATTTTATGTTTTAGTTAAGCAGTGCAGAAGGGGAGTCAGGTCCCAAACTAGTTTCATGACATATTCAGGAACCTCCGGTAATGTGAAGTCACTCATTTACAACAAAATGTCAAGTTCACCTGTCGCCTAGAGGCTCTGAACCAGCAATGTTGTTAGTTCCAAAAAGCTTTATAAGAAGGTGTCAGTTCAGACCATCCCCAGGCGGTGAAACGGGGTTTGGTTTATATAGGAGTCGATACTAATTAAATCACTCCACCGGGTCTGCTACAACATCAGTAGCAAGGGTTATTTACGTTCCGCTGGACCACATCCTAGCAGCTGCAGGACAGTTGAACGAGCGAACCTTCCAAACACTTGTAATAACCCATTGTCAGACCAGGGTTTTTTGCCAACTCTATTTTAGGTTCAGTTGTATAGTCCCTCTTGGATGAGAGGGGTTACTATTATGATTATTTATTCATTATGAATGTTTCCCTCATCTGTCAATGAAGCAGTTGTGGTTGTGTAGACTCGTTTCTCACGGCATGAAATCACAGTGCTTTGAAATCTTCACGGAATCACTCATGTGACTCCGAAGTAAAATAGTAAGATTAAACGAGAACTTACCAGTTTTAAGTTTGATCTTTATTTTATGAGGAGTTAAGATGAGGGATTACATGCCCTCTGCTCCCAATCCTCATATCACAAAGATCATCTGGTTGTTCTAGGTTTATAACCTTACCATGTCACTTCAATTACTGTTATGTGTGATTTCACACTGTTGCTTTGAAGATTGATGTGCATGCGGACTGGCGGGGTTCTTCACGTAATCCCTCATCGTAACTCCTCATAAAATAATGATCAAACTTCAAACTGGTAAGTTCTCATTTAATCTTAATATAAAAAGTCACAGACTCCACTCTCACTGGGAACAAAGGGTTAACATCAGTGCCATAGAGTATGGCTAAAGAGCCTGTCCCACTAACGTGACTTTTCAGCAACTGTCTTCGACCTTCAAGCTCGAACGCACTCGCCTGAAAAACCTCGAGCTGGATCGACCATCAGCGATGAAACCGTGAGCTGCATCGACACAGGGGGGGAAAGGAAGGGGGGGGGGTGAGAAGGGGGGAGGAGAAGGGGGGGAGAGAAGGGGGGCAGAGAGAAGGGAAGGGGGGGGTAGAGAGAAGTGGGGAGAGAGAAGTGGGGGAGGAGAAGGGGGGAGGAGAAGGGGGGGAGGAGAAGGGGGGGAGGAGAAGGGGGGGAGGAGAAGGGGGGGAGGAGAAGGGGGGGAGAGAAGGGGGAGAGAAGGGGGGAGAGAGAAGGGGGGAGAGAGAAGGGGGGAGAGAGAAGGGGGGAGAGAGAAGGGGGGAGAGAAGGGAGGGGGAGAGAAGGGAGGGGGAAGAGAAGGAAGGGGGGAGAGAAGGAAGGGGGGAGAGAAGGAAGGGGGAGGAGAGAAGGAAAGGGAGGAGAGAAAGAAGGGGGGGAGAGAAGGAAGGGGGGGAAAGAAGGAAGGGGGGGAAAGAAGGGGTGGGGAAAAAGGGGGGGCAAAGAAGGGGGGGACACTTTCAAGAAGCCAGACAACTTTTAATAAAGTTTAGTGGGCATTCAACATTACCGGTCGGTTTACTTACCTTTTTTTTCTCAACGAGCTTTACCTTCGACTACCCTTGATTACCTTTGATTGCCTTCGGTTACCTATGAATAACATGCCAACCTATTTCGACGTACCTTGACTAAACCTATGAGTAAAAAATATTGATTTTTTTCCATGGCGACCTTTTTTTACTCACGGGCATTTTACAGCATTGAAAAATATGCCGCGACCTAGCTGAGGCATCGAGTAGATGGGGACTACTCTCAAGCATGAAGGAGAGTTACAAAGACCTCCTAGGACCTCGTGTCGACCATGCTGCGAGTATGAGTCAAGGGCAAACTCTTCTAGACTCACCAATTAGGTCACCGCAGTGGCTCAGGGCCTTTAGAGTGACTGCTGTGTTCAGAGTGCTCCACATGGGCATCCTTTTCTCTGGCATTTCTTTGCCTCTGTTGCACGAACACATATAAAAGGCCATTTTTGTTTTTATTATCAACTCTCAACACAAATTAAGCTGCAGGGTGCCTGTGTAAGCTGTCTGAATGAGAACTAAAGGGGCTCCAAAATGTTTGTTTGTGGAACATTACTAACTGTGTGGTCCTCCTGACATTACGTGACGTTAATTGGTATTTGGATTCCGTGTGAAGTTTTCCAATCAGTTTTAAAGGCTTGTGTAAATTGTCAGCAGTATGAAAGTAAGCACAATTATTGGATTAGAGCCATACAAAATCTGTCTTTTTCATACAATGCAACATTTAAAACAAAATGCATGCATACAAAAATGGAGGCCAAACCAGAACAGGGACAGCTTGCATCTGTTAAAATGAAATACTTTCTCTCCCAACATCAATAACACATGAAATGGACTTTATGGTTTAGATGGATTCTGTCAGATTTGAAAAATAGGCCAAATCCTCAGGCAGATAGAGGAAACTTTAAAGGGAACAGCCAGTTACCAAACTGCTTCAGGATGTCACAGATCTTGGCCTGCATGCAATTAAATGTGTGAGTACGAGATGTGATGAATATCAGATACCAGAGCATCTGCCGTTTGCTCCACTTTAGTGCAATGGATCGCTGGAGAGGGAAATCAAATAGCTTTCATGTCCAATCCTCAGCGTTATATCAGGGAGAGGTGGTGTACAAACAAGGTCTCAAACCTTGTTCGGAAAAGTAAGTGTACAAAATGTTCGTATCTGTATGAAATGGCTTTACTCTTTCACCACATGTTAATTTTAGTTTAGTGTATTATTGTCAATGAACAAAGAAAGTGATTAAAATAAATTAATATATTCTACAGATATCAGTGCCAGTCATAATATAAAATGGGTATCAATTTGATTGCATTTGATTCCTGATTCGATGAATGATAATTTTTATTTGCAAACATTATTATTGTCACTTTATCTATTGTTAATACTTATCTTCATAAATTAAAACTGAATTTGCCAATGATTGTGTGAATAGTTGTTTTCAAATTTTGACCGATGTAACAATATTGGGCACAATGCACATGAACCTGTTACATTTAAAGCATGCAGGAAAATCAAGGAATCAAAATCGAAAATAGAACATAGAACAGCACAGAAACAGGTCCTTTGGCCGACAATGTCTGTGCCAAACATGATGCCAAGATTTTTTTTTTTTTAATATCTTTATTTATTAGCGGTACTGTAAGTTACATCAGTGTACATCCCTTGTATTGTATTACAGTCATTGTACCCCTTATTTTTTTTTATTTTAAGGCTTTAGAAAAGAGAGAATAGAGAGAAAAATAGCAGCATAGAAAGTAGAAAAGTGAAAAAGAGATGTGAAAGTGCCAAAGCGTGACAGAGGGAAAGGAAACCCTTGAAGAGATAGAAACAGGAATTAAAAGATAGACCCTGGAGCGGAAAGAAAAAGAAAGAGGGAAAAATAGAGAAAGAAAAAAGAAAAGCCAGTTACTTTATTATAAACATCTCGCAAAATCAATCTACCAACTCGACAATTTTTCTTCCCCCCTTACCAAGCCCCGACACCGGTACGTTTTTGAGGTATTCTTGCACCTTATCCTTGTCATAGATTTATAAATACAGACCACGTCTTATAGAAACAGTCTGATTTTCCTGCTAGTCGTAGTCTCATATCTTCAAGTGTAGTGTTTCGAACATAGATGAAGTCCACATATTGACTGTGGATACCGGAGAATTTTGCCAACATGATGCCAAGATAAACAAATTTTCTCCACCTGCCATGTAATCCATATCCCTCCATTCGAAGTATATCCATACACATAAAAGACTCTTAAACACAGTATAATATCTGCTTCCACCAACAACTCTGGCGGCGCTTTCAGGCACCCACTCCTCTCAGTATAAAAGAAAATGCCCCACACTTTTTTAAACTTTCCTTCTTTCACCTTAAAGCTATGCTCTCTAGTCTTTGACATTTCCATCCTGGGAAAAAGGTTTATCCATCTATGTCTGTTGTAATTTTTTAAACCTTAGGTGTCACCTCGACCTTCGACGCTCCAGAGGAAACAAGCCAAGTTTGTCCAACCTCTCCTTGCAGCTAATGCCCTCTAATCCAGCTAGGTATTCTGCATCCCCCCCCCCCCCCCCCCCACAAAGCCATCACATCCTACGTGTAATGGATGATCAAAATGCACAGAATAATCCAAATGCAGCCTAAACAAAGTTTTATAAAGCTGCACCATGACATAACTCATATATTAAATGACACGGCAGGTGAAGGCAAACATACCATATGCCTTCCTTATCATTCTATCTACTTGTGTTGTCACTTTCAGGGAGTTATGGACTTGGACCTCAAGATTCCTTTGTACGACCTCCGGTGGCACCATGATGCACTGAACAGGCGCAGCATTTAGCTCGGCACCCAAAATTTGCAATAATTTGCGTAAAAAGCCGGTTTGGAAGACGGGACCGATTTAAAAATACTTACCAGAGCTACCTGACATCGCGCTGGTGACATCATCAGAAATCGCCGCAAAAATAATGGTGGTTTAAGGCACTTTTAAATGAAAAAATTGATTCCTGCCCAAAGCCCTCAAAGATCTGTTACAAAACATCTTTTGAAAAAACAACAAACATCTGAAGAATTAACCTCTGAATTAGCCTCTGAAATGGCTACAAGGGCAAAGACTGAAATGGCTACAAAGGACAAAGAGCTGGAAGAAATAAAGCAATCGGTAAGAGATTTAAGTGTTGAGATTGCTACTGGGAATAAAAGTATATTTTCCTATTATCTATTATCTATTATCTATTATCTAAATGGAGGCCGATTAGGAAAAGGGGAGATGCAGCGCGACCTGGGTGTCATGGTACACCAGTCATTGAAAGTAGGCATGCAGGTACAGCAGGCAGTGAAGAAAGCGAATGGTATGTTAGCTTTCATGGCAAAAGGCTTTGAGTATAGGAGCAGGGAGGTTCTACTTCAGTTGTATAGGGTCTTGGTGAGGCCACACCTGGAGTATTGCGTACAGTTCTGGTCTCCAAATCTGAGGAAGGACATTATTGCCATAGAGGGAGTGCAGCGAAGGTTCACCAGACTGATTCCTGGGATGTCAGGATTGTCTTATGAACAAAGACTGCATAGACTCGGTTTATACTCTCTAGAATTTAGGAGATTGAGAGGGGATCTTATAGAAACTTACAAGATTCTTAAGGGGTTGGACAGGCTAGATGTAGGAAGATTGTTCCCGATGTTGGGGAGGTCCAGGACAAGGGGTCACAGCTTAAGGATAAGGGGGAAATCCTTTAGGACCGAGATGAGAAGGAATTTTTTCACACAGAGAGTGGTGGGTGTCTGGAACTCTCTGCCACAGAGGGTAGTTGAGGCTAGTTCATTGGCTATATTTAAGAGGGAGTTAGATGCGGCCCTTGTGGCTAAGGGGATCAGAGGGTATGGAGAGAAGGCAGGTACGGGATACTGAGTTGGATGATCAGCCATGATCATATTGAATGGCGGTGCAGGCTCGAAGGGCCGAATGGCCTACTCCTGCACCTAATTTCTATGTTTCTATGTTTCTATGTATGCTGGAGAACTTTAAACTTGGGAATCAGAAAATTATTGACTCAATTGGTAATTTAAATAAACGAATTGATGACGTGGAAGGTGAATTAACTGTGATCGGGTGGAAAAAGATTGCAAGGAGAAGTTTAACTCTGTTCTCCAAACTACTACAACATCTCAGACTGCTATGAAAGATATGGAAGCATCTATGTTACAAATGTCTGAAGATATGCAGAGAACGAAGAAAGATCAGGAGCATGTCTTGGGGCAATTGGCTAAAATGACTGATAAATGCCTTGATTTGGAAGCATGTTCAAGATGCAGAATTTAAGAATAGTTGGAGTGACAGAGGGAAAGGAGGGAAATGATCCTCGTGAGTTCACTGCCAACTTACTTAATCAAGTATACAACCTGCCTGTCGAACCGAAAATAGAAGTGGAACATCGGGTGCGAAGAGAACAATCAAGGCCAGGAGCCCCCACAAGACAGATCATAGTGGAATTTCATGACATTTCAGCTTTGGAAGATATTATGAAAAAAATCCAATACAGAAAGAATATGATGTTTCGGAATGATACCATTAAACTATTCAGAGATTATCCTATCGAAATTGCCAAAAAACGAGAATTGTTTTCAAAGACACGACAGATCCTGAAAGGAAATCAAAATGTAAGATATGGTGTAATGTACCCTGCAAAAATGAGGATCACCTTTACTGACCCAGAAGCAGCATACAAACATGCTCAAGTATTGTAAAAGAGATAGGTGGCTAAGTAAATCATCACAACTGCCAGGAAAAGGCTCTTTATTCTACCGATATCGGCGGATGGGAAGCTGAGAAATATGACTTTTTATAAAACTAAGATGGCGGAGCTTCTCCACAAGTTGGTGTCCAGACATCTCATCTTCTTTGGAATGCGAACTCAAGGACATAGAAACATAGAAACATAGAAAATAGTTGCAGGAGTAGGCCATTTGGCCCTTCGAGCTGCACCACCATTCAATATGATCATGGCTGATCATCCAACTCAGTATCCTGCACCTGCCATCTCTCCATACCCCCGATCCCTTTAGCCACAAGGGCCACATCTAACTCCCTCTTAAATATAGCCAATGAACTGGCCTCAACTATATTCTTCTGTGGCAGAGAATTCCAGAGACTCACCACTCTCTGTGTGAAAAATGTTTTCCTCATCTCGGTCCTAAAGGAATTCCCCCTTATCCTTAAACTGTGACCCCTTGTTCTGGACCTTCCCAACATCGGGAACAATCTTCCTGCATCTAGCCTGTTCAACCCCTTAAGAATTTTGTAAGTTTCTATAATATCCCCCCTCAGTCTTCTAAATTCTAGGACATTCTTTGTTTCACCTCAAATGAAATATGGTACAACAAGGGTGTGGCTAAACGGAGAATTTATACAAATGGACTTGAAAATAAACTTGTTAAATTAAAGTATTTTATAATTTTAATTCTACACTAACACAAAAACTACTGAATTAACATAGCAATAGTAATTGAATTTAATGCGAACTGTTAAAATGATTGATTCCCCAGGGGAGGGGAAGGGGGGGCTAAATATAAGGAAATAGATTATTAACAGACTAAAAAAACAAATTTATTCAATATACTAGGCTCCAGTTCCAGTTATGCTTGGGAGGAGGTGAGAAGATTCAGGCCCTTGGCAAACAGCCAGGAGTCTGACTCTGGTTAACCCCTTCCAACCAGCAGTTTATTATTACTGAATGTGAAGCAAATGTAAAAACTGTTAGCATAAATAATTGTAGATAATCTGTAGACTTAATTACATAAGACATATACATTAGATATATATACATTGTAATTTTGTTATATATAATTTGTTTTTGAACAGGCCCCACCTCCCTTTTGCAAGATTTCTCAAGGGAGTGGAGCTAAGTGTGTATTAACAACAACGGAAGTCAATAAATTTGTAACTACTACCATTAGGTGGCTATTTTGTTACAGTGACGTTATTTTTAGATGCTGTAATACCACTTTAAAAAATTTTTTGTCACAATATTTCACTTTTTTGTCTTTTTGCTTAAGGACAATTTTAAAAGGGATGTACCAACAGAATTTAATAGCCGCAAATGCTCCCCCAACACCCAGAGCCCTGAGGTATTTTGTTGCACCATATGAATTAAAGGTATCTAAGTAATTTAAAATGCAAGATGATAAACAAAAGAAACTTGGAGGAATCACATTTTGCAGTTGGAACATAAGGGGTGCTAACGAACCAATTAAAGGGGGTAAGATTCTCGCACAATTGAAATTACTCAATTCAGACATAATTTTCTTACAAGAAACACAGCTGAAACTGCAAGCTCAGACTTGATTGAAGGCAAATTGGATAGGTCAAACATATCAGTCTTCATATATCTCTAAATCTAGACGTATGGCAATTATTATTCGTAAAGGTATACCATTTAAATCAAAGAATATCATAACAGATAAAGAAGGGAGATATCTCATAGTTACTGGAGAGATCCACTCTATCCCAATCACCATGGTAAATATTTATGCGCCTAATTTTGATAATCCCCAATTTTTTAATAAAATCCTGAATATAATTTCAGAGTTTAATTATCAAAATGTGATAATTGGGGGAGACTTTAATTACATTTTAGATCCGTACCTGGACAAATCCACACAACAAAAGAGGGGTAACACAAAATCTAAAACTAGTGAACTCTTAAATACATACATAGAAAACACAAATATAACAGATGTTTGAAGGATCGCTAACCCAGCTGAAAGGGAGTACTCATTTTACTCAATAGTACACAACACTTATTCACGTATTGACTATTTTTTTAAAGAACACAAAATTAATTCCTTACACAATTAACTCAAAATATCATAACAGCATCATTTCTGATCCCTCCCCGTTAACTTTTTTTAACTTGAAGGAATGCCTAATAAAAAATCGTTTTGGAGTTTTAATCCTCAAATCCTAATGATCCACAGGGTGGAATATATTTAAAACAACAGATGGAACTTTTTTTTTAGACCAATGCACCCAAGATATTTCACCTGCTTTACTATGGGAATCTTTTAAAGCATTTATCAGAGGATCTATAATTTCATATCAAGCTTTTCAAAATAAAAAGAACAAGAATGAACAAAATCAGTTAGAAGAACGAATTAGACAATGGGACCTGGATAACGCTAAAGAGCCAACTATAGATAAACATAATAAAATAACAATATTGAAATTTAAATTAAATAGAATATTATCTGCAAAAGTTATAAGAATATTTTGAATTACAAAACAGGACTATTTTGAATTTGGTGATAAACCACGTAAACGTTTGGCATGTCAACTGAATAAACGGGAAAAAGATCATACAATTTTAAAGATTAAATCAGATAAAGGTGAATTGTTAACACTACCTAATGATATTAATAAAAGATTTGCTCAATTTTATAAAAATGTATATACATCTAAAACATCGGCAGATAGTACTAAAATTATAGAGTTCTTGGATAACTGTAATCTCCCCAAACTTAACCTGCTCGAACAAGAGGAATTAGGAGCGCAGGTCTCAATTAAGGAAATAGAAGAAACAATAAACTCGTTGAAGAATGGAAAAACACCAGGACTGGATGGATTTAGTAATGAATTTAATAAAAGATTTTATGAGATAATTTCACCATGTTTACATAAAATGTATACATATGCTTTCAAAGAACAAACATTACCAGAAACATCAGCGGAATCAATGATTACACTTATTCCTAATAAAGATAAAGATTTAGAAGACCCTGGCTCATACAGAGCCTTTGCACTGTTATATACGGATCAAAAAATATTAGCGAAAACATTAGCAAGAAGATTAAGTAAAAATGTTAGCAAATTAATAAATGCGGATCAAACGGGGTTTATACCCAAGAGACACTCATGCAATAATTTGAGATGTCTGTTTAATATAATGCATTCATATAAAACTGAAGAACAAGTCTTATCAATTATTTCATTGGACGCAGAAAAAGCATTCGATCAAGTGGTATGGGACTACCTCGTTAAAGTATTGCAAACATTTCAAATGTGAGAGAACTTGATCTCATGGGTAAAATTATTATATGACAGGCCCACTGCTGGAATATTAACTAATAACATGTTGTCTCCGAAATTTTAATTATCCAGGGACAATAGACAGGAATGCTCACTATCATCTCTGCTATTTGCTCTTGTAATAGAACCCCTAGCTGAAAGCATTAGAACACATCTGAATATCCATGGTTATAATACAAAATACTCTAATAACAAAATATCATGATACGCAGATAATGTACTACTGTATATTACAAAATCACAAATCAGTATACCAAATATATTAAATCTAATAGAGGAATTTGGATCCTTTTCAGGATACAGAATAAATTGTAATAAAAGTGAAATTATGACGATAAAACCTCAAGACTCGACACACCTGTTAAAATACCCTTTTTAAATTGTTGCAGAAAAATTTTAATATTTGGGAATCGAAATCGCCAGAAAATATAAATCTTTATTTAATGCAAACTATATGCCCCTACTTACTAAATTAAACGCCCTGATTAAATTTTGGAAAACTGTTCGATATCCTTAATAAGCCGAATAAATGCTATAAAAATTATCTTCCTACCACAAATTTGATACCTATTCCAATCAATACCAATATACTTACCTAAAATGTTTTTTAAAAAACAGGATTCTGTTATCACAAATTTTATATGGGACTATAAATCCCATAGAATTCAAAGAAGACATTTGTGCAAACCTAAAGAATTTGGTGGATTAACACCCTCATTTTTTGTATCATTATTGGGCTGCAAATGTCAAAAATGTGATTCACCTGTTGGACAATTCTGCCCAATGGGTAGACTGGATAGTAATGGAGAGCGAGGATTGCTCCCCTTTTAAATATAGGAGCGATCCTTCTCTCATCAATAAAACTGAATAATACAATATATAGTAAAAAATCCAATTATTCATAGTACTATTCAAATTTGAAAACAAATAAAATTAACCCTTAAATTATGAAATTTATCCCTACACCCCCCCCCCCCCCCCCCCCCCATAGTTAATAATCCGTTGTTTAAACCTTCCTGTATTGATAAATCATTTACACATTGGGAAAGAATAGGAATTAAAACATTTGGAGACATGTATGAAAATTGAATTTTTTTATCATTCCAACAATTACAGCTTAAATACAATCTGAGAAGTAATCAATATTTTAAATATTTTCAAATTCGTGATTATTTGAAAAAATATACGCAAGAATACCAAAATTTGACTCCAGACCTATTAGACAAAGCTATGAATAGAAAGGCAGACTCAACTAATTTAATATCATACTTGTATAATATCATCCTAAATATGGAAATACCATCATCCGATAGAATTAGAAGAGATTGGGAACAAGAACTAGCTATAAAAATCTCAAAAGCGAGTTGGGATAAACACTTGCTATATGTGCACAAATGCTCGATCAATGTAAGGCGTATTCTAATCCAATTTAAAACCATACACAGATTATATTATTCAAAAACTAAAATAAGTAATTTTTTTCCAAATGACTCCCCCATTTGTGATAAATGTCTATCCCAAGAAGTGACTTAGGAATGAAATCTTTGAAATTTTTTACAAAATTATTTAAAATAAAACTGAAACCGAATGCAAAATTGATTATTTTTGGAACAATGGAAGTCAGCCATGTTGAGGCAGTTATTATAACAGCATTGAAAATACACTTGGCAAAGTATATGGATAAGAAAAGTTTAGAGGACTAGCTTAGATGGGGCATCTTGGTTGACAAAGACGAATTGGGCCATGTGGCCTGTTTCCATGCTGTGTGACTTTTTTTCTCTATATCCCACTATATTATATGATAGCCTTCCTCACTGTCCATAACACCAATTTTGATGTTGTCTGCAAACTTACTAACCAATGCAAGAATAACCTGTGCAAAATAGACTGAGTTGCTGCTTTATTTATTGTCTCAGGATGCACAGTCGCAGATTGTTCTGTTTTCCATAAGAGTGTCTTCTCTATGACTTTGAACGCGGCTATGCTATCAGTATTATTTTCCAGATCTCTCAGTCACTTCTTTGTAAGTGATCATTAATTGTTAGCTCAACCTAACAATGTGAAAAGGACAACTACTTACAATTTCTTGGCAGCACTGATCTATTCTTTGATTCACAGTAGGCTGTGAGCCGAGCATCAAAAATGTGTCTAGAAATCAACTTTCGTGACCCATGTCTCGGAACTACATGAAATTTTGCACAGATTTAGATCAAATATAATTGAAAAGGAAGTCATAACTCGTCAGTGCCAGAAGTTGCACATTAATTAATTAAACTAATTAGAAAATGTGCTCGAAAAGGTAAGCATCATCTAGAGTCCAATGTCCATATTACACCATGGGGAGCCTATTTCTGTGTTGCAGTCTATTTAAACCATATATCATACTATATATATGACTTGTGATTATGACTGTAATCATATATAATTATGTATAATTATATTATATAAACATAATATAATTAATATAATTGTAAGTGTGTTTTTTGAATGAGACTACCACAGAGGTCTGGCTCCTGACCCAGCCTAATTCATGGGTGAGGGAAATTCCTCTGTGTTCCCCCATTTACTGAACCCCACTGACTGCCAGTGTGCAGAGTGGGGGTAACAGCCATAGTGGTACTGGGGCAGAACCAGGCTGGGGGAAGGCCAAGGCATCTTCCACTGACAGGAAAATGCCTAACCCTAACCCTAACTCGCCCCCCTTCCAGAGCTGCCCACGGCTGGAGCTGGAGCTGCTTTGGGACCTGCTGCGTGGCCCCGCAGCGCGTCCACCTCAGCCAGCATGCTCTTCTGGATCATCATGGCAATGATGGTGGGGAGCTGCACTGTCTTGCATGCCGCCCGGGCCACCTTCAGCACCCCCAAATGCCGGCTCCGTCAGACTGCCCGCACACTCGCTGCAACACCGGCCTACTGACAGCCCGACCAACAACTTGCAGCACCCATCAACCCTCCAATCAAGCGCAGCACCCAACGGCTGTCCGACCACTTGCAGCACCCACCAGCGGCACAGCCACTCTCACCACCTACCAGCGGACCGACCACTTTCACCACCTTCCGACGACCCGGCCCGGCCGACCACTCACTCTCACCACCCACCGGCGGCCAGGCCTCTCTCACCACCCACCAGAGGCCTGACCTCTCTCATCACCCACCGGCAGCCCGGCCACTCTTACCACCCACCGGCTGACCAACCACTCTCACTACCCAAAGGAGGCCCGGCCCAACTCTCACCACCCACTGGTGGCCTGACAAACTGACTGATCCTCCACAGCACCAATCGTCCTACCGACAAGCCCGACTGATAGGCTGACCGACCGACTGACCAACCGACCGACTGACCGACTGACCAACCGACTGACTAGCCGATTGACCGTAACCCTAACCCTAGCTCTACATTTGTTATTTATCATTTTTATTTAACAGTTCACATCATAACTTTATAAAGATAAATCAATTGAAAAACAGAATTATCAGCAAGGTCAGCATTACCTTTATTCCTTACATTTTCATTTTATGAGGAGGCAGTCATGATCCCAGGGTCCTCACTGCCTAGCAACCATGAAACAAAACGTGGGATTGGTCAATTTGCGGCTGACCTCAATGTCAAACGTGCATTGATTGGACAATTACTACTCGTAAAATTTGAAGTTTTTTTCCTATTTCAAAAAAAATGTGCAGGTTTTGGTCTTGATGAGTTTCAAGTATGATTTATATAATATTTTTACACGATATGTTAAAAATTCAGGTAGTTCCATGAGTTGGGTCATGAACGAATGAAAAAGCTCCTCGCCCCACAGCCTACAGTGTTCCATCTTCTCATCGACTTCCAGAAAGATGCAGGAGCACCAGCGGTAAGGTTATTTACACACTGTTCTCGAAACTAAAATAATGCCTACTGGCCTCTATCAAATAATGCTGTTTGATGTGTTAAAAGGGAACAGGTTCAAGGATCTGACTCGGCTCACTCGTCTGTTTAGTTAAAAATCTGTTTTATTGGCAAGAGAGAACAAAAATAATACTTGGCTTGCATGGGTATGCGTGGGGATCCGGGTTACACAGCACACCTCCCTCTCTCTCCCTCTCTCTCTCTCTCTCTCTCTCTCTGCCTCCGTCCGCAGCCCGTCGGTGAACCCCTCTCATACATATGCTAACTTATGGCTCATTGACGCCTGGCTTTATACATGTAAGAAATCAGCTGTTGAAATAATTGCCAGTAAGTCCTGTCCAATAGTGCTGCTCCCAAATTCAAACTATAACCAATGGCAGGGGACTGCATCCGAGCGACCCCCCCCACCCCCCCCCCCCCGGGAACAAAGCGCTATCAGCCGCAGACTGGCTCGTAAAGCAATACACGGCGTTACAGACTTGGTGCGCAATCAATACACACAGCGCTACAGACTTGCTGCATAAAGGTAATACACACAGCCCTGCCGGTATGGCGCGCAAAGATTTAAACAGAGCGCGTGGGAATTTAAACAAAGAACTGTCGGCTGCAGTGCTATGGGCTCTAAATGTAGCGCTATCTGCCACAGCACTATGGGCTTTAAACAGTGCTATGGCCACAGGGCTGTGGGTCACAGACTGTTCAGGCAAAATTCTCATATAACAATGTGTCATTCTGACATTGAAGTAGGCCATTCAACCCATTTAATCTGTACCAACTCTCAGGGCAATCTCATAAATATTGTTGTTTTACTTATTTCCATGTCATTTTTTTTTCTCACAACTGCCTATTCATTCTCCTTTGATTCACCTTCCACCCTCAACTTACCAAATCAACCTATCAAACAGATGCGGGAGGAAACTATAGCACCTGGTGGAGACTCACATGATTATCCTGTCTGATTTCACGTCCGAGTAATTTATATATATATCATAGACAGCAGAGGTTCCAGCACAGATCCCTGTGGAATTCCACTAGTCACAGACCACCCCCCACTGTTGCCTTCTGCCAAAACTCTCAGACTTCTGTTAGTAAACCTGTTTCATAACCCATACGAGCATGTCACTGTTAATGCCATGCATTTTTCTCTTCTGGGTCAGCATACCATGAGAGACTTTACCAAATGCCTTACTGAAATCCCTGTAGACAACATCCACTGGCCTACCTTCATCGATCACTTTTGTTGCCTCCTCAGTAGGTTAGTAAGATGTGATCTGCAGCATACAAAGTCATGCTGAGCAGTGTACTGTACTGCATGTCAGATGTGGGAGGTCATGGTGTCAGATGGCCCTCTTGACGTCCACATCTGCATCAGGTGCAGAGAGATGGGGCTCCTAAGGGACCGTATTAGGATCCTGGAGCAGCAGCTCGATGACCTCTGCCTGGTCAGGGAGAGTGAAAAGGTGATAGAGGAGAGTTATAGGGAGGTGGTCACTCCAAAACCACAGGAGAGAGACATGTGGGTCACGCTAAGGAAGGGCAAGGGGCAGAGGCATGAACAAGTGAGTACTCCAATGTCAGTACACCTGGCAAATAAGTACTCCTGTTTGAGTACGGATGGGGGTGACAGCCTACCCGGGGGTAGCGACAGCGGACGGGCCTTCAGCACAGAGACCGCCCCTGTTGCTCCGAAAGGTAGGGAAAAAAAGAGGAGGGCAATAGTAATTGGGGACTCTATTGTTAGTGGGTCGGATAGGCGATTCTGTGGACGCAGTCAGGAGACCAGGATGGTGGTCTGCCTCCCTGGTGCCAAGGTCTTGGACGTGTCTAAACGTGTCCAAGATATCCTCAAATCAGAGGGAGAGGAGCCTGAGGTCGTGGTACATAAAGGTACCAATGACATAGGTAAAAAAAGGGAAGAGGTCCTGAAGGGAGGATTTAAGGACTTGGGAGCAGAGTTGAGGAAAAGGACCAAAAAGGTAACAATCTCAGGATTACTGCCTGTGCCACGTGACAGTGAGAGTAGAAATGGAGCAAGGTGGAGGATAAATGCTTGGCTGAAAGACTGGTGCAGAGGGCAGGGATTCAAGTTTCTGGATCATTGGGACTTCTTTTGGGGTAGGTGGGACCTGTACAGAAAGGATGGGTTGCACTTGAACCCGAGGGGGACCAATATCCTGGCGGGGAAATTTGCGAAGGCCACTGGGGAGACTTTAAACTAGAATGGTTGGGGCGAGGGATGCAAATAGCAAAAGCTAGTAGACAGAATGGGAGGCAGGAAGCAGAAAAGGGAAGCACTCGGACACAAGAGGAGAAAGAAAAAAAAGGAAATAAACAGAGAATAAGAGATGGGGGGTTTCTTAAATGTGCATATTTTAATGCTAGGAGCATTGTAAGAAAGGTGGATGAGCTTAGAGTCTGGATAGACACCTGGAAGTATGATGTTGTGGCGATCAGTGAAACATGGTTGCAGGAGGGCTGTGATTGGAAACTAAATATTCCAGGATTTCGTTGCTTCAGGTGTGATAGAATTGGAGGGGCAAGAGGTGGAGGTGTTGCATTGCTAGTCAGGGAAGTTATTACAGCAGTGCTTTGGCAGGATAGATTGGAGGGCTCATCTAGGGAGGCTATTTGGGTGGAACTTAGAAGTGGGAAAGGTGTAGCAACACTTATAGGGGTATATTATAGACCGCCAAATGGGGAACGAGAATTGGAAGAGCAAATATGTAAAGAGATAGCAGATATTAGTAGTAAGCACAAGGTAGTGATTGTGGGAGATTTCAACTTTCCACACATAGACTGGGAAACACATTCTGTAAATGGGCTGGATGGTTTGGAGTTTGTAAAATGTGTGCAGGATAGTTTTTTGCAGCAATACATAGAGGTGCCTACTAGAGGAGGGGCAGTGCTGGACCTCCTGTTAGGAAATGAGACGGGACAGCTGGCGGAGGTATGCGTAGGGGAGCACTTCGGGTCCAGTGATCACAATACCATTAGTTTCAATATAATTATGGAGAAGGACAGAACTGGGCCTAGGGTTGAGATTTTTGATTGGAGAAAGGCTAACTTTGACGAGATGCGAGATGATTTAAAAGCAGTGAACTGGGACATTTTGTTTTATGGGAAAGATGTAGAGGAGAAAAGGAGGACATTTAAAGGGGAAATTTTAAGAGTACAAAATCTTTATGTTCCTGTTCGGTTGAAAGGAACCAGTAAAAATTGGAAAGAGCCCTGGTCTTCAAGGGAAATTGGACATCTTGTTCGGAAAAAGAGGGAGATCTACAATGATTATAGGCAGCATGAAGTAAGTGAGGTGCTGGAGGAGTATAAGGAATGTAAAAAGAATCTAAAGAAAGAAATTAGAAAAGCTAAAAGAAGATATGAGGTTGCTTTGGCAAGTAAGGTGAAAGTAAATCCAAAGGGTTTCTACAGCTATGTTAATAGCAAAAGGATAACAAGGGATAAAATTGGTCGATTGGAGAGACCGAGTGGACAGCTATCTGCAGAGCCAAAAGAGATGGGGGAGATATTGAACAATTTCTTTTCTTCGGTATTCACCAAGGAGAAGGATATTGAATTATGTGAGGTAAGGGAAACTAGTAGAGTAGCTATGGATACTATGAGTTTCAAAGTAAAAGAAGTACTGGCACTTTTGAAAAATATAAAAGTGGATAAGTCTCCAGGTCCTGACAGGATATTCCCTAGGACACTGAGGGAAGTTAGTGTAGAAATAGCCGGGGCTATGACAGAAATATTTCAAATGTCATTAGAAACTGGAATAGTCCCCGAGGATTGGCGTACTGCGCATGTTGTTCCATTGTTTAAAAAGGGTTCTAAAAGTAAACCTAGCAATTATAGACCGGTTAGTTTGACTTCAGTGGTGGGCAAATTAATGGAAAAGATACTTAGAGATAATATATATAAGTATCTGGATAAAGAGGGTCTAATTAGGAACAGTCAACATGGATTTATGCCTGGAAGGTCATGTTTGACTAATCTTCTTGAATTTTTTGAAGAGGTTACTAGGGAAATTGACGAGGGTAAAGCAGTGGATGTTGTCTATATGGACTTCAGTAAGGCCTTTGACAAGGTTCCTCATGGAAGGTTGGTTAAGAAGGTTCAACTGTTGGGTGTAAATGCAGGAATAGCAAGATGGATTCAACAGTGGCTGAATGGGAGAAGCCAGAGGGTAATGGTGGATGGCTGTTTGTCGGGTTGGAGGCAGGTGACTAGTGGGGTGCCTCAGGGATCTGTGTTGGGTCCTTTGTTGTTTGTCATGTACATCAATGATCTGGATGAAGGGGTGGTAAATTGGATTAGTTAGTATGCAGATGATACCAAGATAGGGGGTGTTGTGGATAATGAAGAGGATTTCCAAAGTCTACAGAGTGATTTAGGCCAGTTGGAAAAATGGGCTGAAAGATGGCAGATGGAGTTTAATGCTGATAAATGTGAGGTGCTACACCTTGGCAGGACAAATCAAAATAGGACGTACATGGTAAACGGTAGGGAATTGAAGAACACAGTTGAACAGAGGGATCTGGGAATAACCGTGCATAGTTCCTTGAAGGTAGAATCTCATATAGATAGGGTAGTAAAGAAAGCTTTTGGTATGCTAGCCTTTATAAATCAGAGCATTGAGTATAGAAGCTGGGATGTAATGTTAAAATTGTACAAGGCGTTGGTGAGACCAAATCTGGAGTATGGTGTACAATTTTGGTCGCCCAATTATAGGAAGGATGTCAACAAAATAGAGAGGGTACAGAGGAGATTTACTAGAATGTTGCCTGGGTTTCAACAGCTAAGTTACAGAGATAGGTTGAATAAGTTAGGTCTTTATTCTCTGGAGCGCAGAAGGTTAAGGGGGGACTTGATAGAGGTCTTTAAAATGATGAGAGGGATAGACAGAGTTAATGTGGACAAGCTTTTCCCTTTGAGAATAGGGAAGATTCAAACAAGAGGACATGACTTTAGAATTAAGGGACAGAGGTTTAGGGGTAACATGAGGGGGAACTTCTTTACTCAGAGAGTGGCAGCGGTGTGGAATGAGCTTCCAGTGGAAGTGGTGGCGGCAGGTTCGTTGGTATAATTTAAAAATAAATTGGATAGGCATATGGATGAGAAGGGTATGGAGGGTTATAGTATGAGTGCAGGCAGGTGGGACTAAGGGAAAAAAGTTGTTCGGCACGGACTTGAAGGGCCGAGATGGCCTGTTTCCGTGCTGTAATTGTTATATGGTTATATGTTATATGGTTATATGCTGACTGTTCCTATCTAACCCATTCTCTTGCAATTGCTCTATTCTCTCATATGCTGAGGGAATGGAGCAGCTGGGCTTGTACACACTGGAGTTTAGAAGGATGAGAGGGGATCTCATTGAAACATATAAGATTGTTAAGGGCTTGGACACACTAGAGGCAGGAAACATGATCCGATGTTGGGGGAGTCCAGAACCAGGGGCCACAGTTTAAGAATAAGGTGTAAGCCATTTAGAATGGAGACGAGGAAACACTTTTTCTCACAGAGATTGGTGAGTCTGTGGAATTCTCTGCCTCAGAGGGCGGTGGAGGCAGGTTCTCGGGATGCTTTCAAGAGAGAGCTAGATAGGGCTCTTAAAAATAGCGGAGTCAGTGGATATGGGGATAAGGCAGGAACGGGGTACTGACTGGGGATGATCAGCCATGATCACATTGAATGGCGGTGCTTGCTCGAAGGGCCAAATGACCTACTCCTGCACCTATTGTCTGTTATCTATTGTCTATTAATCTTATCCCAAAGAATCCTTCACAATAGCTTCCCTAATACTGACATGAGACTCAATGGACGATAATTCCTTGGATACTCTCTACTTCCCTTCTTAGACAAAGGAATAACATTAGTTACTCTCCAGTCCTCTGGGACCTTGGCTGCGGCTAGAGAAGATGCAAAGATTGTTGTCAAGTCTCTCTTGCCTCTCCAGATAACGTGGAAAATATCCCATCATATCCTGGGGATTTATCCACCTTAATGCTCTTCCAGACCCTTAATACCTCCTTCTTCTCTATCTCAAACTGCCCTTACATATTAGTATTCTCCACACTAATCTCACTGTCCTCCATATCCTTCTTCTTGGTGAAACCAAATGCAAAGTACTCATTTTGGACCTTGCCTACACCCTTGACTTCAAGTCCCTCCTTTTCCACTACCTTCTCCCAGGTTACCATCTTGAGTATAATGTAAGTATAACTCTTGAGATTATCTTTAATCTGACTCTCAACATCCATTTGTGGCCTTCTAATCACCCACGAGTGCGTTCCTCCTTTTTTTATATTCCTCGAAGGCACTGAGTGATTCCATCCTCTTAAATCATGTGTGCACTTCCTTTTACATCTTTGGTCAATCAAGGTTCCTTTTCTTTACCATCCTATCCCCCATCATTGAAACATGCTGGTCCTGAACTTCCATCAACTGGACTTTAAACAACTCCCACATGTTGGATGTAGACTTACCCCCTAGCAACTGCTCCCAGTGTACATTCCTAAGATCTTGCATAATAACCTTGTAATTTGGCTTTAGTATCTTACCTCAAAGTCCAGCCTTCCCTCTATTCAAATCAATCATCAAAACTTATGGAGTTGTGGTCACTGTCCCCAAAATGCTCTTGGGAGGCACATATCCCAACACACAGTTCCAGTATGTTCCGTTTAATGGATGGGCCTTCCACATACTGCTTCAAGAAACCCTCTTGGATACATCTAACAAATCTAACAATTAGCCCCATCTAAGCCTTTTGCACTGAGCAAGTTCCAGTCAATATTGAGGATGTTAAAGACACCAACTAAGGCAACCCTGTTGCTTTCACAACTTTTGTTAATTTGTCTGCATACTGTACCTGTTCCTCTCTTGCCCATTTTCTATTGGGGCACCTATAGTACAATCCCGTTAGAGTGTTTGACAGTTGTAGCTGATCCTGAACCTGGTGAAGTGGAAAGGCAGTATTTATTGAAGGCTGGTTTCCACTATTCAAGCACACTGACACACTGAGGCCAATATAGTTTTTCCTTGAAGATAGACACAAAATGTAATTTTTCCTTGTGATGTGGCAGGTTCGACAGGAAATCATTCCAACGGAACATTTCCCGATGGAATTCTGATAGATTGAGAGATTAGATTTGCAATGAAATAAATCCAAGGTTAACATTATAATTTGTTATTTTAAAGGGAAAAAAAAACCCTTTTATAGCAACAAATTATGAAAATAATTCCAAAAACAAGTTAAGGCAATTAGATATAGAATTCTTATCTCTTTTTCCATCTAATTTAAGTAGTCAAACAAGTGGCAGAAACTTTGCATTTTATTCATTTAACAAAATTAGTTAAATAATAAGAGCTTTATGGGCCTGTCCCACTTAGGCGACTGCAGGAGACTATGCAGTCATCACATGGTTCGCAGGTGGTTACCGGAGAGTCGCCTTCATGGTTGTGAGGAGTTTCCGCATTCTGGGAACTAGTCACAGCCTCATTATGGTTGTCGCAAATTTTTCAACATGTTGAAAAAATTAGCAGCGCCCAGAATTAAGCCACCATGGAGAGTAGCAAGAATTCTCGTGCCGTAGGTGGGTCGCCAGGAGGTCCTAGTGAGTTGCCAGGTGGTCGTAGGTTGTAGCCAATGCTGATCGGTGAATTTCTTTGGCTCATTGGGAAAAAAAAGGTAAAGGAGTAGTTTTCAGAACCAGGGATAACCAACCGGTAATGCTAAATGTCCGCTGAGTTTCACCGTCATGTATCTCTGGCTTCTTAAAATTTATCTCCACTCCTTCTCCCTCCTTCTCCCCCCCCCCCCCCCCAAGGACTTACAGTACACTGTGCTTTAGCCATCATAATTACAGCGCCAACCTTCCTGTTCATCGCGGTGTGTGTCTGTATCACCTTGACTTTGCACCGTATGGATTACATTCAGACACGCTCTCCCCGCTTGCCCTGTCCCCCACCTGCATAATGGGCTGGTGAAGGAAGTGATGATGTGTATGTGTTCCACTCTGACAGTCGCCGTTCCAGTTGCCGGTTTTTCTTGACAGTAGCCGGTGTTGCCTGAAAAATTGCCTAAGTGGGATAGGCCCATATGGTTCCCTTATCTGAACCGGTGCTTAGCAATAAACTGTGTGGGTTGATGATGCTATGGATGTAACAAAAGGGAGATTCACATTATAAACAATTGTCCTCATCAGCTGCTTGACATATTTCAAAATGACTGAACTTGGCAGAATTTGCTTCTGACATCTTTGTTTCCTAATCTGAGAATCCTATTCAACTTAATAATTGTGTTATTTGTCAAGGACTCCAAATTTGTGTTGCTATTTTAACTTTAATTTAATTTAGTTTAGTGTCTTCACAGGGCCCGACCAATTGTTATACATTGATGCTTTCATGCCGTGAATGGAGTTTTCCCTATAACATATCTTTTGTCTCAAAGAGGGCAGATAATTCACTAGTTAACCATCTCTTTATAACAACATTTGAAATATGGAAACATGATTAAGAAGTACTTACACAGCAGGGAATTGATAAGTTGATAAAAAGAGAAATTTGTAAGAAATTGTCAATTTAAACATGGCCCTATAATTAAGGCAGCTATGTTTACCAGTTTTCTCAATAAACCTGATCTAAATAGATTTCACAATCAAAATTGAATTATGGTGTGAGAATATCATTGCTTCTCCTGCAAATCCCAAGCTCTTTGTTCTCAAACATGAAAAATAAACATTTGCTAGCTGTTTGAGGGGCACAGTATACATTATTCATGTATTCATACATTCACATATTTTTGTGCTTGGAAGAGAGAGCCCATGACTCTGCTTATCCCACTTTTTGAATGATGTTCAGTTGTTCTATCATTAGCTGGGCTTTTATCATTTCAACAGGAAGTGGATTACTGAAGACAGAGATTGATGAGGCTGTTACATAAAATGATAACAGCAAAACAAATGGAGTCATCTTAAAATTACAGCCAAAGTAACGCACAAATGGACTGCATTTGCTGCCTTACGTTATATATCTCCATTCATATGTCATGCAATTGAGATAATGCACTTTCAAAGTTGCAACTTCCTTGCAGTTATTGTAGTCAAGACTAACATCACAGTTATTATACTTTCTGAAAAGGACAGGTTTGTTTGCAATATTTATCACATGTTATAGTTGTTTTGCTGCTGAGTTAGTTGAACATTTTGTGCCACTCACACGATAATCTCTGTAATGTCACAGGGTTATTAAAGAGTGGGTCAGAAGAAAGACTTGAATCCCTGTACATATGATAAAATTTCCCTTGATATAATGAATCTCGCTCTCCAATCCTGAAAGGGAAACAATTGAAAGTAAGTTTTTTTTTACTGACACTATTCCACAAGATTGTAAAGTCAGTTTTGTATAAATAACAGGAGAGAAGTGTGATTCTATCCTATAAAAAAATAAGTCTAAGGGGTCAGTCATATGGTTGTTCCTGCTCCTAATTCTGATGTTTTATATCACAACATTCTGATTAAATTCTCTCTCTCTCTCTTTCTCCCTATTTCAATGTGATTGCTATCCAGCCCACAATTGCAACGTCCTTTGAGATTTCCTTTTAACCTTTAGCCTTGCAGCTTACAAAATTAAACAATGTTTTTCCTGTAACTAGATGGATAATGCTGTTACAAATCTGTTGGAACATTCCCTGATAATCTAGCTTCTTAAATCAAACTTATTTTCTTTACCTGAAAGTAAGTTTACCGAGTCCAAAACAAAAGAATGATAAATCTTGCCTTCGTCAAATGTCAAGATTTAAAAAAGTAACACTCTAGCTGCGATTTTGAAATATCTATCACTGCTCCACCAAAGCCACATGACAAAAGATCTTTAACCTCTGCTGTAACTAATCCAGCCAGCCATTGCTCTTGACAGGTCATCTTGAGCCCCACTGAATGCAGATGACATTCATAGTGTGTCTCCGCTGAACATCCTGTGTCATCAGTTGTGAACAAGCTGAAGAGATAACTTTATCTTTGGTATATTTTAGCTGAAGACTTTTCTCAGGAATGGCACCAGTTTAGTTACTATAAATTGTAATGTAATGCAAAGGCTGACTAATCTAACATGCCTCATAGGAAACTAATCACTTCATTGACCAAATGTCAGTTTCAGAATCTTAAGGGATAGAAGCAATCTCAATGAACCTGAGTACATTATAATAATGTTTTGTCCCTTTACACTGAATATGGAAAATAAACTGAGGTACACCAGTTATTGCAGCCTAAATTGTTTATGCATTATAGTTAAAAACTCTGAAAAGACCTTGACCTTCCACCTCTCACACTCCCCTTCCTCGCATCTTAAATCCTGTTTATCTCCAGTTATTTGTTATCCTGATGTATTGTTGTTGACCTGAAACATTAATTCTGGTCATAAAATAGTGCAGAAGCTGTATCTTTGCTTGAAAAGTGAATATTTCATTGGATGAAATGGACAAACTAATAACTGATGACATTTAATGTAGACTAGAATAAAATAGGCCACACAGAGAATGAAATTACTCTGTAAAATATGTCAACTTAGCTCAAAACCAAGTTGAGAGACATTTGGGAGTTTTACTGTATGTGAGCTAACATGCATATGCAGTCAATATAGTGAAAAGTCAGCAAACAAAACACTGAAAAAATGACCCACAGATGTTGGTAAATACATAACAGGCACAAAGTGCTGTAGTAAATCAGCATTTTGGGCAGCATTTGAAGAAAATGTCACCTATCCATGTTCTCCAGAGATGCTGTCTGACTGCTGAGTTATTCCAGCACTTTGTGTCCTTTATTAAAATATATAATAAAAACTGTTAAGTACAAGTCACCCTGACACCCAGTTACCAAATTCCAGATTATTATTCAGAAATATCTTCATATTTGAGCTTCTGTTACATTACGCAATCAATTTCTTTGTCACTTATTGTCTCATAAAACAGATCATGTCTTTGTTCCTTACCGTCATTCTTTTTGTATCTTAAAAGTTTTTAACTTCGACATATTCCCAAGGCTGATGAAAGTTGTAAACCTGAGATGTTAGCTGTTACACACACCATGGATGTTACCTGATTGTCTGTGTACATCAATTATACTTTTTTGTTTTCTTTCATAAATCCAGTATCGGCATATTTTGCTTTGATGTCATGCTCTGGGTGGACCTCACAGTGTATTACATGTATTCATGGACTGAGGCACTGGAGATCTTCATGCTCTTGAAGCATTTCAAAAAAATAGCTCTCTGGATGTCTGTATCAAAAGACTGAGGTATCAAAGTGAGACCAGGAGAAGAAAATACTTACAATCTGGAAAGGTACCGATTGGGCAGTGCAATCTAACCTTGCTAATACAGAGCTCTTTATTATGGATTTTGATCATGGCAGAGAGAGTGCGTCCACAAGTAATCAGACACCACTGGCTCTTTAACAATACAGACTACTAGTTACATTATGGGAGGCCATCAAAATTGACAAGCAGTTGCTTTGATCGACACAAAATGCAGGAGAAACTCAGCGGGTGAGGCAGCATCTATGGAGAGAAGGAATTGGCGATGTTTCGGCTCGACACCCTTCCTCAGACTCTTTCTTCAGTCTCGACCCGAAACGTCACCAATTCCTTCTCTCCATTGATGCTGCCTCACGCGCTGAGTTTCTCCAGCATTCTGTGTCTACCTTCGATTTTACCAGCATCTGCAGCTCTTTCTTAAACAATACTTTAATTGACACGTGCATTGATACTCTACTAAAGAATGTAACAAACAACCTTTAGTATTTTTACATTTTTAGGTGTTAAAAGAAGATTTGTATTTGAAAACATCTTGGTGTTTCACAGGTGGTTGGAGCGAAGCCCTTATTCAGGAATAGGGGAAATCAGCGATAACGGACATCATTCCCTCCCTACCACCATGCTCCATCATAATGAGGGTTATCTGTGATCTCCAGATAACCCGCATAAAAACATCAGAACTCGGTCCAGGATTAGGACACCTGGTTGAATTGAATTGAATACCTTTATTGTCATTCAGACCTTTCGGTCTGAACGAAATTTCGTGCCTGCAGTCATACATATATAAAAATAACAATACCATACAATAAACACAAAATTAACATCCACCACAGTGAGTTCACCAAACACCTCCTCACTGTGGTGGAAGGCAAAAGTCTTAGGGTCTCTGTCTTTTCTCCCCTCCTTATTCTCCTTCTGCGCTGAGGGGATCCAGGCCGCCGCCACCGCTGACGCCGGAACGCCGGAACACCGCCACAGGGCCCGCCGCCGGAACGTCGCTGGAGCACCGCAGCTCCCGAAAGCACATTTGTACAGTGAGTAGAGCTGCTGACTGACAGCTCCACTAACCCGGACTTAAACCTGACCTCTGGTACTGTCCGTGTGACCGTGTGTATTTCCTCTGGGTGCTGCAGTTTTCTCACACATCCCAAAGACGTGCGGGTTGGTTGGTGATTTGGCCATTTTAAATTACCAGGTGAGTAATAGGAAATATGGGC
The DNA here is from genome assembly GCA_963514005.1 of Raja brachyura. The sequence goes on from OY740786.1 coordinate 40,032,351, forward strand.
AGAGAGAAGCTGATAGAAACAGATAGAGAAGTGGGAGAAGAATCGAGACTCAAGGAACTCCAGATGCTGGAATCTTGCTTAGAACAGAAAATGCTGGATATCTGAACGACATGGATAGGTAACATTTTGGGTCAGATCCCTTCATCAAACTGATTGTAGTGGAGGAGAGAAAGCAGGAAAAGAGATGGTGCTGGGAGAAAGCCTGGCAAGAGATAGGTGGATACAGGTGAGGGTTTTATTTTTGATTGGCAAATGGGTGGACAGAGGCTACCAATGAAATGGAGAGAAAAGGATGTCAAATGGGGACTATAGGAGACAAAAAGGAAACATGGAGAATAATTGGGATTAGGGCACATTAGTGTGTCTGGGTTCTTGACGGTTGATGCAGAGTCAGTGAGCTCAATGCTCTTTGAGTCTCTTCAGCTATTCAATAAAATAATATACATCTTCTACCTCTGTGAAAATTCATTTCTTAAAAAGCAGGTAGCAACAACTGTTGAAGGTAGACCATGGTAAACTTAATTAAATCGTCAGACGGAAGTGGCAAGATACAATGAGCACAAACGTTGCTCAGTGCTTCTCGGGCTCCCACTCCAATCTTTTTATAACAGAGCTGCTTGCCAGAAAAGGGGTCCTCCGGGGTTATTTTGTTTCGCGCAATTTCTTCTCCCTCTTTTTTTTTACTTTTCCCACTTGTCGCTTAATTTGTGACCAAGTCCTTTCCTGTAACACTGACTGTAACACTTTCCAACCTCTTAACTCTATCCCTTTCTTATATACAGTATCCTTCCAGCCTTGATCACTAAATGCTCTGCCCATTTTAAAGTATCCACATACCACGTTCCCCCTACCAGCCAGGCTTCACCACCCAGCTGCTTAGACAAAGTCGTGTACAATTGTCTGAAATCTCTACTTCTACCATGTTCCGTATAACACAGATGCTGCACTGGCGAGACACCGTCGCTCTTATCCAAACCTTGTCCCATTCTATCTTCCTTCCTGCATATCTCAATCCGACAGACTCTTCGGATGTCTCAATCAGACAAACTTCGTCCCGTGTTTCTCAATCCAGCAAACCCTGGATGTCTCAACAAGTAGTATCCTTTGTCTCTCAACCAGCAACGCCTGGCTGTCTCAACAAAGCAGATGCACTATCCACCCTGTATATCTTAACCTGATAAACCCTATGGATGTCACAACACAGCCGACGTACTATTAAATTCACAAATAGTCTAGGCAATTCACTCACCTCAATTCCCTTATCTTCTTGTTTGTTTTGGATATCGGTTGGGAACACCAGATCAGACCATGGGCATGGGACCACAAATGTACCAGGGGGTCGGATGTTGGGGACCTGACTCAAGGTGCCGGGATTGTGCACAGAATCCCCCTCCGAAGTCTCCGTTTCACTGTTGCCGCTTATTCGCCCGTGCCGTCTATCCCAACGATATCTGCCGACTAATGCCAAAAGTGAAAGTCTCCTAGACTTAATGTAAAATAATTCAAAAGACACAAATCTTAATCAAGAGTTCAAGAGCTCAAGAGAGTTTTATTGTCATGTGTCCCTGATAGGACAATGAAATTCTTGCTTTGCTTTAGCACACCAGAACATAGTAGGCATGAATACTGAACAGATCAGTGTGTCCATATACCATTGCATAAATATATACACACATGAATAATTAAACTGATAAAGTGCAAATAAACAGATTATTGGCTATTAATGTTCAGAGTTTTGTCCGAGATGAGTTTAATAGCCTGATGCTGTGGGGAAGAAGCTGTTTCTGAATCTGGTCATTGCAGTCTTCAGGCTCTTGTACCTTCTACCCGAAGGTAGTGGGGAGATGAGTGTATGGCCCGGATGGTATGGGTCCTTGATAATGCTGCCAGCCTGTTTGAGGCAGCGAATGTGATAGATCCCCTCAATGGAAGGGAGGTCAGTGCCGACGATGGACTGGGCAGTGTTTACTACTTTTTTTTAGTATTTTTCGTTCCAGGGCGCTCAAGTTTCCGATGCAATCAGTCAGCATGCTCTCTACTGTGCACCTGTAGATGTTAAAGAGAGTCCTCCTTGACATACCGACTCTCCGTAATCTTCTCAGGAAGTAGAAGTGCTGATGTGCTTTCTTTATGATTGTATCAGTGTTCTCGGACTAGGAAAGATCTTCAGTGATATGCACGCCCAGGAATTTGAAGCTCTTGACCCTTTCCACCATCGACCCGTTGATATAGACGAGACTGTGGGTCCCCATCCTCCCCCTTCCAAAGTCCACAATCAGTTCCTTGGTTTTGCTGGTGTTGAGGGCCACGTTATTGTGCTTGCACCATTTGGTCAGTCGGTCGATCTCACTTCTGTACTCTGACTCGTCCCCATCAGTGATATGTCCCACAACAGTGGTATCGTCAATGAACTTGATGATGGAGTTCGCACTATGACCGGCTACGCAGTCATGAGTATGGAGTGAGTACAGCAGGGGGCTAAGCATGCAGCCTTGAGGTGCTCCTGTGCTGATTGTTATTGAGGCTGACACATTTCCACCAATACGAATTGACTGTGGTCTGTGAATGAGGAAGCTGAGGATCCAATTGCAGAGGGATGCGCGGAGACACATTTCTGCAAGTTTGGTAACCAGCTTGGAGGCGATAACTGTATTAAATGCCTAGCTGTAATCAATGAGTAACAGCCTGACATATGAGGTTTTGTTGTCCATGTGGTCTAGAGTGGAGTGGAAAGCTAGCGAGATCACATCCACCATTGATCTGTTGTGGCGGTAAGTGAACTGCAGAGGGTCCAGGTTTTTGTCGAGGTAGGAGTTGATTTGCACCATGATCAACCTCTCGAAGCACTTTATCACCACCGATGTTAGTGCCACTGGTCGATAGTCATTGAGGCATGTCACCTTGTTCTTCTTTGGCACTAGTCTAATTAATGCCCTCTTAAAGCAGGTGGGAACCTCAGACCTCAGAAGTGAGAGGTTGAAAATGTCCGTAAAAACTCCAGCCAGTTGCTCCGCACAGGTTTTTAGAACACGACCGGGTATACCATCAGGTCCAGGTGCTTTTCGAGGGTTCACCCCTCCGAAGGATTTTCTGACGTCGGCCTCTGTGACTGTAACTGAAATACCATCACAGTGAATGGGGGCTCGGGAAGACACATCAGTGTTCTCCTTATCAAAGTGTGCGTAAAACGCATTAAGCTTGTTAGGGAGTGATGTTTCGCCGACATTCGAGCTGCCTCCTGATCTCGCCTTGTAGGAGGTGATTGCATTCAAGCCCCGCCACAGCTGCCGAACATCTGTCTCATCCTCCAGTTTGGAGCAGAAGTCCCTTTTGGCCTTTTTGATGGCCTTATCAAGGTTGTATCTGGACTTCTTGTAGAACACTGTATCATTAGACATGAATGCCATGTGTCTGATCTTCAGAAGAGTGCGGATCTCATAGTTCATCCAAGGCTTCTGATGGGGAAACACTTGGAAGGATTTTGTTGGGATGCAGTCCTCCACACATTTCTTTATGAAGTCTGTAACGACTGTGGCATATTCGTTCAGGTCCGTTGCTGACTCCCTGTACATTGCCCAGGTCCTCTGCCCCCCCAACCCCCACCCTCCCGACCAGCTCTGTGCAGTCCTCACCTTGGGGGGTGTGCTCTTCAATTGCTGCCTGTAGGTAGGAAGAAGCAGCACCGCAGTATGGTTGGATTTACCGAAGTGAGGGCGAGGGATAGAGCAATAGGCACCCTTGATTGTGGTGTAGCAGTGATCAAGGGTATTTGGTCCTCTGGTGCAACAGGAGACATGTTAGTGGAAGTTTGGGAGCGATTTCTTCAGGTTGGGTTCATTGAAGTCCCCAGCTATGATGGTGAATGCCTCGGGGTAAGACATCTGGTGTTTGTTGACCACGGCATGCAGCTCCTCCAATGCCAGATAGACGTCTGCTGGGGTGGGATGTAGATCGCGATCAGGATGACAGGTGAATTCCCTAGGGAGGTAGAAGGGGCGGCACTTCACCACCAGATGGTCGAGGTGTGGAGAGCTGGAGATGGACAGGACTGCCACGTCTGAGCACCACGCAGAGTTGACCATGAGGCAGACGCCCCCTCCTCTCCCTTTCCCAGATGCCAGTGTACGGTTCATACGGTGGATGAAGAACCCTTCAGGCTGGACCACTGTGTCTGGGGAGCTTGGGGTGAGCCATGTCTCTGTGAAACAGAACACAGAGCATTCCCTCAGCCCCCTTCCCTCTCTCCCCTCTCTCTCCCTTTCCCTTTCTCTCCCTTTCTCTCTCTCCCTTTCTCTATCCCTTCTCTCTTTCCTCGGTCTCCACCCATTTTTCAGAGTGCGTCTGAAAGGTCTCGACCCAAAACACCACCCATTCCTTCTCTCCAGAGATGCTGCCTGTTTTGTGCATGGAAATCACCCTGGTGTGGAGGTTGGAGTCCGATGGCGGTGCATCACGGTCAGTGACTGTGGGACGCTCCCTCGGGTGGAGACGGAAGAGAGTAAGAAGGGGGAGAGAAAGGGGAGGGAGAGAGAAGGGAGAGAGAGGGGGGGAAGAGGGGAAGAGAGAGGAGGAGAGAGAGAAGAGTGGAGAGAGAGGAGGAGAGAGAGAAGAGGGAGAGAGAGGAGGAGAGAGAAGAGGAGAGAGAAGGGAGAGAGAGAGAAGGGAGAGTGAGAGTGGGAGAGAGAGAAGAGGGGAGAGAGAAGGGGGTGACGGGAGCATGGGGTTCATTTTCCCACACAAACCATGGGTGACTGGGCAATCTGAACCCAAGCACCAAGTTGAAAGTGGCCGAAGGTGTACAGCCCCCACTCTCCCATGGCCACCCTCCGCGGCTGCGGGTCGGGTGAAGCGGAGGTTTGGGACAATGTTCATGCCTTCACAGTGATGTGATAGACGCAGGGGGTCTGCACCAATCACTGACAAGTGCCGCACCCTGGCAATGTCATGTACGTTAATGGACTTTTCTGTTGAGCGGGAGTCGGTCCTTTGGCCTGTAGGCGACGCCGCCTTTCGGTTCGTTGGCTTATAGGCGTCCCGCGTTTTCGGTTAGTTTGCATTTAGGTGTCCCATCCTTTCGGTTAGTAGGCGTTTCATCTTCGGACTCTTTCGGTTTATTGGTGTTTCGGCTTCATTTCCATTCGGTTCTTTGGCTTTGACTTCTTTGCTTCGGCTTCTTCTCTATCGGTGCCACGTCCGGGTACCTCTTGGAAAGCTTGACACCTATCGGCATGGTGGCGCAGCAGTAGAGTTGCTGCCTTACAGCTCCAGAGTACTGTACAGAGTTGGTATATTCTCCCTCTACCGCAGAATCAACCAATTCCCATCTAAGTTTCTTCCTCGACCGCAGAACCGTTTTTCTCAGGTACTTGATATTCGGTGCAGATTCCATACATTATCTATTTTATACTCACAGCTGTTTAACTTCTATTTAACTCTGATTGGAAGCTGCGGTGATCTGGAATGACAATATAGGGATGAAACAGCTTAATTATTAGAAGCAGTGTTCTACTATATACTGTGAAACTAACTCTTAAGCAAGTCAAGAATGTTTTATTGTCATATGTCCCAGATAGAACAATTAAATTCTTACTTGCTGCAGCACAACAGAATATGTAAACATAGTACACTGTAAACAATATGATAAACGAGAGAGAAAAAAAGCTCAGTGTGTATACATGTGTATATACACACACATACTCACAAGTACACACACACACATACTCAAGAAACAAACAATAGTAGTGCAATTACATAATAATAATAATAATAATAATAATCATCATCATCATAATCATCATAATAAGTGTATATTGTAGTTCAGAGCTTATTTAAGGATGTTGTGTTATAACGTATAATGTATAATAATAATAGTCTATTGTAGTTCGGAACTTATTTGAGGTTATAACGTATAAAGAGTGAAATCTTTGATACAAATCATAAATGAAATTAGAGACTTTTTGTTATTTTATGCATGAAAAATACGTTCATTCTTGAATATTGTATGTAGCACATTAAAACACAAAAACAGCTTCATAAACCATTTAATGCTAAAGATGCAATGTTCCTACTCTACCACTTGAAAGCAGCATAACTCCATTGAAACTTTCAGGTCAACCCTGTTCAAAGTTCAGATTGCATTGATTAAATGTGCTGTTCTTCAAATGTGCTGATGTCAAAACATATGATTATAACAAAGCAATATAAAATGAGACAATTGGTGAAAACTATGTTGACTGGCTCATACATTTGGTGCTTTAGAATGGATACTATTTATTATGAATTCATTTATATTGCTTTATTGTTGCCGGGGGGTGGGAGATTGCAACCTTCACATGGTCTGCCCTGTTTCGACAAATGCAATCAACCCGGCATGTACAATCAAATAAGATCAAATATAACAGGTTGTCCGACAACTTTAGGCTGTGCACGCCATACGCAAGAAGAAGAAGTTGCCAGGGACTCAAATTAATTCACCATTTTTCAGCATTTGATTTTGGGGCAATTTGAATTGATTTTGTTTTAACTTGCACATGAGGTAATTAGTGTTCAACAAAAATATTCAACAGAGACAAAAATATGCAACAGTCTCTTGCCCAGAGTAGGCAAATCAAGGACCAGAGGGCATAGGTTTAAGGTGAAGGGGAAAAGATTTAATTGGTATCTGAGCGGAAACTTTTTCACACAAAGCGTGGTGGGCATGGCACAAACCGCAAGAGATAATTGAGGATGGGACTATTCCAATGTTTAAGAAACAGTTGGACAGGTACATGGATAGGACATATTTGGAGAGATATGGAGTAAACACAGGCAGGGTGGGACTAGTGTAGCTGGGGCATGTTGGCTGGTGTGGGCAAGTTTGGCTGAAGGTCCTGTTTCCACACTGTTTCACTCTATGACTCTATGACAAAAAATAGAGTCTTGATTTTGACTCATATTTCAAGTGTGTCTTGTGGAGGCTGGACTAGTTGGTATGACTACCAACCCTCGTTATGGTATTGACCATACAATCATGACTTAATGGGAGTCGCTACCAGGGCTCCTGTGTGTGGTGGAGTCATTGGACAGAAATACCCCCAACAGAGCCATTGCCAGGGTAGTACAGCTACAGGTGTTACTAGCTCTGGGTTTATAGATGTGTGTTTAGGATATGAGGACAAACAGAAAATGGAGGATAATTGTGTAAGAAATGAGTAGCTATTATTTGAAATCAGGAAATAAGTTGTTTTTGAAATTGTGATGAAAATCATTTTAATTATTACAAATATACAGTTCCTACTGAACCTTGTTCATTTTGCCTGTATAAAATTCATTATGCACCTACTAATTTACAACCTCAGCTGTGGTCAGATATGCTACCATAGATATATCTATCATTACTGGGCCTTCCATGTGTTTTAAAAGGGGTTCTCTAGTTCACCTTGAGTCTCAATATGAATGTTGGATAATAAACCGTTCAGGTCTATTTGTGATAATAACCAGTGATGTTAAACTAAGTAAGTTACTTTCCCATAAACATCAGCTTCTTGAATCAACCTGCACACCCCTGATCCATCCTTGGCTAAAAACAGTACGGCTCACGTCTTGTATTCCCATGGACCTGATATCCGCAGCTCAGTTATTGCTCCCCCTCCCCCCGGTCGCAACAGGGACAGAGTCCCCCTAGTCCTCACCTTTCACCTCATCAGCCAACGAATCTAGCACAAAATTCTCCAACATTTTTGCCACCTCCAACAGGATCACACCACTAGCCACATCTTCCCATCTCTACTTCTTTCCACTTTTTACAGAAACCGTTCCCCACGCAACTCCCTGGTCAATTTATTCCTTTCCACCCAAACCAGGTACTTTCCCTTGCAATTGCAGGAAATTCAACAGCTATCCCTTTCTTTCCTCCCTCAACTCTGTCCAAGGACCCCTACAGTCTTTTCAGGTGAGACAGAGATTTACTTGCACCTCCAATCTCATCTATTGTATCCGCTGTTCCAAGCATGGTCTCCTATATATTGGCGAGACCAAGCGCAGGCTCGGTAATCATTTCGCAGAATACCTCAGCTCAGGCAGCCTAAACATGCCTTATCTCCCGGTTACTAAACACATTAACTCTCCCTGCCATTCCCATACTAACCTTTCAGTCGTGGGCCTCCTCCACTGTCAGAGTGAGGCCCAACGTAAATTGGAGGAACAGCACCTCATATCTTGCTTGGGCAGCTTACACCCTGGCGGTATGCATGACTTCTCTAACTTTAAGTGACCCTTGCTTTCCCTCTCTCTCTCCATCCCTCCCCCATCCTAGTTCAACGACCTGTCTGACTGTCCCCGATTAAATTTTATCTCTGTACGCTTCGTTGTCACATTCCCCTAACTACCAATGAGCTATTCTACATTTTCCTTGATCTGCATCCCCTTTGATGTCTCGTTTATACACCATACCCTTTCTTATCTCTATGTCTCCCCCTCCCCTGACTATCAAAACGTCACCCATTCCTTCTATCCAAAGATGCTGCCTGTCCTGCTGAGTTACTCCAGCATTTTGTGTCTCTCTTTAAGTTATTTTTCTCGTGGTGCTTTGCACTAATGTTTTGTATGTTGCAGTCTTTTCCTTTCACTGTCTTACGGAATATATGTGTAATTTACTTATAATTTATGTTTTGGCATGTTGTCTGAATCCATGTTCCTGTGATACTGCCTGTACCTCACTCAATAACCTCAATGTGACATGCTAAGAATTAAATCTATTCAAAATTCTCTTGAAAATGTTGCCTGAAATGACTTCTGGCCTAGTCATGACATAGAATGTTGAGTAGGATATTAACATATGGCGCCTGCTCCATCACTGAATAGCATCTTAGCTATTTACTCACCTCTTCCATTGACATGCCCCCACTTTCACCTCTATTGTGTGGAAATCTCTTCCTGGGATTTCTCCTCTCTGTTCTGTTTGTGAGGCTGAAATGCATAGGAATGGGGTGGAGTGGGCTGGGATTAGGGCACTGGCACATTATCTCTCTGTCTAAATGATATCCACTCAGGAAAGATAAGGATTCAAAATGTCAACCCATGAAGTCAACATTTTTCTCAGATCACTTAAAAAATCCGTAACAGTCTATAAACGTATTGTGATCCCTTTTTTGGAAATAGACTGCTTGATAAGAATTGTAGCAAGCAAAGTTACATAACAGCATTTTAAAAACAATTCTCCACTGCAAAATGGAAAGCATTAAATCCATGTGTCAGAGCACCTTTCCCATTACCATGGAAACCATACTGCATTAAAAAAATATATATATATATGAATTCCTCAGGCCAAGCTTTTCACAATTTAATATATGTTAAGTCCTGGCACACATATATGAAAGTAATTAATTGTAATATAGTTAACAGTATTGCACTCCATATATATTTCAGAAAACAATCTCATTTGTTAATACTGAAAGGATCATCAATTAGATGTTTCAAATTCAACTCTTCTGATTGCACATAACATTAAAATACATTCAGAATTTTATTGGAACTTTTCATTGTTCAGTGAACATAATAATCAATTTCATTTACAGCATTATTTATTGATTGTGCAGGAAAGAACTGCAGATGCTGGTTTAAATCGAAGATAGACACAAAAGCCTGGAGTAACTCAGCAGGGCTGGCAGTATCTCTGGAGAGAAGGAATGGTTGAGATCCTTCTTCCGACTCAGTATTATTTTAATTTCAGTTTTTAAGCACTGGCAGTTTTTTTGCTTTTCACCTATCTTTTAAATTAATGTCTGTGACTATCAAACAATGATCATGGCTCATGATATACCAATAAAGCAATTATTATAAATATTAAAATAATTTCAGAAAATAAAAGTTAAATCACACACACACACACAGAAATTAGTAGCAGTTAAATTAAATGGAAAACTTTACATATGTTATACAACATCTTTCCTAATGTGGCAGACTTTTCCAGTTCATTTCAATAGGTGCTGTAACCACACTGTTGAGGTTTATTTCCTCAACAAGCAACTTGGTGCTGCATGATAACATTCCATCAGTTCACCGACTGATGCTCCATGACTACTCTGTGATATTCTCCTGGGAACAATTACATCATGGGCTTATCTCTTTGTGGATCTCCTTGTTTCTCAGCCTTTTAGCTCTTTCCTCCCTTTTCTCTTTTTGGGTTTATAGGAACTCAAAGGCAACTCTGGGCAATGAAGATATCTAACAAATGTAAGAATGAAGCATCAGCAATTTTAGAGCTCAATACATCGTCCTAAATATGATGTAGAGTAGTGGACAGAGGTGGGATCTAGGCCTGCACAAGTGGCTGAAGCTATTGTAAAAATAGAGTGAGATTACACATCCATTTTTTTTGCATTGATTTTAGGGGAGACATTAATAGTCCAGATTAAAGAAGGAAGTGTACAGAAATACTTGTTCAACGCATAGAATTAACCATGAAAACCCCCCCATTAAAAATCAATACAAAAACTCTGAACTGAACTGAATACAAATTATTTATTTCAATGGGTTTGAAGCTTTCTCCATAGATGATGGTACGTACACATCTACCAGTCAATAATACTGTGAGGAATTGAGTCTTCTTTTCCATTGTTTGCTCTTTTTTAGATGTGGAAGCAGTTATATTTAAAGGTCAGAGATATTTATTTTAATTTGCACAAGGAATTAAGATATTATCTAATCATAGCACTAAAGGATACAGAGTGGATACCACAGATTGCAAATGAAACAAGTAACCATACTTAATGGGTGAGATAAAATATTGCTTTTCCAATTAATTCAATTATTCGTTTAGCAAATGCTGCACTATATAAATGACCAATCAATGCATCAAATAGCTTTCCGGATTACATTTATGTAAAAAACTGTTCTCTGGACAGTTTTGTGTATTGACTATCGCAAATGAAAAGTTGACACCTCTGTAAAATAGAGATAACCAAATTGTTTGAAGCATATTTTTTGAGGTCAAACAAGAAAATCGGAGATTATCACTGATAGTTGCTGAAGCATTTGCTTCACTCAGTCTTGTGCTTGGAATGTAATTTACGCATTATGCAATTGGAAATTTATTTTTCCTTGAATGAAGCATGGTACAGATAGTCCTGCTATAATATCATTCTTGGGAAACCTCATGTTATAGATAAACATGTTATAAAGACAATTGTATTAATAAGGGGATAAGGGTTAAGAGCTAGAGGATTCCAGGTCCTGGCGATATTGGCTATCCATTACATAACAACAGTAACTATGATTAATTAGTTTTACCATGCCTTTTGTGTCCTTCAAATGATAACATTTGGATGTCTGTTATTTCTATCTTTCCTGAACCTTTTTTGCTCTCTCTATCTTTCTCTCACTTTGCAACAAACACACACACACACTCATACACGCAAACACGCATGCAGACATGCACACATGCACACACACACACACTCTTCTCCTAACAGGGATTCATACTTATGAACATTTCTCTAACTCTTCCAAGTATTTTGTTGGCATTGTCATCATTGATATCAGGGCTGCCAACTCTCACGCATTGAGCGTGAGACTAACACATTTGAGGAAATTCTCATGCTCTCATGCTGATGATGCTCACGCTCAAAAAAATATTTTTTAAAATATATTAATAAATAAATGAAGTCACACTCCTCCATACTCACCAATGGTGTGAGAGGTGAGACACGGTGGTGGTCCCAGCACCGACAACCCCCCCCCCCCCCCCCCAGGCACTGGCTGCTCTGTCCACACCACATGGAGTTGCCAGGAGCGAACTGGGTGAGTGGGGGCGTCGGTGCCGGCTCCAGAGCTGCGGGGATGAATCTCGGGCTATAGCTCCGCTCCAATTCCCGACCCCCGGGACTCTGTCCATCACCTCCCCCAGACCCCCAGGTCACTGACCCTCACCTCCCCCAGAGGGAAATGCTCCCTGGACATCGCTCACTCCGGGTGTTGTCGCTGCTTCATTGACACACACTCTCACGCACAACCTAACACACACTCTCTCACACAACCTAACACACACCCTTACACACACACAAGGTTTAAAGGGATATGGGCCAAATGCAGATAAATGGAACATCTTGTTTAGGTGGCAGTTAAGGTGGGGCATCTTGATCTGCATGGACAAGTTGGGATGAAGGGCCTGTTTCCATGCTGTAAGACTGACACACTGTAGAAAGGGTGTAATTGTTCTGGAGAGAATCCAGAGGCGATTTATGAACATATTGGCGGGGTTGGAATTTTTTTTTCACTTTGAAGAAAGATTTGATAACTGGGATTGTATTCTCTGTAGCAACGGAGGTGAAGAAAATACTTAGTTGAGGTGAATAATATTATGAAAATAGGACTTATTTCGCTTATCAAAGAGTGTAAGAAGGAACTGCAGATGGTGGTTTAAACTGAAGATAGATACTAAAAGCTGGAATAACTCAGCAGGACATGTGGCATCTCTGGAGAGAAAGAACAGGTGATGTTTCGGTTCGAGACCTTCAGACTGAAGAGGTTGAAAACCAGCCATAAAACACAATGACTGGAGATGTGTGTTATCCAATTAAGGGCAGAAATTATAATCATGTGTTCATCTTTATTGACGTGACACCATAATATATTATATTACGATGGCGCAGTGGTAGAGTTGCTGTCCACCACAGACCCAGATTTGATTCTGACTACGGGTGCTGTCTGTACAGTATTTGTACATTCTCCTTATGACCACATGGTTTTCTCTGGATATTCCGGTTTCTCCCACATCCGAAAGAAGTGCAGGTTTGTAGGTTAATTGGCTTCTGTAAATTGTCCGTGGCGTGTAGGATACAATTGGTGTAAGGTAGATTGCTGGTCAGTGTGGACTTGGTGAGCCGAAGGGCCAGTTTCCATATATATGTTTTACAAATATATCTTAATTTCATTGAACCATATACAGTTGAATATGTGGCATTATTTTCGACTTGTTTCTATAGTCAAAGACTATAGATTTTCGTCTTGTTTCTATAGTCAAAGTTGATTGATTTATTTGTACAGAACAGTGATGGAAGTCCAACTCCTCTTGGCTTATTTCGAGGTTTTTGTTTATATATATATAGGCATAACAGCATGAATTATAATCTGATTTCCATACATGAATATACTAAGGTAATTCATGTGCTGCACCTGTTGATCAGAGCCTGGCTCTACTGTGGGATGTAGCTAGGAATGTAATTTAGCCTAACCTTATTCATACCTAATACAATTTGAAGCATAAATGTTGCATTCAAGTGTAAGTTAAAAGACTCGCAACAGTGTGTACTAGATTGCAAAATTTCAAGCTGAAAAATGCAAAAGCTCCCATGGCCTGTCTTATTTGGCAATTGTTTTGGTGACTGCCAGCGTCATATCAGTGTCGCCAAAAGGTTTTGAGCATGAACTAATCTTGTTGCGACAAAAAAATGGTGCGACACTTGAAAAAACACCGCGCGTCCATAGATCATCACGTCGCGTCACGCCGCATCACCTCTGCATCACGCCGTGACCTGATATGTCAGTCAATGATGCCGGCAGTCGCCGGAAAAATTGCCAAGTAGGACAGGCCCTTAAGATGTTCCATCCCAGGATATATCTAATGATTTTTCAGTGTATCCAAAGACATTACAAATTGATAAATGTAGGAAGGAACTGCAGATGCTGGTTTAAACTGCAGATAGACACAAAAAACTAGATTAACTCAGCGGACAGGCAGCATTTCTGGAGATGTCACCCATTCCTTATCTCCAGAGATGCTGCCTGTCCTGCTGAGTTTCTCCAACATTTTGTGTCTATCTTACATATTGATAAGGAGGATAGCTGTTTTCTTTCGATTTGTTCAAGGATATTGATGACTCTCACATAACCTGTGTGGGATGAGTTTGCAGATGATTTTTTCACAATATTTTCCAGTACCAACTTGCATGGAATTGATAGGAATTATTCTGGTGTTCTAGAACTCTGCGGTCGGCATCAATGCAAATTAATTCTTCATGTAAATGAGGTCTTCAAAAAGACAAAACATGCTGTAATAGCAAGCAGTAATCAGTTTGAAGTTAAAAGGTCAGGTTTGTAAATAAACACTGCCAGCTACTGAGTACATAGAGAACTGGTCTACAGCAGGAAGCTGCTGAAGCGATCTGGTTTGTAAACTGATAACATCGTCTGGTATGCATCAGGTGCATGTAAGGCAATGGGATTATCCTAAGTGGTTTACATCAAAACAGTCATCTGACATCACAAATATTTTTTGCACCATTGTAAAACTTCCTAACCAGGCTAATTTTCTCACATAGATGATCAAACATAATCACAGTTACAGTTGTAGGAAAGAACTGCAGATGCTGGTTTTCACTGAAGATAAACACAAACTGCTGGAGTAACTCAGAGGGACAGGCAGCATCTTTGGAGAAAAGGAATGGATGATGTTTAGGGTCAAGACCCTTCTTCAGACTGAGCATCAGGGGAGAGGTAGACATGGAAGGGTAAGGTGTGAACACGAGATATCAAAGGGGATGTTGATCAAGGAAAATGTGGAATGGATCATTGTTAGCTGTGGGGTAGATGACAACGAGGCATACAATCAGTAAAATGTAATCAGGAGGACAGTGAAACTAGTCGGAGAACTAGGATGGGGGAGGAATGGAGAGAGCGGCAAAGCAAGGGTTACTTGAAGTTGGGGAGTTCAATATTCATACTGCTGGTTTCTAAACTGCCCAAGAGAAATATGAGGTGCTGTTCCTCCAATTTGTGTTGGCCTTCACTCTGACAGTGGAGGAGGCCCAGGACAGAAAGGTCAGTATGGGAATGGGAGGTGGAGTGCTTAGCAACCGAGAGAACACGTAATTAGATCTTGTCGTAATGACACTGAGATCTTCTGGAATGCACCAGACAAATGTAAGACAATGGGAGTATCCTCAATGGCTTACATCAAAACAGGCATCTGACATCTTCAACTGAGTTGTTTTCACCATGGTAAAACTACCCAAGCAAACTTATTTTGTCACGTAGCATATCAAACATGGTCATAGTCATATTTGCTGTGCTGTGTCTGGGTTTCTCTGTCCTCATAACCTTTGAAACCATTCATATGAATTATTTTGTCTTTGAAAAGGTATTTGAACATTCAGAGGTATCCTGTCAGTTACACTGTGCCCCAATGTAAATGTGAAATTCAATGGATCTATCAGTCAGTCTCAACATATTGAAGTAAATAGTGTCATTGTAGCTATTGACATTTTGTACTGAATCACCTGCTGTTATCTTTGTTCTTAAAGAATATAAAAATGACATACTGTGAGCTCAGTGAAATTCTGCTTAGAGATCTCCAGGAAAATGTCTGCATGTTTGTGATGAATAAAGACTTTTATATCGACTGGTTTTAGTGCCTTAGTTTCAAATTACAACATTTGGTCTTGTCTAGGATATCAAAGAAATTGGCAGATAACTGTAGAGGTAGATATAAGAGCATAAAATCATAAGACATCGGGCCATTAACCCATCGTTTGCCTCACTATTTGATTAAAGTGCTGCTGGAAGGTCATCAATTCTGTGAAAGGTGCTCTATGGTCAGCCAGTAACTTGATGATCTCCCAGTAGGGCAAGATATCCACTGTCACCGATTGGCCCACTCCAGACTGCAGGAGTATGTGCCAAGGGACGCACTGAAGCTTGGTTCAGCCAATGTCAAGGCTCTGTGGAGAAGGACCACAGTTAAGGATCCTTCAGCTGCTGTACACTGGGGGAGATATGTGACACAAGATGTGGTGGGAAATCACCCCAGGCAGCCACTTGAGTGGAAAGAGTGCCAGGTATAATGATAGTTCTGCGAACACTACCACTTACAACGGTAATGACTATATGCATAGCCTCTGTGAATGTTGTTTTGTATATATATTTATGTTAATTTATAAAAATGGCTAATCTATTTTCCCCTCTCAACCCCATTCTCCTGTCTTCCCTCTCATTACCATTGATGTGCTTTAAAGAAACCCAACGACTTGGTTGCCACAGCCTTCTGCGGTAATGAATTCCATAGACTCACCACGCTTTCGCTAGATAAATGCCTCCTCATCTCTATTCTAAAGATATAAAAGTGCATGTGTCTGCAGATATGTATAAGGGATGAGTTCCCAGACAATGCTGAATAGTTTGGTGAGAAAGGGGTGGTTGCTGACCATTCAAGATGCTGATGGGCATGTAGGGGTGTATACTCATTTGGTGGGCACCTGCAATTCTGTTGTGTGATTAGTAAGAATGCTCAGGCAAGTAGGCGGTATGATTAGAGTTATGTCATGGGTCTAAGATTGGAATTTGAGAAAGGTCAGAGGATGTTGGATCATTAGTTTGTTTGGGAATGTTTGAACACTTGCTTGCCCATGACTAATGGTTTTCAGCATTCATTGTTTCAAACCCTTTAAAACACTGCGTATTTTAAACCGCTATGTTAAGTTTTTAATAGACAATAGACAATAAGTGCAGGAGTAGGCCATTCGGCCCTTCGAGCCAGCACTGCCATTCAATGTGATCATGGCTGATGATCCTCAGTTAGTACCCTGTTCCTGCCTTCTCCCCATATCCCCTGACTCCGCAATCTTTGAGAGCCCTATCTAGTTCTCTCTTGAAAGTATCCAGAGAACCGGCCTCCACCGCCCCTCTGAGGCAGAGAATTCTATAGACTCACAACTTTCTGTGAGAAAAGAGTGTTTCCTCATCTCCATTCTAAATGGCTTAGCCCTTATTCTTAAACTGTGACCCTGGTTCTGGACTCCCCCAACATCGGGAACATGTTTCCTGTCTCTAGCGTGGCAAATCCCTTAATAATCTTATATATTTCAATAAGATTACCTCTCATCCTTCTAAACTCCAGAGTATACAAACCCAGCTGCTCCATTCTCTCAGCAAATGACATTCCCGCCATCCTGGGAATTAACCTTGTAATCCTACGTTGCACTCCCTCAATAGTAAGAATGTCCTTCCTCAAATTAGGGGACCAAAACTGCACACAATACTCCAGGTGTGGTCTCACTAGGGCCCTATACAACTGCTCCTTGCTCCTATTCTCAACTCCTCTTCTAATGAAGGCCATCATGCCATTCGCTTTCTTCTCTGCCTGCTGTACCTGCATGCTTACTTTCACTGACTGGTGAACAAGGACCCCCAGATCCCGTTGTACTTCCCCTTTTCCCAACTTGACACCATTTAGATAATAATCTACCTGTTTTTGCTACCAAAGTGAATAACCTCACATTTATCCACATAAAACTGCATCTGCCATGCATCTGCCCACTCACCCAACCTGGCCAAGTCACCCTGCATTCTGACAGCATCCTCCTCACAGTTCACACTGCTACCCAGCATTGTGTCATCTGCAAATTTGCTAATGTTACTTTGAATCTAAATCATTGATGTATATTGTAACCCCTGGGAGGAGGCAATTTCCTGAAATGGTTGGACGTGTGAATGGCTTGTGAGTTTTGAAGTGATGCATGAGGTGTGGCAACTTGAGTTTACTTTGATTTGTATAAAGATGGACAAAGAAATACAAGAGTGAGTGAGCAGACGCAAAGGTTGTGATGGATCTGTTAAATCTGTATTGGGAGGATGTCTGAACATGAAATCCTATGCTCCAGAGGAATAGGATTTAACCAACTGAAATAGTCTGTTATTATTGTGAAATGAATTTGCAGGGCCTCTTGTGTTAAGAAGCAGCACCTCTAAAATGCACTGTGAATGTGAGTGTGGGTAGGCTGCACACAACCATCTTTTCTAGTTTGTCACTGTGGAAATTAACTGTTTATTCTCATTTAAATGATGTGCAGATTTTTGTTTTGTCTTGACTGTGCTTTAAGTTTGTTTTCTTTATTTATTTTGTTTGGAATTGTGATGGGAAGGAGAGAAAGACTTAGATTCCACATTAGGCCAACCAGGTTAAGTGTGGGAATCTCTACTCTGGATATAAAATTACCACATTTCAGATTGAGATTTTTTGAAAATTAATGATCAGTGCATTGTCAAATTGGAAATTTGAAATAGTTTTTTGGGGATAGTTTGGAACAATTGTAGAAATTCTTAAACATTGCTTTCCTTAACGACAATATTTCCCCAAATATTGTATATTGTCAATATACTGATTTTGTGTTTTAGAGTTATTTTGAATAATTAGTTTTGATACAATGCAATGTCTTTTGTAAAGTACAAATAAACAGCCCAAACTAAGGTTACCCATATTTCCTCAAATGCAATATATAGTGTGCTTCAAGTTCAAATACAAATGTGGATTCAGCTTAGATCAGGGACAAGGCCAAATTGCAAATTACAGAAGGCAGGCCAAAGTCAGAATCAGTCCACCAACAATGTCATTACAAAAGACTTGAATAACAAATATCTGCTCCTGCTTTTCATATGACTCCTCCTGATCGAAACAAGCTTATCATTGAAATTAAATAGGATTGCAATTAAGTAATTCAGTGGAACCCTTTGTCAGAACAAAAATAATGAAATGTGAGGTCTTTGTACCTATTATACGGAGTATAAAGCCATGATTTACTGCATTTGGGAAGATTTTGCTGAGTGAATATCTGCCTGCTTGTGATGAGTATAGACTTCCATATCCGCCAGCTTCAATCTCCAGTGACTCAGCTCACAGTTATTTCATAATCTTACTTGTCTATGGTCTTTGTGTGCATTGATAAGAATACATTGCACAGAATCACTGTGGCAAACAACTGGACCAATGCAAATTTAGCTGTGTCACTATTGAAGAGAAACTGGCTGACATAGATCTGTTTTTATTTGGATTTAATACAGTTTGTATATTGATTGCAAATAATCAGACTTACTAATAAAGACGTTGAATGACAGCCCATGTGTTGGATTGTGAATCGATGCTACAATCAGTTTGATGATGAGTCAAGAGAATTAATCCAACAAATCCAGCAATATGATATTGATGGAGTTAAGAATCAAGTGTTTAATTGTCATATCCCCCAGCAACAGAACAATGAGATTCTTACTGCAGAATAACAGGCTCATTAATGCAATAGCACACAAATATATAACATGAATAATAGTAATACCAGGTAACCATGATCATGCAAAATTGAAAATAGTTGCGCAACCAAGAGCACAGTCTATAGAAGATCATAATTACTGAAGTAGTGTTGTGTGTTGCTCAAGATTCTGACGGTTACTGAGATTAATCTGTTCTTGAACTTGGTGATCACAATTTAAAGTCCTGTAAAACCCTATCCCACTTAGGAAACCTGAACGGAAACCTCTGGTGACCTTGCGCCGCACTCAAGGTTTCCGTGCAGTTCCCGGAGGTTTTGGTCACTCTCCCTAATGGTCGAAAGTGGTTTTCGCGTAGTCGAGGCTTCCTCTATGTTCTATGCGATTACTTCAACAAATACAAAATAGGCCTCGATTAAAAATAGGTTGCCGTTTGGTCGAAGCCAGTGGAGTGGGGTTGCTATTTACTTACAGGCAGTCGAAGGCAATCTCCTTCGCTGACCAGTCATTTTGATTGGCTCATTGGTGTTTTCTGCAAAGATTCTGCAAGGATCTTTGGTTTTCAGGACATAGAAGATCCACCAGAAGGTAAAATGCCCGCTACCTTTATTAAACTTCTTAAAACTGCCTCCAATCCTTCTTCCCCCCATCTTCTCTCCCCTCCTCCCCCCTTCTCTCCCCTTCTCTCTCCCCTTCTCTCTCCCCTTCTCTTACGTCTCGTTCTCCCCTTCTCTTCCCCGTCTCTCTCCCCTTTTCTGCCCTTCTCTCCCCTTCTCTCCATCCCTCCCACGTTCTCTAAAGGACTTACAATGCTCTGTGGCAGCCGTTTACCTTCCTGTTCATCGCACAGACAACGCTCCTCTGCTGTCCTTGGACCCCACCTTCGCGATGTGTTTGTGTTTATGTGCGGTCGATAACAAAGATCCTGGAGGTGGAGGCTTTCCAGGTGAGTGACCAAAACCTCTGGCATCTCATGGAAACCTTGTGTTAAAGAAGGAACTGCAGATGCTGGAGAATTGAGGGTTACACATAAAGCTGGAGAAACTCAGCGGGAGCAGCAGCATCTAAGGAGCGAAGGAGATAGGCGACGTTTCGGGTCGAGACCCTTCTTCAGACTGGTCAGGGATCAGGGAAACGAGAGATATAGACAGTGATGGGGAGAGATAAAGAACAATGAATGAAAGATATGCAAAAAAGTATCGATGATAAAGGAAACAGGCCATTGTAAGCTGTTTGTAGTGTGAAAATGAGAAGCTAGTGCGACTTGGGTGGGGGGGGGAGATAGAGAGGGAAGGAATGCCAGGGCCCGAGGGCTGGGGGAGAGGTGGGAAGGGGAGGAGGCAGCCTGGGTTAACAGAATTGAGAAAATTCAATGTTTAAGCCCGGAGGATGCAGACTCCCCAAGCAGAATATGAGGTGCTGTTCCTCCAACTTGCGGTGTTGCTCACTCTGGCCATGGAGGAGGCCCAGGACCGAGAGGTCGGATACGGAATGGGAGGAGGAGTTGAAGTGCTGAGCCACCGGGAGGTCGGGTTGGTTATTGCGGACCGAGCAGAGGTGTTCGGCGAAACGATCGCCCAGCCTCCGCTTGGTCTCACCGATGTAGATCAGCTGGCATCTGGAGCAACGGATGCAGTAGATGAGGTTGGAGGAGGTGCAGGTGTGGAACACCTCATCCTGGGAGCAGATGCGGCGTAGACGGAGGGCCTGGTGTGGAACACCTCATCCTGGGAGCAGATGTGGCGTAGACGGAGGACATGCTCCACGCCTTCCCCGGGCACTTGCCCTTGCAACCGCAAGAGATGCTACACTTGTCCCTTCACCTCCCCCATCCACTCCTTTCAGGGACCCAAGCAGTCCTTCCAAGTCCGACAGAGGTTCACCTGCATTTCCATAGTGGGTTTGACTATAATGCCCCTGTCACACTTCGGAAACCTGAACGGAAACCTCTGGAGACTTTGCCCCCTGCCCAAGGTTTCCGTGCGGTTCCCGGAGGTTCCCAGAGGTTTTTGTCCGTCTCCCTAATGGTCGAAAGTGGTTTCCGCTTTAAAAATTGGAGATTTTTTAGTTGAAGCTGGTTGCGATGCTAGTTGAAGGTGGTTGCCGGAGGACAAAAACCTCCGTAAACCGCACGGAAACCTTGGGTGGGGCGCAAAGTCTCCAGAGGTTTCCGTTCAGGTTTCCTAAGTAGGACAGGGACATAGGTTAGGATTCAATACCAACCTGATTTTCCCAGTTTATTTGCTTATTGAAATCCCCCATGACCATTGTCATATTGTTTATCTTTCGTCTTTTCTGTACCGACATACAATATACAAGGTGTTAAAGAAGGAACTGCAGATGCTGGAGAATCGAGGGTTACACAAAAAGCTGGAGAAACTCAGCGGGTGCAGCAGCATCTAAGGAGCGAAGGAGATAGGCGACGTTTCGGGTCGAGATCCTTCCTCAGACCCTGAAGGGTCATGACCCGAAACATCGCCTATCTCCTTCGCTCCTTAGATGCTGCTGCACCCACTCAGTTTCTCCAGCTTTTTGTGTAACCTACAATATACAAGGTGTGTATTCACATCATATATATCATTTTCTAAAGCCATTCTAGTGTAAGCCAAGACCAGTCCTATTTCAAGGAGAAACTGCCTGAGATAGAAAAAATAAATGTAAGATCAAATAGTCATTAATTCAACTCAAGCTCCCTGCAAATGTAAATTGCACACAGCAATTATTTTGAAATTATGAAGTCAGCAGCATAAACAAACACAGCACTATCTATGAAAAAAGCAGGAATACCAATTTGCAAATGTTGCAACTGTGAATGAGCAACATGGATGCTGTAGTTATAGATATAAAAGGTCTTCACTCAGCACAAGCAGACATTCAAGATGTCAAATGGGCTCTTTGCCATTTAGCCCAACATCTATGGACATAGGATATTTTGAGTGTCTGGGGTCTTTGTCCACAAAAACCCTGTCTCAATTACCCTGATTCAAGTTTGATGAACTTGTCAATAAAGATGTGATCCCATTGTAAATGTACAATTCTGTGAAAGACGGAACAGGAAGACATGCCCAGCAACCTCAACAAAAAAGATTTCGGAATCTCTCATTATGCAAGTGCTACTGGGATGTTGAGTACTTGGTCCGGAAAATCACTTGGTCAGTTTCATAACACCGCACCTGACCTGCGTGGCATATTTTTCCACTCTGCATTTTGCAATCATGCATCTTTCTGTTTATCTTCTTTTGTCTGTGCTCTCACTTTCTAACAGCTCCCATTCACTCATTGACCAGATTGCCTTGTCTATACTTTATCCCCACTGTCACCCTGGTTTTACCCTATCAGCGACATACTCCCTCTGCAACGCAGCTGCTGATTAGCAAGATTCTTTGCAGTTATGAACTCCTTCCCAGTTATGGTGGTCTTCGATCTGAAACCTTGTTTTTCTTCCCACAGATGCCGCCTGACCTGCCAAAGTTTTACAGAATTTGCTGTTTTTATTTCATATTTCCAACCTCTGCAGGTATATTTTATATTTTCAGGGAGTGATTGTAGTTTGGAATGGAAGTAGGGGTTGTGAGGGTGTGGAAGGAGGTCATAATCAGTTTCTGGAGATGAAGAGGGCAATGTAATTAGATTAGGTTACTGTCATAGAAGGCAAATGCAGACCTGCAGTGAAACAAAAGGGAAGATAGACATAAAAAGATGGAGTAACTCAGCAGAACAAGCAGCATCTCTGGAGAGAAAGAATGGGTGGCGTTTCGGGTTGAGACGATTCTTCACACTTTCAGACCTTTTTTCTTTCTTCAGACCTTTCTCGAAAACGCCACCCATTCCTTCTCTCCAGAAATGCTGCCTGTCCCGCTGAGTCCAAATCTCCAGATTTTTGTGTCTATCTTTGGTTTAAACCCGCATCTGCAGTTCCATCCCACACATTTTGTGAAACAAAGGGGATTTGATGAAGAGGGTGTAGTTGCAAGGTATTCAGCTCTTTGGCAACAGGCCAGAGAGCCGGTTTTCCCTTTAACCTGTCTAAGGGTCAACTTTAAAATACATTGTGATAAATTACTTCTGGAGGCCTAACCTCTGGCATATATCCTGCCTTTCAAATGCAATAAAACATGATTAGACTGAAAAAATTGAAGCCTAGATGTGGGTTAAACACAGTTTGACATCACTGCACATGTCTCATTGTGTGTCAATGTGCACTGACTAAAAATGTGACTCGCACAACCCCGATGATGAAGTAACCATAAGTAAGTTCAAGAAAGTTAGATTTAGCTCTTAGGTCTAAGGGAATCAAGGGATATGGGGGAAAAGCCAGAATGGGGTACTGATTTTGGATGATCAGCCATTATCATATTGAATGGCGGTGCTGGCTCAAAGGGGCGAATGGCCTACTCCTGCACCTATTATCTATGTTTATAAGTGACTTTTAGCCTCAATCGTGCACTGTGCAAATAATTGATTGTATGTGATACAATTTGTATGTCTCTTTTATTTACTATTTCAATTTCACTATTTTATTTACTATTTATTTTAAATTATGTTTATGTGACTATTTTTCATAATGTTTAACTATGTTAAAACAGGACTGCAGACTATTGTGTTTTATGATTGATTTCTACTGCATGTGTGTACCGGATTCAGACAAGGTAAGAACTGCTGACGATGCAGATAAATAAACCTACAGTAGTTCTTAGTATTCATATCATCGCTGTATTTGCACCGCCGCCACTTGAAAAGCCAAAGCATGACTGACTCTCAGCAAATCTGAGTGCTGATGAAGCCAGTAAAGAAGTTTTCACTTGAATCAATTCTGAATTGTAATAACACATCATAGATTTTCATACCATCTGCCCAATGATTTATCATTTTCTCTAGAGGGCAATCGTCAGCTCTGGTGAAAAGGTGAAAAGCAGAAACCAGGCCAAATAGTTCCTTTTCGTATGCATCCCTATTGTTGAATTTATTATCAAGAGTTAGAAATTAACAGTTTTATTAATGCAACATTAACAAATGCTTTGTAATTCTGCACTTTTTTAATACTTGCCTCTGTTTATGTTATTGGAATTTTACATATATTTTGTGCAATATCAAAGTGGCAGAGAATCTATTTTCCAGAAAGATGTGTTTTATATGTACATAATAAGAGCAAAAACATGAGTTGGAGTAGACCTTTTGAATCCCCTTGTTCCATCAGTCAACAAAATCATTGCTGATCTTAAATCTCAAAACCATTGTCCGCCCCCAATCCCTTGATTTTTCTAATATCCAGAACTGTATTGCCCTT
Source organism: Raja brachyura (assembly GCA_963514005.1). The sequence goes on from OY740786.1 coordinate 40,056,649, forward strand.
CCTAACAGGGTCTCTGTTAGGAAGGGCAAGGGGCAGAGGCAGGGACTAGAGAGTACCCCGGTGGTTGTACACCTAAAAATAGGTACTCATGTTTGAGTTCAATTGGAGCGGACAGCCTACCTGGGGGCAGCAACAGCAGCTGGGCCTCCGGCACAGAGAACGGCCCTGATGCTCAGAAGGGTGGCAAAAAGAGAAGGGAAATTGTAATAGGGGACTCCATAGTTAGAGGGTCAGATTGTCGATTCTGTGGATGCAGTCGGGAGACCCGGATGGTAGTTTGCCTCCCTGGTGCCAGGGTTTCGGATGTGTCAGAACGTGTCGAAAAGATTCTGAAAAGGGAGGGAGAGGAGCCTGATGTTGTGGTACACATTGGTACCAATGACATAGGCAGAAAAAGAGAAGAGGTCCTGAAAGGAGAATTTAGGGAGTTGGGGGAAAGTTAAGGAGAAGGACCAAAAGAGTAACAATTTCAGGATTACAGCCTGTGCCACGTGATAGTGAGAGTAGAAATGGAATGAGGTGGAGGATAAATGCGTGGCTGAGGGACTGGTGCAGTGGGCAGGGATTCAAGTTTCTTGATCACTGGGACCTCTTTTGGGCAAGGCATGATCTGTATAAAAAGGACGGGTTGCACTTGAACCCGAGGGGAACCAATATCCTGGTGGGGAGATTTGCAAAGGAGACTTTAAATTAGAAAGGCTGGGGGGAGAGACTGGGCTAGAGGGGGCTAGGGGACAGGGTGAGGGGCAAGAGGCAGTGAAGGGAAGCCCTCAGACACAAAATGTAGGCGAGAAGGAGGTAAAAGATAATAAACAGAGAATAAGGGAAGGTGGGTTTCTAAAATGTGTATATTTTAATGCTAGGAGCATTGTAAGAAAGGTGGATGAACTTAGAGCCTGGATTGACACCTGGAAATATGATGTTGTGGCAATCAGTGAAACATGGTTGTGGGAGGGTTGTGATTGGAAACTAAATATTCCAGGATTTCGTTGCTTCAGGTGTGATAGAATTGGAGGGACCAGAGGTGGAGGGATTGCATTGCTTGTCAGAGAATATATTACAGCAGTGCTTTGGCTGGATAGATTAGAGGGCTTGTCTAGGGAGGCTATTTGGGTGGAACTGAGAAGTGGGAACAGTGTAGCAACACTTTTAGGGGTGTATTATAGACCGCCAACTGGGGAGCGAGAATTGGAAGAACTAATTTGTAAGGAGTTAGCAGATATTAGTAGTAAGCACAAGGTAATGATTGTGGGAGATTTCAATTTTCCAAAAATATACTGGGAAACACATTCTGTAAATGGCCTGGATGGTTTGGAGTTTGTTAAATGTGTGCTGGATAGTTTTTTGCAGCAATACATAGAGGTATCGACCAGAGAAGCGGCAGTGCTGGACCTCCTGTTAGGAAATGAGGCAGGTCAGGTGTGTTGGTGAGCACTTCGGGACCAGTGATCACAATACCATTAGTTTCAATATAATTATGGAGAGAGTCAGAACTGGACCTAGGGTTGAGATTTTTGATTGGAGAAAGGCTAACTTTGAGGGAATGCGTAAAGATTTAAAAGGATTGAATTGGGACATTTTGTTTTATGGAAGGATGTAGAAGAGAAATGGAGGACATTTAAAGGGGAAATTGTAAGAGTACAGAATCTTTATGTCCCTGTTCGGTTGAAAGGAAATGGTAAAAATCGGAAAGAGCCATGGTTTTCAAGGGAAATTGGACACTTGGTTCGAAAAAAGAGAGATATCTACAATAATTATAGGAGGCATGGAGTAAATGAGGTGCGAGATGAGTATAAAGAATGTAAAAAGAATCTTAAGAAAGAAATAAGAAAAGCTAAAAGAAGATATGAGGTTGCTTTGGCAAGAAAGGTGAAAGTAAATCCAAAGGGTTTCTACAGCTATATTAATAGCAAAAGGATAAAGAGGGATAAAATTGGACCATTAGAGAGCCAGAATGGACAGCTATCTGCAGAGCCAAAAAAGATGGGGGAGATATTGAACAATTTATTTTCTTCGGTATTCACCAAGGAGAAGGATATTGAACTCTGTGAGGTAAGGGAAAAAAATTGAGTATCTATGGAAGCTATGAGATTCAAAAAGGAGGAAGTACTGACACTTTCGAAAAATATAAAGTGGATAAGTCTCCAGGTCCTGACAGGATATTCCCTAGGACATTGAGGGAAGTTAGTGTAGAAATAGCAGGGGCAATGACAGAAATATTTCAACTGTCGTTAGAAACTGGAATATTGCCGGAGGATTGGCGTACTGTGCATGTTGTTCCATTGTTTAAAAAGGGTTCAAAGAATAAACCTAGCAATTATAGACCTGTTAGTTTGACGTCAGTGGTCGGCAAGGATACTTAGAGATAATATATATAAGCATCTGGATAAACAGAGTCTGATCAAGAACAGTCAACATGGATTTGTGCCTGGAAGGTCATGTTTGACAAACCTTCTTGAATTTTTTGAAGAGGTTACTAGGGAAATTGATGAGGGTAAAGCAGTGGATGTTGTCTATAAGGATTTCAGTAAGGCCTTTGGCAAGGTTCCCCATGGAAAGTTGGTTAAGAAGGTTCAATCTTTGGGTGTTAATGGCGGAGTAGCAAGATGGATTCAACAGTGGCTGAATGGGAGATGCCAGAGAGTAATGGTGAATGGCTGTTTGTCAGGGTGGAAGCCGGTGATCAGTGGGGTGCCTCATGGATCTGTGTTGGGTCCACTGTTGTTTGTCATTTACATCAATGATCTAGATGATGGGGTGGAAAATTGGATAAGTAAGTATGCAGATGATACTAAGATAGGTGGTGCTGTGGATAATGAAGTAGATTTTCAAAGTCTACAGAGAGATTTGGGACATTTGGAAGAGTGGGTTGAATGATGGCAGATGGAGTTTAATGCTGATAAGTGTGAGGTGCCACATCTTGGCAGCACAAATCAAAATAGGACATACATGGTAAATGGTAGGGAATTGAGGAATGCTGTGGAACAGAGGGATCTAGGAATAACTGTGCATTGTTCCCTGAAGGTGGAATCGCATGTAGTCAGGGTGGTAAAGAAAGCTTTTGGTGTGTTGGCCTTTATAAATCAGAGCATTGAATATAGGAGCAGGGAAGTAATGTTAAAATTGTACAAGGCATTGGTGAGACCAATTCTGGAGTATGGTGTACAATTTTGGTTGCCTAGTTATAGGAAGGATGTCAACAAAATGGAGAGAGTATAGAGGAGATTTACTAGAATGTTGCCTGGGTTCCAGCAACTAAGTTACAGAGAAAGGTTGAACAAGTTACGTCTTTATTCTTTGGAGCACAGAAGGTTAAGGGGGGACTTGATTGAGGTCTTTAAAATGATGAAAGGGATAGACAGAGTTGACATGGATAAGCTTTTCCCATTGAGGGTAGGGAAGATTCAAACAAGAGGGCATGACGAGAATTAAGGGACAGAAGTTTAGGGGTAACATGAGGGGGAACGTCTTTACTCAGAGAGTGTTGGCTGTGTGGAATGATCTTCCTGCAGAAGTGGTGGAGGCAGGATCGATTTTAACATTTAATTGAATAATTTTTATTAGAAGTATAAGTACAGGTGTAAGTACAAATATAAGTCCATATAAAAACAACGTTCTTGATAAAGAGATAGGTAATAATTACCATGTTTTCTTATATATACTTCTAAACATTTTATTGTAGTTTTTTTTTGTGAAAAGTAGGAAAGTGTGAAAAATGGTTAACATAAAAATAGTTATAAAATAACCAAAAGGGAAAAGTAAATAAAATAACAGTGGTATATTATACAAACAGTATTTATATAATATATCCGTGATCAATAATGTATTATTCTTCGCTCAATCCTTCGTTCAGGTCTCGATCAGGTCCACAAACCGAGTCATATTGGTCCCTTAAGATATTCAAGGAATGGAGACCAAATCAGATTAAATTGGTCTAACTTGCCTAAAAGTGCAAGTCTTATTCTTTCCAAGTGTAAAGTCTCAGCCATTCCTGAAATCCACAATTTGATTGTAGGGGGTATGGGGCCTTTCCAAAATTGTAAAATTAATTTTTTACCAATTATTAAACTATAATCTATGAAAGTTCTTTGTGCTGTCGTGAGTAATTGATCCCTTTCTAATATTCCCAATATTATTAATTTTGAGTCTGGAACTAGATTCTTATTTACAACATTCGAGATTACCTTAAATATTTCCAACCAAAAATTCGTAATTTTTATACAAGTTGTAAAAGAATGTGTTAAATTAGCTTCTGGGTATTGGCATTTGTCACATATAGAAGATACATTAGAAAACATTCTATGTAATTTAGATTTTGAAAAATGCAATCTATGTAAAACTTTGAATTGTATCAGAGAGTGTCTAGAATTTAATGAACAATTATGTATATATCGTAAACTTTCATCCCAGATATCGGGTTCGATTGTTTCACCTATTTCATTTTCCCATAGTTGTCTGTACTTTTCCGTATTGGGTATATCATTTTCTAATAAAATATTATAAATGTATGATATTAATTTTTCCGTGTTTGGGTGTTTATTTAAGCATTCATCTAGAATTCCCGTCTTTCTCTTTTTATATTCCTGTGCAGTTGTTTTAATGTAGTCAGTTATTTGTAGATATCTGAAGTAGTGTTTAGAGTGTAGTCCATATATTTCCTGTATTTCTTTAAATGAAAGATACAGATTGTCCCTGTAAAGGTCACTGATCTTATTAATTCCTTTATTTTTCCATTGTAAGAATCCTAAATTTTCCAGGGATGGTTTAAAACTTACATTATTAACAATGGGAAGAACTAATGGGACATCTTCTAGTTTTAACGTTCTTTTTAACTGTCTCCAAATATTAATTTCACTATTAATTATTGGGTTTTCACGATAAATTTTCTTAAATATTTTAATTTTAGAAAATAATATGGAACTGATTTCATACGGTAAGCAGTCTTCCTTTTCCATAAGTAACCAGTTTGGATTTTCATCCAGTTCAACCCACCAAAAGTTCATATTCTTAATACTAACTGACCAGTAATAATATATAAAATTAGGTAATGTTAAACCTCCATTAATTTTCGATTTACATAAATATTTTTTATTTATTCTATGGCTTTTATAGTCCCAAACAAAATTAGTGACTATAGAGTCAACCTTTTTAAAAAAATTCTTAGAAAGATATATCGGGATCATTTGAAATAAATATAATAATTGTGGGAGAAAAATCATTTTTATCACATTAATTCTACCTATCATTGAGATAGGTAGTGTTCTCCAATATAGAATATTCTTAGATAATTTATTTAGTATAGGTAAAAAATTATATTTAAATAAAGAATCATATTTTTTTGTAACGTGAATTCCTAAATACTTAATCTGTTCATTAACAATCTTAAAAGGAAATTGTTTTAATGTAGTTAAATTATCTTGTGTTAATGGCATAAGTTCACTTTTCTTCCAATTGATTCTGTATCCAGAAAACAAGCCGAATTGAGTTATTAAATTCAATAAATTAGGTATGCTAATTTCAGGTTTTTTAATATATAATAATACGTCATCTGCATATAGAGAAATTTTATTTCTTGTTTCGTTAGTTTCATATCCAAAAATTTCGGGGTGTAATCTTACCCGAATGGCTAATGGTTCTATAGCCAACGCAAATAATAATGGTGATAGGGGACAACCTTGTCTGCATCCTCGAAATAAATTAAATTTGGTAGATATCATTTGGTTAGTTAAGATTTTAGCAGTTGGATTTGTATATAGTAATTTGATCCATTTTATAAACTTGTCTCCCAAATTTAACTTTTCCATAACCGCAAATAAATATGGCCATTCAACTTGGTCAAAAGCTTTCTCTGCATCTAACGATATTATTACTAAGTCTTTATTATAACTCCTTTTCGAGTATATAATATTAAACAATCGTCTCAAGTTATATGATGAGTATCTTTTAGGTATAAATCCTGTTTGATCCGGGTGTATTATTTTATTAATCACTACACTTAATCTTTTAGCTAATATTTTAGTTAATATCTTTTGATACGTATTTAAGAGAGCAATAGCTCTATATGATCCCGGATCATCTAGGTCTTTATCCATTTTTGGTATGAGTGTTATAATGGATTCGTTTAGTGTTTCTGGTAAACTCTGTTGCGCATATATATATTCGTAAAGTGTCTTCAAATAAGGTGTTATCAGATCCGTGTATGATTTATAAAATTCCGAACCAATACCATCTGGCCCTGGAGTTTTCCCGTTTTTTATTGATATAATAGAATCCTCAATTTCTTTAACTGTTAATTCAGCATTTAATAGTTTTGTATCATCTACATCCAATCCTATTAGATTACAGTCATTTAAGAATGTATTAATTCCTATCTGATTTTCAGTCGTTTTGGAAGAATATAAATCTTTATAATATTGTAAAAATCTCTCATTAATATCGTTATTCTGTGTTAAGAATTCACCATTTTCTGATTTAATCCGATGTATTATTTTTTCTCCCTGTATTTTTCGTAATTGGCGAGCCAGTAATTTTTGTGGTTTGTCCCCAAATTCAAATTGTATTTGTTTTGTGTATTGATATAATTTAACCACTTGGTCAGCATATATCTTATTTAATTTATATTTTAATGCAGTAATTTTATTATGTGTTATCATTGTAGGGTTGAGAGCATTTTCTATATCTAATTGTTTTATCTCCGTTTCCAGAATATTTTGTTCCTTCCGCTTTTCTTTGTTGTAAAATGCTTGTGAAGATATCATAATTCCACGAGTAAAAGCCTTAAAAGTTTCCCATAGTAGGGATGGAGATATTTCTGGTTTATCGTTTATTTCAAAAAAAGTCTTAATCTGCTTTATAATATATTCATTAGTTGATTTATCCTTTAAAATTTGTGGATTAAGTCTCCATTGTCCTCGTATTTTCATGTTATCATTAAATTTAATATTAAATGTTAATGGAGCGTGATCTGAAATAATGATACTGTGGTATTTAGAGTTATAGATGTATGGAATAAGCTTTATATCTACAAGGAAATAGTCAATTCTAGAATATGTTTTATGTACCGAGGAGTAAAATGAATAATCTCGTCCTGATGGGTGTTCCATTCTCCAAACATCTCTAACTTTACTAGTATCAATGTATGCATTTATTAAATCACTGGAGTGTGATTTAAATTTCCTCTGTCCTGACGATCTATCTAAATAAGGATCTAAAGTACAATTTAAATCTCCTTCAATTATTAAATTATGTTGTGCATGATCAGGAATTGTATTAAATATTTTCTTTAAAAAAATTGGACTGTCAAAATTTGGGCCATATATATTGGCTAATATTACTTTTTGAGCATATAATTCACCCGTTACAATAATAAATCTTCCATCTTTATCAATTATAGTTGATGTATGCTTGAATAAAGTACCTTTATGTATCAGTATTGCTACGCCTCTAGATTTATGAGTAAAAGAGGAATGATATATTTTGTCAATCCATTTAGCCTTTAATCTATGCTCGGCATCTTTTTTTAGATGTGTCTCTTGAAGAAACGCAACGTCGATTTTAAGTGCTTGCAAATGTGCCAATACTTTACCCCTTTTAATAGGTTCATTAAGACCTTTAACATTCCAACTGCCAAAGATTATTCCCTCATTCCCCAAATTCTTTTTTTAAGTCCTGCATTTTATTTAAGGTGGTCTATAATGGTTCACATGTCTCAGCTCGACATACCCGACCTTACCCCCGAACTCCGGATGGACGAGTTTCAAGATTTTCAAATATCTCGCACGGATATATCTTTTGTGATTACGAGTCCACTGTGATGTAAAAAAATAAAAACATGAGGTAATATAAAAAAACAGAAGATAGAAAAAAGGGTTAGTAAATAGTGAAAAGTAAGGAAAAACTACAGCTATAGTAGGTGCAGTTAGTGAAAGCCATACTAGCATGGCTAGCCATCTACAGACTTCCAGTGTAGATGATGTTAACTCGCCAGCTCCATAAGTCCTTAAAGTTATTGTCTTACAAAAGGTATTTTAACGGGAATATATAATTCTAAAATGTTTCATCAATCCTATAACATATTTAAATGCAAAGATCAAGGAAATCTTAACTATTATTGGTATAATCAAATGTATGATCTTAGGAAATATATTTACTAATTACTATTTATTTTAATTTTATGTAGATTAGTATTAATTATTGATGAGTAAATTATATGTATGTGGGAAGTAATAAGAAAGTTACTTATACCTAAGCCTTAGTGATTAGTATTTATTATTGTTTTAGTTAGTAACAGTACTACCGGTTAGGTTTTAGTATATTAGTATTTTATTGTGTATTAATTATTTCTATTAGTATTGTTATTATTCTAATTAATAATATCCATAAGAGAAAGTCCAGTCCACTCTTTGATGTAGGGACCAGGTCCACTCATTTCTTCATCTTTCTTGATTGTAGCCAGTCTATAACCAGTCCATATTCCGGTAATCCTTTAAACCAAATGCAAATATACAGTTTATTCATTAATATAGTTCAAAGGTGAAATATTATTCAGTCTTCTTCTTGATTCTTAATCCCCTGCGCAAAGTCCAGTGCATTTTGTGGGTTCTTGAAGAAATGATCTTGATTGTCATAGGTCACCCTCAAAGTAGCGGGGTATCTCAAAGTATACCTTACATCCTTCAATTCTCTCAGAATTCTTTTAGTCTCCCTGAATGCGTTTTGTTTCTTGGCAACTTCAGCAGGATAATCTCGGTAAATACTGATTCGTGCTCCTTCAAAAGTAAGATTTTTACTTCTTACAATCTTACCCATCATTTCTTCCAGTTCGTAATCATTCTGTACCTTTAATATCATTTGTCTTGGCGGGGCACCAGGTCCTGTAAAACACCTCTTTAATCTGTGTGCACGAGCTAGTAAGGGTTTCTGATCCAAGGCTAAAACTTGTTGCAGTAAATCTGCTGTAAATCCTCGTGGGTTATTCCGCTCCATGCCTTCTGGAATACCCACAATTCTTAGGTTCGACCTTCTTTGGTAGCCTTCCAACTCCGTGCATTTTTCTGTTATCTTGTCCAGAAGTTCAGATAAGCGTTTTATGTCTCTGTCTGAATTCCGAGCCGATGCTTCAGCTAAGTCTTTAATAATGCTTATATCTGTCGAATGTAAATTCAATGCTTCTTCAACTTCAGACAGTTTCAGTGCTTGAGCAGATTCAGTGATTTCAGTCTTCAAGTCTTTTATTTCAGTTTTCAAGTCTTTCACTTCTTCATTAATCTTTTCGACTTCCTCCTTAATATTCAACTTTTTCATATCTTTCTTTAAATTCAATAGTTCGGTTTTAATACCTCCCATCTCTTTTTCAATAAGAGTTTTCAATCCTTCCATCTCCAGTTTCGTTTTAATTTCTTCAGCTCCAGAAGGTTTTTTTCCTGCAATGTCTTCCTGGGATCGGGTTCTACCCGAGACCGAGGCTTCAGAACTGCCTACCGGATCCCGAGTGGTCGGTAGCCGGGTTTTCAGTTTTTCTTCTGGGGTTCGTTGCATGCTGTCGCAGGGCTGATAACGTCACTCAGAAATTTCGTACTAATCAGTACTGAGATTTCAGACGGCAGGTAAGTCTTTTTCAGCGTTTTTTACCCCGTTTTCTTCAACCTTCTTATGGAGCTGGCTGGGAGGGTGTCTTCACCTCATGATGGCGCCACCGGAAGTGATTTTAACATTTAAATGTAAAGTGGATAGGTATATGGATGGGAAGGGGTATGGAGGGGTATGGTCCGAGTGCAGGTAGATGGGATTATGGGAAAATAAATGGTCGGCACGGACTGGAAGGGCCGAGAAGGCCTGTTTCCGTGCTGTAATTGTTATATGGTTATACGGTTATATGGTTATATGTATTGATCTTTGGTTTGAATAGAATAAATGAGTGGAGAACTCTCTCAATGAAAGAACTCTCTAATCAGGACTACCCCATATACTGAGAGTACAGCCCCTAGGAAGTTATTATCCCCATATCGCCCTGTTGAGCCCTCTAAGATCTATCTTTCATAAGCTGTTTCACTGAGGTCACCTCTCATTCTTATGAATTCTGAAGAGTAGACGAGTAGCCTCAACTGACATATGACAGACCATCAATCCCCAACTAATCTGGGGAATCTTCACTGCACAGCCGCTACAATAAATAGCTAATTTATTGATATATTTTATGAGGATGTTGCCTGGGCTAGAGGGTCTGAGCTATATGGAGAAGTTGAGTAGGCAGGGAATCTATTCCTTGGAGTACAGAAGGATGAGGGGTGATCTTACAAAGGTGTATAAAATCAGGAGAGGAATAGATTGGGTAGATGCATAGAGTCTCTTACCCAGAGTAGATAAATCGAGGACCAGATGACATAGGTTTAAGGTAAAGGGGAAAATATTTAATTGGAATCTGGGGGGTAACTTTTTCACACAAAGTATGGAACAAGCTGTCAGAGGAGGTAGTTGAAGCAGGGACTATCCCAACATTTAAGAAACAGTTAGATAGGTACATGGAGGGGTATGGACCAAATGCGGACAGGTGGGACTAGTGTAGTTGGGACATGTTGGCTGGTGTGAGCGAGTTCGCCGAAGGGCCTGTTTCCCCACTCTATATCCTTTCTTAAGGCAAGACCAACACTAAATACACTAAACACTAAAGCCGTCCGGGTGTAGTCTTACTTGGTATCATAAAGCAAAGTTAATATACTTTCAAATGATTTTGAATATACTTTCAAATGATATTATGAACACCATTAAGTTCCATGCACTCTAATCTTATTCCATAATAAGCCATCCAAAACAAAATTTATGAAGTGATCTACATAAATTATTTTTTAATAATTTGCGAGATGCTGGTGACAGAATATATGTAAACCCTATTTTTTTATAAACTGATGAAAAATGACCAAGTTGAAATCCAAAAGAGCTTTCAATTATTCAGAAGTGTGATTGAGTTAATTTATTTCTGTTCTAAATTTTTGATTTCCTCAGAGCAATAACCTAAAAACACTAAATTTCATTATTTTAATAAATCATCCCAAAAATTACATGATCCCAATGTCATAATGTATGCAATAAATGAACTTTAAAACAATTGTAACATTTTAATGAAATATTATGGTGCAGAATTCCATAAAGGAAGAGGAATTTAATGAAGGAAGAGATTGTCAAGAATTATATGTATTCTATTGGATATGTACTTCCGAAATGAAATATTGATGACATTTGAGTTAAGTGATATATCGCAGAGAATATACAAAAAGTATCACAAAAGAAGGTTACTCAGTTCGTCAGATCTGTACTAACACTTTCAAAAAACTATCACACTATCCCTTTACTAATATCACCACAGTATCTTCATATATAATTATTCGTCCCTTTTTGAAGGACGCCATTGAATCTGAATCTGCGAATCATTTTCCTACCATAATCCCTTTGGTCTCAGTCCTCATCCCAAGAGTTGCCAGTCTGTTGAAACAAAAACTCTATTCTGACTTCTGCCATGAGAAAACATTCCCAGGCACACAGAGGATAAGTTTCATGGATGTGTTCAAAACCGCCTTGAAAAAAGTAGCATCCCTGAAGACTCATGGGTTTCTCTGGCCCATAGATACTCAAGGTGACAAAGGAGCATTTGGAATGGTAACAAGAACCAAGAGGTCATTCTTCAGAGGTACAAAGAAGTTTGCATGCAAGTGGTGTAATAAACAGACCACATCATACACCTTCCCCACAGGGGAAATAATCTGTGGTTCACACATTGGCATCACCAGCCCTTCAAAGCCAACAAGAGTGAGAGCAAATTATCCCTAATCCTGAAAAAAGGGAATATTGACCATGTTGTTCCATGGGTCTATCCATCCAAGGGCATCCAATGGTTTTTAAGTCAGGCACCTGCAGTTAAGTAAGAAACGTATTTATTTATTGTAACTACTTCATCACCCTTTGCTGAATATACCACCTCCTCTCCTTCACTCAAGATCTTTAGAAACCTGTTTTCTCTCTGGAGACTTGATCAATAACCTCCACAATCTTCTGGCATTGAGAATATCAACACTTCACAACCTTCTGAGAGAATACATTTCCCCATATTATTTTCGTAAGTAGGCCACCCTTTATTCTAAACTGCACACCTGGTTTAGATTTCCCCACTTGCGTAAATATGATTCTACTTCCTCAATAGGTGAATGAAATTTGGCATGGTCCCAATGACCTACCAATTTCTATCGCTTCTCAGAATGACCATAGAAAGCATCCTATCAGGGTGTATCACAGCTTGGTATGGAAACTGTGCTGTGCAAGACACACACCCACCCTAATCGTCTCTCTTCTCTCCTCTTCAGTTGGGAGGAAGATACATAACTTGAATATCACCAGATTCAGGAATAGCGTCTTGCTGCCATTATCAGACTCTTGAATGGGCCGCTCATATGCTACGGATGTATTCCTGATCTTATAATCTACCTCGCTGTGGCACTTCAACTTTTTTTTTACCTGAACTTTCTCAGTAATTGAACACTATATTTTGTACTCTATTTATTTTTTTTATTTGGCACAAACTGGTGAACTCACATATTGTATGATCTGCCCTGCTGGTACATACATCTGTATCTCAGTAAATAATAATAAACCAATACCAAATATGCATTCATATCTACAGTTAAGCCTCCACAAAAAACCTTCAGTGCTTTAATAAGATCATGTTTCACTCTTTCAAAGTTTACTGCATGTTGGCCCAATTTGTTTAAAGGCTTCTTATTAGACACCAATTACCAATTTGATTTATCTAATCTATACGAAGTTTAAAGTTGCCTCAGATAATTATTTCTTGATTTATACTCAGTCAGGTATTGGTTCTACACTTAGAGGGTCTACAGCTGATTCCTAGTGAAGCCTTTCCCCTGCTATTTCTTAACATTAATGCAACTGTCATTACCTGCTAGGCCAAGAGCATTCTTTACTGATGTACTGATGTAATCATTTATTAAGAGAACTACCTTTTCCTTTCTGGCTATCCTTCTTAAATGTCAAGTGCTGTGGAACATTTAGTTTCCATTTTTGATCTATGCAACCACATTTTTAATAGCTATCAGATGATACTCATTTATTTCAATTTGTGTCATAAATTTATCTACCTTGTAACAAATGCTGCAACCACTCAGATAAAGAGGCTTTAATTTTGCCTTTTAATCATATTTCCCTATTCTGACTCCATTTGCAATGCAATATGTTTGCCTAGTTTGCCCTTCTCTTCACATTCATAGTTTCATGGTCCATTTCACCATTCTGCATTATTGCCTGTATATTCTTTATAAATTTCACCCCACCCAAGTAATCATCCAACTCCAACCTTTCCCTAGATATTCAGTTTGTCAGGACATTGGCTCCAGCCAGATTCAAGTGAACTCTATCCTATCGCAACAGTTCCCTCTTTCCCCGTTATTGGTGCTGGAGGACTATTAATTGAAAACACTTTACTGACAACAAGTTTTGAGCAACTCTGCTCATATTTCATCAGTGCTCAATTGATAATGTAGAGATTATGTGCTTTTTGCTTCTTTTTAATTTAGACAATAGTTGCTCATGTTCTTTCAGCAGAATATCTTCTTAATTTTCGCTGCATCATTTATATCTATTTGTGGATATAATAGGAAGGGAAAATCTTTGGTATCAGAGGGAGAGGTTCACTGATTGATAACAGCGTGACACGGCATTGAGATTGAGTGTAAACTAGCATGTTAAATTTTTATTGTAAATTGTAAAAATCCAGCATCATCTTTTTTAGCATCGTTATTGGATCCAAACTGTATAAATACTTTGTGTATGTAAAAAGATTTAGAGTGTATTAAGATTTAGAAAGTTAAGACTTAGAGTGTGTTAAGTTTGCTTACTGCTATTTGTATTGCTCATGTGAGTTATTGAGGATTTTTGGCTGTTAGATAATTGAAGTAAAAGTGTGTTTGAATTAAATATTTGTAATTGTTTGGATTGTAGTATTGTTAGAATCTGATTTCTGGTGGCTCAATCAGGGTTTGTATTCTTTCAATCACAGTGACGGGGGAGGAGTCGTTCCATTGACCGAGTACGCCACGAGGAGGATTTATTAGAGTGCGTGATTTATAATAAATTAATGAATGTGGTTTATGTAGGAGTATGGTTGTGCCTGATAATAATAAGCAGTGTGATCTCCTGTTTGTGTACTTAGTTATTTGCATGTCTAAAGCTCATTTTCAGGTGTTTCAATTGAGGATTAAATGAGTTATGAGAATGTGTTTGATTGTGCTCGAATGTGTATGATTGTTCCCTGGAGTACTCTGATCTTTGAATGACTGGAGATTGTGCAAATTGTAAGGTTCAAAGGGTGTGGATGCTGACTTTGAACGGGAAGGAGATGAATATTTGGAAGAATAGACAAATGTTAACGCTAGTGGAAGTTCACAGCTCCCACCATGTTCCTCTTGCATTTCCCAGGCTTCACTAGCACCTTGTACGACTTGTGTCCGTAATTAATATTTTAGGTCTGCAGGATCTACAACAACTCCTGCAGATTCTGACCAGTATCTACCAACAGCAGATACTGGGGTACCAGATTCTTTGACCTTATCCACTTCATCATTGATAGATCATCCAGTAGCTTATGGCACCCGGAATAGAATGAAGAGGTTAGCTCTGGTGTTTAAAGACAGCTGAGGTATGTTAGATATAGTGCAACAGGCAGAGTATTTCTGTGAGTCACAACCTAGACAGATTACCCGAGTAGTGAGAAAGAGGAACGATTTATTTAGACAGTATTGGGAAACCCCTAGCGAACGGGAAGATTCATCTGAGGGTGAGACACTGATTGAAGATACCGAGATTGATAGAAATAAGTCACCTGCCGTCTTTATAGACTATTTGAGAACCACAATGCATGTATAATCATGCAGATTCCCAGGATTTGTGGGAGACTATAAACTGATAATTACTCCAGCTGGAAATACCAAATTTCTAATAGCCCTAGGACACCCAACTTATGAAGCCTTGGGAAACATAGTAGTGGATGACAGTGAAAGAGAAGAGGCTGTTTTAACAGCCCTTGCAAAAACGTTTCAGTAAGCAAGCAATTTAAAACGAATTCTGGAATGAAAAACCAGAAAAGGGTGAAGGAGCAGACACATTTTTAGACCGTTTTTCAAAATGATATATGGACCAATCAGGTGTCTTAGACTATCAGAATGGAGCAAGTTCCCCACTAAAGTAGTGGACTCAATTAAGACTGATAACAGGGACTGGTCTGAGAACCGAGCCAGTCAAATGGCCAGAGCTGTGAGACACTATTGGAAGAAGGGTAGAAAACAGGAAATTTATCTTGTAACTAGTAGAGAAAGTGAACCTGGACCCCCAGAGTATCAGCAAATTACAGATTGGGAGAAATTAGGGTTCCAGATTACAACGATTATTATTGCAATCACACTCCCAATTTAGAACCCATTCCAATGGAACTAAGGGGTAGAATAAAGCCAACCATATTGCCTAATCAATGCTACACTTATGGGGAATGGGACACTGGAGTCGAGCCAGTCCAACAAGGGTGCGAGAGAGAGGAGTCAAAGAAGGGATTTCCAGGGTTATGAAGAAATTAGAGATCCTAGAGAATATAGAAATATCCGAGATCCCAAGAATTATGGGAGGTCCTCCAATTCAAGAGACTACTGGGACCCGAGAGAACAGAGAGAGAGAGATGGCCTGAATGTCAGGAACCAAGAAGTCACACACCATTCACTCAAGCCAACCCATTTTCTCAATCCAGACTTACCAACCCGTCCAGGAAATGTGGACGTGGAGACATGACCACTACTCTAGAACCCCCTCAAGTAATTTACCAGAATGAACGAATTGGATGTACTATCATATATAGATAAGCAAACTGTACAATCTGGAGTTCAAGATCATCTTTAATCGGTACTCATATATATAGCGGTACAGCAGGTTGTTAGTTGTTAGTTCATCGTTACCGCTTCCAAGGCTGACCATATAGGCAGTGGGTGTTAGTATGAATCATACAGTAAGGTGGGGTTAGTGATGCTATTTCTACTATGATTGGTTCACATGCAATAGCCAATCTACATCCTTCCCCGCAAAGAGCAAATATAGTGAAACACACGTGCAACTTAGAATTAAAACATACTTGCTATATCTGTCAGGCGGTCTACTAATATGGCCCGAACGCGTACAGACCAACCCCTCTCCCTCTTTGCCAGAAAAGTTAAAGGGAGGCAGTGAACCCAGAAGTGAGAAAGCAGCAGGGGACACTTGTGGTGACTGACAGGGGGAGCATGTGGGAGACGGAGTGTTGTTATTAGTCATAGCCGCCGGTCGTGGTAGAGTAAGGGACATGCTGGAAGTAGTGGTGGCCACGGCAGGAGACGGCTGGAACAGTAGAGGTGGAATGAAAGGATCAGCTGGTGGTGGACGTGGACAAGGCGCCATCGATGTCAACAAGGTAGGATCAGCGTTCTTTGGACGGACCAACCCCTCTAAACACCGACCGATAACAGAAGATTTATGACTGATCCCTCTCAACCGGCTAACCGGGGATTCGCCAATGAGCCCCCTCGGAGATGCCCTAATTGTAACTACTTCCACAGCAAGGAGCGATCTACCTGTCTGGCTTACGGAAAGCCTTGAAATTACTGCAAAAAGATGAATCATATTGCCGTCATTTGCAGAGCCCGTGGGAAAAGACCCTCCAGCTCAGTGTCTAATCTGCACTTGTTGTAACACAACCAAACAATTCCTGACTCTCAAGACCAGCTCAACTCTGCCCATGAGGATGATCCAATTAACACATTGGCAATTGTGCATTCACTCCTTCACACAACTGGTAAGATTCTGGATCCTTCTGTTCTAATGTCAATTAATAACAAGCCAGTGAAGGCTAAGCTAGACACGGGTGCCCGCGTGAATGTAATGTCTGTGCACATCTACAACAAGATAAGGAAAAATGAGGCCTTGACTAGCGACAAGTCCACCTGACATGGTTTTGGGGGGGGAGGTCTTGTATCCTCTGGGAAGAACCACTTTCAAATGCGTGTTGAAAAACACCACAAGAAAACTAACTTTCTATGTTTTGAATTCTGACTCTAACTCTATTGGGCATCCATGCATGCCAAGACTTAGGCCTAGTCTCCTTTGACCGCTCTGTTCACAAGCTTCTAATATCTGAGGACCCAATAAAAGAATATCCTGATCTATTCAATGGCAAACTAGGCAAGCTGCCTGTGACCTACAAGATACCCGACGTTGACCCACCATGTGCCACACGCTATGAAAGGCAGAATTGAATCTGAACTAAAAAACATGTTCTCCTTGGGTGTACTAGCCGAGATCAGCGAACCCACTGACTGGGTTTCCACCATGGTTGCTACCCTTAAGAAGGACAAAAACGAGCTCCGTGTATGTATCAATCTAAAAGATCCATCAGGCATCCACATTATCCTATGAGGACTGTTGAGGACGTCGCTGCGCAGATCAGGCGAGCAACAGTATTTTCCGTCCTCGATGCAAAAAGCTCGTTTCGGCAGATACCGCTAGATGACGAGTCATCAAACCTGAGCACATTTGCCACTCCGTTTGGCAGATTCAAATTTCTCAGAATGCCATTCGGAGTTAACTCGGCCAGCGAAGTCTTCCAGAGAAACATGGAACTGCTGTTCCAGGGACTCCCGTGTGCCATCATCGTAGATGATATCCTGGTATATGGCAAAGACACAGCAGAGCATGACAACAACCTAAAGCTTATCATGGACCGGGCATGTCAAATCAACCTGAAATTCAACCCTAACAAGTGCAAGTTCAGGGTTCCAGAGGTCACATATGTTGGACATGTTTTCACTCCTGAAGGACTTAAACCCGATCCGAAGAAAACTGCTGCCATCACAGTGATGCCAGCCCCCACCAACGTGATTAGCCTACAATGATTCCTGGGTATGGTGAACTATCTGGGAAATTTCATACCGAACCTCAGTGAAATAAGTTCGCCTCTGAGACAACTCACTCGGAAGGATACTGCCTGGTCCCGGTTCCAGCAACGCCAACAAGCATTTGACTCTTTAAAATCGAGGCTGACCTGTGCTCCCACCTTGACGTTCTTCGACCTGAGGTGTCCTGTCATGGTTACCTGTGATGCCTGATGATACGGGCTGGGCACCGCCTGCCTACAAACATACTCGCCATATCTGTCAGGCGGTCTACTAATACAGATCGAACGCCTACGGACCAACCCCTCTCACCATACCCACTTCTGACACCATGTAGATAAGCAAACTGCACAATCTGGAGTTCAAGAACATCTTTAATCAGTACTTATATATATAGCGGTACAGTAGGTTGTTAGTTGTTAGTTCATCGTTACCGCTTCCAAGACTGGCCAGTATAGGAAGTGGGTGTTAGTATGAATCATACAGTGAGGTGGGGTTACTGATGCTATTCTACTATGATTGGTTCACATGCAATAACCAATCTATATCATAGTAAAAACTGATGATCACATAAAAGAAAATTGGAAACAATCTTATGACTGCTCAAGAAAACCACTTAGAGCAAAGAACATTGTAAATCAAGGAGCTTGTCACATCTGTACACAATTAGGTAATTGGAGCAAGGAGTGCCCAGCAAGAAGACAGAATATAGCAGATGGTAAAAAAATCAAGGGGCAATAAAGAAAGTAAGACAAGGAACCCAGAAGTTAGTGTCAGAAGGAATGGGAACTAAGGAGAACTGAAATGGTACTAGGGAGAGAAGAAACAAACTTATTGTGCAGGAGGGACTGGAGTTTGGAAAGGAGCTATTGTCCTAAATTGTTACTAAGTTTGTGCCTGCAGGACAGTATAATCAACAACATTCTATCTGGGGAATGAGGTAAAGAATATACAGACCCCTTGAGAACAGGCAGAAGACAGCTCAGGTAATGTAGCTCCCCAGAAACAGGAAATAACCAACGAGGAGGAAATGTCTGTCTTATACCGTCCTATCCCTTTAAAACAGATTTGGGAAGGCCAACATATAGAGAAAGCTGCTCCTCAGTATCCCTACTCCTTTGAAACTGACATCAAGGAAGAAGAATAAAGATGCCTGCCCTATTGCCCAACTTTAACGTAATCTAGCTTTTGACACCAATGAAGGAAAGGAAAGTAGCACTATCCAATCTTTCCTAAAGGTACAACGCAGCCAACCTATGACAACTATTGGTGCGAGCTCCACTTTAAAGAACTGAATTTGGATTTGAAAATCAATATTCCTCTGTGGTTCGGGGCAAAATACGCACGTGGCGTCTAAATTTAGTTATAAATAAATTGATTTGAAAAGGGCTTAAAGGATATGGTCTTAAAAATTGTTGGAGAATTGACTGACGACTTGGCATTCTTCTCTTGTCTCACCCATAGGAGGATGATCGAAGATGGGACAGGACTATTTTGTTGCTATCAAGAAAGGGACAGACCCTAGCGGATATCAGGAATTAAGACATATCCTGGAAACGCAAGGTGGTAGTATAAAATGATGAGGTAGACTGAAAATTTATGAGTTCCCCTCGGAAAGTCAATACTAACCATAAAATAGTTAGTGGTAAAAGGAGACTAGTTATAAGAGAGAACCCCTATGGACTGAGAGCTGAGCCAATATACTAAGGAAGAAATACTGGAGGAGAAGTCTATTGAATTAGAGGGAGAAACTTAAATGGATGTTGAGATATCAGAGTTGATGTATTTAACCGATGGATCTAATTGTTTAACCCTTGACAGTAAAGCGGCTTCTATTATCAAGGTGGAAAAATTGTCCCTAGTATTGGCATTCTTAATTGGATTTATGATAAAATTGACAACATATAGAAATCGATTGATTAAATTTGAACAATAGGGAATTCCACAGGAATTGGAATGGAATTGTGTTATCGAGCACAATGCTGTGGAATGAGAAGGATGAGATGGACACTGAAATTTAAAATATTAAATTGAAGGCAGAGACTGAATTTGGTTGAATTGGAACATTCTTCATGGTTTGCTTTAAATAAGAGTCATGCCTGTAGGGAAATGTGGACTGAACTCAGCTGAAATTTATGAGAAATCATCATCAGGAATACATATTATAACATTGTGTGACTACGGAGAAAGCTGATTAGTGTTGATCCTAGGATAGTAAAGAGTATATTATAGAATGGAATAGTAATATGACTACAGTGATAGAGTAGAATATAATAGAGCAGAATAGTGAAATGGAAAAGGGATAGTATTGCAGAATTACCATGAATGTCTGGGAAAGCATTAGTACAGGAGTGGTAACTTGCTTTGTCCCAGGTTTTTCAGGAATTATAGGTTATAGGTTCGACTAAGTAAAGGGATGGAAGAATGGGCAACAACACAGATGGAGGGAATTCGCGCCCACAAAAACGCGGGAAGTGAAGACTCATCAGACGGAAATTGTGAAGCTATGCCCACGAAAACTCGGGAAGTTTGACACGATTCTGGGAAGAAACATCATTGTCTTGTTGGTGTTAATAGATGGAGAATGTAATAGACATACATAGATCTATCTGGTTATCTGATTATCTGACTGTTTGGTTATAATAAATAATGGTTTATCATATATGATAAAAGGAAGGAATGTTAATTCTGGCCAAATTGGAGACTAAAATTGAGTAAAGGTGCCGGGCTGCAAGGCCATTTGGTCAATTCAAATGTACCTTCTGCAGTAATATGACAAGCTGTAGAATGGTTCCAGTTTGTCTAGAGCCTAGATACGAGTTGCAGGGAGAGAATGGAACACCTGCAGAACCTGACAATTATGTGCAAATTGCATGGATTGGATGAATGCAAACCAGACATACACATTGTACATATTGTTGCAAAGCTTTACTTTGCTAGATGTTGATTGGATTAATTATTGAGCCTTGTCTGTGTTTTTTGAATATCTGGGCAAATGTTGCTATGTTTGCTTCCTTTCAGAAGCTCTGTTTGAATACATTGTATTAGCCATTGTATTATTGGGTTAGGGAAATGTCTATCATGTACTGTGCTAATCGATATCTGTATTGGACTGTAAAGAGACCTCCCCCATGTGGTTCGGCCCCTGAAGGTTTGGGGACCTATAAAAGGCCGCTCCCACGAGATCTTGTGTCGATCTTCCCGCAGAACGCTTGGGACTGCGTGACCTTCTGGAGTGTCTCTGCTTGAATGAGGCTAAAGAGGGCTTGGCCAGGCAGATACGAGGATCCACCCCATAGTGGTTAAGTATAGTACTGGGAATTGTAATTGTGTTTTCTCAAAATAAAAATTAGTTGCACAAGTACTTGATTTATAGTACTGGGAATTGTAATTGTGTTTTCTCAAAATAAAAATTAGTAGCACAAGTACTTGATTCAGTGATTCTTGACTGAAACTGGACTGTGGGAAGCTTAGAATGAGCTTTTTACTGCATTTATAGCCTTCTAAATAACTTCAATGGTTCTTTTGTTGTAAATAAGGATAAAACAATGTTAAGCATTTGTCCTGACAAAGCATTAAAGCATACAATAGGCATCAAATCAAACACTATTACCACTACAGTACCTCTGAGAGGTCATTCCACAATGAGAAGTGATTTATAGTGCAGCAACTTAAGAAAGAACATTATCTTCAGCATTTTGGAGAGGAGAGTGTGCACTTTGTATTGATTCTTCATTTAATAAACGTACAATTGTTCATCTCATTCCACAATGACACTAAGGCTAATGTCAACCGTAATTCTGTGTGCCATTCTGCACCAACTGTAGACTAATGGTGATGAATAACTGTTCATTAGTTAATTAAAATGCAATTCTGATGTTGTTTCCCATTGGTGCGTAGTGCATGATAGAGTATGAGTGAGGAAATTGCTTCCAACAGTAAAGACAATTTAAAAGGACCTTTTTTTTTAACCCCAGTTTTGCTGGATAGAAGGGTCATTTGCAATCCAGAGAAGAATATACCTTTTGCTGTATTATGATGTTGTAAAAGCTGGTGTGGCAGGATAGATTGATGAAGAAAGGTAAGTTGGTCGATGGGGGTGCTGCAAGTCGGCTGTCCTGCCAGCAGCATGTTCGTTATTTTGACTTTTTGAGTTTTTTTTTATTGTGTTTAATGTTAGTTTAGGTGTCTCTTGTGTGTCTTGTGTGGGGGTGGTGGAGGGGGGAAAGGGGGGAACCGCTTTCAGTTGCCTCCTCGACAGAGAGGCGACTTTTTCCATGTCGCTGTCTTCATGGCCAATCAGCATGGATTGGAGCGGCCTTTCCCAGAGTCGGGCACGGAACATCAGCAGCAGGCGCAGCGCAGATATTTCCACCGTGGAGCAGGTCGAACCCTTGCCGGGGGTCACGAAAGGAGTCCTCCGATCACTGACCTGGTGACTTTGGCATCATGAGGCTGTGGTCTACGGAGCATCTGGCCCAGGAGCCGTTTGTGTGGGAGGAGCGACGTCTGAGCGGTAAGCTTAAAACCCGAGCGAGGGGCTGTGTTTTTACTGAGACCTAGGAGCTGTTGTTCTGGGAGGAGGAACCCTAAACTGTAACGTTCCAAATCTGTAACGTTCCATTCGCATTTCAAAACAAGTGGGCTTGAGGAAGCCGCTGATTGGTGGAAGCGAACTAGAGGAAGCAGCTGATTGGGAGTCAGATCCCTGCTCATTTCTTTCAGCACTTTGTATTGTATCCTGGGTAAGGGGGGAGTATGAGGGCCAGGGCAGTTTACTGCTCTGGATGTCAGATGTGGGAGGTCATGGAGTCTGATAGCCTTCCAGACGTCCACATCTGCGCCCAGGTGCGTCGAGATGGGGCTCCTAAGGGACCGTATTAGGAACCTGGAGTAGCAGCTCGATGACCTCTGTCGGGTCAGGGAAAGTGAGGAGGTCATAGAGAGGAGTTACAGAGAGATGGTCACTCCAAGACCACGGGAGGCAGACAAGTGGGTCACGGTTAGGAGGGGCAAGGGGCAGAGGCAGGGACCAGAGAGTGCCCCAGTGGCTGCACACCTTGGCAATAATTACTCCTGTTTGAGTACTGTTGGGGGAGACAGCCTACCTAGGGGTAGCGACAGCAGCTGGGCCGCCGGCACAGAGGCCGCTCTGTTGCTCAGAAGGGTAGGGAAAAGAAGAGGAGGGCATTATTAATTGGGGACTCTATAGGTAGGGGGTCAGATATGGACGCAGTCAGGAGACCCGGATGGTAGTTTGCCTCCCTGGTGCCAGGGTCTGGGATGTGTCTGAACGTGTCCAAGATATCCTGAAAGGGGAGGGAGAGGAGCCTGAGGTCATGGTACATATAGGTACCAATGAAATAGGTAGAAAAAGAGAAGAGGTCTTGAAAGGAGAATTTAGGGAGTTAGGAGGAGAATTAAGAAGAAGGACCGCGAAGGTAACAATCTCAGGATTACTGCCTGTGCCACGCGACAGTTAGAGTAGGAATGGAGCGAGGTGGAGGATAAATGCGTGGCTGAAGGACTGGTGCAGAGGGCAGGGATTCAAGTTCCTGGATCATTGGGACCTCTTTTGGAGAAGGTGTGATGTGTACAAAAAGGACGGGTTGCACTTGAACACGAGGGGGACCAATATCCTGGCGGGGTGATTTGCAAAGGCCACTGGGAAGACATTAAACTAGAACAGATGGGGGGAGGGACTCAAATAGAGAAAGCTAGTAGACAGTGTGTGAGGCAGGAGGCAGAGAAGGGAAGCACTCAGACCCAACATGTAGGGGAGAAAGAAGAAAAATATAATAAACAGAGAGTAAGAGGTGGTGGGTTTCGTAAATGTGTGAGCAGAGAGACGGAGGGGTGTAAAATGAGGGTAGAAGCAATAGGTAGCAAGGTGAAAGTGACAGGCAGATAAATCCAGGGTAAAAATCAAAAAGGGCCACTTTTCAACATAATTGTATAAGGGGTAAGAGTGTTGTAAAAACAAGCCTGAAGGCTTTATGTCTCAATGCAAGGAGCATTCGTAATAACGTGGATGAGTTGAATGTGATGATAGTTATTAATGAGTATGATATAGTTGGAATCACGGAGACATGGCTCCAGGGTGTCCAAGGCTGGGACCTGAATATCCAGGGATATTCAATATTCAGGAAGGATAGACAGAAAGGAAAAGGAGGTGGGGTAGTGTTGCTGGTTAGAGAGGAGATTCATGCCTCTCATGTCAAGGAAGGACATTAGCTTGGAGGATGTGAAATCAATATGAGTAGAGCTGCGAAACACTAAGGGGCAGAAAACGCTAGTGGTAGTTGTGTACAGGCCATCTAACAGTAGTAGTGGAGTTGGGGATGGCATCAAACAGGAAATCAGAAATGTGTGCAACAAAGGTAAAACAGTTATAATGGGTGACTTCAATCTATATATAGATTGAGTGAATCAAATTGGCAGGGGTGCTGAGGATGAGGATTTCTTGGAATGTATGCGGGATAGTTTTCTAAACTAACATGTAGAGGAACCAAGCAAGACAGCAGGCTATTCTAGACTGGGTATTGAGTAATTAGGAAGGGTTAGTTAACAGTCTTGTTGTGCGTGGCCCCTTGGCCATGAGTGACCATAATATGGTTAAGTTCTTCATTCGGATGGAGAGTGACACTATTAATTCAGAAACAAGGGTTCTGAACTTAAAGAAAGGTAACTTTGAGGGTATGAGACGTGAATTGGCCAAGATAGACTGGCAATTGATTCTTAAAGGGTTGACGGTGGATAGGCAATGGAAGGCATTTAAAGACTGCATGGATGAACTACAAAAATTGTTCATCCCAGTTTGGCAAAAGAATAAATCAGGGAAGGTAGTACATCTGTGGATAACAAGGGAAATCAGGGATAGTAACAAGAAAAAAGATGAAGCAGACAAAGTAGACAGAAAAAGCAGCCTACCAGAGGACTGGGAGAAATTCAGAGTCCAGCAGAGGAGGACAAAGAGATTAATTAGGAAAGGGAAAATAGATTATGAAAGAAAACTGGCAGGGAACATAAAAACTGACTGCAAAGGTTTTTATAGATATGTGAAGATAAAAAGATTACTTAAAACAAATGTAGGTCCCTTGCAGTCAGAAACAGGTGAATTGATTATGGGGAACAAGGACATCGCAGAACAATTGAATAACTACTTTGGTTCTGTCTTCACTAAGGAAGACATAAATAATCTGCCGGAAATAGCAGGGGACCAGGGGTCCAATGAGATGGAACTGAGTGAAATCCAGGTTAGCCGGGAAGTGGGGTTAGGTAAATTGAACGGATTGAAGGCCGATAAATCCCCAGGGCCAGATAGGTTGCATTCCAGTGTACTTAAGGAAGTAGCCCCAGAAATAGTGGATGCATTAGTGAAAACATTTTAAAACTCTTTAGATTCAGGAGTAGTTCCTCAGGATTGGAGGTTAGCTAATGTAACCCCACTTTTTGAAAAAGGAGGGAGAGAGAAAACTGGGAATAACAGACCAGTTAGTCTAACATCGGTAGTGGGGAAACTGCTAGAGTCAGTTATTAAGGATGGAATAGCAGCACATTTGGAAAGTCGTGAAATCATTGGACAAAGTCAGCATGGATTGATGAAAGGTAAATCATGTCTGACAAATTTATAGTATTTTTCGAGGATGTAACTAGTAGAGTGGATAAGAGAGAACCAGTGGATGTGTTATATCTGGACTTTCAGAAGGCTTTCGACAAGGTCCCACATAAGAGATTAGTATGCAAACTTAAAGCCCATGGTATTGGGCATTTAGTATTGATGTGGATAGAGAACTGGCTGGCAGACAAGAAGCAAAGAGTAGGAGTAAATGGGTCCATTTAAGAATGGCAGGTAGTGACTAGTGGGGTACTGCAAGGCTTGGTGCTGGGACCCCAGCTATTTACAATATATATTAATGATTTGGACAAGGGAATTGAATGCAAAATCTCCAAGTTTGCGGATGACACGAGGCTGGGGGGGGCAGTGTTAGATGTGAGGAGGATGCTAGGAGGCTGGAAAGTGACTTGGATAGGTTGGGTGAGTGGGCAAATGCATGGCGGATGCAGTATAATGTGGATAAATGTGAGGTTATCCACTTTGGTAGCAAAACCAGGAAAGTAGACTATTATTTGAATGGTGGCCGATTAGGAAAAGGGGAGATGCAACAAGACCTGGGTGTCATGGTACACCAGTCATTGAAAGTAGGCATGCAGGTGCAGCAGTCAGTGAAGAAAGTGAATGGTATTTTAGCATTCATAGCAAAAGGATTTGAGTATAGGAGTAGGGAGGTTCTACTGCAGTTGTACAGGTCTTGGTGAGACCACACCTGGATTATTGCATACAGTTTTGGTCTCCAAATCTGAGGAAAGACATTCTTGCCATAGGAAAGGTTCACCAGACTGATTCCTGGGATGTCAGGACTTTCATATGAGGAAAGAGTGGATAGACTCAGCTTGTACTCACCAGAATTTAGATGATTGAGGGGGGATCTTAGAGAAACTTACAAAATTGTTAATGGGTTGGACAGGCTAAATGCAGGAAGTTTGTTCCCGATGTTGGGGAAGTCCGGAACAAGGGGTCACAGTTTAAGTATAAGTGGGGAAGTCTATTAGGACCGAGATGAGAAAAACATTTTTCACACAGAGTGGTGAATCTCTGGAAGGTAGTTGAGGCCAGTTCATTGGCTATATTTTAGAGGGAGTTAGATGTGGGCCTTGTAGCTAAGGGGATCAGGGGTAATGGAGAGAAGGCAGGTACGGGATACTGAGTTGGATGATCAGCCATGATCATATTGAATGGCGGTGCAGGCTCAAAGGGCTGAATGGCCTACTCCTGCACCTATTTTCTATGTTTCTATGTTTCTATGACCGTGGGCAAGGTGTGGACTTTTCATCCAAAGTCTGGTATCCCTTGTCCGGGATCACCAGAGAAGAGCTCCGACTGCCACCTGCGCCCTATAACATCCTGAAGCTGCGGTCTCCGGTAGGAAAGTGCCTCTAAGCCGCGGAGTGTGTTTGACTGTCCCAACGTTGGAGTTTTGATCATCCCAACGAGAAGGCCTGTACATTGGGCTGTCCGTAGCAGTGACAACGGAGGGTTTATGGTCCTGCCCATGGGTGAACAAAGGAGGAGGACTGGCTGAAACTTGTTGCCTTCCACCACAGTGAGGAATGCTGTGGTGGATGTTTGTGTTAAATCTTATTGTGTATTGTGTGTTTTTTTCAAGTGTATCGCTGCTGGCAAATTCATTTCACTGCACCTTCGGGTGGATGTGACGAATAAAATTGAATTTGACTTTGACTTTGACTTTGTATGCTCTGTGAATGACTTATTTTACTTCGGAGTCATGTGAGTGACTACGTGAAGAAGGCCCGTCATTACGTCCGACGCATTTGGCGCACCGACAGGCTGGAGAGCGCAGCTCCACCAACGGTAAGTAAAACACCCGCAGGTAAGTGTTTTAAACTTGCTGCGTTTTGCTTAGGTCCCGTAAGGCTAGTTACAGGAGACAGCAGGGAGATTTTCCTAAGGGGAAAAAATTTAAATAATGAAAATAAGGCGAGTTTGTCACCTCTAGAATAAAACCTACCTGCGGTCAGTCCGCATGGGGAGGTGGATAGGAGTCGGAGAGAATGCATCCCGGGTCCGCCTGCGTGTAATGCAAGGATGGGAAGCAAGCTGACGGAGCAAGGGTTCACTAAATCCCCTCAACAACGGGTGAGAGATATCCCCGCTATCCATCTGCTCCACCCCGGATCCACAAACACTGAGTATTATTCTATGCTCACGAAGGGATTTTATTTCACTTAAAAGACTGCTGTACAAATGTAAGAAAATGACATTCTATGCAGAATTATTCCAAACTCTCGAGCTAAAACTGGGAACCTGGTTCAAAAAAGCTGGAGTAATACAGAGGGTGTGCGGATGGTGCAAGGAGCCCAGTCCAGACATCGAAAGGCGAAGTCCCCTCTTGAAAAAATCCACATCGTCGCTGGACAGGTCCAGCATCCAGTAATTACCATTGCCAGGGTCATCGTAATGTCGAGGCATTTGACGAAACAACAGCTTATTAAGGCTGAGTTTGCGGCGGATGGAGTTCTGCCAGCCTTACTTGTTCTCAAAAGTAGGATAAATTCCTTGATGAATTCGTAGCTGCGGTCAGCGAATGACGACGGCTTTGGAGACGCCAACTTTAGAGCCACCGGCAATTCAGCCAGCAGCAGCAACTCCAGTACGTTAAAGCACTGTGGCCACTCCTGTCGGGAGGCAGGCCAAGAGTAAATTGTCCAGGTCTGTCAACTAACTGATGAGTGAAGCCAGAAATACATTTCCCTAAAAATGAACATTGGCGATGTCTCGACAATGTGGAACACCTCATAGCCGAAATAATACAACCAGGAGGAGTTCCAGCTGGGGATTATACCCCAGGGTCCCCAGCAGCTTTCAGCAGCAACCACTAGCGGAGGTCCGTTAAGCAGAAGAGCTGTACACATATGAAGCATAATATGCCTACGAGTCTGCATGAGGACCCAGCACAGCAGCACCTTGTTTAGGGCTGTGTGTGTGACCTCCCATGAGCAGGAGCCGGGAGAGCCAGGGCAGTATGAATCTGACCCTGAAGTTTGGTAACCACCCGTGAGCATGAGCCGGGAGAGCCAGGACATGGGGACCCAGCACAGCAGCACCTTGTTTAGGGCTGTGTGTGTGACCTCCCTTGAGCATGAGCCGGGAGAGCCAGCGCAGCATGAATCTGACCCTGAAGTTTGGTGTCATTGCTTATGTGCATACACCAAAGCTATGCTCCGTGTGTGCCAGACGTGGCCAGCAATTTGCCATACCGGCAGGAACTGGTGAAGCCAGGGATGACGGAAACTTCACAAGACATATCAAACACCTGTTAACTGTGCATCGCTCTAAAGGAGCGCATCATGAGGGCACATGAGTTAAGGCTGCAGAAGTCCTAAAAAACTGGTTGGAGCAGGAACAATGGGCGTTGGGCAAATGGTACAATGGCACCACTATCTAAACACAGCAGGATATGGACCTTGCTGTGTAATGCCCATTTTTTAGAATTTAATATTCACGAATAACCATCCAGCCTATGCTCACCCCATGGTTCACAGCCTTGCGCAGATCCTCTAATGTTCAGGGAAAGACAATGAGACAAAAACTGAGACCAGGATGCCACCTCAAAAACCATAGCCTTTCAGATCAGAAAGGGGGAATTGAATATTGGACTGCATCCAGGGATCTCGAATAAGGTATCTCGGAAGTACATCCACCCGTACAAAATACACCTAGTCGGGTATTGGGGTTTTCAATACCACTAACTCTTACAGGTGAATGATGAAATTGGTATTTTCTTCCAAAAAAGGGATAATTGAAAGGACGGCATATCAGTCTTAACAATTTGTGTCCAATATTCCCCAGCCAAAAGAACGATGGTGGGTGTCGAGTCATTCTGGGCCAAATCAGACTTAACACTTAAGGTCCAGTATAAACGGTTTATAATAAAAAATCAGTATTGCAACTGGGATCAAAAGGGTGTTATATGGCCAGCATAGATCTGAAAGATGCATAATATTAAGCTACCAAACACCTGTTGAGAGGTTAGGTGCCTCACCCATCTAATTAAATCCAGATAAGTACCATTTAGAATGAATGGCTATTTGGGGTTCATCATTGATTAATTAACATGTCAGTATTTTGCCTACGGCCAAAACTGTAACTAATGTCTCGCGATGTACCAGAGACATTCTGACTCAATAACCTTTAGTTTACAAACTGATGTGAGCGCTTCGGGATGGGGAGCCACTGATATCCAGTCTGGCTGTCTAGAATGTGAAAGAGGCATTAATCCTGCAGAGGCATGGGGTAAACTACATAGAATTGCTGGGTGCATTCTATGGCCTAAAGCATTCTGCTCAACAATGCATGATTTGCATGTGCAGCTTCAGATTGACAATACCACAGCTGTTGCATATCAATCACATGGGTGGAATTAGGTCATTATTCTGTGACAATCTGCCTAACCTCATCTGGCACTGGTGCATTATGAGAAACATCTGGATCTCAGATATCTACCTATCAGGTAGAGATAATGTGAAAGTGGCAGACACAAGGTCACATAAATTCAATGACAAACACAGAATGGATGATGAATCCAAAAGTTTCAAAATGATTGTCAACCGGTATGGATTGCCAGACATAGATCTGTTGCATCCGGGTTAAATCACCAGTTACATAAATATGGCATAGGAACCAGATCTAGGGGCAGTAGCGGAGAGCACATTCTCCCTACGTTGGGGATGTACGTTCTTACACTTTCCCCATTCTGCCTCATTTAATCAATGTCTCACTAAAATAGAGCACGACTACACTTAGGCATTTGGTAGTTCCTAACTGGTCCACTCAGCCATGATCCCATTGGTTCACACTGGGACAGGAGGAGAGTTCCCCTTTACATGAGCGTATTAATCTGTTGATTTGTATCTTCTGACCAGACTGTTCCAGGGACGCGGACTATTGAGTAGGACCGTCGATGTGATTACGATGGCCTGGAAAGATAGTACTAAAAAACGATATGTATCTCATATTAAGAAATGGGAGAAGTTCGGTTTATAGTGAAATATATCTTATCATAAGTTGCAGGCATACTGGATGTATTGGAGTTCCTTGCTACATTGCATTTTTGACAAGCAGTTAACCTATAGTGCCATTTATAGTGCTCGAAGTGCTTTGTCCTCCTATTTAGGGTAAGAGTCCGGACAACACTCTGTCGGATCTCATCTATTGATGACCGATTCATAAGAGGTATCTTAACAAAACCCTCCCAGACCTAGATATTTGGAAGTCTGGGATGTGGGTATATATCTCACACTGCTTTGGCAATAAGCTCCAATTACATTTCTGCCTTTCCAGAAGTTAACGCTCAAAGTGGACATGTTCATGGTGCTAGTGGTAGCGCAATGGGTCCAGATATTGCAAAATTACGACTGGACAGCATGCATTCTTCTGTAGATAATATTACGTTTTATTTATATGATCTAATCAAACAGAGCAGACCAGGGATGGCTGGAACCAAAATAAGCTGAAAATTTACCCATTGACCTAAGACTATGTGTAGTTATGCACCTGAGCCAATATATCAAGGTCATCAAGAGTCTCAGAGGCTCTGAAACAGTGATGTTCATCAGCCACATAAAACCTCATACAAAGGTGTCAGTACAAACTATTTCTAGATGGCCGAAACAGGTTTGCATTATGCTGAAGTAGACACTAATGTGTTTAAATCACTCCACCAGGCGGCATCAACGTCTGCAGCAAAGGCACAGGACGTGCCATTAGACCAAATCCTCGCCACAGGATAGTCAAGTGAAGGAACCTTTTTCACGATTTATAATAAACCTGTTCTCGCAATGCAAAGATTTGGGCATGCTGTTTTGGGTTCTGTTTGAGTTCTCCTTTGTAATTTCCCCTGCAAAAGAAGGGTTATTACTGTTCTTTCATTGTTTAAAACGTTAATTGTATAATTTAAACAATGTTCAATACATTATTTGTTTATCCGGTGTCAATCAAGGATGTGTGTCATATGGAACTGTATCTATGGCATGAAATCACAGAGCTTTGAAATCTTCACATAGTCACTCACGTGACTCCGAAGTAAAACAGTAAGATTAAATGAGAACTTACCAGTTTGAAGTTTGATCTTTATTTTATGAGGAGTTACGATGAGGGATTACGTGCCCTCCACTCCTGACCCTCATAATCGCAAAGATCACCTGGTAATTCTAGTCTTCTGAGTCTTACTATATTACTTTGACTGTAGTTACTGTGATTTCACACAGCTGCTTTGAAGTATGACGCGCAGGCGCTCTGGCGGGCCTTCTTCTCGTAATCCCTCATCGTAACTCCTCATAAAATAAAGATCAAACTTCAAACTGGTAAGTTCTCATTTAATCTTACTATTTTGGTTCAATTCTGAAAGAAGCATATTCTGGTGCATCTTACTGATCAGTGTGGTAAAGTTCCATGTCTAATTGCACTGAGATAAAATGGTCACAATGGCTTGAAAATCTTGCTTCTCTAATAATTCCTCACACATGCACCAACAAGCAGCAAATAACAATGTCATTTTTCCGGTCTCTGTATATATGGCAGTTAAACACTCTTGACTCTCACTTGACTTGCGATCCCATTAATACTATGATGGCACTTAAGGAAATGAACAGTAAATTCAGAGCACGGAAGTAGTAACACCTTGGGTTTAATGGTGATGGTACAGAAACCCACTTGCTGATATGGTATTTGTAAGAGTCAAGAACTGTTCCTTGCTTTGTTGGTCACAGTCCATTGCTGAAGAGTTGGGAGTGAACAGCCTTTTTAAATATTTCATTGGGGTTCACACAGCAGCTTGCATTGCTTTCATGTGGGATTTTTATTGAATATTTTCTTGTCTTTGCACTCTTATTGTTTGTTTACTTCATTGTTTGTTTGATTATTTTAATACCTATATTCTGAGCTTTTTGTTTATTATGGGTTATAGAGGGTACTATGCTTATGTATCTGTGGTGCTGCTGTAAGTAAGAATTGCATTGTTCTGTTTTGGAACATATGACAAGAAAGCACTCTTGACTCTTTTGACTTTTGCTCTGTGAGAGTTTTTCTAGATAAGTTTTTCATGTACAAAAGCGACTGCTCTTCTATACACAATACAATTATTTTCATTCTCAAATACAAAATGTGATTTGTTAAAATTTCCTCCACTGTTTATTAACTTGCTTTCTTTCAAAGCAATAAATTAAGTGTGAATTGTCAACAGCAATTTGGGTCCATGAGTGATTTATTTTCTTTATTTGTGACTGTTCTGTCAAATGCCATCAATTTATTTCTTCATTTGGCCAAAATATTCATCAAAGTAACTGCTGTAATACAAAATGGTATAATTTATTCATGAGAGGATAATTGAAATGGCAGCATTTCTGTGTGACATAGGAATTCACTGGAATTCATTGTTAACAATTTGCTGGCATTTGTCTTTAAAAATCACTGAGCAAACTCTTTTTACCAAATTATTTTTAATATTCAGTCAATGATTCCAGCCTGACTTGTAAACCACAACTGGATTAAAGGGGAAGAAATTAAATAATTGACAATCAAAAAACATTTTTTGCCCTCTGGAAAATTAACCTCCAGCATTCACATTTGCCCAAAGAGCTTGAATAAAATTACAATTTTGGTTCTTTGAAAATAAAGTGTTCGATTTAAAATTATTCCCTTAAGTTAATGTAAAATGGCAAGAAATATCAAATTGTAACCTCTGATATACTGTCCACGCACTCTCAAACCAAAGTTAAGTCAAGTCAGATTTATTCATCATGTGCTCATAAAGTGCAGTGAAATTAACTTGCCAGTAGCGGTACAATAAAAAAAAAACACACAATAATTTAACAGAAACATCCACCACAGCATTTATCACTTTGGTGGAAGGCACAAAGTTTGGTCAGTCCTCCTCCATTTCCCCCTGTGGTTGGGACCACAACCCTCCGCAGTCGCCGCTGCAGGCGGCCAGATGAGCAGACAAGGTAAGTCCTGAATCTGTGATTCCCTACCGGTGGCCGCGGCTTCAAGATGGTGCAGGCCGGTGGTCATAGATCTAAAGTCCCCGCCATGCCGCAGCCAGAAGCACCACAGGGCCTGCAGTTGTAGTTCCTCTCCAGGGATCCCCAGCGAGCAATCCTGCTCCAGATGGTAAGTCTCCGCCGCAGGCCGGTGGTCAGAGCTCTTTTTCTCTGGGGTCCACAATGAGGGATCCCAGGCTCCGGACACTGCACCAGCTGGAAGCACCCTAGTCCACGGCTTCTGGATGATGTAGGCCGCGGGCCGGCGGTCAGAGCTCTTCTCCTCCGGGGTCCCCAATGAGGGATCCCAGGCTTTGAATGCCGCGCAAGCTGGAGCTCCACAGACCGCGGCTTCAGGCTGCCGTGGACCAGCGAACGGAGCGTTGCCCTCTGGCGACCCCCGGCGAGGGCTCGTCCGCTCCATGACGAAAGAGTCCAAGCTGCGCCCGCTACTGAGCCCCAGGTGCATCTCCAGGAAAGGCCGCACCAATCCTCTGTGTTAGGCCGCGAGGGAGGCGACATGAAAAAGGTTGCCTCTCCGTGGAGGAGGCGACCAAAGCAGTTTCCCCCTTACCCCCCCACACCACCCCCCACACAAGACACACAGAGAAACATTAAAAACACACATTGAGACACACTAAAAAAACAAAAAAATGGTAAAAACCAACACACTGCTGGCAGGGCAGCTGGCTCGCAGCACTCCCGCCGACTCAATGTAATAATTAACGATGATCCCACAACACTGAAGTAATCTTTTCTCACAACAGTTTAGATGAGAAACAAAAGTTCATGTCACCTAGTGTCCTCCCAATCTGAAAATCCAGGAGCAGTGGGCTGGATGGTGGCACAGCGGTAGAGTTGCTGCCTTATAGCACCAGAAACCTGGGTTTTACCCTGATTATGGCTGCTGTCTATACGGAGTTTGTACATTCTCCCCATGACCAGCGTAGGGTTTCTCAGGGATCTCCAGTTTCCTCCCACACTCCAAAGTTGTACAAGTTTGCATATTTTTCAGCTTGGTAAAATTGTAAATTGTCCCTAGTGTGTGTAGTGTTAATGTGCGGGAATCGCTGGACTCAGTGGGCCAAAGGGCCTGTTTCCACTCTGTATCTGTAAGCTAAACTAAAAATAAACTAAAGCAGAGAAGTAAACCCACAAGCTCTTCACTGGCTTCTGATGATGTAGTGAGAAGGATTTCCACCTAAAGATCCTTGACACAAAGGGTGGTGGATACAGGGCCAGCCTTAGGAGGTGCGGGGCCCAATTGGGAATTTGTTTTCATAAAAATATAAATAAAAAATTATAAATGAGTCTTGTGTCGTGACTAATATGACAATTTGGGGGAGAGTTCCTTTCACAGAGTGTGGGGAGACTAGCCAGGGGTAAAGATGTGAGGAGGGAAGGAGCGTTGAGAAGGAGAGGGCCGGGGTTCATACCAGTAACTCGCTCACTCACCACTGTCACGGCGCTCCGGGCGTGGAGCTATCACATTGTGGCCAGGGAGGGAAGCAGCTCGCGTGGCTACGAGCGGCCTCCATCACCAGGCAGCGGAACCGAACACCATCTCAGCGCCTTCTGCCAGCACGCTCACCTCTGGCAGTGTTCTCCGTCTGAACTGTGAGGGTACCAGCTCAAGAGCAAAGATCATAGAGCGGAGTAGGTCAGCGGGTGATTGATAACATCACAGGGGGCGGTGGAGCTTACTCCTGTGTCAGCACGATCAAGGGATCAATTGAGGTTACTCGCACTGACATATGGAGTAAGCTCCACCACCTGCTGTCCTGTTATCCACCGCCCACTGACCTGCTCTTGAGCTGGATGACCCCGGCCGACCCCCTCCTTCTCAACCCTCCTGCCCTCCCCGGGTATGCTTGAAACTATTTATTTTATTGTGCTGTATTTTTTTTTAAACTATCAACCAGGTGTGAAAATCACACTGAATCGAACGATGATTGAAAATGCGTAGGAATCGACTAATCGCGATCCTGCTGCAAATTTTTAAAGTTGAAAATCGTATTTTATTTCAAAGTGGGAATTTGAAGATAGGGACAGAGATGCTACACAAGATATTAAACTCAGGGGAGCTCTTGGGTGAACACGCACAGTGGGACAGGGCTTGAGGCAGCATCTATGGAGCGATGGAAATAGCCAAAGTTTCGGGCCGGGTCTGAAGAAGGGTTTTGAACCGAAACGTTGCATATTTCCTTCGCTCCATGGGGGGGGGGGGGGGGGGTTTGCAGGGAGTCAGATAGACTGCGCAATGAGAGGGGGGGGATTCCAGCGTGAGAGTGAGTCACCACCTGCATACAGCATTCCCACATCCCTCTTCTCCACCAAGCAAGGCTTCCTTCCCTCATCCTCCCCCCTCTCTCCCCCCCCTCTCTCCCCCCCCCTCTCTCCCCCCCTCTCTCCCCCTCCTCCTCTCCCCCCCTCTCCCCCCCTCTCCCCCCCTCTCTCCCCCCCTCTCTCCCCCCCTCTCTCCCCCCCTCTCTCCCCCCTCTCTCCCCCCTCTCTCCCCCCCTCTCTCCCCCCCTCTCTCCCCCCTCTCTCCCCCCTCTCTGCCCCCCTCTCTCCCCCCCCTCCCCCCCTCTCTCCCCCCTCTCTCCCCCCTCTCTCCCCCCCTCTCTCCCCCCCTCTCTCCCCCCCTCTCTCCCCCCTCTCTCTCTCCCCTTCTCTCTCTCCCCTTCTCTCTCTCCCCTTCTCTCTCTCCCCTTTTCTCTCTCCCTCTCCCCCCTTCCTCTCTCTCTCTTCTCTCCAATTTCCTCTCTCCCCCCCTCTCTCTCCCTCTCTCTCACTTTCTCTCCCCCCTTCCTCCTTCTTCTCTCTCAAATTCTCTCTCCCCCCCCACTCTACCCCCAGCCATGTTTATATCTACAGTTCACCCCACGAGTGTGTGTGTGAGAGCCGAGCAGTGTTTCTCATTTTAACTGCTCCGTGAGCTGCTCATATTGACAGTAATCGTATCCAACTCCTAGCCGAAAATGTGTGGTTTGCCACTGAAAATCTCCCCTCTGTCTCTCCACGCCCCAAACACACACAGAGACAGAGACATACGCAGATAGAGACAAAACACACACACACACACACACACACACACACACACACACACACACACACACACACACACACACACACACACACACACACACACACACACACACACACACACACACACACACAGAGTTAAATCCCACCCGTACCCCGGCCCAGACATTAACCCAGACACTAATGTTAACACAGACTCAAACCTCCAACTTGGTCTGCTGTTGTACCGGCACTGAACGAGTTAACTCAATCCCCAGATCTGTTTATCCACAGATTGTCTCCCTCTCGCACTTATCCTGCCTATTGTCTTTCGTTTCTGCTTCAGGTCGTTTAACTTTATTGCCGAATTCATACAAATCTGATCCTTTCTCGCCCCCCCCCCCCCTCACGCATACACCGCCCGCCTGCCCACTCCCGGCGATTAGTGTTGAATACTCACGGCTGAGTTTGCTGTGGTGCCAGGGCTTGCTGCCCTGTAAACTCCCACACCGACCCCCCCCACCACGGGTCCAGTCCAATTTAACGCATTTACTCAGGAATGTGGATCGATGCATTGATGACCCATTGCATTGCATGACTACTTGTTAACTACTACAGCAGCAGTTAACACATCATTTATTATTCACAGTGGTTGTTATCCATGTTCGTTTTGTAAAAAAAAATCCGTATGGCGAATGTTTATAAAACAATCTTTATTTAACACAGCGAATTTGTATTTCCCCTTGGGCGCGGGCCCCAATTTGGAAAAATCGGTCCAATCGGCCTAGGGCCGGCCCTGGGTCGATATATGGAACAAGCTGCCAGAGGAGGTAGTTGAGGCAGGGAGCAGCCCAACATTTAAGAAGCAGTTAGACAGGCACATGAATAGGACAGGTTTGGAGGGATATGGACCAAATGCTGGTAGATGGGATTAGTGTAGCTGGGACATGTTGGCCCGTGTGGGCAAGTGGACCGTAGTGTCTATTTCCACACTGTATCACACTATGACTATGATAATTGTGGGGAAAGATGTTTGCCTTCAGAACACATTCTCTAAACCAGCTTCTGCAGTTCCTTCCTACACATCTTCCTGAATCTTGATCTAGTTGAATTTGTGGCCCACCAATAAATTAAAAGGGGCCTAACTAATGAGAACTAATTAACTCCGACCATGACCATTATCCATATTTTCCCCAACCTCTCAGAGGCCTTCTAATCCCTCCAATGATTTGCTGCCATTATTCAAATTATTGAGTTTGCCACATCTAGCTCTATTTCTAGTATCCACATGTTACATCCTTGGTAATGTCAGCCCTTCTACCACTCATACTTTCGGCCCATGAATCTATTTTTGACTTGTTCCTTCTGCTCAACTGATCAATAATATCAATAACCCCTGACATCATCTTCTATATGCATGCCAATGATGTAAAGCATTATTTTTCTTAACCCCTTCAGTAAATTATTTGACTGCTCAGCTGCATGTTCACTTACATAGACTCTTTCACCAACTATCTTCCACCTTGCCATAATGTTTGCAATCTTATCTTGCCTTTAGTTCTCCTCTTCAGCGATCATCTAGAGCTGAATTGGACAAATGGACCTAGCACATTGGTGCAATCATATAGGAAGCCCATCAATGCCTGCAATTCCATAGAAGATCCATAGAAGATCAAGGAGATTTGGTATGTTGATGAATACTCTCGTCAAAAGTCAAAAGAGTTTATTGTCATGTGTCCCTGACAGGACAATGAAAATCTTTCTTTGCATAGCACACAGAACATAGAAGGCATTGACTACAATTCTATACATAAATACACCCATGAATTAATAAATTAATAAAGTGCAAATAACAGATGGATGGATATTAATGTTCAGAGTTCCGAGCCAGGTTTAATAGCCTGATGGCTGTGGGGAAGTAGCTATTCCTAAACGGGGTTGTTGCAGTCTTCAGGCTCCTGTACATTCTACCCAAAGGTAGCAGGGAGATGAGTGTATGGCCAGGGTGGTGTGGGTCCTTGATGATGCTGCCAGCCTTTTTGAGGCAGCGACTGTGATAAATCCCCTCGATGGAAGGGAGGTCAGAACCGATGATGGACTGGGCAGTGTTTACTACTTTTTGTAGTATTTTCCTCTCCAGGGCACCCAAGTTGCTGAACCAAGCCACAATGCAACCAGTCAGCAAGCTCTCTACTGTACACCTGTAGAAGTTAGAGAGAGTCCTCCTTGACAGACCAACTCTCCGTAATCTTCTCAGGAAGTAGAGGCGCTGATGAGCTTTCTTAATAATTGCATCTGTGTTCTCGGACCAGGAAAGATCTTCACAGATGTGCACGCCCAGGAATTTGAAGCTCTTGACCCTTTCAACCATCGACCCGTTGATATAAACAGGACTGTGGGTCCCCATCCTACTTCTTCCAAAGTCCACAATCAGATCCTTGGTTTTGCTGGTGTTGAGGGCCAGGTTGTTGTGCTGGCACCATGTGGACAGTTGCTCGATCTCTCTTCTATACTCGGACTCATCCCCATCAGTGATACGTCCCACAACAGTGGTGTCGTCAGCGAACTTGATAATGGAGTTCGAGCTATGACCGGCTACGCAGTCATGAGTATAGAGTGAGTACAGCAGGGGGCTGAGCACGCAGCCCTGAGGTGCTCCCGTGCTGATTGTTATCGAGTCTGACACATTTCCACCAATACGAACAGACTGTGGTCTCTTGAACTTCCATGGAGGTACAGTTGAAAGCAGGTGCATCATAGCCTGGTTTGGCAAATCAAACACCCAGGAATGTAAAAGATTGCAAATAGTCGTGAGCCCTGCCCAGTCCATCACAGGTATTGACCTCCCCACAATGGAAGGGAAATACAGGATTTGCTGCCTTAAAAAGGCAGCCAGTATCATCAAAGAAACACACCACCCTGGCCATTCTCTACTTTTGTTAATGCCAAGGAAACAGCTATAAGAGCCTGAAAACTGTAATAGCCTTGTTCAGGTGTTGCTTCTTCCCAGCAACCATGAAGCCATTAAACACTACAACCTCCAAATAAGCTCTGAACTACATAGACTTATTTTACAATTTCAAGGTGTTCGCAAACTATTTGCAGCCAAATTGGCACTTTTTGAAGTTTATTATTGTTATGCAAATAGAAATGACATTAATGTGAAAATCTGTTTCTTGGGTGTTGGTTGAGTGATTAGCATTTATCCAGATATAGGGAATTCTTGCATGATGACAATGGGGCAGTATAAATAGTGCCTTGGAATAGACTTTTAACCTAAAGCATGCCCATCCACTTCTAGAGTACAGGAGAGGCCCTATTTATGCTCAGACATTAGAATAAGAGATTTTCCCAGCGTCTGAGGGGAGACTGGTGTTCGTTATTGTCAAGCTTAAAAGGGTTCAGAGAAGATTTACAAGGGTGTTGCCAGAACTAGTGGGTTTGAGATATAGGGAGAGGTTGAGTAGGCTGGGTCTCTATTCCTTGGAGTGCAGGAGGATGAGGGGTGATCTTATTGAGGTGTATAAAATCATGAGAGGAATAGAATGGGTAGATGCACAAAATATCTTGACCAGAGTAGGGGAATCGAGGACCAGAGGACATAGGTTCAATGTGAAGGGCAAAATATTTAATAGGAATCTGAAGGGTAACTATTTCACACAAAGGGTGGTGGGTGTATGGAACAAGCTGCCAGCGGAGGTAGTTGAGACTGGGACTATCCCAACATTTAAGAAAAAGTTAGACAGGTACATGGATAGGGCACGTTTGGAGGGATATGGACCAAGCACAGGCAGGTGGGACTAGGGTAGCTGGAACATGTTGGCTGGTGTGAGCAAGTTGGGCTGAAGGGCCTGTTTCCACGCTGTATAACTCTATGACTCTATTAAACCACTGCAGTTGGCTCCCCATCTCTCTGCCTCTGCCTCTGCCTCTATCTCTGCCTCTGCCTCTGCCTCACCCTCTCCCCCTCCCTAACTCTCTCACCAC
The DNA here is from genome assembly GCA_963514005.1 of Raja brachyura. Next base: position 40,097,250 of record OY740786.1, read on the forward strand.
CTCCCTCCCTCTCTCCCTCCTCCCTCCCCCTCTCCTTCGCCTCCCCTCCACTCCCTTTCCCTCTCCTCCCCTTCTCCCCCTCCCCCACACTCACCCTCTCACTGTCTCCCTTTCCCTCACTCCCTCCATTTCCCACTCTTCCTCCCCCTCTCCCTCCTTCTCTGCCACAATCTCCCTCTCGCCGTCTCCTCACTTCCTTTCCCACTCCCCCTCCTTCTCACCCTCCCTTCCTCCCTTCCTCACCCCTCTCCCCCTCTGCCTCCCCTCTCACCCCTCTCTCTTCTCCTTAACACATTTACCAAACCACTCTTCTGCCATCAAATGTACAGTGATCCTCCACCTCCTGTTTTTGGCCTGGCACTAATTTCGCTCTTATCCTATCCTAAATTCAGAAACTAAGATGTGTTTTAACTATTTGGGGCACTAAATTAAATATGTAAATTGACACAACCTTTATCCTTGTTTTGTGAGATCTTGCTTTGTAGAAAATGGCTGCTGCACTTGTTTACAGCACGGAAGCTGCATTTCAGATGCAGACCATCAAAGATACGCCTTCTGGTAATCATGAAGAAATTTGTAAATTTCCTTTACTATTCCTCGATTTACATTAAGAGTTTAATTTGAAAATTAAATACATATATGCGTTACCTATAATTATGGGAAGGATCAATGAATATCTGAAAGGGATCTAACAGCCTGTCCAGCAATTACTATGTTCTACCATTAGATGTCATGAGCACAGAACCTCCAATACAGTTAACAAGGCACTGGCACAGAAGTGGGACATAAATAATGCATAACCTATACTACCAGAATATCAAAGTAGGCGAACTGACATGATGCATGCCTTACTACAATCAATCTTTATTCTCTATTACATTAACAATTTAGGTATTCCATACTCAAAGATCTATGATAAAACTTTAATAACCAATGGTCAAGACTTCGAGATGTACCAGTTCTGCATGGGAGGATACGATTTAATTCCTGCAAATATTCTTCACTTTGGGCTTCACCCCCCTAAAGGTAACATAATATTTCCACATCACTGATGTGTTTCATACCGAAAAAGAACCCAATTTCAATACAAAATAAATCGATTCATGATATTGAAGGAAGGACAGGTAGATTCAACAAAGTTGTCTCTACTCTTTCATAAACACCGTGTGTGCCTTGAAACAAAGTCTTCAGGAATGCAAATATGACAGCTTTTTTGCAGCATGCAATTAGTGGAATTTAACAGTGCATATATTTCATGACAGCTACCATGTTATAATGTGCAATTACCATATTTGTCTTGTTATGTCATCTTGTCAATGGGATATTCTGTTGCTGTGGGACTTGCTATCTATGCTGGTGATTAGGCACACTTCCAACACTGCAGTTTGTACTCATTACTACCTCAGCTGATGTTGTTCCCTTTCTCATACCCTCGCACAAATGAAAATTAAAATCCAAAAAAAAATCTTTGAGGGTCGGCTACAATATTCCACTAAGCTGAATGCGAACTAAATGTACATTTATTAATTTCCCATCTCAATGAGCACATTCCTACATGGGGTTAGAAAACGTCATATAGATGTTCGTTAGTGTTTGATGTTTATCATTGAGATATCATTGATATTGGGCACATATGGAATATTGTTTGCCCATGTGGATTGTTTTTTGGAAGCATTTTTTAATTCTCTCTCCTCCTCAGTATCCTTCATTTTTTCTTGTGTTTTCTCTCTGAACCTTCTTCTTCAACAAAGGAAAAATGCTACATTTATTGGAGACCAAAATTATAAATGAAAAATGCTTGTAAACTCTGTTGTATCAGCTGCATCTGTGAAGGGAGAAACATAACTTATCAGAACAAGGAAAATATCAGAATGGAAGCAAAAGTAGATCAGGATAGGTGTCTTGCAGTGTAGGTTATTTCCTGGCTCTCTGGAGCCTATCCTTTGTCCATGAGGCAATTGTGAGGAGAATGATGTAACGATTGCCACATACTTGATGAGTCCAGCTTCAGTGCAACACAAGTAGCACAGTGCCATTCAAGCCAAGGCTGTGTGCTTGTTTCATACACTGAACATCATCCCTTTCACCACTGGCACACTGTGGCTGCAACGTGAGATGCAAACACCATCCTAATTTATGATTTCTGTAGCCAAAAAACACACTTCGGCCCACTGAGTCCGCACCGACCAACGATCTCTGCACACTAACACTATCTTACGCACACTAGGGACATTTGTACACATACGCCAAGCCAATTAACGTACAAACCAGTACGCCTTTGGAGTGTGGGAGGAAACCCACGTGGTCACGGGGAGAACGTAAAACTCCGTACAGACAGCACCCGTAGTCAGGACCGAACCCAGGTCTCCGACCTTGCGCTATTAGGCAGCAACTCCACCGCTGCGCCACCGTGCCGTCCGTTGGGAACATCACACATTACATGTACCCCCAAAGTCATACTACATCCTGAACTGAAAATAAAATGTGAAACAATAATGTTCCTTCACTACTGCTATTTCTAAATGTTGTACCTCCCTATCTGGTAACAATAAACAATAGACAATAGACAATAGGTGCAGGATAAGGCATTTTGCCTTTCGAGCCAGCACTGCCATTCAATGTGATCATGGCTGATCATCCCCAATCAGTACCCTGTTCCTGCCTTCTCCCCATATCCCCTGACTCCGCTATTTTTAAGAGCTCTATCTAGCTCTCTCTTGAACGCATCCAGAGAACCTGCCTCCACCACCCTCTGAGGCAGAGACTTCCACAGACTCACCACCCTCTGTGAGTAACACCATGGGAGTACCTTTACAAGAAGAACTCCAGTAGTTATAGAAGGTAGTTCACTACCTTCTTATTAAGGGCAATTTGAATCCCACCATGTAAGCAGATTATATTAATTTTAAGTATTTAAATCAAAATAAAATTTTAAAAAGAGCCCATCTCAGCAACAATATTATCAAATGACTGAGTTGTTGTGAAAACCTTTTTAGTTCACTAAGGAACATCAAGAAATAAAATTTGCCTTGTGAAGTGGCACAGTTAGTAGAGCAGCTGCCTCACATCTCCAGTGAACCTAGTTTGATCCTGATCTTGGTTGCTGTATGGTTCTACCTATGATCACTTGGGTTATTCCCAGGTCCTCCAGTTTTCTCCCACATGCCACAGACGTGTAGTTGGTAGTTTAGTTAATCACGGGAAGTTGCCTCAAATGTGGGGAAATGGTGAAGAGTGAGAGTTCTGTGTCAACATAAAATGTGGAGGCTGACTACATGTCATCAAAGGTCAGATTATTGAAGAGTAAAAAGAGAGACCCAAAGACGTAACATTTATTCCAAGTGTTTACTTCAAGGAACTGCAGATGCTGGAAAATTGAAGGTAGACAAAAATTCTGGAGAAACTCAGCAGGTGCAGCAGCATCTGTAGAGCGAAGGAAATGGGCAACGTTTCGGGCCAAAACCCTTCTTCATACTGATGTAGGGGAAGGGGGGAGGAAGAAGAAAGGAAGAGGAGGAGCCAGAGGGCTGAGGGAGAGCTGAGAAGGGGAGGAGACAGTGAAGGCTACCTGAAATTGGAGACGTCAATGTTCATACCACTGGGGTATAAACTGCCCAAACGAAATATGAGATGCTGCTCCTCCAATTTCCGGTGGTCTTCACTCTGGCCATGGAGGAGGCCCAGGACAGAAAGGTCGGATTCGGAATGGGAGGGGGAGTTGAAGTGCTGAGCCACCAGGAGATCAGGTTGGTTATTGCAAACCGAGCAGAGGTGTTCTGCGAAACGATCACCAAGCCAACGCTTGGTCTCACCGATGGAGATCAGATGACATCTTGAGCAGCGGATGCAATAGATGAGGTTGGAGGAGGTTCGGTTCGCACCTGGAACAACTGCTTGGGTCCTTGAATGGAGTCAAGGGGGGAGGTAATGTGACAAGTGTAGCATTACTTGCAGTTGCAAGGGAAAGTGCCCGAGGAGATGGTAGTACATGTGGGAAGGGACGAATTGACCAGGGAGTTACAGAGGGAGCCGTCTTTGCAGAAAGCAGACAGGAGAGGAGATGGGAAGATGTGGCGAGTGGTGGGGTCACGTTGGAGGTGGCAAAAAACAGAGGATTATTTGTCGTATGTGACGGCTAGTAGGGTGGAAGGTGAGGACTAGGCGGACTCTGCCCTTGATACGAGTGAGGGGATGGGGAGAGGGAGCAGTGTTATGGTGTATGGAAGAAACCCTGGTGAGAGCCTCATCTATAATAGGGGAGGGGAACCCCCGTTCCCTGAAGAATGAGGCCATCTCCGATGCCCTGGTGTGGAACACCTCATCCTGGGAACAGATGCGGCATAGACGGAGGAATTGGGAGTTGGGGATGGAGTCCTTACAGGAAGCAGGGTGGGAAGAAGTGTAGTCTAGATAGCCATGGGAGTCAGTGAGTTTATAGTGGATGTCGGTCAGAATTCTATCACCTGCGAAGGAGATAGTGAGGTCATGAAATGGTAGGGTAGTGTCGGAAATGGTCAAGGTGTCTTTGAGTGCCGGATGGAAGTTAGTGGTGAAGCGGATGAGGTCAGTGAGTTGTGTGTTGGTGCAGGAGGTAGCACCAATGCAGTCATCGATTTAGCGGAGGTAGAGCTTGGGGATGGGGCCCTGGTATGTCTCAAACATGGATTATTCGACGTACCCTACAAAGAGGCAGGCATAGCTGGGGCCCATGCGCGTGCCCATAGGTACGCCTTGTATTTGGAGGAAATAGGAGGAGTCAAACGAAAAATTATTAAGGGTAAGGATCAGCTCGCTAGGCGGAGGAGAGTATCTGTAAATGGGGATTGGTTGGTTCTCCGGTCAAGGAAGAAACGGAGGGCTTTGAGATCCTCCTGGTGGGGGAATGAAGGTGTAGAGTGACTGGACATCCTTGGTGAAGATGACAGGAAGGGGGCCTAGAGAACGGAATTCCCGGAGATGATGGAGAGCGTCTGAGGTGTCTTGAACATAGGTAGGGAGGGATTTAACCAGGGGGGATCGGATGGAGTCCAGGTATGTAGAAATATGTTCAGTAGGGCACTAGCAGAGACAATGGGTTTACCAGGAAAGTCAGGTTTGTGGATTTTGGGGAGAAGGGAAAATTGGGCCGTGTGGGGCAGTAGAACAATGAGGTTGGAGGCTTGGGAGCCAGAGTTGATGAAGTCAGTGATGGTGCTAGAGATAGTGGCCTGGTGCTCATCTGTGGGGTCATGGTCCAAGGATAAGTAGGAGGAGGTGTCTGAGAGTTGGCGAGTGGCCTCAGCCTTGTAGAGATCTGTGCCCCAGACTACCATGGCAACTCCCTTGTCAACGGGTTTGATAACCCAGTCTGGGTTGTTGCGGAGTGAGTGGATGGCTGTAGGGTCAGGGGGGGAGAGGTTAGAGTGAGACAGAGAAGTGGAGAAGTTGAGGCGGTTGATGTCCCGCCGGCAGTTTAAAATAAAAAGGTCTAAAGCCGGAAGATGGCCATGGGAGGGGGGGGGGGGTGTTCCAAGAGGAGGGGGTCCGTTGGAGATGAGAAAATGGATCATCAATGGGGGGTGAGGACTCCTTCCCATGGAAGAATGCTGTGAGATGGAGGCAACGGAAGAAGAGCTCCAAATCGTGGCGGGCGAGGAACTCATTGAGGGGGAGGAGGGGGACAAAGGTGAGGCCACTGCTGAGGGCAGACCGTTTCTGAGAAGGGGATCATGAACACGTGGCAAGGATGGGGGTTTGGGCTGGAGGAAGGCAGGTGAGTGGACTGAGGCCGAGGCGATGTCTGGTGGGTGGGTGGTGGGTGGTCAGTGAGGAGGGGGGTATGAGGACTGTAGTGTGGGTGGGGAAGAGCTGGGGTCACATGGTTTGAGGGGGGTGGGGATGACCCAGTTGAACAGCCACTCATGTTACCAGGGTTGAGGGACTAGCACTAGGACCCAGCACAGTCAAACCAGGGGAGTGGGCTTCTGCAGCGTGGAAGCTTTAGGCCCGGTTCTGAGTCCAGGCTGCAGGTAAAGCAATGGCTGCACGCTGATGGAGGGCGGTGAAGTGGCGAGGGTCGGTGGAATCGATGGTGGAAGTCCACAGGTAGTGGTCCGGGGTCAGCGGGCAAAGCGTGGGAGGTCCTGGTGGGTGGATGGTCGGTGGGGTGGTGAGGTTCGGTGGGCCCGGTGAGGCGGCGATGTTTGATGGGCCCAATGTGGCAGCGAGGTTCGGCGGGCTCGATGAGGCGGCGAGGTGAGTAGGCCCCGGTGCGGCTGGCCCGGTGCGGCGGTGATATTCGATTGCTCCGGTGCGGCGGCGATGTTCGGTGGGCCCAGTTAGACAGTGATGTTCGATGGGATCGGTGAGATGGTGATGTTCGATTGGTCCAGTGCAACAGTGATGTTCGAGGGGCCCGGTGCGGCAGTGATGTTCGAAGCACCCGGCGCGGCGGCAATGTTCGGTGGGATCGGTGAGGCGGCGATATACGATGGGCCCGGTTCGGCTGCGATGTATGATGGGCCCGATGCAGCGGCGATGTTCAGTGGGCCCAGTGAGGCGGCGAGGTGAGTAGGCTGTGAGGGGAGTGGGCCCTGGGCGACAGCGAAGTGAATGGGCCCCGGTGCGGCGGCGAGGTTTGGCAGTCCTGGTGGGCGGTGAGGTTCGGCAGTCACATTATGGTGGCAATAGTTGGAGGAATCGGGGAGGGGGAGATAGTCAGAGTTACAGGTGAGGCAACGAGGCTCGGTGACATCGGCAGGCAGGTGAAGGTCGGCGAAGGTGGCATCCTGGTGAGTGCTGGTGCTGCTGCTCGTGGCCAAGATGGTGTCACAGGACTCAGCCGGGCGGCGCAGGGCAGTGTTGGTGCCCCGGGCCTGCAGGCAGTCGCGTCGCGGACTGTCGGTAGCAGGAGCAGGCTGGAGGCGGGCTAGTTTCAGGTCCTTGGTGTAGTTAAGGTGGGCCAGGAATCATTGAATGAAGTGGATCTTCCAGAGAATAAAGTAGAATTGGGTTCTGTTGCAGGTCTGGGTGAGTGAGGCCCGAAGTTTCAGGAGAATTCCAAGTATGTTTTGGCCTTGATACAGGAGGTGGAACAAAATCCATTATCTGTGATTAATGTACTGGGAGATGTTTGGGGGGTGATTTATGAGAATGGAGGAAGAATTAAATTCGAGCAGTGTAAGATTCAGATTCATAACAATAGGCGTTTTATAGTTGGCATTGACACTCTGGGACAAAGGGCCTATATCCATACTGTGTCTTTATGCATACATGTGGATGCAGACCCACTAATGTGCTTGGCAGTTAATTGCCTACTCAGTTCATGGCCAATGTGTGATGGTCAATGAATGAATTGATGCCATTGCATCAACAGTGACTTCATTAAAGTCTTGAAAAGGTTTGTGTTTGGAAGTAAGACTGTTGACCAGATGAAAGGATAAACGATTGGGGATGTCTGGAGAGGGGTTAGTAATCTGGGAAAGTGCAGAGCCCACTTAAAATTCATCTTTAAAAAAGAATGTTTAGTTATTTTTTATTTTCTTCACCATTTTTAATTTTCAGAATATCTATGACTGTTTCTATGAAAACAAAAGAAACAATCCAACTGTGCTTTACACCAAGACCTGTGTGAGTGCTCTGGGGGGTAGTCAAGATTCAAGAGTATTTAATTGTCAACTGTACTAGCCATATACTGGCTGGATCTGAACAGGCCCATACAGACATCAACACAAAAATAAATATATTATTATCAATAATATAATAAAGTAATAACTGTAATAGTAGCTAACCATGATAGTACAGAACCAACATCCTAAGTGTAACCAAAAACATAGTCCATAGAAGATCATTGTTGCTGGGGTATTGATTAGCATTGCACAGTGTTCAAGAGCCTGATGATTGCTGGAATGAAGCTGTTTTTGTATCTGGGGGTGGACACAGTTTGCAGGCTCCTGTGCCTTCTTTCTGATGGCAGTGGCAAAATGAGAGTGTGGACAGGGTTGTGTGGGTATTTGATAATATTGGCTGAACTTTTGAGGCAGTACTTTCTATAGATATTTTTGATGGTGTGGAGGTCAGTACCTCTGATGGACACCATCACTTTCTGAAGCCTTCTTCACTCATGGGTGTTCAAGTTACTGAACCAGACCTTGATGTAACCAGTAAGTATGCTCCCTACCAAGCACCTCTATAAATTCCTCAATGTTAGTCAGTCCAGGTTAGAACTTCAATGATATGCGGACCATTAACTTGCCATGGTTAGCACCTCAGTTTATAACTCAATGGTGTAAATGGACAATATTTAGCGTCCAAATCCAATGATCCTGGGTGGCAAAGAACTGCAGGAAGTATCTCCAGGTGGCAAATGGCAGATCACAATCAAGGGACGTCTTGCATCTTGATCAACAAATATATTTGGCAAATAAATATTCAGTTCACAGAGAGAATCTGTACCTCTAAGAGTGGCACAGTGGCACAACTGGTAGAGTGCTGCCTCACTGTGGAGAGACCTGGGTTTGTTCCTGACCTTGGGTACTGTCCAGTGTGGAGGATTGCAGTGTTTAATAAATATTGTCATGAAAATTAAAATACTCTAGTTTAACAGCTCTCTTAGTGATGTGCTCATTCATCACCTTCAGCTGTCAGCCAGTTTAACCACCAATATTTTAAGGACAGATAAGTTAAAAGCACGTCTTAATAAATCTGTATTGCATGTTTGTATATACCTATTGGGAAATATATTTTCAACTGATAAAATATTTCAATTGCACATTATCTGGCTCAAGCAGGAAACACATTTTTATGATACCAGAAAACAAATTAAGTGAACAATGTAGTGTATAAATCTGTTATTTTGATGATTTTTGAGCATTTTCAGAGATGTCTGTGTCAAGTACTCCCAGGATAGCTAAAGCATCTAAATGCAAAATAGCCCATTTCAATAACATGCTCAACCTCAAATTTGAAAGAGTACATCAATGTGTTTATTTTCCATGTTTTCGTCCTTTCTATGCAAGTTGATTCAGTCCATTATTTGAAGCACTAAAATTACTCTATCTTTAATCAAATAATTTATTATACCTAAGCTGGGGCAAAAAATTATGTTGAAACCTATGTACACATCTTAGAGTGTAAGATTGTCATTGAGACTTTGGTGCAAGCAGTGTGCTGTTTCCCATCAAAAAGGAGTGTACAATGTTAAATGTATTGATACATATTTGGGAAGAGCAAAGCGCAAAGTGAGATAAATCGCAAAGTGAGATAAATATAACCACCAAGAATTGTACAACAACTTCTCAATATGAGCCAATGCTGTTAATTTGTGCTGTTTTGGTGTATGATAGGTGAGAATGAAATGATCTCGATATTCATTATTATGTTGCCATGGCAAATGTACTTTCCAGTCACATCAACACATTAATTCTGGGTCCATCACATGCACACCTCTCCCTACTATCAAAAGCATCTATAGGAAGTGCTGCCTCAATATGTGGCATCTATTATCAAGGACTCTCGCCATCTGGAACATGCCCTCATCTCACTGCTACCACCGGGCAGAAAGAGTAGATATCTGAAGTTGCACATCACCAGATTCAAGAACAACTACTTTCCTACAACCATCAAGTTCTTGAGCCAACACACATGACCGGGGGAAGCACAATGACGCAATGGTAGGGTTGCTACCTTACAGTGTTAGAAACTTGGGTTTGATCCTGACTACAGGTACTGTCTGTACGGAGTTTGTACATTCTCCCCATGACCATGTGGATTTTACCCAAGTGCTCCGGTTTCCTTCCACACTCCAAAGATGTACAGGTTTGTAGGTTAATGGGCTTTAGTAAAAATTGTAACCTGTCCCGAATGTGTAGGATAGTGTTAGTGTATGGGGATCGTAGGTCGTCGTGGACTTGATGGCCCAAGGGCCTGTTACCATGCTGCATCTCTAAACTATACTAACTTAAACCCTAATTTATGTTTTTATGTGTTTCTCTGTGACTATGTGCCTATGATGCTGCTCCAAGCAATATAATAGTTGTAGCTGTATCTTATCATATGTGCATATGGTAATTAATTCAATTTGATTTGACTTCCACCCTGCTTTTTCAATGGAATTTAATTCAGAGGCACAGAACACTGTGCTGTTGTTAATATAATGTGTGCTTAATACTGGCTGTTACACTTGGCAAACCGTCAAGGAACCTGAGCATCATTTCTTCGATTTGGGTATAATTTTAACTTCTTGGTGATGGTATAAAGTGTATGACATGTGTTTGGTCAACTATTGAACACATCTTGCAGTGTACTTGTCTATTATATTCACCAAAAAAGCAGCTAAAGTATTAAATGGATGGCTGAGTTTTATGCTATCATCAGAAGTAAAAATAAATCCCTTCAAATGTATTTTGCAGTGCTCTAGAGTCACAATGTATTCTGGTATTCCAGGAATTAATGGGATTTGTAAGACATTGTCCCTTGATACAGTAATGCCATATTGAAATGCAACAGGTCAAGGTAGTATCTGTGGAGAATGTAACAGTGTTAAAATCTTAAGTTGATAATGATTCATAAGAGTTTCTGACACGGAGCCACGAGAGATTGCAGATGCTTGAATCTGGAGCAACAAACTACCTGCTGGGGGAATTCAGCTGGTTGAGCAGCATCTGTGGGGGAAAGGAATTGTCAATGTTTCTGTTTGAGACCTTGCATCAAGGTTAAGAGTGGAGAGGAAAGAATGCCAGTAGGCTAAAAATGAGAGAGGAGGAGAGCTGTAGGTGATTGATGAACCGAGAACAGGTAAAGCATGATGGCAGAATTTAATTTAATTGATCTTCTATTGTCACATGTGACAAGTTACAGCGAAATTTGTTGCTTGCATACCGTGCGAAGGTATACAAATAATCGGCTATAATAGGCGCTTACAAAGTTAAAAAATCCCCCCCCCCCATCCTCGCCAGTTCCCCCTTGATTCCCCCCCCCCACCCCTCCCTCACGGCGGTCCCCCCATGTAGGGTCCTCCTTTGTTCCTTCCCTCGGCAGCGACATCCTCACTTCCACATGTCCGTCCTGGGAGTAGGTAGTGGAGGAGGAAGGATGGAGGGAAGTTAGAGCCAGGTTGATAATAAAGGGAGCCAATCAAAAAAGGTAAATGGAGTCAGGTAGTGGGAAGGGGAAGATAAACGGGGGAGAAAACTAGTAGGTTGATAAGTGGGGAAACGAAGGTCACCACTATTGGAATTCAATAAATAAGGAAAGCGATAATGGGGCCAATGAGAACCGCCGGAATTTCTGACACCCCTTGCTATTTATAAAACAAAGTGCTAGAGCAACCCAACAGGTCAGGTAGCACATGTGGAAGGAATGGACAGACAACATTTCTGGTTGGGACCCTTCTTCAGCCTAATCAGTCAATTTCGCCAGAACTTTGTTTTTGACTCAGTAATCCAGCATTTGCGGTATCTCGTGTCCCTCTTGATATGTGGTCCATTTTACATGTTTCTATTTAAGTGCCCCATATACTGGTATTATTTAGACTAAATGTGACATATTTCTATCTTTTTGCACATCTTACAGAGTACAAGCACAGTGATATTGAAATATTGAAGACATAAGGAACTGCAGATGCTGGTTTAGAAAAAAAACACAGACAAAGTATTTTGGTAACTCAGCAGATCATGCAACATGGGGGAAATGAACAGGTGGCATTTTTGATAGTTGGTTATGTTAGACAGAGGCTTGTACACCACATTGCTAAACATGGAAATCCGAAAGCTAAGAATAAATCTGGAACATTAAGTCTGTGAGTCTGCACCATACTTGAATTCCATGTAATTGTGTAAAGGCAGAGAACAGTCTGGTTGAATCCCGAGCATTTACACTGGGAAATGACTGCCCTATCTTGGACTCGAGTTTACCTGAGGTGTGATCAAGGACTCTGATGTCGTTAATGAGAATGCTAGGGGTGTAAATGATGTACAAAACTTTATTTAAAAAATGCATTAAAAAAAAAATAGTTTATCTGTTCCAGTTAAGGTTTTTACATTTTTTTAATCACCTTTTACTTTTAAAATTATTTAGCTCAATATTTTTTTTACCTCTGAACATCATTACAAAAAAAACTATTAACTTCATTTTAATCTGACTGAGCTGGGGCAAGGTTTTGCTAATTTTCAATGATTTTTTGATGTGCTCCAGGGGATGGGGTGTCCTCCTGTGTCACTGGAAGAGAAAAAAATGCTTAACCCATATAATTGGATTCAAGGATGCTTCAGGCTAACAAAACAGATTGTCTGCATGTGGATTAAGTATGAAGAGACATTGAGAGGCCAAGGTGGCAATTTGGTGTGAGATGAGAGTCAGATCAACAACATCTAACTACAAGATTACATGCATAATTTTGAACAATTTGTGTACATGTATTCATTTAATCCACGCAACTCAGTACAAGTTGAAATATATTTCAATATATTTTGAAATATAAGTTGAAATTGACAGTGAATCTAAACCAGGTCCTGAGCTACACTGCCAGCTAGAAATCTACTACCACATTAATAGAATTATATAAATGTTTTGAAATACGCTGTAACCATTTTGATCTCAGCAGAATGTTTCCACAGCCATAGAAGAGAAAGATGGATGAACATGGCTAGAGTTGCCTACATGGAATTTGCACTAGCCGGAGAAACAGTGGCTTAGCTGAAAGATAAAATTCAGGAAGTCAAACTATCAATGGCATTACTAGACTAAGTGGGACCCGTTAGGTCCCAGCTTCACATGGGAGGGCTGGTCCCCCAACACAATATCCCACCTCTCCACCAATTCCAAGATTGCTGACCAGTGTGGGTGGGGGGGGGGCACTTTCAGGAGTGCTAACATGAGTGTTGTCGGCCCAAGGGACTGGTTTCCAAAAGACTAGTATGGACATTGTAGGCCAAATGGATTATTGGGCTGGCAGCTCTGTCACTCAGGCCCAGCAGCTCAGTAACTTAAGCCTGGCAGGTGGGCAGCTCAGAAACTGCCAGAAATTCTGCCGAAAACAGGTGAGAGACTGGGAGAGAGAAGGGGGAACGGATGGACAATCATTTTTAGACATTTTCATCTTTTTTTACAGTTGCAAAAGGCACACAGTTGCAAAAGGCACACAGTTGCTAAAGGCACAGTTTAAAAACCCATAAAGCGCACTCACTAGTCAGGATTCTCAATAGATTTCCAGCTCAGACTGAGAGTTGTGACCCTCTCCCTCCCCCATCTTGCAGAGACTGAGCCATGCCCACACTTCCGGGTTTTATAACTCATCCCCCTCCCACCGGAATGGGCATGGCCTTCACAGTGTGATTGACAGGAGAGAGAACCTCAACATTTTTTAAACATTAATAAGTCTCTTATTTTTCATCGATGGGAAAAATCCTCTGGCCCTGATAGCTGGAGGTGGACTCTGAGTAAGGTGGCCAAAAATCACAGCTGTAAGTGGTCACATTTTTTCTAAAATCAATATAAAGTGCAAACAGGAAGTGGTCAAGTTTAGACTTTTAATTATATAGATGACAATGGATGGAATGGTTGTATGAAGAAGTCAGATTGAAGCATGGGCCACAAACAGATAAGGGAAGAAGAGGTGAGTCTGCACATTCCAGCACTTTGTGGTTTGCTCAGGATTTCAGCATCTGCAGTTCTTTGTGTCTCAATTTTGTAGTGTGATTGATTGTTGGTATAGATGCTAGAGAAAGTACTGGCAACTCGCCTCTCATAATTCTTCAGTGGAGGTTATTGATAGGTTCTTGGGGAAAAAAACCTCACAGAGCATTGTTGGCAAACCAATTATCAAAAATAACTTCAGTTAGCTGGCACCAGATGAGACATGATGACTGCTGTTACTGCTATGTGCTTAGCATCCTTTGGGCATGCAGGAAAGCACGTTATCCAAATTGTGCTCCCACTGGATTGATTTTGGCTTTTTTCTACAACTTATTTCCGTTTTGGAACAGATTCAAACCGGCTCCACAATTTTCTCACCTTTTGCACAAAGCACTAACCAAGGCGTCAGTAGTACTCTTAAAAAAATATCAAAGATCAGAGGCATTTCCTTTTGAATTAGCCAAATTTTAGCCATGAAGAAATGTCACCAAGAAGGATTATCTGGTATTACACTGCTGACGCAAATTGTTTGCAAACTTTCCCTTCTTAACCATGGTGACTACATTTAATTAATTGCAAAGCACTTTGTAAGGCACCAAACACATTTTAGTTATCTTAGTTATTTATTTCCCCCCTTCCATTAACCTCATGACAAATGTGCTGCGGAAGATAGATGTTTTTTTGCTGAGAGTCCTAGAGTCATAGACTCATACAGTGTGGAAACAGGCCCCATCAGCCCAACATTTCTCAGCTACATTAATCTACGCTTGGTCCATATCTCTCCAAACTTGTCTTATCCATGTACCTGTCTAACTTTTTCTTAAACATTGGGATAGTCCCAGCCTCAACTACCCCCTCTGCGAGCATGTTGCATACACCCACCACCCTTTGTGTGAAAAGGTTACCCCTCCGATTCCTATTAAATCTTTTCCGCTTCACCTTGAACCTATGTCCTCTGGTCCTCAATTCCCCTTTTCTGGGTAAGAGATTCTGTGCATCTACCCTATCTATTCCTCTCATGGTTTTATGCACCTCTATAAGATCACCCCTCATCCTCCAATGCTCCAAGGAATCGAGACCCAGCCTACTCAACCTTATAGCTCAGACCTTATAGTCCTGGCAGCTTCCTCGTAAATCTTCCCTGAATCCTTTCAAGTTTGACAATATCTTTCCTATAACATAGTGCCCAGAATTGAACAGACCTTACTTGTATTTCATCTGGATTTACAATCATGATTTCTTCAATTAGTAGAGAAATTGTGAGGAAATGAAAACCTCATAGATGCATAAAATATTTATCAAACTATTTCCAGAAAAGCTGTAAGAAAAACTAGTATTTCTTATTTTCACTTGTTACGGTATTGCACATTTATACGTCCAGTGCTCATTACCAAAGAAAAATTATAAGACTAGAAATTTCCCTCCAAATAAAGTAAAATATTTCACAGATTGTTTCAAGAATATCAGTTTGATTCTGTCTGTATTTCATGCATTTTAAATGCATTGCAACTTTAATTTTAAAAATAACTATCCATGAGTTTTACGGATGTATCAATGCCATGAACTACTTGCTGAATAATTAGGATGCTTGTGTATAGCCACCTATGAAAGTTCATTATATTTTTTCCACCATTTCAAATTAAGTTTAATGAATTCACTGAGGCATCAAGCAACTTGTTGCTGCAAAGGTTCCGTTTCACATTGGGAGATACTCTTGCAGAGGGTACATGTAATCAGTCTCAGGATAGAGACAAAAGTCAGTGCTACATTCATTAAACATGCACCATAAGAGTGGTGAATCTGTGGAATTTCATTTCGGAGTCACGTGAGAGACTTCGTGAAGAGCCCGCCGGCGCGCATGCTCGACATATCGTCGTACCGCTGCGACGGCTGGCGGTGGAGCGCGCTCCTCGCCAGCCCTTCATAAGGGGCCACGGAGGTAAGTATCCTACCTTTAGTTGGTGGTCCTTGTTGTTGGTTATGTCTTGCAGCAAGGACATGGATGGGAGTTCCAAGGGCCGGAGGACGTCAGGACGAGTTCGCCGGTGAACAGTTCCGGGGCCTTTACCATCGGCAGTACCTGCAACGCAGGCCGGGACTCAGGCGGAGATGTGGGTAAGCCCTGTGATTACAGGTCCAGATCCGCCAGCACACCACAGCTCGGAGGAGTTCGACGAGGAGGAGTGTGCTGTGCCGCCAGAGCAGGGGGACCCTGCCATGGCAGTCAGGTTGTCAGCGGGCTCGCTGGCGACCTCGAGCTGGGTGCGTGCGGCTGCACGGCCCGTTCCACTCAGCCCTCCGAGTAGGGGAAGGGCAGCAGCCCAGAAGCCTAACCCTGCCAGGGCTAAGGCATTGCCTGACACGGAGGAGCGGTCAGGTTCCAGGGCGAGACCCGGGGCGGTTGTGAGGTCCAGCCGGCACACCCCGACTCTCGATGCCGGGACGGGTCGGTTGAGTCGAGTCTCGTCACGGTCGCCGAGCCCCCCATGGATGGGTGGGCGAGACCATGCGTCGGCAAAGTCCACGATATGGGCAGCCGGCAAGCCTGCGCGGGCTTCAGGCAGCCATGCTTCGGCTGGTGCCGACACCACGTCGCAAGTGCCCTTAGTGGCAGCGGCTTCAGCTCCCGCTAAACGGAGGCGGTTGAACACGCCCGCGCGGGAATCGCGCAGTTTCGCCTCGGCGGCTGTTAACGACAACTACCGGCACCGGCTGGGCCTCGATGAGGTGCGGGCCGATGATAGGAGCCCGGTTTTCTTTTCAGAGCCGGAGGACTCCGACCACCTGAGTGTTCAGGGTGAAGGGCGTATTGACGGTATGGAACGGCTGCTGGAGCTCCTGCTTCAACGTCAACTACAGCAGGGCAGCAACAGGCACAGGGCGTCGTCACCAGCCTCTACCATCAGCCTGGAGCAGCAGGAGGAGGAGGTTTTGGTGGATTCCATACCACCTCCGTTGGAGGTCCATACCACCTCCGTTGGAGGATCTTCTGGATGTGGCGACCAAATTTGCGGCCCCACATTCATCTGGACTTCCTTTAAACGCAAAGCTGGCAGCCACTGTGGACTTTCTTAACAACCAGCAACTACAGGAAGAAGTCCTCATTCAGGCAATGAGCCGTCTCAAGGCTCCATCCAATTGCAACTCCCTCAACGTGCCTGTGGTCAATACGCCGATATGGGGCAACATCAGTGCGGCTATCCGTCAACAAGAGGTAAAATTGCAAACCACCGCCGCCGCCGCCGCCCCGTCAACTCTTTGGGACCTCTCGAAGAGAGTCAAAGAGCTTGACGAACAAGCCAAAACGGTGGGGATCATGCGCTCTCAGAGTGCCCCCACACCGTCAGGCTCAAAAGCTCCATACATTCGCTCACGAGGGTCTGCTAGTACCTCGACGAGGACCCACCCTCAAGCTCCACAACGACAGCAACATCAGACCCAGCACCAGGGGTCTTTTTTAGGACAGGGTCGGCAGAGACCCTGGTGGAAAACGAAGACGCCGCGCCCTCAAGCCAACCCAGCTACTCCACGTCCACCCACACGTGTCAAGGACCGCCGGTAACCACGGGGGTGAGGGGGTCTGGTTCTCTCTTTTCTCTTTCTTTAACTTCACATGTTGGTGGTCGCCTTCGGCTGTTTTTGGGTGCATGGGGTAATTTTACTGGTGATGAGCATGTGTTGCAGAATATTCAGGGGCATAAAATTGAGTTTATTAATGGCGACATTCCTCCATCCCCGCACATGCCCGGTCGAACGTTTAAATTATCTGCTGCAGAACAGGCAGCAGGCTACAAGGAAATTTTAAGGCTTGAACAGAAGGGAGTGATTGAGGAAGCGGTGCATGAGCCAGTTGAATTTGTTTCGAATATATTCACCAGACCTAAGAAGGATGGAGGTTGTCGTGTCATTATTGATCTAACCCGTTTGAATACTTTTGTAACATATACTCATTTTAAAATGGATACGTTTGAAACAGCCATATCATTGATTTCTCATGGTTGCTTTATGGCATGCATCGATTTGAAAGACGCATACTATTCAGTATCCATCCAGAAATACGACAGGAGGTTTTTGAAATTCATCTGGATGGGGCAACTCTGGCAGTACAAGGTTTTGCCTAATGGGCTCACCACAGCTCCTACATTGTTCACTAAATTAGTGAAACCAATTATGGCTTATTTGAGACAGCGACATCATATAGTTATGGCCTATTTAGATGATATCTTAATTGTGGGCCGCACCCTGGAATTGGCTGAACAGGGAGTTGCAGCTGCTGTCAATATATTTCAACAATTAGGGTTTATTGTCCATCCAGAGAAATCAAAGTTCTGCCCTGCCCAGGTGATTAATTACCTAGGGTTCACGGTGAACTCTATGAGCATGCGGGTTACCATACCAATTAACAAGATTGAGGAGGTTACCCAGGTGTGTCAAGGTTTAATCCGCACCAATATACCATCGACTTGGCATACAGCTACAGTAATTGGTAAGCTTGTAGCTTTGTTTCCGGCAGCGCGATATGGACCTTTGCATTATCAGAGTTTGCAAAGAGCTAAAATTGCTGCGTTAAAACAGGACGCTGGTCATTATGATCGATCAATGCAGCTGCCGTCCGAAGCGATAAATGAGTTGCAATGGTGGGTGTGCCACATTAGCAGCTCATTCAAGCCTATCAGGGAGGCTAATCTGGTGGTATATTTGCAGACTGATGCAAGCTCCAATGGCTGGGGAGCTACGGATAATTGCTCTAGTTGAGGGGGCAGATGGGACACCCTTGAGTCAACGATGTTGTTGACTCAAGGGATTAACTATTTGGAGTTGCTGGCAGCATTCCACGGACTTCGTGCGTATTGTTCCAAGCTTGTTGGAGCACATGTCCGTCTCCAAATAGACAACACCACAGCAGTGGCATACTTAAACCATATGGGTGGTACCAGGTCAGTTTCGTGTGACAAATTGGCTAACTCAATTTGGCTCTGGTGTGTTCAAAGAGACATTTGGATTTCAGCTACCTATTTGCCAGGTGAGCTTAATACTGTGGCGGACACCAGGTCACGCAAATTTAATGACAATATTGAATGGATGTTGCATCCTGAGATTTTTGCTAAAGTCACAGCCAAATTTGGTAAACCGGACATTGACCTTTTTGCGTCACGGTTGAACCATCAGGTACCAACCTACGTTTCATGGGAACCAGATCCTGGGGCTATAGCGCTAGATGCATTCTCGCTGGACTAGGGGAATTGGTTTTTCTATGCCTTCCCCCCGTTTTGCCTCATCAGTCGGGTATTGCGTAAGATTCAGGCAGATGCTGCCAAGGGCATCCTTATTATACCCGACTGGCCCACACAGCCTTGGTATCCGGTGGTCTTTGACATGCTCAACGAACCTTGGGTCCTTTTGAAGGGTTGCCCACAATTGGTTACTCACCCTGTCTCAGGGGAGCCACATCCCTGCCATGGCTATTTAAATTTGTTGGCTTGCAGGTTCTGAACAGGCCGTTAGTCCAATACGGCCTCTCAGCTCGGACCATGGATACCATCGGGGCGTCGTGTCGAGAGTCAACAAGGCGAAGATACCGCTCGCATATTAAGAAGTGGGAAGCCTACTGCAGCCGCTCTCGCATCACGTACGATGACGTGACAATAACCGACGTCCTGGAATTCCTCGCGGGGTTGCACAATGATGAACACTTAAGTTACAGTGCCATCAACAGCGCCAGAAGTGCGCTCTCATTCTACCTCAATATTGAGGTAGGATCCAACAGGCTAGTGTCCAGACTCATGCGGGGCATATTCAATATGAATCCGCCTACACCACGCTATAATATCACCTGGGATGTCAGGGACGTATTAAACCTGCTCAGGACGTGGTCTCCCATGGAAGGGCTCCAACTGGACAAACTCACCATGAAGCTGGTGATGTTACTAGCGCTGACTTCAGCTCAGAGGGTACAGACACTACACAAACTTCGTGTCGACAGAATGACATCTACCCCTACAGAAGTAGTCTTTTTCATTGACGAGCTACTAAAGCAGCATAGACCTGGGTGCACAGGGCTGCAGCTGAAGTTCCCGGCATACCCCGCAGATGCTAGGCTATGTTTAGCCTCACATATCCGCCACTATGTCAAGGTGACGGCACGCATCAGAGGAATGGAGAGATACCTGCTGGTCACTCATAAGAGACCTCATCATCGAGTGACAGTCCAGACGATATCCAGGTGGCTTCGAGTCGTCTTGGGTAAGTCAGGTATCAACACTAATGTGTTCAAGTCTCATTCCACCAGGGCTGCATCGACGTCAGCGGCGAGGATTATGGAGGTGCCTATGGACCAAATTCTCGCCACAGCAGGATGGGCTAATGAAGCTGTGTTCCAGCGTTTTTATAACAAGCCTGTTGCTGCTCCTCTACAGTTCGCAGAAGCCGTGCTGAATGCAGGTCAAGAACGTGGAGATGTCCCCGCATGAGGGGTTTTTGATTTGTTATTCATAAATATGCTCTTGTTTTGCAGTATGAACTATTGAGCAAGTTTGTTCCTCCCATCCATCCCTGGTAGTGGTGTGTCAGCATGGACGTGGTCCAGGGCGTGTAATCACAGAAGCTTTGAAGTCTTCCCGAAGTCACTCACGTGTCTCCGAAATGAAATAGTAAGATTGAACGAGAACTTACCAGTTCGAAGGTTGATCTTTATTTTATGAGGAGTCGAAGTTAGGGATTTCGTGCCCTCCTCGCCCAACCCTCAATCACCTTCATCTGGTAATCTTAGTCACTTCAATCTTACTATGCAAAGTCATTTCTATTGTTGGTTTCTGTGATTCCACGCCGCTACTTTGAAGTATGTCGAGCATGCGCGCCGGCGGGCTCTTCACGAAATCCCTCACTTCGACTCCTCATAAAATAAAGATCAACCTTCGAACTGGTAAGTTCTCGTTCAATCTTACTATTCTCTGCCACAGAAAGTAGTTGAGGCCTGTATTAAGATGGTGTACAATTAATTATTGTTCACATACAGGTCAGTGAATGTAAAATTAAATGTTGTTGTTCATGAAGTTTTAATGGGAACTCACACCTGCCATTCATTAAACTGTCATATTTATCTGATTGAAATGATATTCATAAAATTAATATTCATAAAATTATCTAGTATTACACATGAAACCTGCTTTTGTTTCCACAGATGCTGCCTGACCTGCTGAAACATTCCAGCATTTCTATTTTTATTTGTGATTTTCATTGTTTGAATGTTTTAAAATTCATTTTTAATGTGAATTCGGTTTGTTCTTAATGTAATGTTATTGTTTTGTTTACTTTTATTGAAAACATCTTTATATCAACATTTTATATGTGGAGTGAATGGGATTACGTTGCTCTATCAATTAGTTAAGGCCGTTTTATTATTCCAATATGATCCAAATTATATCACGCAAACACCTTTAAAAGAAGGATGTTTAACTGTTATGCTCAGATGCAACCACAGGTTCTCATTGTAGTGCTGGCAGAATTTCAAGTTCAATCTTCTGCACTGTTTGCAACATTGAAGATCAGCACCTTTGAAGTAAATATAATCTAATTGAAGAAGTGGAGCTGCAGCTGAATGACCACAGGAGGTGGTCATACTCAAGGTACAGAAAGAAAGTAGAATGGGTGACTAGCAGGAAAAAGAGAAGGCAGAGAGTGGAGGAATTCTTTGTGTAACAAGTATTGCCTTTTGGACACAGTTGAGGGGAATGACTGATCAGAGGAGAGCTGCTGCATCAGTTAGCTCTGCGGCAGGGTAAGTGTCAGTGGGTGAGCCTTTTGGGGCCAGCAATCACAGTTCCATGTTTGAAAATAGCTTTGAATGAGAATGAGACTGATGCACAAGTTTTCATTATTCTCAGTCATTCAGTACTTCACTTGTGGTTTAATGGTTGAGCTTTTTTTTTCCTTTTTATTTAAAAAAAAAATATTTTTATTAGAAGCAATGCATATTGCCAATGATATAGTTTTTCAAATACACATTTAACTTGTTTCAAAAGTTATACAGATATGATTTATATAAGCATCTATTTTTTATTTTAGAAAGTAAAGAGGTGAAAGAATAGGTGTATAATCAATGAAGATTGTGATTAAATAATATTGATTATGATTATATTTTTAAAAAAATTAAAAATTAAAAAAATTAAAAAAAAACAAACAAAAATAATAAAAATAAAAAATAATACAATAATACAAAAATAATACAATAATACAAAAATAAAAAGCAAACAATTATTATATAAAACAATTGAAGTAACATCTTAACAATGAATGGAACAATTTCATATAACAATATCTATAGAGACGTGTATACAAATCTCAGAATAGATCTTTTCATCTAATCCTACCACCGGGTATTTATTGAGTTACAATGCTGAGCTCAGCTACCCCTTCATATAGTCAATGAATGGAGACCATATTTGTTCAAAAAGTTTATATTTGTCCATTAGGACAAACCTGATTCTCTCCAAATGCAGCGTCTCCAACATTTCCACTGTCCACATTTTAATTGTGGGGGATAATGTTCCCATCCAGAATTTTAATATTAATTTTTTTCCAATTATCAAACAGTAATCAAGAAAATTTATTTGATTTACTGTTAGTATTAGATTTGAATCTGAAACTCCTAATATTATTAGCTTTGGGTCAGGATCCAATTTAATCTTAAGAACAATAGAAATGATTTTAAAAATTTCAGTCCAATAACTATTAAGTTTTATACATGTTACAAAACTATGCGTTAAATTAGCTTCTGAGTTGTGACATTTATTGCAAATAGGGAGATGTTAGGAAAAATTCTATTTAATTTCATTTTTGAATAATGTCATCTATGTAATACTTTGAATTGTATCAAGGTATGTCTGGCATTTAATGAACAACGGTGTATACGTTGTAGACTTTCTTCCCAAGTAAAAAAAAAAAAAATGGTCAGCATGAACTGGAAGGGCCGAGAAGGCCTGTTTCCGTGCTGTAATTGTTATATGGTTATATGGTTAATGGTATCTTTTAATTGTTTCATTTTCCCATACTTGTTGGTATGATTCTGTTGTTGGAATTTCCCTATCCAAAAAGTATTGTATATGTATGCTATTTGTTCTGTATTTGGGTGCTTGTTGAGCACTTCATCCAATAATCCTAGTTCTCTATTTTTATAATCTTGCATGTTTGATTTGTTATAATCTCTAATTTGTAAATACCTAAACAAGTTATTTGGGTGCAATCCATAGATATCTTTTAACTCTTGGAATGAGAGAAATTTCCCTTTCCTGTAAAGGTGTTCTATCCTTATAATTCCTAAATTTTTCCATTGTCTAAACCCCTTATCCAATATAGAGGGTTTAAATAAAGGATTATTCATAATTGGTAAGCAAAGCGACATATTATCCAAATGTAGAGTCTTAACTATTTGTTTCCAAATACGTCTATTGCTGTAGATTATAGGATTTTCCCTATAATTTTGTTTTGTACCTCCATTGGAGCAAGGAGAATCGAGCTTGTATCGAAAGGTAAACAGTCTTCCTTTTCCATTTTTAGCCAAGCTGGTTCCTGATCCATATTTACCAACCAAAAATTCATATTCTTAATCTGAACAGCCCAGAAGTAATATAAAAAAATAGGTAATGCTAATCTTCCATTTATCTTAGATTTACATAAATGTTTTTTACTTATTCTGTGACTTTTATTATTCCAAATAAAGCTATTAACAATAGAATCATTTTTAAAAAGTTTTAGGGAGGTATAGAGGGATAGCTTGAAATAAATATAATAGTTGTGGTAAAAAAAATCATTTTTATGGCATTTATTCTGCCGATCATTGATATTGGTAGTGTTTTCCAGTATAGAATATTATTTTTTAGTTTATTCAATAATTGGGGATAATTTGATTTGAATAGAGAATTGTAAGATTTTAGATACATTAATTCCTAGATATTTAATTTTGTCCGTAACTATTTTAAATTTAATTTTTTGTAGTATATTTGATTTTATTCCAGTTATAAGCATAATTTCACTTTTATTCCAATTAATTCTATATCCTGAGAATGTACTAAATTCAGTTATAACATTAAGTAAATTAGGAATACTAATCTCTGGTTTTGTAATATATATTAAGATGTCATCTGCATATAAAGATATTTTATTCGTTGTGGTATTGGTATTATATCCATATATTTCCGGTTCTGATCTAATCCTTTCGGCTAATAGTTCTATTGCAAGAGCAAATAATAAAGGTGATAACCGACATCCTTGTCTACAACCCCTAAAGAGATTAAATTTGGCTGATAACATTTGATTTGTTAATATTCTTGCTGTTTACCCATTTACCCATCTAACCCATTTACAAAATCTGTCCCTCAATTGAAATTTCTGCATTATCTTAAATAAATAAGGCCATTCAACCTGATCAAATGCTTTTTCCACATCAAGGTATATGACAGCTAATTCAATATCATTAATTCTTTTTGAAAATATGATATTGAATAGACGTCTCAAGTTATAAGTAGAGTAACAATTGGGAATAAAGCCTGTTTGATCATGATGTATTAATTTATTAATCACTAAACTTAATCTTTGAGATAAGATTTTAGTTAATATTTTTTGATCAGTATTTAGAAGAGCAATTGCTCTATATGATCCTGGATCTTCCAGATCCTTATCTTCTTTAGGAATTAGTGTAATTGGGGACTCATTTAAAGTTTCTGGTAACTTTCCTTGTTCGTAGGCGTATTTATATATTGTTTGTAAACGTGGGGAAATCAAATCGTGAAACTTCTTATAAAATTCAACACCTAAACCGTCAGGGCCAGCAGCTTTTCCATTTTTCAATGATCTGATTGATTCCTCAATATCTTTTACTGATATTTCAGCATCTAACAAGTCTCTTCCTTCCTGACCCAAACCTTTAATATGACATTCATGTAGGAATGTTTCCATTCCACCAGATTGACCCTTCAGTTTGGTTGAATAAAGTTTTTGATAGTAATGCAGAAATCCGTCATTAATATCTTTTAGTAAAGTTAGTATTTCTCCTTGGTCAGATCTGATTTTATGTATCATTTTTTCTTCACCTAATTTTCTCAGTTGGCGTGACAAAAGTTTTTGTGGTTTATCCCCGAATTCAAAGTATACTTGTTTAGTCTGCTGGAAAAGTTTAATAACATAATTTGAGTATATCTCATTTAGCTTATATTTTAATGTTGCAATTTTATTATATATCACCCTAGATGGGGATATTGCATTTTCAATATCTAATTGCTTAATTTCATTTTCTAACTTTTGTTGAATTTTTTGGTTTTCCTTATTAAGGTGTGCTTGCGCAGATATTATAGCACCACGGATAAAGGCTTTAAATGTATCCCAAAGAAGTGACGAAGAAATTCCAGGTTTATCATTAGTATCAAAGAACAGTTTAATCTGTTTAACCAGATAATCATAACAAGCCTTATCATTTAATATTTGAGTCTCCATTGAGAGTATTTATTAGTTATACCCTTTAAGTTAATCTTAAATGTTAATGGGGCATGATCCGAAATAATAATATTATGATATTTTGAGTCATACGTGAATCGAATTAACTTTTAAGATATTAAACAATAATCTATCCTTGAATAGGTTCCAAATGCCGGAGAGTAAAATGAGTATCCCGACCAGAGGGATTATCAGTTCTCCAAACATCCTTGACATTTGCGGTACTAATAAAATAATTTATGAGTTTGCTTGATTTAGATATAGCTTTCCTTTTAGTTGATGATCTATCTAGATAATTATCTAAAGTACAGTTTAAATCACCCCGGATTATTAGATTATGTTGTGTAACTACAGGAATAGTATTAAATATTTTCTTAAAAAACAACGGATTATCAAAGTTGGGTCCATATATGTTCATAAGAATGACTTTCTTTGAATATAATTCACCCGTCACTATTATGTATCTACTCTCAGTATCTTCTATTGTTGAGCTATGTTTAAATGGAATGCCTTTATGAATAAGTATTGCAACCCTTCTAGACTTATGTGTAAATGAAGAATAAAACACTTTAGAAATCCATTTTGCTGTTAGCCTATATTGTGCATCCTTTATAAGGTGCGTCTCTTGAAGAAAAATTATGTCTGTTTTAATTCTATTTAACTGACCCAAAACCTTACCTCTTTTAATAGTGAGATTAAACGAGAACTTACCTGTTTGAAGTTTGATCTTTATTTTATGAGGAGTTACGATGAGGGATTACGTGAAGAAGCCCCGCATGGCGCTGGATCGGCATACTTCAAAGCAGCGGCATGAAAAACACAGAACCAATAGCCGAAGTAAAATAGTAAGGCTCAAAATAGACTAGAACTACCAGATGATCATTTACATTATGAGGGTTGGGAGTGGAGGGCACGTAATCCCCCATCGTAACTCCTCATAAAATAAAGAACAAACTTCGAACAGGTAAGTTCTCGTTTAATCTCACTATTTTACTTCGGAGTCACGTAAGTGACTACGTCAAGATTTTAAAGCTCTGTGTTTTTTATGTCATAAATTCATTTCATACGACTCTCTGTTTAGTCAAAACAGTAGTGAGTAAATAGTATTTTAAGACATTGTTACAATTTATGTAATAAGTCCTTTAATCATAAAAAGAACAAATTTTTAATAATAACCCCTCTATCGCAGGGGAAAATTACAAAATAAATTGATAATGATGTCAATGGTAACATAAATCGATAATATAAATCGATAATATAAAACAAAGCAAGCATTTAAAGAGAACCCAGTACTGCGTGTCCAAATCCTGGCACCGTGACAACAGGTTTATTGTAGAACTTTGAAAAAATCTCTTCTCTAGACCACCCTGAGGCCTTTAAAATTTGATCGAGTGGTACGTCCTGTACCTTTGCCACGGACGTAGCTGCCGCCCTAGTGGAGTGAGATTTAAACACATCAGTGTCTATTCCTGCTAGACCCAAAACCTGTTTTAACCATCTAGAAATGGTTTGAACTGAAACTTTTGTATGTGGCTTTTTGTGTGTTATCAATAACGCTTTCTCAGAACCTCTGAGATTTTTGGTTACCTCAATGTATTGAGTTAAATGCTTAACTACACACAATGTTTCATCAATAGGATATGCTTTAAACATTACCTTCATTCCAGTTCTACCTGGTCTGCTTTGTTTGATCAAGTCATAAACATAAAACACAATGTTATCTGTAGTCACTTGCATGCAATTCAACCATAACAATTGCAAAGTTTGTACTCTTTGAGCTGATACCAATGCCATTAACATTACCACCTTGAATGTTAATTTCTGCAAGACATTGAATTAATTGGAGTCCATTGTTTAAGCAAAGTGAGAACAATGCTAACATCCCAAATTCTGTATATCTGGGCTTGGGAGGATTTTAATTGAAAATTCCTTTCATGAATCGGGATACTAATGGGTGAGACCCAACTGAATCCCGATCCGAAATTTGTCCTAAATAGGATGACAATGCACTACGAGCACAATTAATGGCACTATAACTCAAATGCTCATCAAAGTGTAACCCAGCAAGGAACTCCAATACATTTGAAATGTTTGCAGTATGATAAGATATCTTTGACTGTGTACAAAAACTTCCCATTTCCTTATATGCGACATATTGTTTTTTAGTGCTATTCCTCCAAGCTGCATCTATAACATCCATGGTCCTGTCCGACAGTTCAAACTCTTGCAACGGTCTGGTCAGAACCTGCAGATTTACAATTCATATGATCATGCAATGGATGAATTTCTTTTGTTACTGGTTGTGTCACCAGATTGTCGCAACTGGGAATTGTCATACATGGTTCAATAATCATTTTAGCATCAATGGGAACCATGACTGCGTTGGCCAATTTGGCACCACCAAAATGCCTTTGGCAGCGTCTTGCGCTATTTTCTTGAGACATTGCCCAATGAGACAGAATGGGGAAAAGCATAAAAGAACGTATTCCCCCAGTGTAGCGAGAAAGCATCCACCGCTACTGCCCCTGGATCGTGTTCCCAAGACATGTATTTGGGCAATTGGTGATTCAATCTAGATGCAAACAGATCAATGTCCGGCACTCCATACCAACTGACAATATTTTTGAAATTTGTGGATTTAACATCCATTCTGTATTGTCTTTAAATATTCGTGATCTTTTGTCTGCCACAACATTGTCTCTCCCCGAGAGATAAATAGCTGAAAGCCTATATTTTTTTCCATACACCATTGCCACATCTGGTTTACCAGATGATCACATGATATTGATCTGACACCACCCATGTGATTGATATATACCACAGCTGTGGTATTATCTATTTGTACTTAGACATGCAAATCTTTTATTGAAGAGCAATAAGCTTTTAATCCATAAATGCTCCCAGTAGCTCCACATATTTAATACCATATGTATGGAGCAAAAATCCTCTTGGACAGCCCATCTGCCTCCACAGCTGGTCTCGTTATCCGTAGCCCCCCATCCGGGAGAACTTGCGTCTTTTTTAGTTTGCAAAAACACTGCTGGCTGATGAATTAATGTTCTTTAGCAGCTTGTGGAACATACTCAATCCACCAATGTAATTCTGATAAGCTTCCTTAGGCAATTGCATTGGCCTATCAAAATGGCCTGCTTGCTGAATAAGCGCTTGAATTTTTGCCCTTTGAAGATTTTGGTAATGTAGACGACCAACTCTACTGCTGGAAATGCTGCTACCAATTTACCAATAACCTTGGCAACCTCTCGGATGGAGGGATAAGGTTTGTTAATCAGGTCCTGACACACATTTGTCAAATCCAACACCTTATCCATTGGTAAAGTTACCAACATGGTAACTGAGTTAATCACAAACCCACAGATATTCAATGGTTTGGGATGGCTGTAACTTAGATTTGTTGGATGGATCAGGAACCCAACTTTTCAAACAAACTTGTAGTTGCTGAGACTGATTTTCCAGCTGACTCCTGATTAGCATTGACAATTAAATGTCATCTAGATAAGCCATAACGATGTGTTTATTTTTTTTTTGTGCCCTTAGCAGTGCAAGTGCTGGCTTAATCCATTAGGCAAAGCTTTGTATTGCCACAGCTGTCCCATCCATAGACTTTAATTACCTGCGAAACTATGGTGAATTGGGACCGAAAATATGCATCCTTCAATCTATTGTTGCCATATAACAACCTGTTGATACCAGCTGCATTGCAGTGTTGAATGTGTCCATTTTTTAATGTTTATACTGGACAAATGTATTCAATTGTGTGAGATCTAAATTGATTCTACAACCCCCATCTTTCTTCGGTCTGGGGAAAATATTTGATACAATTGTTGTGGATCCTCTCCTTTTTGTTTTCTCAATAACTCCTTTCTCACACAAATACTTAACCTCTTTTGTCAATTTGAATACTTTCAAGACTGAACATCAAAGAATGATTCGGCTTATTGTGTCCCAATGGATCCATACCTCCCTTTCATTATAACATTCGGAGTCTACCACCAATCTGAGGTTCATCCAAACATCCTTCTTTAATAGGATAAAGTTTTTGTACCTCTCCAACTGGACAAAATGATCTCCTTTCCCAATAATGGGTGTACATTCGGCTGTGCTGGCTGGTATTCTTCCTTATCATACTCTCCTCGGCTCGTTCCAGCTCCAAAATCAAATCCCCTTCTCATATGACCAGCCTTTCTGGCCAAACTGAAGGGTTTCACAAGGCCAACAGTTTTTGCCTCTTCATCCATTTCTTTAATTTGTTTAGAATTCCTCTGAACAAATAACCAAGAGCTTGAACATTGCTTGCCCTGCACAACCCTGAAAATCTTGGATGTAAAAGAGGCCGAATGGCAATCTTCCATTTTATATATTTTATCTCAAAATGAGTTGCAGAATAAGCCCAACATATGTTTTTTATTCTGAACTTTGGTCATTCCACAACCTTCCAGCTTGTCTTCCAAAAGACAGTGATGCCAAAATTAGCTTGAGGATTCTTTGAATCGTAATTCCTGCGCCCGCATTATTGCTGACATTGGCGCCCAAAAAAGCTGGATTCATCATAGGTACCTTCTTTGAGGTACAATAATAGGTGTTTTAATCCGATATGCTGTCTCAATCATAACAGCTTTTTTGAGGCAGGTGAGAGACCATATAATTAACATTGGCCGCCAGGTTTCATTCCATGGCCTCACCGCCTCCTCCAGGTATAGTAACTTTGTGCCCCATCAGACACACCTGGATTTGTATTGTGGTGGGTACTTCTGACCACAATAAATAGGTGTTTAAATCCAATTTTGCTGTCTCAACCATAACAGCTTTTTTGAGGCAGGTGAGAGGCCATATAATTAACATTGGCCACCAGGTTTCCTTCCATGGCCTCACCGCCTCCTCCAGGTATAGTAACTTTGTGCCCCATCAGACACACCTGGATTTGTATTGTGGTGGGTACTTCTGACCACAACACCACTTTCAGGGTCAGTCTCATACAGCCCTGGTACTCCTGAAACTTGTTCAAGGAGACTTCCTCCAGCCCAATCCCAGGCACTGGAGTTTCAATTCCCAATTCCAACTGGCACCATATTCATGTATATGGAACCCCCTCAGGGGCTGCCTGGGAATATTCTGGGTACTTAGACCCTTGGTTGAGATTGTTTGGAGTATTTTCTCCATTAGATCCATACTTAGCCAAAAGGATTTCCTTTCAGGATCTTTCAGAAACCTCAGGCCTTTCAAGCTTCTTTCTTTTACATTTTAGGCACTGGGTTTTCAAAGTTTTTGTTTGTGGAGCAACCAAAGGCTCACTAACGGGTATTCCAACGGCCACCGGTATCGGAACCAGCTCCGCAATAATCTGCTGTCCCGACTTTTCTACACCCCGGGACGCACGTTTTACCGGCGATTTTTTAAAACATTTTTATTTTTATTTTAACTCCTCCTGGTTTACCTACCAGCCTACGGAGTTTTTAGAAAACGCCCTAGAAGTAAAATAATTTTACTTACCTGCGGGCCGTTTCCTTACCGCTGTGTTGGAGCTGCGCTCTGCAGCTCTTCCTCTGCCGATAGCGTCGACGTAATGCCGATCCAGCGCCAGGCGGGGCTTCTTCACGTAGTCACTCACGTGACTCCGAAGTAAAATTGGTTCATTAATTCCCTTTACGTTCCACTGCAGAAGGTTTTTTTTTCCTTTTTAGATTAACCATTACAAAAGTTATTCATTATCTTACACGAGGTAATGATTTATTAAGCAAATGCATTTCTTTGTAATAATACTTGCCAATTATTTAGATGCATTTCAACTTTTTGAGCATCCCTACACTTGGGAGATGTTTGGAGCAAGTGGAAAAACCCTTTGGCAGAGCTGGGCATTGTAACGTCTATCAGCAGACATTCTGAGGCATTCTGATGTCTAGAAGGCAGACTGACGTTTTACTGTTCAAGCCTGCTGATCAGTCACAAACCAATTTGGTTTATGTTGCAGATGTGACAGTGTGGCCACAAAGATATTAGAAACAGCTCTTCTCTGAAAGACACGTCAAATCGACAGCATCCCACAGACAGTCAACACGAGGCCTGGGCTAAATATAATCCATCTGTTTTGTTCAGAGAATCAAAAATACTTCAGAAAATGATATAAATGCACTTTTCCCTTCAGTGATTATGTTTTGATGACCAGCAACATAAGACTGATATTAATCATTGAATATAATAAAAATTCACTCTCCTGTGCAATTCAATGAGGCATCATTTTCTGTTCTACATTTATGCTATTGAATTTCTGCTGCTCTGTTAGAAAGCACCCGCTGAGAACAATCATCATATTTTCTTCACAGTACCAAATGCACGATATTCCTCCTGTTTGTAATCTTCAGTGGCATCGTCAGATTAGAAGAAGCTGAAGTTTAAGTCAAAATATAGTCAGTAATATTCAAGTGTTGTGAAATTACTTGTCAGCAGAAACTCATTGCAAGCAACTGGGGTTGTGGTATCAAGCCCTGATCATCGATCTTGCTGTGTGATTTATTTGGCAGTAATATCTTACTGTAATATTCTCATTTATTAATTCAGTGTGCATTTATATTGTGTAATGGAGATTGTGTTATATTCAACCTGCGGTTTACTTTAGATGGTGGACTTTAGAGATACAGAACAGAAACATCCCCTCAGCCCACCGAGTCCGCACCGACCAGCGATCACCCCATGCACTAGCACTATCCTACAGACTAGGGACAATTTACAATTTTTCTAAAACCAATTAACCTACAAACCTGTATGTCTTTGGAGTGTTGGAAGAAACAAGAGGACGTGGAGAAATCCCACGCAGTCAAAGGGAGAATGTACAAATTCTGTCCAGACAGCAGCTGTAATCATGATGGAACTGGGTCTCTGGTGATATTAGGCAGCAAACTCTACTGCTGTGTTACTGTGCCGCCCCAATATGTCCCAGTTATGGTGACATATTCTGAAATCGCACACCATTGATTGGACCTCAAATACCTCACTGTGTTTGAGGCTTGGTGGTAGCACTAGTCAAACTGCAGAGTCCTGTTTGGACAACAAAATTGCCAAGAACTCACGAATGAGTTAATGAAGACCCATGAAGATAAAAAGGCTTCTCACATCAATTCTATCAACTCTAGTTTGCGTTTGGCCTTCTTCTGTCAATGAAGAAGGACAACACCTATCCTGTCCCAGCCTCTGTTGCCTTCTGCACCCATTTCTCTCCCACCTCACTCCATACACCAATCTCCCCCCCCCCCCCCCTCTCACATAGAACCACCTATCACTTGCTAGCTCTTGCTACACATTCCACTGTTCTTTATAATGACCATCATCCCTCATTTTTACAGTTTAGATGAAGGGTATCAACCGAAACATCCACTGTCTTCTTCCCTGCCCGGATGCTGCGAGATTTGATGAATTCTTCCAGTCGTTATTTTTTCAAGGGGTAAACATGTTATGGATCATGCTATCACCACAAGAAATCTACAGCAAAGTGGTTAAGCACTGGACTGGTGCTGGGAGAACTCAACATTTGGGAGAACTAAGCTTGAATCTAAGCTTGAATTAAGTTCAAGTAGTGACATAAATTGAAATCAAAAAATAATATCAGAAGTGATGACAGTTAAGCTAATGGGATGCTGTTGATGTCATTGAATTTATTTGTGTTCTTTGCAGAAGTAAAATCACCATCCTTACTTGGTTTGACGTATGTGTCTCAACAATAAATGCCTTTTGTAATGTGCTTGGTGAAGAACTAGATATGGACAGTAAATGCTGGGCTTACCAGAAATGTTTCACACCTCGTGACTGAATAACTTCCTGAAAATATCAATAAGACCTTACATTCAATTAAAACTAAGGTAATCCCTTACACTGTAGCATCATGATTGATTATTCGTCTTTATATTGGAAAAAAAATCATCATCTATTCATTAAAAGACATAATGTGATACCTGCATTATTTTTTCCATGTGAAGACAGACTTAACTTGAATGAATGATTACTGAAAGAGTAAAGCTCTGGTTTATTGCCATGGTTTATGATCGCTCTGAGAACATCTCAAACAATCAGAATTCAATAAGACACAACTATAATTACATGCAATGAGAATGCTAAAAGAATGATTCCAATATTTGCTTCATTCAGGCCTCTGTTAATGCCAAAAATACACATGGTTGGCAGCATGTTGCACAACTTCAGAATGGAAAACCATATAATCATGAAGTTAATTAAAGGAGAATCTCAAACTGCAACATGAGATAAAGTAGAGGAAATGGAAGAAGCAGAGGTGTAGTCAAAGGATTTGCTGTACAATTACTCAATAACATCCAGAGTTGTTCTCTTTTTAACTCACCATACTATAAGTTCAAATCCCATTTCTGTGTCTGGGAAGTGTTAATTTAATATAAGTAAATCTGCAATGAAGTAGGTGGTATTCAAAACGTGATTGTGAAATTAGTATATTTCCACTAAAATAAACCATCTGGTTCATCAAAGTCCCCCAGAGGCGAAAATATGCATTTCATAACTCAGTCCACTATACATGTGATCCATACGCATGACAAGGTTGCTGAATTATTTTTATTCGCTTAACTGACCCAGCTAGTCAGCCAGTTCAGCAATTAAAAATTCACTACAAATGTGGACCATGAATAAACTGAAGACAAACACTTGGTATGTAAAGAATCTCGAAGAAAGTTCTCTAAGGAAGGTAACTATGGTATATTGTAAGAATTTCTGCTGAGAAATATCTCAGCTTCATCACTGCCGATTGTGTCTGGACACCCTCAGGAAGCAATGGAACAATGTTCCTCTTTGATTCCTAGTGTGCACAGCTAAGCAAACGCATGCCTGGCCAATACTTGGTTGGGGGATCTTGAGGGAATGCCAGGCAGTTTCCAGCATTTACTCATCATCTGGGGAACTGATGATCGAACTAACGGCATGACCTCAACAAGAATTCAATGATGTTCCATGAATAATTACATTGATCACTTACACTTGCAATATAATGAAACATCCTAAGGCCAAGTACAATAAAAATGCTTTTAGGAAGTGAACATCTCAGGGCAGATGACCAAGTGTTCAGTCATTTAATTCCAGGATGTGAGTGTTAATGGCAAGCATTTATTGTCTAATTAAAGCGGTAAATGCTGGAAACACTCATCAGGTCATGCAGCATTTGTGGTAAGAGAAAAAGACTTTATGGTTCCGTTCGAAGACCCTTCATCAGACAATTATTATGTAATTGTCTTGGACTGAGTAGCTTGCTAAGCTATTTCAGAGGCATCTGGGAGTTGACCAAATTACGTAGAATCTGGGGTTGCATATAGCAAAGACTAGATAAGGGCAGAAGATTTCATTCCTTAAAGACATTAAGGAAGCAGATGGGTTTTTATGATAATCTTGTTGCTTTACAGTCATTGCTACTGATGCTAGTTTTATCATAATTGCAAATATATATTCTCCAGCTGTCACAGTGGGATTTGAAGTCACACCTTAATTAAGGAGTGAAATCAGCAAAGGTAAGCAAGTTTACGGAGAGAATCCAAGATCTTGCCAAGACAGCCAGAAGCATAAATGTCTGATGTGTTGTGCAGGGACATACATGAATGCATGATTTGATAGACTGTGATGGAATAGGAAAATTAGGGAAAAATTAGAGAATGAACTGTTCATGCCTTTGGGTTGTAGACTACTAATGTGAGAACCTGTTCCTATAGTTTGGGTTTGGCCTTGTTCTAGCAATGGCGAAGGACAATACCTATCCTGTCCCAGCCTCTGTTGCTTTCTGCACCCATTTCCCTCCCACCTCACACCATACACCAACCCCCCAACTCACACAGAACCACCTATCACTTGCCAGCTCTTGCCACACATTCCTCGGTTCTTTATAATGACCATCATCCCTCCATTTTACAGTTTAGTTGAAGGGACTCAGCCGAAACATCCACTGCCTTCTTCCCTGCACAGATCTGCTAGATTTGCTGAATTCTTCCAGTCGTTATTTCAAGGGGTAAACATGTTATGGAAACCGCGGTGTCAGTAACATCCTTATTGCAGGGAGTGGGTGGGATAGTGGGGAACATAGAACTAGTGTGATCGGGTGATAAATGGTCATCATGGATTAGGTGGGCTGAAGGGCCTGTTCCCATGATGTATTTCCAGACAAACCTAAACTAAACATGGCCACAGAGGTACGTGGAATGCTGAGAGCACGTAATGCCGCATTTAAATCCGGCGACGTGGTGGCACTCAGATCCGCAAGAGCCAACCTGAACCGAGTCATCAGGCTGGCCAAGCATGCATCAGAAAATCCAGAGCTTCTTCCATGACCCCAAGAACACCAGGCGCATGTGGCAGGGAATCAAATCAATCACGGAGTATAAGACTGCTTCACCACCCTGTGATGACAACATTGAGTTCCTCAATGAACTCAACAACTATTTTGGTCGGTTCGAGGCATTAAATAACACACCTGCAAGCAAAGGTATTCCTCATTGTGAGGAAAAGGCACTCAGTCTTGACATAGTGGATGTTCGGAGGACCCTAAAAGGAGTGAACGCACGAAAGGCGGCAGGCCCTGATAACATACCAGCGCGGGTGCTCAGGGAATGTGCTGATCAGCTGGCACATGTCCTTACAGACATATTTAACACCTCGCTGAACCAGGCTGTCGTCCCATTATGTTTCAAGACTGCTACCATCATACCAGTGCCAAAAAAATCCAACATACAATGTCTCAATGATTACCGCCCTGTAGCACTCACCCCCATAATGATGAAGTGCTTCGAGAGGATGGTCAGGGACCACATTACCTCCAGACTCCCCTCCACACTCGACCCATACCAGTTTGCTTACAGGCCAAACCACTCCACAGAGGACGCTATATCCTCTGTACTCCATCTGAGCCTGGAGCACTTAGAGGAGAAAAACACCTATGTGCGAATGCTGTTCGTGGATTTCAGTTCAGCATTCAACACCATTATCCCACAGCACCTGATAAGCAAACTGGTTCCATTGGGCCTCGGCACCCCCATGTGTAACTGGCTACTGGACTTCCTCACTGACAGACCCCAGTCTGTGAGGGTTGGAAATAACACCTCTAACACCATCTCTCTGAGCACCGGTTCCCCTCAGGGCTGTGTCCTGAGTCCACTGCTGTTCACCCTGATGACTCACGACTGTTGTGCCAGGTTTAGTACAAACCACATCATGAAGTACGCAGATGACACAACAGTGGTGGGCCTCATCAGGGACGACAATGAGCTGGCTTACAGGGAGGAGGTGAAACAATTGACGGACTGGTGCAATACGAACAACCTGATCCTGAATGTCGAGAAAACAAAGGAGGTTATCGTCGACTTCAGGAAAACCCGGCACAGTCCCACACCACTTCACATCAACGACAGCGATGTGGAGGTGGTCAGTAGCACAAAGTTCCTGGGGGTGCAGATCACTAACAGTCTGACCTGGTCGAATAACATCTCATCAACTGTTAAGAGAGTGCAGCAGCGGTTGCACTTTCTGCGCCGGATGAGAAGAGCTCATCTCCCCCATCCAATCCTCACTACTTTCTACAGGGGCACCATAGAGAGTATTCTGACCAGCTGTATCTCTGTCTGGTTTGGGGACTGTAGAGCCTCCGACTGGAAGTCTGTGCAGAGAGTGGTGAGGACAGCGGAAAAAATCATCGGGACCTCTCTCCCCTCAATCGGGGATATTGCGACCAAACGCTGCATGTCTAAGGCCAGCAGTATTATAAAAGACCCCACACATCTCCATCACGGACTGTTCACTCTGCTGCCCTCGTGAAAAAGATATTGCAGCATAAGGAGCAGAACATCAAGGTTCTGCAACAGCTTCTTCCCACGAGCCATCAGACTCCTGAATGCCATTGTCTATTTATCCTTTTCATCCATGCCTATCCTTCGGTTAATTTATTGTGTTGCACAGGGAGCCAAATGCAACCTAATTTCGTTTGAAACTGCATATATCAATGTATTTCTAAATGACAATAAAGTTTGTTTGTTTGACTTGAAAATGGGATACTAGCTGGTAAAACATTGAAGCAGTCAAACCAATGGGTAACTAATAAAACATGATTTGATGAGACAGGATTAGAGTTGGGTGAAATTATAGTATAAGTGGAGTATTTTAGAGATG
The DNA here is from genome assembly GCA_963514005.1 of Raja brachyura. The sequence continues at coordinate 40,134,522 of OY740786.1, forward strand.
AAATAGAAGGTTCATCCATTTATCAAAGTGCAATTTAAGACATCAAGCTTGTGAAAGGAAATCTCAGGTGACCCGAAACATTAACTCAGTTTCTCGTTCCACAGATGCTGTCTGACCTGTTGAGTGTTTCCAGCATCTTACTTATAGCATCTTGTTTTTATTTAAGGTTGTGACTGGTTTAGCTTGCTTTTAGAGTTCAATGCAGAAGACATATTGCAAGTGGACAGATAGACTGAACAGGTTTCAACTTTTATCATGCCAAAATCTCCTTTGCTTTCTACAATAAATCATTATAGCATCTCCAGGTGGTGAAAGATGTTATCTTGAATTCTAATTCCCTGAGAGAGCAGCAGAACACAAATCGAGCATGGCCGACCCAAGCTATAGCTGGACAATCCAATCATGAGTTCAATGGCAAATACACTTTTTATCCTCTCCACCTAACTTAATAAACAATGTGTGTGGGGTCTGGCAGGTGTGTGGCACAGACCCCTTTGCAGATAATTAGTGAGTACATTATGAATGAGGTTAATTGCACATGTGTTGGTGAAACATGTCCATCAGAAGGGGATCAAACCTAAGTTCCTCTGCAGGTGTAAAAATCAATGGCTTCCCATTTTGGTCCCAAATTGACTCTTGGAGATACATGTAATTACATTGCAAAATCAACCTGCATTATCCCCCTCAAAACTTTTCATTTCAATGAGACCACTCAGTAAGATTTGTTTATACAGACAAACTAGTTGCCTTGTCTTCTCAGCTTTTGGCCATTGATAGATTTCCAGTTAATGGCCACATCTCTGCTACTTGGATAATATAAAATCAAAGCTTTTCTTTGAGTGAAATAATCTCATCAGATTACATTACTCAAAAAAGAAATTAAATAGAATTTTTCCTAATATATCACCATTGTGTGATCAATGTCAGCACATAGAAGCTGATTTAACTCATAGTTTTGTAATATGTACAAAACTTAATAGTTATTGGACTGAGATTTTCAAAATTATTTCCATAGTTCTTAAGATCACATTAATTCCTGACCCAAAATTAATAATATTTGGTGTTTCAGATTCAAATCAAACATTAACAGCAAATCAAAGAAACTTTTTGGATTATTGTATAATAATTGGAAAAAAATTAATATTAACATTTTGGAAGGGATCATTATCCCCTACAATTAAAATGTGGACAGTGGAAATGTTGGAGACGTTGCAATTGGAGAGAAATAGGTTTATCCTAACGGATAAACACAAGCTTTTCAAACAAATATGGTCTCCATTCACTGATTATATGAAGGGGTAGCTGGGCTCAGCATTGAAACTCAACAAGTACCCGGTGGTAAGATCGAACAAAAATGTTTAATGTGAGATTTATATACTTGTCTCTATATATTATAATTAGAAATTGTTCCATTCATTGTTAAGATGTATATTGTTTTTTTTAATCTTTAAGTATAATAATTGTTTATTAGCTATATGTTTTTTTTCTCCCTCTCTCTCTTTTTCTCTTCTAATCAAAATTATAATCACACTCTTTAAATTAATCTCTATTCTTTCTTTACTCTTTTTTTTCCTTCTTCACAGTATTAAAAAAATTGAGGCCTATATATATGCTTGGTAATATTTATATAATTTTGGAAAGATGTAATATATATATCTGAAAAAATTATCATATTATTTGTAATACGTATGGCTAATAAAAATATATTTAAAAAAAAAGAAATAATCTCATCAATCTTTTAGAACGTGAAATGTTCAGGCATTTCTGGTACCCATTAAGTCATTGTTTGTCTCGTGATAATGGAGCATCAAAAGAGGTTGCTCTATCTGAACAAAAATGGAACAGATGAGGTTTATGTGTTTGACAGTTGGGACAGATTAATTCATATAAATGGTCCAAATGCTTCTGAGAACCCAGACACCTAAAATCAACATTGTAAGGGCTGTCTCTCTTGTGTACGCAGATAGCTTAATTATTGATAGACAAATAAATATGCCTGTGAGCATGTTTGATGTACTGAAAAACAAAATATGTTTGATCTGGACATTTCCTTTTTTCTCCATTACATTGGTGTGAAATAACTAAAACAATAGTATAAAACAAAGTGCTGGAGGAACTCAACAGATCAAGCAACATAATAAACAGAGGATGTTTCGGGTCAGTAGCCTTCTGCAGACTGATTGGAGTAGGAAGGTGAAATCTGGAAATGAGAAGTGGGGTTGGGACAAGCCTGACAAATGATAGATGGATACAAATGAGGGCGGATTCGTTGGCAGATGGGTGGAGTAAGAGAAAATATCTAGTGTAAAGATGACAAAAGGGTATCAGATAAGGAAAGACGAGGAATAGTGACGCAAAGTTGAAGGTAGGGATATGATTTGAAAGGGACATGGGGAGGGGGAAGATGGGGGAATAAAATGAAATTGTGGGACTCAGAGATGGGAGATGAGTATATTAAGAAGGGTACCGAAGCAGATTGACTGGGGGGGCTGGGAGAAATGTGTGCAGACTAAGGTATTAAATGAAATAGGAAAATTCAATACTTTGTCATTTGACTCCTCTTACTTTCTTCAAGTCAAATGTGTAGCTATGGAAATATGGAAATTCACAAGGGTACCAGACATGCCTGTTTTTTTCAGTGGTTGCATTGTACAACCCTTCCAAATGTACTCCAGTACCATTCTTCATCTCTTTCACTGCTACATTGATGACTGCATTCTGATTGTTTCCTGCAGCTGAGCAGAATTTGCTGATTTCATCAACTTTACCCCTAACTTCCACCTACACTCAAATGTACTTGGACTATCTATGACACCTCTCTCCACTTTCTTGATCTTTCTACCTCAGTCACAATGAACAAACTATTGACAGACATCTACTACAAACCTACTATAGCTACCTTGTCTATACCTCCTTCCAACTGCCTCTTGCAAGGATGTCATTATTTACTCTCAACCTCTCCTTCTTCACCTCATCTGCTCCGAAGATGAGGTTGCCCACTCTAGATGCCCTCTTTCTTCATTTAAAAGACAATTGGACATGTGCATGAATAGGAAATGTTTAAAGGAACATGGGTCAAATGCAGACTGGTAGGTCCAGCGTAGATGGGGCATTTTGGTCAGCATGTACGAATTGGGTCAAAAGGCCTGTTTATGTGTTGTTTAATGCTCTGACTCTACTCCATCCGGCCGAAGAAGGGCCCTGACTCAAAACATCATCTATCCATTCCCTCCACAGATGCTGTCTGACACGCTGATTTCCTCCAGCCTTTTGTTTCCTGCACAAGATATTAGCAGAACTGTTTTGGGAGGAACACTTTTCCTTGAAATGACAACGGGTGTAATCATCAGCTCCATCATGGAATGTAACATTAACCTCAACTCCCTCCCCCTCCCAACCCCTTCCTACTCCTATTCCTGCTTTTGATATCAATGTACTAACATTAATCATTTCTTAACCCAACCTCAAGAGTTGTGAATGTAGCCTAGTCCATCGCACAAACCCAACTCCCCACATTGACAGCATTTACAATTCATGATGCCTCAGAAAATTTGGCAATATATTGAAATACTTGTTCATAATGAAACACACATTCCTTCTTCCTGCTCCTGTCAGTCGGGAAATACAAAAGGCTTAAAAGTGCACTGAAAGAGTCTAAACCTTAAACTTAGTTTTGCTTACAGCAACCCTTGGTGAGCAGCTTCTTAACATTAATTTTTCCAAAGCTTCATACACAGTCAAAATTACCTCCAACAGCTCAACTCAATGGTGGCCTTGTGCTACAAATGAAACTCTTCATCTAAAGCGAATGTTCCCAAATTTCATTTCGGAGTCACGTGAGTGACTTCGTGAAGAGCCCGCCGGCGCGCATGCTCGACATATCGTCGTACCGCGTTGCTGCGACGGCTGGCGGTGGAGCGCGCTCCTCGCCAGCCCTTCAGAAGGGGCCAAGGAGGTGAGTATTCTACCTTTAGTTGGTGGTCCTTGTTGTTGGTTTGTCTTGCAGCAAGGACATGGATGGGAGTTCCAAGGGCCGGAGGACGTCAGGACGAGTTCGCCGGTCAACAGTTCCGGGGCCTTTACCATCGGCAGTACCTGCAACGCAGGCCGGGACTTAGGCGGAGATGTGGGTAAGCCCTGTGTTTACAGGTCCGGATCCGCCAGCACACCACAGCTCGGAGGAGTTCGACGAGGAGGAGTGTGGTGTGCCGCCAGAGCAGGAGGACCCTGCCATGGCAGTCAGGTTGTCAGCGGGCTCGCTGGCGACCTCGAGCAGGGCACGTGCCGTTGCACGGCCTGTTCCACTCAGCCCTCCGAGAAGGGGGAGGGGAGGAGCCCAGAAGCCTAACCCTGTAAGGGCTAAGGCATTGCCTGTCACGGAGGAGCGGTCAGGTTCCAGGGCGAGACCCGGGGCGGCTGTGAGGTCCAGCCGGCACACCCCGACTCTCGACGCCGGGACGGGTCGGTCGAGTCGGGTCTCGTCACGGTCGCCGAGCCCCCCATGGATGGGTGGGCGAGACCATGCGTCGGCAACGTCCACGATGTGGGCAGCCGGCAAGACTGCGCGGGCCCCAGGCAGCCATGCTTCGGCTGGTGCCGACACCACGCCGCAAGTGCCCTTAGTGGCAGCGGCTTCAGCTCTCGCTAAACGGAGGCGATTGAACACGCTCGCGCAGGAATCGCGCAGTTTCGCCTCGGCGGCTGTTAGCGACAACTACCGGCACCGGCAGGGCCTCGACGAGGTGCAGGCCGATGACAGGAGCCCGGTTTTCTTTTCAGAGCCGGAGGACTCCAACCACCTGAGTGTTCAGGGTGAAGGGCGTATTGACCGTATGGAGCGGATGCTGGAGCTCCTGCTTCAACGTCAACAACAGCAGGGCAGCAACAGGCACAGGGCGTCTTCACCAACATCTACTATCAGCCTGGAGCAGCAGGAGGAGGAGGTTCTGGGGCCCCACATACGGCTGGTCTTCCTCTAAATACAAAGCTGGCAGCCACAGTGGACTTTCTTAATAATCAGGTGCTGCAGGAAGAAGTCCTCATCCAGGCTATGAGCCGTCACAAGGCTCCATCAAACTGCAACTCCCTCAACGTGCCTGTGGTCAATACACCAATATGGGGCAACATCAGTGCGGCTACCCGTCAACAAGAGCTAAAATTGCAGCGGATCCTGAAACTCCTCACGGCCGGTATTACCGCCTTTGCGCGGTCGGTGGACGGGGACGAACTGAATTTGGACCAGGAAGATGCTCTGGCCTTATTGTGCGCGACCCAGCACGAAATCAACGGGTTTCGCAAAAACAGCATCCGCCCAGCACTCAACCTGAAGTTTGCAGGATTGTGCAAACCACCGCCGCCGCCGCCGCCCCGTCAGCTCTTTGGTGAGGACCTCTCGAAGAGAGTCAAAGAGCTTGACGAACAAGCCAAAACGGTGGGGATCATGCGCTCTAAGAGTGCCCCCACACCGTCCGGCTCAAAAGCTCCATACATTCGCTCACGAGGGTCGGCCAGTGCCTCGACGAGGACTCACCCTCTAGCTCCACAACGACAACAGCACCAGAACCAGCACCAAGGGTCTTTTTTAGGACAGGGTCGGCAGAGACCATGGTGGAAATCGAAGACGCCGCGCCCTCAAGCCAACCCAGCACCTCCACGGCCACCCACACGTGTCAAGGACCGCCGGTAACCACGGAGGTGAGGGGGTCTGGTTCTCTCTTTCTCTGTTTAACTTCACATGTCGGTGGTCGCCTTTGGTGGTTTTTGGGTGCATGGGGTAATTTTACTGGTGACGAGTATGTGTTGCAGAATATTCGGGGGCATAAAATTGAGTTTATTAATGCCGATATTCCTCCATCCCAGCACATGCCCGCTCGAACGGTTAAATTATCTGCTGCAGAACAGGCAGCCGGCTATAAGGAATTGTTAAGTCTTGAGCACAAAGGTGTGATTGAGAGAGTGGTGCATGAGCCAGTTGAATTTGTTTCGAACATGTTCACCAGACCTAAGAAGGATGGAGGTTGTCGTGTCATTATTGATCTGACCCGTTTGAATACTTTTGTAACATATACTCATTTTAAAACGGATACGTTTGAAACAGCCAAATCATTGATTTCTCATGGTTGCTCTATGGCATGCATCGATTTAAAAGACGCATATTATTCCGTATCCATCCAGAAATGTGACAGAAGGTTTTGAAATTCATCTGGATGGGGCAACTCTGGCAGTACAAGGCTTTGCCTAATGGGCTTACCACAGCCCCTAGATTGTTCACTAACTTAGTGAAGCCAATTATGGCTTATTTGAGACAACGACACCATATCGTTATGGCCTATTTAGATAATATCTTAATTGTGGGCCACACCCTGGAATTGGCTGAACAGGGTGTTGCAGCTGCTGTCAATATATTTCAACAATTGGGGTTTATTGTCCATCCAGAGAAATCAAAGTTCTACCCTGCCCAGGTGATTAATTACCTGGGGTTCACGGTGAACTCAATAAGCATGAGGGTTACCATTCCAATTAACAAATTTGAGGAGGTTACCCAGGTGTGTCAAGGTTTAATCCGCACCAATATACCATCGATTCGGCACTTAGCTACAATAATTGGGAAGCTGGTAGCTTTGTTTCCGGCAGCGCGATATGGACCTTTGCATTATCAGAATTTGCAAAGAGCTAAAATTGCTGCGTTAAAACAAAACGCTGGTCATTATGATCGGTCCATGCAGCTGCCGCCCGAAGCGATAAATGAGTTGCAATGGTGGGTGTGTCACATTAGCAGCTCATTCAAGCCTATTAGGGAGGCTAATCCGGTGGTATATTTGCAAACTGATGCAAGCTCCAATGGTTGGGGAGTCACGAATAATTGCTCTAGTTGTGGTGGCAGATGGGACACCCTTGAATCAACGATGTTGTTAACTCAAGGGATTAACTATTTGGAGTTGCTGGCAGCATTCCACGGACTTCGTGCGTATTGTTCCAAGCTTGTTGGAGCACATGTCCATCTCCAAATAGACAACACCACAGCAGTAGCATATTTAAACCATATGGGTGGTACCAGGTCAGTTTCGTGTGACAAATTGGCTAACTCAATTTGGCTCTGGTGTGTTCAAAGAGACATTTGGATTTCAGCTACCTATTTGCCAGGTGAGCTTAATACTGTGGCGGACACCAGGTCACGCATAGTTAATGACAATATTGAATGGATGTTGCATCCTGAGATTTTTCTAAAGTCACAGCCAAATTTGGTAAACCGGACATTGACCTTTTTTGCGTCACGGTTGAACCATCAGGTACCAACCTACGTTTCATGGGAACCAGATCCTGGGGCAATAGCGCTAGATGTATTCTTGCTGGACTGGGGGAATTGTTTTTTCTATGCCTTCCCCCCGTTTTGCCTCATCAGTCGGGTATTGCAAAAGATTCAGGCAGATGCTGCCAAGGGCATCCTTATTATACCCGACTGGCCCACACAGCCTTGGTATCCGGTGGTCTTTGACATGCTCAACGAGCCTTGGGTCCTTTTGAAGGGTTGCCCACAATTGGTTACTCACCCTGTCTCAGGGGAGCCACATCCCTGCCATGGCTATTTAAAGTTGTTGGCTTGCAGGTTTGAACAGGCCGTTAGTCCAATACGGCCTCTCGGCTCGGACCATGGATACTATCGGGGCGTCGTGTCGAGAGTCCACAAGGCGAAGATACCACTCGCATATTAAGAAGTGGGAAGCCTACTGCAGCCGCTCTCGCATCACGTACGATGACGTGACAATAACCGACGTCCTGGAATTCCTCGCGGGGTTGCACCATGATGAACACTTAAGTTACAGTGCCATCAACAGCGCCAGAAGTGCGCTATCATTCTACCTCAATATTGGGGTAGGATCCAACAGGCTAGTGTCCAGACTCATGCGGGGTATATTCAATATGAATCCGCCTACACCACGCTATAATATCACCTGGGATGTCAGGGACGTATTAACCCTGCTCAGGACGTGGTCGCCCATGGAAGGGCTCCAACTGGACCAACTCACCATGAAGCTGGTGATGTTACTAGCGCTGACTTCAGCTCAGAGGGTACAGACACTACACAAACTTCGTGTCAACAGAATGACTTCTACCCCTACAGAAGTAGTATTTTTCATTGACGAGCTACTAAAGCAGCATAGACCTGGGTGCACAGGGCTGCAGCTGAAGTTCCCGGAATACCCCGCAGATGCTAGGCTATGTTTAGCCTCACATATCCGCCACTATGTCAAGGTGACGGCACGCATCAGAGGAATGGAGAGATACCTGCTTGTCACTCATAAGAGACCTCATCATCGAGTGACAGTCCAGACGATGTCCATGTGGCTTCCAGTCGTCTTGGGTAAGTCAGGTATCGACACTAATGTGTTCAAGTCTCTTTCCACCAGGGCTGCATCGACGTCAGCGGCGAGGGTCATGGAGGTGCCCATGGACCAAATTCTCGCCACAGCAGGATGGGCTAATGAAGCTGTGTTCCAGCGTTTTTATAACAAGCCTGTTGCTGCTCCTCTACAGTTCGCAGAAGCCGTGCTGAATGCAGGTCAAGAACGTGGAGATGTCCCCGCATGAGGGGTTTTGATTTGTTATTAATAACTCTGCTCTTGTTTTGCAGTATGAACTATTGAGCAGGTTTGTTCCTCCCATCCATCCCTGGTAGTGGTGTGTCAGCATGGACGTGGTCCAGGGCGTGTAATCACAGAAGCTTTGAAGTCTTCACGAAGTCACTCACGTGACTCCGAAATGAAATAGTAAGATTGAACGAGAATTTACCAGTTCGAAGGTTGATCTTTATTTCATGAGGAGTTGAAGTGAGGGATTTCGTGCCCTCCTCGCCCAACCCTCAATCACCTTCATCTGGTAATCTTAGTCAATTCAATCATACTATGCGAAGTCATTTCTATTGTTGGTTCTGTGATTCCACGCCGCTACTTTGAAGTATGTCGAGCATGCGCGCCGGCGGGCTCTTCACGAAATCCCTCACTTCGACTCCTCATGAAATAAAGATCAACCTTCGAACTGGTAAGTTCTCGTTCAATCTTACTATTCTTAGCCGGTGCAGTACAGTGGAGCTGTGTAGACTGTACGGAGTTTGTACATTTTCCCCATGAACTGCATGGGTGTTCTCCGGGATCTCCGGTTTCCTCCCACACTCCAAAGATGTGCAGGTTTGTATGTTAATTGGCATGGTATAATTGTAAAATGTCCCTAGTGTGTGTAGGATAGTGTTAGTGTGCTGGGATCGTGGTCATCACAGACACAGTGGGTCGAAGGGCATGTCTCCGCGCTGTATCGCTAAACTAAGCTAAACAATTAATAAGCATTCTTCATTGTAGGCATCATACTTTGCTTGTGATTCCTTCCTGAAAACTTGAGGCTCAGTGTTTTGGCTGCAGATCAAACTCAGAACCGGTTTGTGCAGCTCATTACCATTTTAATCTAATGGGGTGGGCTGAATTAGTGAATGAACACAGTGAAAATCATTATTTGTAAACAAATATCATTTAATTTAACTCATGACTTTAAGTATATGCTGCTTCACTGAATATCTCCCCCACACAGGAGGTGCAATCATTCTACTGCTTGGGAGCATATATCTCAACCCTTCATCAAAATTAATGTGATTTTCAGATTTTGATAATTGCTTATTAAGAACATTTGCATTTAAATTAAGTAAGAAATGCAATGTAATTAAAATGCTAAATAATATTTGATTGAGCTTTTCTCAGAAGTGGAATGTATGATTTGTTACACTTCACCACTGTTTAGTTGCATTCATAAATATCCCTAAGTCTAACAACATTTATCTTCATATTCTGAAGCAAACTGTAAACATAGACATATTTTTATGATCTCTTGGAGATTATGAATGAGGAAGCCTTGGTACAATTATAGTATCAGGTGTTCATCATTTATTGTTCCGCTAAGGAATCATCCACCTGTCCTCAAGTGGGTGCAACACAGGCTTTCCAGAGTGATTCCTGATGGGAAGTTTTTTTTTTCTTATTTAGGGGATCTATATTTCTGTGTTTTATTGAACAGTGTGAGCTCTTATTTAGACATAAAAGGATTTGAGAGGGTAAAGACTGAATCTTGAACATGTATCATCATATCAGGACTAATCTAAGTAAGATGAAGATAAATGTTTCCCCTTCGAAAGTTAAGAGGCTTTGTAATTTTCTACTCCCGAGGGCTGCAGTCGCTAGGCCTATATATATTTTTGCTACAATCTATGGATTTTGACCCACTTTAAGAATCATGAGAAATACAGATTGGGTGGGAAGTGTATAAAATTCAGGAGACTGGATGATGGTAGATACAAGGATCTGGAATCCTTAGCAAATCTGAAGAAGGGCCCTGATCCGAACCATCACCTATCGTTTTTTTCCAGAGATAATGCCTAAAGGGCCTGTCCCACTTTCCCGAGCTGCTCACGAATTCTCCCAAGTTTCCCCCTTGATTCAAACTCAGAGAATGTTCGTAACGGGTCCATAGGAGGCTGTAGGAATCCGTAGATATATCGTAGCGGCTCGTTATGTCAGCCGTAGGTACTCGGTGCATTAAATGTTGCAATTTTTCTCCTCCCAACTATCTTTTTACTCGTGGACATTTTTAGTCATGCTGGAAAAAAGCGTCCTGACTTACCTGATGCCCCGAGTAGCTACGGCCGACATAACAAGCCGCTATGATATACCTACGGACTCCTACAGACCCGTTACGAACATTCTCCAAGTTTGAATCAAGAGGCAAACTCAGGAGAATTTGTGAGCAACTCGGGAAAGTGGGACAGGCCCTTTACTCATTGAGTTACCTTGTCACTTTGTGTATCTTGCTCCTGAGTGATGGAACCGACTTGAACTTATCCCTACTGCTATCACTTATGTTATTATTTCATCTGTGAACATAAAGGTTGGATAGGGCTATTTTGAACACTCATCTGGGACAGGAAATCTGCTATCAGAAAGTAGTGAGGTAAGTGGACACATACCTTGTTAAAATATGTTGATAAACAAAAGGTGATCTAGAATGAAAAATAGCTTGGAGAAACCTCAAGTTCAAGCTCAATCCATGAACAGTTTGCAACAAACTCCCAAAGATCAAGTGGTTCAAGCCATGCATTTCATATTGAATATATTTAATCATTTGAAGGCTATGTCAGAAGTGTACATAATAGCAGGAAGCCCACAGTTTGAGTATTATGTATGGTTCTGCTGACCATGTTACATGGCAGGTTTGATAAACAGAATTAACTTATATGGGGTTTGATTTAACCTTCAAAACAAACTCTCTTTTGATTACAAATTGGATAACTTTCTAGGTCAGATGATTCCTGTCCTAGGGAGAGAGATACTTCCTGATACAAAGCATACATTGCTTTTGTACTACCCCTTATCTACATTTCCTTGCATTATCTCTACCCCACATGTTTGGTGTGCACATAAGGTGCTATCAAGCTGCACACTGGTGTGCTTCATGCTCTAAAAACTGTTTAGTTTAGTTTAGAGATACAAGCGGAAACAGGCCTTTCGGCCCATTGAGTCCTCAACGATCCCCGCACATTAGCACTATCCTACTCACACTAGGCCAAATTTACACATACACCAAGCCAATGAATTTACATACCTGTACATCTTTGGAGTGTGGGAGGAAACTGAAGATCTCAGAAAAAACCCATTCGGTCACGAGGAGAACATACAAACTCCATACAGACAGCACCTGTAATCGGGATCAAACCCAGGTCTCCGGCACTGCAAGTGCTGTAAGGCAGCAACTCTGCCATTGCACCACCATGGCCACCCAAATTATAGTTCAATTTTGCCATATATGCACAATGCAGAATTCTGATCCTGAAGATTGTGTAGTGGCTGCAAGGCAAGTTCCAGGCATGGGTTCACTTAAGTCACTTTTAGTTGTGATGTGTCGTTATGACTGATATTATCCAATTTCAATCACAACCATATTTCAATGAGGCCCCTCTCCCTGCTTTGAGGATCATCTTACTATCTGCCTTAGCCCACAGTCTGCTTTAACCCATTGTTTGTCTTTACCCAATGTATCATTTTACAAATATGGTCTCATTGGAGACAGTGCAGAGATTTTCAAGCATGCAGACGGAAGTAGAAAATTGTAGCCATAAGGAAACATTGGATAAGTAAGCATTCTTTTTATTGGAAAAGAGGAGGCTGAAGGAGGATTTAATTGAGATTATGTAATTTATTAGGAGACCAGCTGCAATAAATTGGAAGAAGATACTTTTCTTTACAGAAGGGTCAAAAAACCAAAAGGGAATCAATTGAAATAATTGGGAGATCGATCAGAGGCAAGAGAGATAATTAAAAAAAAACAATGGTGTTACAAACCCGGATCTCACTGCCTAGAAGGGTTCAGAGACAGAAATAACTCATCACATTTAGAAACCAATATATAAATTGGGCTGTGTAGGAAGGAACTGCATATGCTGGTTTTTACCAAAGATAGACATAAAATGCTGGAGTATCTCAGTGGGACAGGCAGCATCTCTGGAGATAAGGAATGTTCTTGGTGCGATTGGCGGGAGGGGGAGCAAGAGCGGAGGTGCAGTATATAGGCGAGACCCTGGTGAGGACCCATCTATGATGGAAGTGGGGAACACACATTCCCTAAAGAATGAGGACATCTCAGATGTTCTGCTATGGAACACCTCATCTTGGGCACAGATGTGGCGTAGACGGAGAAATTGGGAATAGTGGATAGAGTTTTTGCAGGGGGCAGGGTGGGAAGGAGTGTAGTCTAGATATTTGTAGGTCAGTATATATTGGGCTTCCTTGCCCTTTATCAATGGTGTTGCTCAAGATGAAAGCCTCTTCTCTCTTCACATAAGGACTCCTGGGTGAGACAAGGAATGGCAAGTGATCCCGATAGTCTGTTTCCTTTTCTCCAACTTGGCTGAGCATAATCAGTCAGAAGCATGTTATGCCAGCAGGTAATGCCCACAATTCTTCAATATTTGATCACATTTTCCTTGCTTTAGGTTCTCACATTTTCTTCCTTGTTGTTGGAATTTGCACCATAACATTCAACACATTCCCAGCTTTGAGTCAAAACCCTCTAGGTGTTATTCGTCATTCACATCCTTAAACTGTGTCAGGTTAAAATAAGAGTGGATATCACAGTTTGCCTTTAATAATAGAGAGAGGTGAGATATCGTGGGAGGGGGGAGGAGGAGGAAAGGCAAAGGAAAGGGGTTGGGGTGGTTACAGTAATTCCAGTGAAAATGGAGCAAAACTGTCTGCTTATTCTGCCTAGATTTTCCATCATTTTATGTATTTTTCATTTTCAGTACCTGCAGATTATTTTATTTTTTTAATTTACAGTTCATTGGCCTGAAAATTGTAATACTCTTTCTCTCTCTGCAGATAGGGTCTGAGTATTTTGAGTATTCTATGTTTATGCTCCAGAATGTCTCCAATTTTGTTGTACTTCAGCAATAGCATTGGTCATAGAGAGATAGAATATAGAAAGAGACCCTTCAGCCCACTGAAGTCTATGCTGATTACCAACCACTCAATTACGCTATTCCTCCATACTCCCATTTTGTTGTCTTTACAGTCTCATTAACCATCTCCAGATTCTACCATGCATTTACACATTATTAACCTAACAACCACACATCTTTGTGAAATGGGAGAAAACCAGAATACCTGGATGAAATCCACACAGTCACGGGATAACTCCACAGAGACAGGGTCGGGAGTTAGGAATAGTTACTCTGCCTGAGTTGATTTAAATAGCCATCATAGAATGAAACCTTGGACGTGAACTTTCATTTTGTGAAACTTTCTGCGCTCCATGTAGCCGGATTTAAAGGAGAAGCTATCAGTGAAAGAGAATTAATAATGCATTAGAACCATGATGCAGGATATCTGTCCTGCAAGATATGTTCATCTAGAATGCCATAACTTATTGCCTTTTCCTTCCACATTGTCTGTTCCTGTTCCCTCTAGACTCTTCCCCACTCACCATTTTGATAGCTCCATCTGTACTGCAAAGCTTACTGGCTCCATCAGGTTTACTGCTAGTTGGTCTCTCTGAGGATCTAATGCTTGTAATATTAGCTTTACAGGCTTGTTTTGTAGAAGAATCATTCAAATGCACAAAAAGTGAATTGCTCAGTAAGATGATACACAGTATATGGCTTGCCTGAGATCTCGATGGGGGTTCTGTCACTGTTGGCTCTTAATTGGATTACTAGATTACAGGGCTGCCAACATTGGATGAAAGTTGAGAGTGAGAAATTGCGAAAGACCAAGCCCGAGGGAGCGTACCGACTGGGGTGGGAGGAGCCATTGGTACGCTCCCATTGGTACGGGGCTTTTGTATTTTTCAGCTTGAAATTGTGCAATATGGTGCATACTGTAGAGAGTCTTTTAACTTACACTTGAATGCACTATATATGCTTTAAATTGGATTAGCTATGAATAAGGTTAGACTAAATTACATTCCTAATTACATTCCACAGTAGAGCCCAGGCTCTGATCAACACATGCAGCACATGACTGATCTTAATATATTCATGTATGGAAATCAGATTATAATCAAACATGGCCCATGTTGACAAACCTGGGTCTCACTGCACACCTGGTGCTACTCCTGACCCTGACTCCAGTTGCATACCTTCTCTCATTCCTGATCCAGAGTCCAGCCTTACACCTGCCCCCCTTATTCTACCCTGATCATAGCTGCTTACCTCTCCTCCCCCTCTCTCTCCCATCTCTCTTCCCTCTCTCTCTTCCTTTCTCCCCTCTCTCTCCCCCTCACTCTCCCTCCCCCTCTCCCTCCCCCTCTCCCTCCCCCTCTCCCTCCCCCTCTCCCTCCCCCTCTCCCTCCCCCTCTCCCTCCCCCTCTCCCTCCCCCTCTCCCTCCCCCTCTCCGAGGTCGGTGGGATCGTCCTGTAGCTGGGGACGGGGATGTCTTCCGGCGGGGACCATTCTGTATCCGGGGGAGGGGGATGGCTTCAAGCGGGGGCTGGCAGGGGCTGGAGGAAGTGTTCTATAGCCGGGTGGAAGGAGATGGCTTCAGGCGGGGGTTGGCGGGGGAATGTTCTGTACCAGGTGGAGGGGACGGCTTCAGGCGGGGGCCATCGGGTAGCATCCTGCAGCCGGGGAAGGGGGAACGGCTTTAGGCAGAGGCCGGTGGGGGAGGGGGAAGTGTCCTGCAGCTGGTGACATGCACGGCTTCAGGCGGGGGCCAGCGGGGACCGGCGGGGGCCGGCGGAGGCCGGCGTGAGCGTCTGTAGCTGGGGGACGGGGACCTAGCACTGCAAATTCTGATCTCACCAGGGAGTAATTACTGTTGTGTCTTTTTGTTTAAAATATAAATGTCAGTTCTGTTCTATTCTGTTGTTTTTGCACTATCCCGCAGGCATTGACACTTTCATTTCACTGTACATCTTGTATGCGTATGTGACAAATAAAGTTGACTTCTTTTGACTTGACTTGACGACTTTAGTTGGGGGCCGGCGGGAGCATTCTGTAGCCTGGGGACGGGCTTGGCTTCAGATGGAGACTGCTCTGTAGCCAAGGGAAGGGGATGGCTTCAGGTGGGGCCTGTCGGGGGCTGGTAGTGGGGAGGGAGCGCTGCTGTGTCCTACCGCTGCCATGGCCTACCTTTGCCTACCCCTGCCACTGTCTACAGCTGGCATGGTCTGCTGCTGCCTACGGCTGGCGTGGCCTACCCCTGCCGCTGGCATGGCCTACCCCTGCCGCTGGCGTGGCCTACCTCTGCTGCTGGCGCGGCCTACCACTGTGTGGCAAGGTGGGTGTTTGGCAGGTGTGTGTGGGTATAAATAGTTCATTCTAAGCTTCTCCCTGGTCTAGTTTCAGTCAAAAATCACTGAGAAGCAACTACTCTTTATTTTGAAAATAAAAAAAATTACAGTTCCCACTAATATACCTAAACATCGCGGTTCAATCCTTATATCAGCCTGGTGAAGCCCTCTTTAGCCTCGTTCAAGCAGAGGCACTCCCGAAGGTCACGTAGTCCCAAGCGTTCTCCCAGAAGATCGACACAGGACCTCGTGAGAGCGTCTCCGAACCTTGAGGTGCCGAAACACATGGGGTTGGTCTCTTTACAGTCCAATAACAGATATCGATGAACAGAGTACATGATAGACATTTCCCTAACCTAATAATACAGTGACTAATACAATGTACTCAAACGGGGCTTCTGAAAGGAAGCAAACATAGCAACATTTGCCGAGATATTCAAGAAACCTAGACAAGGCTCAATAATTAATCCAATCAATATCTAGCAAAATCAAGCTTTGCAACAATATATACAATGTGTACATCTGGCTTGCATTTATCCAATCCATTCGATGCAATTCACACCTAATTGTCAGGATCTGTAGATGTTTAATTCTCTTCCTGCAGCTCTTATCGAGGCCCCAGACAAACTGGCACCATTCTGCAGCTTGGCCTATTTCTGCAGAAGGCACATTTAAATTGCCCAAATGGTCTAGCAGCCCAGAAGCCTTTATCCAATTTTAGTGTCCTGGCCTCTCCAATTTGTCGAAAATGAACATGGAGGGGGGGGGGAAGGGTTGAAGTGTCAACCCTTCAGGTGGAGAGCATCCTGCAGCTGAGGACAGAGATGGCTTCAGGTGGGCGCCGGTGGGGAGGTGGGGGGGGCGGGGTGGAAGCGTCCTGCAGCTGGGAACAGGACAGCTTCAGGCAATGCCTGTCGGGGGCTGGTGGGAGAGGGGCGCAGCAGTGGCCTACTACTGCGATGGCCTACCCCTGCCGCTGCCGACACCTTCCTAATGCTGGCGTGGCCTACCCCTGCCGCTGGCATGGCCTACCGCTGTGTGGTGGGGTGGGTGTATGGCAGGGGGGGTTTGTGGGGTTGGAGGGTTATGGGGGGGTGGGTGTGTGTGGGCGGGATGTGTGTGGGGGGAGGTGGTGTTTGGGGTTTAGGGGTGTGAGAAATAGAGTGATTAAACCCCCACTGTTGTGAAGGTCCGGGCGAGGATTCTAACATCGTTGTGAATGAGGTAACTAGCATCGTCCTTGAGCACCACTGATAGCATTGTCAGGCAGAGATGGGCGATGCGCCATAATCACCAGATACAAGCTTTTCAATTAAAATACAAGGAACTAGGCCAGGTCAATAGCAACTGAGCATGCTTAATGAAATAAATGAATATTACTTACACGCCCCTGGTCAAGAAACTGCTCATTACCATGCACATGTATGAACATGATATGTATGATGAGGGAGGTACTGGGGGACGTACCTATAGACTGTGCCCTTCAGTGCTCTGATTGGGAAGGGCCAGAGGGGAGGTTAAGCCAGCAGAATTGTGTGTATAAAGGGACTTTACTTTCCTGACTTTGCTGTGCCTCTAGGGGACAGCAAAGGGGAGGCACCTATTCTGCAGAATATTATCTTAATAAAAGCTTCTTTGCTGACTTTGTCTCAAACAGCGTTTGTGATTTTTTTATATCTCACAGGGGGGTGTGGATGGTGACATGGGAGAGGAGGGGTGTGTGGGCAGCAGGCATGTGGGGGGCAGGGAGTGTGTGGGTGTGGGGGGGGTTATGGGGAGAGGGGAGGGTGTGTGCGGGTGGGGAAGGGGGTGTGTGGGATGTGTGGATTTGTGGGGGGGCATTGGGTGGGGGGGTGCACTGTGGCGGGAGTGGTTGTGTGAGGGGGTATGTGTGGGAAGCGGGGTTGTGGGGGGGGAGGAGTTGTGAAGGGGAGGGGTGTGGGGGAAGGGGGAGAGAGCTCGGAGAAAAGACAGGGAAGATCCTTGGGGAGAGTGTAGTTTTATGGGGAGGGGGGCAGGAGCCAATTAGGGGGACCAAAGGGGAAGTGGTTGGGGGTGTGATGGGGATTCACAGCAGGCGCTGGTCGCTTTGCTGGTCGTTCTTTGCCGCACGGTTTGTGGACTCAGCCCCGCCTCCGGGGTTTTATTCTCCTCATCCCGCCCGGTGATTAGCAGCAAAGATTAACAGTGGGTGCCGGAAGGGGCATTACCTTAATGGCAAGAAGACCATTCTTTAAACCTTTATAACTTTTGTTATCTTCCACCGATCGGAACAAAACTTGGTGCGCTTGAAGCAGAGGAGAACGGTGAGTAAGGTGGCGAGTAATCCTAGTGATATAGGGCAGCGTTTTTGCCCAAATGTAAATACAACGCAGACCGGAAGTGGTCAAGATGAGATCTTTAGTAATAGTAAGGATAGATAGATAGATAGATAGATAGATAGATAGATAGATAGATAGACAGATAGACAGATAGACAGATAGACAGATAGATAGATAGATAGATAGTTTCAAATAGGATAGATTCAGATAGATAGATTCAAATAGATAGAGGTTCAAATAAAAAATTCTTTTCCTTACCAATCAGTGGGTTTCTAGTGCCTTTAAAAGAAACATGCAAGATGTTGATGTTATTGGTAAGGTAGAAAGGGACAGTGGAGATGTGCCGTGGAACAAAGATGAGTCACCATGGCAGCTGTGAGGGAGCAACGTGAAAACAATGAGGGAAAATGAGGCAGTGAAGCGGTTGTGAGAGAGCAGTGGGGGAACAATGAAGGAATTGGTGAGGGAGTGACAAGGAGCTGTGGTATGGCAGTGTTGTGATGGTGAGGGAGCAGGGATGAAGTGGATGGGAGCAATAACAATGAGGCAGCATGGAAGGAGCGAAGAGATTATGACAAAGCATTGAGGTGGCTGTAAAGTAATTGTAGGAAGGAACCAAATCAAGGTGGTGATGGAGCAGTAAGAACAAGGGGTGTTATGTATTAAACATGATAAAATGGATCAGAGCTTTGTTATGAAGAGTAAAAATGCCATTATTTTTCTTGAGTTATCCTTGGAATAGCCTGGAAACAGGTCCATCCAATCTAGAAGAACTCATCAGACAATCATATTTAAACACCTGAACTAGTGAAAGAGATTGAAGATTACTGCAGGTACTTTACAGTAGATGGGAACATGGATTAAGTTTATGCTCTGATAAGCCATGATTTTATTAGGTGATAGAAAGTATATACTTCTGCTCCTTGTTCATAAGGTCTAAAATCAAGCATGGTTATCTTAGTGACTAAGCTGTATGATTGTATTTTAAGATTGGAATAATTTCAGAAATTTTAGTTGTCTGAGCAATAAACCTGCAACTAGTCAACATCCTAGGCCCTGGAAATGGAGGATTTGTTGAATTATGATTAAAGTGGAATTCTATAAAGTTGCCAATCATTTTTTTGATATGTTTTGCAAGAATTGGATTGATTTTTTGCTTTTATGGCATTGCTTTTCTGACAGATGCATATGTCCAGATAGATTTTCCATCATTTGCAATGCCTCGTCATTATTTTCTTTGTACCAATATTTCTTTTACTTAAGTCATTTCAAAACTGGGTAGCACACAATGAAGATCCAAAATGAAGCAATAGGTGATTGCGTCCTGTCAATTTTGAACTATCATTTTAAAATTAAAAATCATCATGTTTCTTATATTTGCAAACATATTGGATTTTCCACGATTTTATAAGCAAGAATAGAATTCGACATCCATCTCACCAAAAGTGATTCAAAGTATACCCGAGGCAAAATGTTCCAATATACTTCAAATTTCTCCCTTAAATCTTTGTGGCTAATGCTAATATATCAGCAAAACTAGATTGTGTTTGATCCAACCAGTCAATCACACTTGTCAGTCCTGCTCTCACTGAAGGAATTGAAGTTATGCTGGGAGACTCCAGTTCGTTAGCCCTTCAACAAGGCAGACTGAACTTGGACTGGCCATTAGCCCTCAGGAAGTGGAACCTGATTCTCATAACTGATACCATCCTGTCAGCTTTTGACAGATTGTTGGATTCACAGGCATTCTAATATCATTAAATGCCCTTTAATTATCCAAAACATATGAAATACAATCAAAGTAGAATAAAATGTTATAGGTATATATATATATATATATACCTATATCTATATATATATACATATATATTTACATGTTTACAGTCAGAGACATACTGCGGTGAAACAGGCGCTTTGGCCCAACCTGCCCAAATGACCGACATGTTCCATCTATACTTGTCCCACCTGCCTGTGTTTGGCCCATATCCCTCTAAATCTATACTATCTCTCCACCATTAAAGAACTTAAATTATTTTTTTCTTTTTTCTTTTCTATATATCTTAAATTGCAAAATAATAAATGGTAGAATACTTGGTCCCAATTTTAGTATTTCCCCTATTGAGGCAATTGCATTTTATTTTAGGGTAGACCTGCTAGGTGTGAATCGAAATCACAAGAGAATGTTAGCCAGATATCTGACTGGCACAAAAATCTATAACAATCCCAGTCCAAAGAATATAGAAACCCATGTAAGTAGTGGTGCTGTTTATTTCCGATATAATATGCAAACACAAAATGCTGAGACTATCACCGAAGGGACTTGCAATAAATCCCTCAGAGCATAGATGCACGCTGGCGGCAACTAAGGTTAGCAGTAGCTCACTCCCAGTCCCTAGCTCAAGCAGAGCTACTTCTAGTTAAAATTTATCTCAAATAGCTGGCAACTTACCAACACGCATCCAATAAGCCTCCCGGTACATACCTGTGAGAGTTATCTTGTCCTTTAGAGGATTCTGCTTGTAAGGCTATCTGGAGACAAAGGAAAATAATGTATCCCCTGGTGGTTGATCTCACTGATCAATCAGCTTAGTAGCAAGTATTCTGAGGCTGATTCCATGACATGTATTTTTTTTATACAGCTACAAATATACAGACAACCTAACTCCATAAATAGCAGAAGGGTCTCAAACCGAAACATTGCCCACTTTGTTCGTTCCATAGATGCTGCCTCACCCGCTGAGTTTCTCAGGCATTTTTGTCTACCTTCCATAAATAACAAAGATGTATTTACAGCATATAAGCATCCCAAATGTTAAACTGGCATATTTTGCTAGTTTCACAATCAGGTGTGGTTCACAACCTGGGAGAACATATGTTACACTGTCTTCAGAAAGGTCAATTTTATGAATAAAAATCAGAAAAAAAAATTGGAATGACTCTGCAGTTCAGGTGGCACCTGTAATGAGAAAATCAGAGTTAACATTTTAGTTTGTGGTGGAGTTCATAACGTTGTACATGTAGCTGTTGACAGCTACAAATCAGATACATCGGCAAAATAAGTTACTCCAGCACTTTATATCTTTTTTTGTAAACTTTTTGCTGCAGTTCCTTATATCTACTACATACATAATATTTTATCAGGGCATTGCATAACTCAAACAGTAATATCTTGAAGTAAAGAAATGTAGGTACAGTAAACAAGACACTTACTTTGCAACTTGCAATGTATGACTTTGAAATGGGCTTAGAAGCTTTAATGAAGTTCTTTGCAGTCTGTCAAACATTTACCCATGAGACAAGAGCCACTCAGAGATGGAATGTATACTTTATTCATCATGGCTGATTCTGGAACTGTTTTGCAAACATTTTTTTAACCTGGGGTGCAATTAATCATGACACAACCCTGAAAGGGGCAACTTAAAATAACAATCATCATTCTCAACCAATACTGAATATATAGTGTATTAAAGAATAGGGACATCACTTGCAAGTCTAACATTAGCTGTTCATCATTAAATTCTCTTGAGATGGTGTTAGGCCAGTGATTTCTTGAACTTTTGGCTATGGTACTTCCTAGTTTCAGAAAATGGCTTAGAAATAATTGAGGTATACCAATAGAATTCCAAGGATCTACAAACCTATCTTCATCGACAGGTGAGTGGTGGAGGGAGTCAACAACATCAAGTTCCTGGGCGTGCATATCTCTGGAGATCTATCCTCAACCCAACAGATTGCTGCAATCATGAAGAAAGCTTGTCAATTTTTCAACATCATCTTTAGGGTTAGGTATGCCTTCAACTTTGGATTGGGCAGCATCCACCACTTTTTGTATTCTGCTTCATTAATGAGAGTTTGAGCTGCCAAACCTGACCATCTTGCAGTCAGTCAGTCAGTCTGCTGTTTACTGTAAACCCTTAGAAGTTTGAGAGCTTAATTGTTGACAAATCAAATCTCCTCAATCTTATGAGGATGTCGAAATCATGGTTTTATCACTCATGTGCCTGGGGCCCTTGTCCTTCTAGGTGGTCAAGCTTGTGGGTGTAAGTGGTGGTGATGATAGTTACTGCAGCCCAATTTCAGTTGATGGACCATACTAAGTATTACCATAGTGGAAACTAATGGCACAAATGTGCTTGGATTTATAGTCTTTGTAATGCCAGTGCATTCAGCTGTTGCATGGTACAATGTGGAATAAGCCCTTTTGGCTGAAGGATGCTTTGAAGGAGGGGACCTCCTGTAGAGGTTCAGATGGTTATGATGTTTGAAAATGTGTTTATCACTTGGATACTGTTTTCTGCCATCATTCAGAATAGTCTTGTGGATGGGGTTTTCTCCTCCTGTCAGTTGGTAGATATTGTGCGACTATACACATCTGGTTTTAACATCACTACACAGCTTTGACTCTAAAAAGCAAAAACAAATGATGGATGCTGGAAATCTGAAATACAAAAATATTTTTCTCATCTCGGTCCTAAAATATTTCCCCCTAATCCTTAAACTGTGACCCCTTGTTCTGGACTTCCCCAACATCAGGAAAAATCTTCCTGCATCTAGCCTGTCCAAGCCCTTAAGAATTTTGTAAGTTTCTATAACATCCCCCTCAACCATCTAAATTCTAGCGCGTACAAACCGAGTCTTTCCAGTCTTTCTTCATATGAAAGTCCTGACATCCCAGGAATTAGTCCGGTGAACCTTCTCTGTACTCCCTCTATGGCAAGAATGTCTTTCCTCAGATTTGGAGACTAAAACTGTACGCAATACTCCAGGTGTGGTCTCACCAAGACCCTGTACAACGGCAGTAGAACCTCCCTGGTCCTATACTCAAATCCTTTTCCTATGAATGCTAACATACCATTTGCTTTCTTCACTGTCTGCTGCACCTGCATGCCTACTTTCAATGACTGGTGTAGCATGAAACCCAGATCTCGTCGCATCTCCCCTTTTCCTAATCGGCCACCATTCAGATAATAGTCTACTTTCCTGTTTTTGCACACCAAAGTGGATAACCTCACATTTATCCACATTATACTGCATCTGCCATGCATTTGCCCACTCACCCAGCCAATCCAAGTCACCTTGCAGCCTCCTAGCATCCTCCTCACAGCTAACACTGCCCCCCAGCTTCGTGTCATCCGCAAACTTGGAGATGTTGCATTGAATTCCCTCGTCCAAATCATTAATATATATTGTAAATAGCTGGGGCCCCAGCACTGAGCCTTGCGGTACCCGACTAGTCACTGCCTGCCATTCTGAAAAGGACATGTTTACTCCTACTCTTTGCTTCCTGTCTGCCAGCCAGTTCTCTATCCACATCAATACTGAACCCCCAATACCTTGTGCTTTAAGTTTGTATACTAATCTCTTTAAGTTTGTATACTAATCTCTTTAAGTTTGTATACTAATCTCTTTAAATTTGTATACTAATCTCTTTAAATTTCATTGTACAAGGCACGATTAGCAAGTTTTCAGATGACAGATAAAGTGGGTGGTATTGTAGATAGTGAAATAGAGAAGAACGTCGTCACAAATTGCAGCAGGATTTTAATCAGTTGGGAAGGTGGGCTGTGGAATGGTTGATGGAATTTAATACAGAAAAATATGAGGTGTTGGATTTTGGTAAGTCATGAGGGGCATGGATAAAGTTTTTCCAAGGATAGAAGGTTCTGAATCTAGAGAGCTTTGGCCTAAGGTGGCCTATAATTCCCTGGATTCTCTTTACCCCCCTTCTTAAATAAATATTTCATTACCCAGCAGCCTATCTTAAAAGATGAATGTGCAAAATAAACAAGCAATCTCTATTAAGATAACATCATTCAATCTTGTTTCAATCTTTTATCTGCCCTATCAAATTTAGATTCACAGTTAAATAGGAATTAATTAATTCATTCTAATTAGTTTTGGTTTAAACTAAATCATGCAGTCTTGCCTCTGGGTGGTGTATTACCAACAATATAGTTAAATATAACCTCAGACAAATAATTAAAAACACTCACCAGTAAATGTGATTAATTGTTCCCCTATTTAGATATTTGAATGTGATGGATTATCAGGATATATAAATGTATCTAATAATTTCAAATATTTAAACATTAAACACCTTCTGCTTTAAGTTGGAATTTCTTTTCTTTTTTTTAAATATCTTTATTTATTAGAGGTACTGTAAGTTACATCAGTGTACATCCCATGTATATTATTACATCATTGTACCCCTTAATTTTTTTAAGGCTTTAGGAAAAAGAAAAAAGAAAGAAATAGCAACAGAGAAAGTAGAGAAAGTGAAAAAGAGTTGTGAAAGTGAAAAAGCGTACCAAAGGGAAAGGGAACCCTTGGTCGAAGTTAGAGAAAGGAGATTAAGAGATAGACCCTGAAGAGGAAAAAAAAGGGAAAGAGAGAGAAGGAAAAATGAAAAGCTAATTACCTTATTATAAACATCGCGCAAAAGGAATCTACCAACTCGACAGTTTTTCATCCCCCTTTACCAAGACACCGGTACTTTTTTGAGGTACTCTTGTACCTTATCCTTGTAGTAGATTTATAAATGCAGACCACGTCTTATAGAAACGGTCTGATTTTCCTGCCAGTCGGAATCTCATATCTTCCGGATTTAGTGTTTCAAACATAGTTGCAATCCACATATTAACTGTTGGTATAGGAGCATTTTTCCAGAATTTTACGATTAGCTTTTTTCCTGTTATTAAGCCGTATTCAAATAGATTCTTTTGAAACACATTTAATTCAGGGCTACCTTCCGTTATTCCAAAGATAATCCAGTCTGCCTTTGGAGTCAGTATTATTTTAAATAATTTTATGAAAATCTCAAAAATTTCAGTCCAGAATTTTTGAATTTTTGTACAAAAGACAAATGAGTGCGCTGTACTAGCTGCTTGACATTGACATTTATCACAAATAGGTGAGACATTGGGAAAAAGTTTACTTATTTTAGTTTTTGAATAGTATAATCTGTGTAAGATTTTAAATTGTATTAATTAAGTTAGAATTTCTAATTATCCACCTTTAACTGTTGAAGACACTCGATTCCAATTTCCAATACATTTTTTTTATGAAGCAAGCTTTTAGAAATTATACTGTAATAACTTGTTTATGAGAGTGGGGAGAGGTAGTCATGTATTCTAATGGAAGAATAATAAAAACAACATAAATTCACGAGGGAAGCAGGAGCACTCTTATTCCTAGATATTCTGAGAATATTCAACAAACCTTTTGTGTAAATCTAAATTAAAAACAATGGAATAATGTTACCCCATGGATCCATTGCCATTTGTACAAAATCTAAGTTTCAAATGTGATTTCCATTGTTTTTCATGACGACTAACCTTTAATTATTTGGAAACCACAAGGCAGAACTTGCAGAGGGAGATAAGCAATTACATATCTGAAGTATTAAATGCTTTGTCTTGCAGTCATGGAGCACTCTTTTTGTCGTTAAAGATTTCCATCCATCAGCTCAATGGTAATCCTGGGATCATACTAATTCACAATATAAACTCCTCTAACCTCACATAGTTGCTTCAGTTTTTCTGGGAAAATAAGCCATTCTTGTTGTATTTCAAGCACTTCTTCAGCACGAATCTTGTATGCAGGGGATGCAACACATTTCAGTTGAAACTCTTGAAACTCATCCTGTCAATTCTAGCAGGAGACTTTCCTAGTCATCACTGGCTTTGCCTCACCCTCCCCAATTTGCTTGTCTGCCAATCTCAAAGCTGGTGGATGATTTTTGGTTGTCATTCAAATATTCTATACATCCCAGAAAGTATTAAACAAAAAAAGTGTATAAAAAGAAATGTTTAAAAATAATAATTCTTAAAAATCCTATATTTTTGTTCAATTGAGAATATATCTTTTATATGTACATATATGTATGAGGTAGAATATCTATTAGATTCTGCAAACTTCTCAGTATGCTTATAAACATAAAATGCTGGTGTAACTCAGTGGGACAGACAGCATTTCTGGAGAGAAGGAATAGGCGTCACCCATTCCTTCTCTCCAGAGATGCTGCCTGTCCCGCTGAGTTACTCCAGTATTTTGTGCCTATCTTTGGTGTAAATCAGCATCTGCTGTTCCTTCCCATACATATTCAGTATGCTTATATCCAGGGTAGACACAAAATGAGGGAGTAACTCAGCGGGACAGGCAGCATCTCTGTAGATAAGGAATGGGTGACGTTTCGGTCCAGTTTCAGTTGCTGTCATTCCATGTGTACAAACATGAAAAATTGCATTATATTTACATTACAACCTGACAGCACCAGTGGTCTTCTTGTGACATAGCGACAACTTACGAAATTATAGATTTGACCAAATCACCCACCGTTTTTCATTCTTATTATAAAAATAATAGTGACTGTTTTTATTATTAAAATATTAGAGATTATTTTATTATTAAAATCAGTTTTATCTAGAGATTTTAATACTTTAGTGTATCTCCAGTTTTTGATCTTTTATGATTTGGATGAATCTATTTGTATAATCTTCCACTAAATATGGAACATGGTCAATAAATATTTAGGCATCAACAAACCAGAAGTAAAGATTTCTTAAAATGTTCCGGCCATATTGCTTGCACTGTGCAAAATGACAATGATGGGGGTGTTATTGTAGTGCAAATATGGGAGCAGCCACAGGGAATATTAATTTGTTCATTTTATTTTGAGACCAATGACAATTAAATAATGCAACAGAAAGTTAAGAATTCAATTCAGAGCATGTCAGGAGTGAATGAAGGGACATTGTTTTATTGTCTGGGGATTTATTTTATTGTACAGCTCTTACCATAGAACAAAGTAAGATCCTTTTAGTCCACCGAGAAAGTGCACTTTCATCTCAGTTCTCTGTGCTAAAGTTGAAGTGAAATCACGTTCACACACAGTAGCATTGTCTTGTTTGGTTCAATCAAAAGTGTAAAGAGCAGTACTGGAAAGACAAAGATTGTGGGTTTTGCAAAATATTTCCTAGCACTTGCCTACCAGATTATCCCTGACCAGCCCTGACCAGAGAGTTTTTCTCCATTGACATAAGTAGAAGGGGATGATTGTGAGGGGTGAAGATAAGTATTGGCATTTTTAGAGATTTTAATTGTCTGAGTTTATTTGTGTTCATACATACATTGCATTTTGAATGTCAGAAAAAATCAGTTTTCAACAGCATTCATGGAAGCCTAATCCACCAACTCTCAGGTGATTGTACATTTAGGCTCACTGGTCCATACTGTACTGACCATGTCCCTTCCCCCAGAATGGATAACAATGTCTCACGGTGTGTGTGGATGTCTGGGGCTTGCCTTAGTTTCACTGCTTGAATGCTAGCAGTTCCAGATGGAAACACCAGCAGAAGTCAGCTCATTAACTTCATTCATATCTCCAGAAAATAATCTTTAGCTTTGCATAATTAGTACACTCCACTTCCCTTGCCCCCAGCTCTAGATCTATAAATGCTCAGAAGGAAAATTGCCTTCTGGCAATTAGACTGTGCAAGATATTACAGTAGCTTGCTGGAAATCACATTCATCAGTATTTTTAATAATAAATTCAAATTACTGTTTAATGATGCGATGCAATGTCAAGAGGAAATTATACATTTATGCTGAGGCTTAATAATTTGTTCCAATGTCATCTCTATCAAAACTGAGATACCATGCTTTTCAAATGAATCATTTATTTCAACCCGGTTACAAAGTGCAACACAATTGATGCACTTATTCATGCAACTTATTTAATCAACTGCAGAGATAATTGTGATTCTGATTAAACCAGAACAATCTAATTGCTGCCACTGTAAATAGCTTGTTCTAAGCTTGCCCCCATTCTAGTTTCAGTCAATAAAATACTGAGTCAAGCACTTGCGCATCTAAACTTTATTTTGGAAAAACACAATAACAGTTCACCACTACTATACCTAACAACTGCGGGTTTGATCCTTGTATCTGCTTGGCCAAGCCCTTCTCACCTCGTGCAAGCTGAGACACTCTCAAAGATCACACAGTCCTAAGCGTTATCCCAGAAGATCGACACAGGACATTGTGGGAGCTACCTTTTATAGGTCCCTGAACCTTGAGGGGCTGGAGCATATGGAGGTGGTCTCTTTACAGTCCAATAACCGATATTGATTAACACAGTACATGATAGACATTTCCCTTACCCAATAATAATAACTAATACAATGTATCTGACAAAGTTTGTAGATGCAAGTTAACAGAGATGAATTATGCAACATGTGCCTAGATGTTCAAGAAACCCAGACAAGGTTCAACACTTAACCCAATCAACATCTAGCAAAATAAAGCTTTGCAACAATATTTACAATAAGTATGACTGGTTTGCATTTACCCAATCTGTTTCATGCAAGTTGCACCTAATTGTGAGAATCTGCAGTTGTCCCATTTTTCCCCTGCAACTCTTATCTCGGCTCCAGACAGGGTGACACCATTCTGCAGCTTGTTCCATTTCTGCAGAAGGCACATTTAAATGGACAAAATGGCCTAGCAGCACAGAAGCCTTTACTCAATTTAATGTCGTGGCATCTTCAATTTGACCAGAATTAACATTCCTTCCTTTTATCATATATGATAAACCATCATTGGTCCATAACCAACTAATCAGATAATCAGATAACCAGATATACATATGTGTGACTATTACATTCTCCATCTATTAACAACATCAACATGTTTCTTCCCAGAATCTTATCAAGCTTCCTGAGTTTTCATGGGCATAGCTTCAATTCCGTCTGATGAGTCTTCACCTCCCAAGTTTATGTGGGCGCGAATTCCCTCCCTCCATGTTGTTGCCATGTTGAATCCATCCCTTTCCATACTCGAACCTATAACCTATTTGTATAGCTTTTGTAAAAACTTGTAAAATATGTAAAAACTTTTTGTATTTTGGTCTGTGGAGTGGGATTGTGGAACAGTTTGAATGTGGAGTTAAAGCAATGTCCAAACATGAACCAGTTCAAAATGACATACAAAAAACATTTATTCACCAGGTACAGGCATGAAGGGGATGGTTGACAAACAGGGGTTAATGTTTATTTATTTATTTTATTTATTATTTATTTATGTTTTTTGGTTACTTCATACATATTACTTGTATGTGTTCATCAGTTGTATGTATATATATGTCTGTATGCACCTCTCAAAATTGTCTGGGGTACGTCTACGGTTAAATTGTATCTCAAATAAATAATTAGCCACTGTAGATTATATATTGTATATTATGTTACATATTACATTACTATTAATACATTATCATTATCGTTATTATTATAAGCAATGTTATTAATAATGGTGATAATTATTATTATTAATTAATTATTAAATATGGAAGAAGGGTTTAGGGAGAAGGGGTGAGATTAAATAAGGTATTCTTCTCACTCCTTTTCGAGCTTGTAAAGAAAAAGTGTTGGACATTTAAATTTTGCTTTATGCTTTCATTGCTTTGCAAATATTGCCTGGAATGTCCAATTGTTTGACTAATTCTATTTGTTGTTGTTATTTATTCCTAATCAGCGCTATTCTGCTCTATTATATTCTACTCTATCACTGTAGTCATATTACTATTCCGTTCTATAATATACTCTTTACTATCCTAGGATCAACACTAATCAGCTTTCTCCATATTCGCACGATGTTCCTTAATGTATATTTGACGATGGTTTCTCATGTAAATTTCAGCTGGGTTCAGTCCAGATTTCCCTACAGGCATGACTCTTATTTAAAGCAAACCATGAAAAAAATTTAAATTCAACCAAATTCAGCCTCAGCCTTCAATTTAATATTATAAATTTCACCCTTCTCATGCCACAGCTTTGTGGTCGATAACACAATTCCATTCCAATTCCTGTGGAATTCCCAGCTGATCAAGTTCAATCAATCAATTTCCATATGTTGTCAATTTCATCAAAAAGCCAATTATGAATGCCGAATCTAGGGACAATTTATTTCCACCTTGATAATAGAAGACGCTTTAGTATCAAGGGTTAAACAAATTTAGATCCACCAGTCAAATACATCGACTCTGATACCTCAACACCCATTTCTTTATTGCTCCTTCTAATTAAATAGACTTCTCCTCGAGTACTTCGTCCTCAGTATTTTGAATAGGCTTTCAGTCAATAAGGGTTCTTTCTCATAACTAATTTCCTTTTACCGCTAAGTATCTCTTTAGTATGCCAACTTTGGTCTCTTAAAAGGAAGTATTGCCGTTCACATAGAAACATAGAAAATAGGTGCAGGAGTAGGCCATTCGGCCCTTCGAGCCTGCACCGCCATTCAACATGATCATGGCTGATCATCCAACTTAGTATCCAGTACCTGCCTTCTCTCCATACCCCCTGATACCTTTAGCTACAAGGGCCACATCTAACTCCCTCTTAATTATAGCCAATGAACTGGCCTCAACTACCTTCTGTGGCAGAGAATTCCACAGATTCACCACTCTCTGTGTGAAAAATGATTTTCTCGTCTTGGTCCTAAAAGACTTCCCCCTTATCCTTAAACTGAGACCCCTTGTTCTGGAGTTCCTCAACATCGGGAACAATCTTCCTGCATCTAGCCTGTCCAGCCCCTTAAGAATTTTGTAAGTCTCTATAAAATCCCCCCTCAATCTCCTAAATTCCAGTGAGTACAAGCCGAGTCTATCCTGTCCTTCTTCATATGGAAGTCCTGCCATCCCAGGAATCAGTCTGGTGAACCTTCTCTGTACTCCCTCTATGGCAAGAATGTCTTTCCTCAGATTAGGAGACCAAAACTGTACGCAATACTCCAGGTGTGGCCTCACCAAGACCCTGTACAACTGCAGTAAAACCTCCCTGCTCTTGTACTCAAATCCTTTCGCTATGAATGCCAACATACCATTTGCTTTCTTCACTGCCTGCTGCACCTGCATGCCTACTTTCAATGACTGGTGTACCATGACACACAGGTCTTATTGCATCTCCCCTTTTCCTAATCAGCCACCATTCAGATAATAGTCTACCCTCCTGTTTTTGCCGCCAAAGTGAATAACCTCACATTTATCCACATTATACTGCATCTGCCATGCATTTTCCCACTCACCCAACCTA
The DNA here is from genome assembly GCA_963514005.1 of Raja brachyura. The sequence continues at coordinate 40,165,751 of OY740786.1, forward strand.
TCCAAGTCACCTTGCAGCCTCCTAGCATCCTCCTCACAGCTAACACTGTCCCCCAGCTTCGTGTCATCCGCAAACTTGGTGATGTTGCATTCAATTCCCTCATCCAGATCATTAATATATATTGTATATAGCTGAGGTCCCAGCACTGAGCCTCGTGGTACCCCACTAGTCACTGCCTGCCGTTCTGAAAATAACCCGTTTACTCCTACTCTTTGCTTCCTGTCTGCCAGCCAGTTCTCTATCCACATCAATACTGAATGCCCAATACCATGTGCTTTAAGTTTGTATACTAATCTCTTATGTGGGACCTTGTCGAAAGCCTTCTGAAAGTCCAGATATAACAGATCCACAGGTTCTCCCTTATCCACTCACAGTTCCTCTTTTTTTTATTTTATTTTATTTTTATTTTATTTTTTTTAATTTTTGTTAGAAGTAAGTACAATAGTGTGGTACTTGAGTACCTAATACATACATACATATTTCCATTCTTGTACAACTTCATACTTTGATTTAATAATAAAAGAACAGTGGAAGAAAAAAGAAATAAAGAGTGTCAGAATAGATAGACAAGCGAGTAGAAACAGATAGCAAAAGAAATAAAGGGCATAGAAGAGAAGCTGAAAAAATTGAAAGATTTGAAATAAAAGAGAAAGTAAAGAAAAGAGAGATTAGGAGAGATCTACCTATTTTGTATTTTTGCCCATCCGTCACCCAGTTCTAAACCATTTAATTTCTGAGGTTATGTAATGTTGCACCCTATGCTTGCAAAAACTTGATAAAAGGAGACCAAGTCTTTGAGAATTGGTCTACTTTGCCTAGTAGGAGAAATCTCATTTCTTCAAGATGAAGCATTTCAGACATATTTGAAATCCACATTTTGGATGTTGGCGTGATTGCGTTTTTCCAAAATTTGAGTATAAGTTTTTTTGCTGTTATTAGACCGTAATTAAGAAAAGCTTCTTGGAATATAGTTAGTTTACTTCACTCTTCCATTGATCCAAAGACAATCAGTTCTGTATTGGGGTTCAATTTTGTGTTAAATAGTTTTGTAAAAATTCCAAACATTTCATTCCAAAATTTCTGCAGTTTTATACAAGGGACAAAGGAATGTGCTATAGTGGCATTTGAGTTAGACATCTGTCACAAATGGGGGAAACATTTGAAAATATTTTATTCAATCTAGTTTTTGAATAATGTAATCTATGTAAAATTTTAAATTGAACTAGGTTATGTCTTACATTAATTGAACATTTGTTTACATATAATAACAATCTATCGTTAGGAATTTTTATCAATAACTCTTGTTCCCAGTCCCTTCTCATTGCCTCTGTCGTTGGTGTTTCTATATTTAAAATTATATTATATAAGTAAGATATTAAATTGCTTTATTCTGCCTTTCTATTCATTCGTTCCTCCAATAAATCTGGGGTTAGAGTTTGATATCCTTGTATATATTTCTTCAAATAATCTTGAATTTGAAGATATTTGAAATATTGATTACTTTTTAAATTATATTTTAGTTGTAATTGTTGGAATGATAAAAGTTTTCCCATTTCATACATATCTCCCATTGTTTTAATTCCTAATCGAATGGATAAACGTTTTATCAATAATGGATGGTTTGAATGAGGAATTATTAGCTATTGGAGAAAGAAGCAATCATTTTCTTAATTTTAAAGTTGATTTTATTTGATTCCAAATTTGTATTATACTGTGAATAATTGGATTGTTCTTATATATTGTTCAGTTCCATCGGGGAAAGAAGGATCACTCCTATATTATAAGGGAAACAACCCCAGTATATTTAAGTAAGACTCCTGGCTGGAAGGGGTTAACTAAAATTGCAATCTTGGCTGCTTGCCAAGTTTCACTCCCCTCCAGCCTAGGTGATTCCTTGTTAATTTGGCCTGAGCTTAACTGGGAATTTGTCTTCCCAAATCGATTACACATATTTTAGTTTATTATTCCAAGAGGCTTAACTAGTGATAATGAGCCAGAAACATATTAAATATTGGCTTTAAAATAAAATAAATCTTTATTCGGTTACGGTATTACATGTTAGGTTAAAATACATACGTTCGTCCAATTATTTATGTGTTAGTATACAATTATTTCTATCCTTTTGTTAGTGGGTTAATACATTCCGTTCCATTTAATTGTCTTCTAAACAACGTAGTTCCATTTTATTAAATCATTAAAGCGAGAATATTTTGTCCTTGAGGTTACATTCCAAAGCTGATAAGGTGTCTAGACATAAGCACATGTAAAGGTCGGCCATCTTATCGGCAAATTTTGTACTTATATTTGTTGAAAAAGTAATATCCTCTCAATTTTCCCCTGTAGCTATATATAAATGGTATACATCAGCAAAGCCTTGACATTTTACTTATCCTTTAATGACCTTTGTAAGATCTTGTGCGTATTTAAATGCTTCTTCTGGATCAGTAAAGAAATGCTCCAAGTCATTGTATGTGACCCTCAGTTTTTCAGGATAAATTATTCCATATCTTAAGTTCAGAATTCCTTGAAGGATCAGCCATGTCTTTGTAAAAAGGGCACATTTCTTCATCACTTCTGCTGGGTAGTCTCTGAAGAATCTTACAATTTCACCTTCAAACATCAGATTTATTTCTGAATGGAATTTTTTTCAAGATGTCTTCAAGAGATGCTATTTCATGAAGTTTCAGTATAACCTGTCTTGTTGGGGCTCCTGGGCTCGAGTATGCTCTTTGAACTCTATGTGCAACATCTACTTTCGGTTTTTCAGACAACTTGAGTACTTGTTGAAGTAAGTTGGCAGTAAACTCCGAGGGTCCATTCCAGTCTCTCTCCCTTCTCTCACTCCAACTATCCTTAAATTCTGCCATCTTGACTGAGCTTCTAGGTCGAGACATTTGTCAGTCATTCTGGCCAGTTGCCCAGAAACTTGGTCTTGATCTTCTTTCATTCTCTTCATCGCTTCAGACATATCCTTCATCGCAGTTTCCAGATCTTTAATAGCACTACCTTGTTCTGCAGAAGTAGTGAGAATGTGCTCCAGCTTTTTATTGCAATCTTCTTCAACCCATTCAATTTCTGCTCTTAGATCGATCTCTACTTCATCAATACGTTCCTTTAGAATACCAATTGTATCGATAACTTTCTTATTCCCAAGCTCCAAACTTGAAGTATAGAAATCTCCTTGTGCAACATATCAACGAAGTCTTTTGACACAGCTTCTCTTAAAGATTGTTCTTGTTCTTTTATTTTTGCTTCCATCTCAGCAATAAATCTTTGTCCTTCAGTTTCTTCTTCTTCAGATCCTTCTGGAGTTGTTTGAAGTGTTTTCCCCAACTCTTTATCATGGAGTCTGGTCAGAAGTCTTGTCGTGGGTCTTTTAGGTAAATTCTGTTTTGGCATTTGGCATTTGGCATTTAAAAGTGCCGGTAAGCCCGTTAGTTTGCGGCGATTTCTAATGACGTCACTTACACGATGACAGGCATTATCGGTGAGTGTTTTTTAATCGTTCCCGTTTTATTTTAAAGGCTTTTTAGCACATTTTTCGGGAGCAGAGCTGAATGCTGCGCCTATCACTGCTGCATGGTGCCACCGGAAGTCCTCCTTTTCCATTCTAATCCCTAACTTGAACGCTGCCATTCTTAAAGTAGAAAGCAGAATGACTTCTTTATTTACTTTCCATTCAGTGAAGAACATTCTCCATATTTCAATAAGCTTTTTCCCTCCTTCACTGTTTCCATATCATCTAACAATTGTCTCTATGGACATTATTCCTACTATAGATTTTAGCCCACCTATCAGCCAAAGTTCGTTGCTCAAAACAAAAATGTTCCCAATGTGGGCGAGTCAGAACCAGGGGTCACAGTTTTAGAATAAAGGGGAGGTCATTTAAGACTGAGGTGAGAAAAAAACTTTTTCACCCAGAGAGTTGTGAATTTATGGAATTCTCTGCCACAGAGGGCAGTGGAGGCCAAGTCACTGGATGGATTTAAGAGAGAGTTAGGTAGAGCTCTCAGGACAAGTGGAGTCAAGCGATATGGGGAGAAGGCAGGCACGGGTTATTGATAGGGGATAATCAGCCATGATCACAATGAATGGCGGTGCTGGCTCGAAGGGCCAAATGGCCTCCTCCTGCACTTATTTTCTATATTTCTATGTTTCTAAAACAATATTTAATTTTCCCGATAATTTTCTTAATCTCTGCTTCATCCAAAATGTTCACACAAATTATTCTTATCGGACTTTCAGGAATATTTGATAGGTCCTTCTCTGATTCATTCCCCCTGCACAATAGATGCAATACAGACAAGATTCAAAGCACTCACACCTATTCAATACTCGCTCCTTCCTTTCTAACTCCAAGGCCACTGCGATCAAGAGTTCAAGAGTTCAAGAGTTCAAGAGTGTATTTTCATGTGTCCCTGCTAGGACAATGAAGTTCTTGCTTTGCTTTAACACACCAGAACATAGTAGGCACGAATACTGAACAGATCAGTGTGTCCATATACCATTGCATAAATATATACACACATGAATATTTAAACTGATAAAGTGCAAATAAACATTATTGCCTATTATTGTTCAGAGTTCTGTCCGAGCCGAGTTTAATAGCCTGATGGCAGTGGGGAAGTAGCTGTTCCTGAACCTGGTCGTTGCAGTCTTCAGGCTCCTGTACCTTCCACCTGAATGTAATGGGGAGATGAGTATATGGCCCGGATGGTGTGTGTCCTTGATATGAAGCTGCCAGCCTTTTTGATGCAGTGACTGTGATAGATACCCTCGATGGACAGGAGGTCAGAGCCGATGATGCAACCAGCCAGCATGATCTCCACTGTGCACCTGTAGAAGTTAGAGAGAGTCCTCCTTGACATAGTGACTCTCCGTAAACTTCTCAGGAAGTAGAGGAGCTGACGTGCATCAGTGTTCTCGAAACAGGAAAGATCTTCAGAGATATGCATGCCCAGGAATTTGAAGCTCTTGACCCTTTCCACCATCGACCGATTAATATAAATGGGACTGTGGATCCACATCCTCTCCCATCCAAAGTCCACAATCAGTTTCTTGGTTTTGCTGGTGTTGACGGCCAGGTTATTGTGCTGGCACCATTTGGTCAGTCGGTCTATCTCACTTCTGTACTCTGACTCGTCCCATCAGTGATATGTCCCACAACAGTGGTATCGTCAACTGCATTCACACTATGACCGGCTATGCAGTCATGAGTATACAGCAGGGGACAATGCACGCAGCCTTGCGTTGCTCCCGTGCTGATTGGTATTGAGGCTGACACATTTCCACCAATACAAACTGACTGTGGTTTGTGAATGAGGAAGTCCAAACTAAGGCTCCAGATCTTAATATTTAAATTTTAGCAGCAATCCCTCCAGAGCCGCAATCTCTCCCACTCAGAACACTTTAAGTTCACACAGGCAAATAAACCCGAACCACGCAAGTTAAACTATAATCAAATAAGAAATTATTCCCCCAAGTAAACCAAGACACACCACAATGTGAACACCACAATGCATCCACATATTATGACGATGAATCACACCCTAATAAATCCCCCTCATGGCATACTCGGTCAATGGGATGACTCCTCCCCCGACATAGTGATCAAAAGAATACGAATCCTAATCAAACCACCACAAATCAGATTCTAACAATACTACAATCCCGATTTAAACAAAATATTCAATTCAAACGCACTTTTACTTCAATTATCTAACAGCCAAAAATCCTTAAGCACTCACACAAAAAATACAAGTAGCAGTCCATGATCTTAACACACTCTAAATCTTAACACACTATACATCTTAACACACGTATTTTTACATACACAAAGTGTTTATACAATTCGGATCCGATAAAGATGCTAAAAAGACGATACAGGATTTTTACAATTTACAATAATAATTTAACATGCTACTGCACAGTTTACAAACATTCGATCTCAATGCCACATCGCCGTCAAATCAGTGAACCTCTCCCTCTGATACCGAAGATTTTCCCCTTACTAGGGTACCCTTTGCTAAGGAGTACTACTTAAATGGACTACTTTTCCTAAATGTTACTTTCCCCTGCTAAGAGTGGACTTCTATAGGAGGACCTTAATCCCTCCTCTCTAAGTTCTACAGAATTAGGAGTATCTCTCACATCAGGGTAGTTTTCACAAAGTAAACCAGGTTCCCGTCTCTCAGTTACTCTTTGCTATCAGGTACTAATCAACAATCGATCAGAGGGTTACTATTCACTGTTGATCAGCTACTATTCGAAATCAATCTCAAACATGCACAAACTCTGAAGTTCTATTTACACAGAATTCAAATTCTACCATATGGGCAGAACTTCAATGTAAAATTCTGTATTTGGACATTTGATTCTGCAAATCTAAACTCGTTCTCGGGCCAACTAGTTTTGGTGCATACCACTCCAAATACGCGGGCTAGCAAATTCAAACTAAATTATCCAATGAATTATCAAATGGACTAGAGTCTGCTCAGCCAATCTATACTCTATCCACCGAGCCCAGTGTCTTTACAAGTTTCCTCGTCCGTCACTTCAGGGAGGGATTCACATATCTTCACACAGGCGTGGCTTCCAACCAACCTAGCTTTTACCTCTTCAAAAGCATAACAAGGTGACTTAAACACACGTTAAGATACAACACATTTTTATTAAAGCACTTACAGCAAAGGATCTGCAGTACATTACAGCTCCGAGCTGCTACATCTACTGCCTGATGTAGGCCAGTTCTTAATATTATAAAGCACATGCTAGGTGGGGCTACTACTAACAGGCACTATGATTGATTTTCAGAACGCACCTTTCCAATCAGCGCTCCGAGCAATGACAGGTCAAATGCTTCACTGCTCAGCATGTACACCAGACGTATTTCAATACCCCACCAATTGGATACCAAATCTGGGACAGGGTTGCGTTTGGCTCTCGTCAAGCAGCTGCAGTCTGCCAACTACGACCAAGTTTTGGGCCTCTCCTCACCATGGTTTTATGGACACCTAACCCAAAGGAGTGCTATCCAGCCCCCGTGCTTACTAGACTCTATTCTACAATCTCGTTGGGATCCTTTTCAAAGCCCGGAAATGAGCGATCCGGTCGGATTAGCAAAGTGCCGATTTCTGCACTCGCGCTCGAACAGCTCAATACCCTTAATCACAAACTTGTGTTTGAGGGTCCGTTGAGATCCCAGACCAGCCCCCAATGTAAATAGCTCATTCTAAGCACCCCCCAGTCAAGTTTCAGTCAAGAAAATATTGAGTCAAGGACTTGCGCATCAACATTTTATTTTGGAAAAACACAATAACAGTCCCCCACTACTATACCGTGGGTTCGATCCTTGTATCTGCTTGGCCAAGCCCTTCTAGCCTTGTACAAGCAGAGACACTCCAAAAGGTCACGCAGTCCTAAGCGTTCTCCCAGAAGATCGACACAGGACCTCGTGGGAGCTACCTTTTATAGGTCCCCAAACCTTGAAGGGCCGAACCATATGGGGGTGGTCTCTTCACAGTCAAATACAGATATCGATGAACACAATACATGATAAACATTTCCCCAACCCAATAATACAGTAACTAATACAATGTATCTGACAATGTTTCTAGATGCAAGTTAACATAGATGGATTATGCAACATGTGCCTAGATATTCAAGAAACCCAGACAAGGCTCAACAATTAACCCAATCAACATCTAGCAAAGTAAAGCTTTGCAACAATATTTATGATGTGTATGTCTGGTTTGCATTCACCCAATCCGTTTCATGCAATTTACACCTAATTGTAAGAATCTGCAGATTTCCCATTCTTTCCCTGCAACTCTTATCAAGGCTCCAGACAAGCTTGCACAATTCTGCAGCTTGTCCCATTTCTGCAGAACGCATATTTAAAATGACTAAACGGCCTAGCAGTACGGAAGCCTTTACTGTCCTGGCATCTCCAATTTAGTGTCCTGGCATCTCCAATTTGACCAGAACACCACAAGATTAGATAATTTGAGAACAAAAGGCAAGAAATGTTATGATCACATTGAGCCTGTAAACAATAAGAAAACAACAATGTGGCCATTGAAACACTTGGGAGATTAGGATGTTATTAACTATTTCCACATATGGTATTTTCGTGTTCTTGCTCTATGTCTGTATAAAAAACTTGAGATTCTTCAAGGTACAATAGAAGTCTTTATTACATTATCTCAATGCTGGCAGCAAGACAACTAAAAGTGGCTGCATCCACACCATCTGACTGCACACTCACTCTGTGTACAGACAGAGATAACTATGTGCAATACATATCCCTTTGTCCTGTGCAGTGCCACCTGCTGTACTGGAGCAGCAACGGGTCCTTCCACCCCACACAGTCCACCAAACATCACAGTATATACTGATGTCATTGTTTGATATATTATATTAATAAAGATAGACACAACACATTCATAAGTTTGTAAGTGATAGGAGCAGAATTAAGCCATTCGGCCCCTCGTCTACTCTGCCATTTAACCATTGTCAATCTATCCTTACCCCTTAACCTCATTCTCTCTGCTCCCTGTAGCCCACGACGCCCGTCCTAATCAAGAATCTATCTATATCTGCCTTAAAAATATTCATTGGCTTAGCCTCCACAGCGTTCTGTCACAAATAATTTCACAGATTCACTACGTAGATAGTGTTTTGATCACAGATGAAAGTGGCTATAAATATTTGAATTTGCACCTTACCAGAACTGGTCCGGCAGTGTTCAGTGGTGGGATGAATAAGAGAAATTGACATTGTTGAATTTGTTCCAATCTCCTTTGTTATGATGGTTTCTTGTAGCTCATCCAAGGAACTCTGCAGGTCAAGGAATATTATTGAGGCATATCAATTGCCTAGCCTTTGGGTCGAATCCCTGCATTGGGACAGAGTTGCGAGGGAAGGAGAGAGGGGTGGGTTGAGATAGTAGTTAAGTGGGTAGTGGTGGATTGCAAAGTGGTGAAGGATGTCAGGTAGATGGTGCCAGGTAGGGCAGGGGGAGGGATGAGTTGGCACTCATTTACTCTTAACTCTAACACCCCAACCTTGATATGGCCATCAAGAAAGCAAAGAGACACTTTATGTCTAAACTAGATGATCAGATGGATGTTTGACAGCTGTGATAATGTTGTATGCCATTACTTCTACAAGGCGAAACCAGGTAGTAGCTCAGGCGAAAGCAATGCATCACTTCCAGATCAGCTCAATGCTTATGATGCTTGGTTCAAAAGGAAGATCCTAAATGTACCTTCTCAGACCTCCACAGCCATCATCTGCACTGTAATTTCAGTCACCAAGACAGATGACAGAATATCCTTCACAAAACTGAATCTTCATAAAGCATCTGTGTGTGGCATCTGACAGCTTAAAAAAAAATTCAGTCAACCAACTAGCTTGAGCTTTTACCAACATCTTCAACCTCTCACCACTAAAGTCTGAGGTCACAACCTGGTTTTTAAAAAAAACATATGTAAAACTGATGCCCATGAAAAGCAAGGTGACATTCCTCAGTACAGGCTGGTGACACTGACATTCATCGTAATATAGTGCTTTGAAAGGTTGGTTATGATGCATTTCAACTGTTGCACCCTTTCCAACTTCATGACATCCTTCCTATAGCTGCAGAACTGCATACAATATTCCATATTGGGTCTGACCAAAAACTCATACAGCTGCATCATGATTCCCCAATCTTTGTACTCAATACCTTTCCCAACGTAGGCAACCGTATCAAACGTCTTCTCGCCATCCTGTTTGCCTGAAATATCATTTTCAGGGAACCGTACACCCGAACCCTCAATCTTTCTGTTATCCAACCCTAACCAGGGGCTACTATTTACTGTGATGGTCCTGCTATGGTTTGACATACGGAAGTGCAGCATTTTACGCTTGTCAGAATTAAATTCCATTTGCCATTCCTTGACCTAACCAAGTAAACCAAGATATTGTGGTAAACTTAGGTATTCTTCCTCACTGTCTATCATACCATCAATTATGCTGTCATCTGCAAATGCATTAACAATTTTAACTACATTGACATCCAAAAGAATGATATGAGCAGGCATTCAAGCAGGCTGTCCCTACTGATTAATGTAAGTTGCACTGCAATCTTTAGACCTTTCCTTGTACTTACCCTCATTTATCAATTTACTGTGAATTAGTGTCATATATATTATTCTGGCAAACATTAACTTGAAAGCAAAAACTGCACCAATGAGATAATGCATCATATAACCATATAACATATAACAATTACAGCACGGAAACAGGCCCTCTCGGCCCTTCCAGTCCGTGCCGACCATTTACTTTCCCCTAGTCCCACCTACCTGTACTCAGACCATACCCCTTCATTCCCTTCCCGTCCATATACCTATTCACTTTCATGATTAAACATGTAAAAAATGAATTATTTGTGATAATTTTTTCACAGTGGAAAATGAACATTGCAATTGGCACAGTACAGTACATTTGCTGACAAAATGCTTTGGTATTGCTTTGAGTTGAGCAATTGCTGCTTGAGAGTAAAACAAGTATTTCATGTCAGCAGGATAGAATATGTGTCAATCTTCCATACTTCCCATCATCTTACCTGTTTCATATCAACAATCTATTTAACGCTCCATAACACTACGTTGATTTGGCATTCCAATAAATATAATAATTAGAAATAGTTTAAAAAAATGCACATTTTTCTTGAATATTAAATTCATTTTTCAACGTTCCTGATTTAAGAATAACAGGATGAAGATAAAACACACAGTACCTCTCCTACTAAACATAACTGGTGAGTGCTTTCTTTGTCAAAGTCCATCTCTCACATCCAGTTCTAACCTTCATCTATACTTGTGCACTGTTTTTGCTTTATTATTGAACTTTGCTCAACTTCCTATTATAAGTATCCAAACAGAGCTGCAGAATCTCCAGGAATGTTGTCTCCTCATTATCCCTTCCCACTACCTTTGGAGTCACCCTTCAGCCTCACCTTTTTGATTTCATCCAATGATTGGCTTTAGGTTCCATGCAATGCCCACTAAGTCCATCGGACTTGCTGCTGGATTGTTGTCATTGGATTGAGTTGAGCAGCAATTTTCTTCATGGGCTGCATGGGCTGCATGGACTGATCTAACTTCTTGACATCAACATCCACCACAAGCACTCTGCTACTGATTCCTTTCCTGGTATTTGCTCTGTACTGATTTTGATATATATGTTAAATATGTGTTTATTGTGTGTTTTGTTTTTTATTATATGTATGACTGCAAGGCAACGAAATTTTTTTCAGACCGAAAGGTCTGAATGACAATAAAGGATACTTTGACTTTGACTCATAGGCTCTCCTCTGACTCTGCATATTACAGTATTTGACTCAGAACTGCTGATCGTGCACAAAGACTGCAATATCTGTTACATTAACCATTTCTTCCTCCACAACTGTAATTGTTCAAGTCCCAACTATTCAAATGTCCCCTTGGCCTTTGCAGAAGGAATATCCAGGAATCATTAAAAAATGTGGATAGTTTGTAAAATGGTTTACCCAAGTGCATTACGAATGGAGAAGAGTCATGGAAAATTAAGCTGATTTGATAAAAGTCATCTTAGAAAAGGCCAGTGAAGTAATTAGAGATGAAGTGCTTGGATAGCAAAGCAGAATTAATTAGAACAAAGATAGTATATGGGAACTAGAACATTGGACGACTCATGGGATAAGCAAGATATGATAAGAATGAGAAAAGGGGCTCTCAAATATTTCTGTACACACAGATGGTAAAGGGAGAAGATGTTTGCAAGAAGAATGGCAGAACTGCTGTTTAGCAAGTTTTGTACAAATCAATAGCTAATGCTGACAGTCCCCACTTCAGAAAAGTGATGATTTATTGTGAAGCTGTAAAATCTGCTTGTAACTATTGTGCTATGAATACTATAAAATACTGGAAGATATTTGGAGATAGTGGAGTATCTTCAATCTCTCACTCAAATACTGCCCAATATATACTGTGGCAAGGCTTATGAAAGTATATAACATAGAAAGGTTTGTGAAAGACACCACTGCTGCATTAGATTTTTAAATTTGCATATGCAATCCTCTTCAAATTTAAGTCAGACTTCATGACAGATGTTCCCACATCTATAATTTCATTTCGGAGTCACGTGAGTGACTTCGTGAAGAGCCCGCCGGCGCGCATGCTCGCCATATATCATCGTACCGCGTTGCTGCGACGGCTGGCGGTGGAGCGCGCTCCTCGCCAGCCCTTCATAAGGGGCCACGGAGGTGAGTATTCTACCTTTAGTTGGTGGTCCTTGTTGTTGGTTATGTCTTGCAGCAAGGACATGGATGGGAGTTCCAAGGGCCGGAGGACGTCAGGACGAGTTCGCCGGTCAACAGTTCCGGGGCCTTTACCATCGGCAGTACCTGCAACGCAGGCCGGGACTCAGGCGGAGATGTGGGTAAGCCCTGTGATTACAGGTCCAGATCCGCCAGCACACCACAGCTCGGAGGAGTTCGACGAGGAGGAGTGAGGTGTGCCGCCAGAGCAGGGAGACCCTGCCATGGCAGTCAGGTCGTCAGCGGGCTCGCTGGCGACCTCGAGCTGGGTGCGTGCGGCTGCACGGCCCGTTCCACTCAGCCCTCCGAGTAGGGGAAGGGCAGCAGCCCAGAAGCCTAACCCTGCCAGGGCTAAGGCATTGCCTGACACGGAGGAGCGGTCAGGTTCCAAGGCGAGACCCGGGGCGGCTGTGAGGTCCAGCCGGCACACCCCGACTCTCGACGCCGGGACGGGTCGGTTGAGTCGGGTCTCGTCACGGTCGCCGAGCCCCCCATGGATGGGTGGGCGAGACCATGCGTCGGCAAAGTCCACGATGTGGGCAGCCGGCAAGCCTGCGCGGGCTTCAGGCAGCCATGCTTCGGCTGGTGCCGACACCACGCCGCAAGTGCCCTTAGTGGCAGCGGCTTCAGCTCCCGCTAAACGGAGGCGGTTGAACACGCCCGCGCGGGAATCACGCAGTTTCGCCTCGGCGGCTGTTAGCGACAACTACCGGCACCGGCTGGGCCTCGATGAGGTGCGGGCCGATGATAGGAGCCCGGTTTTCTTTTCAGAGCCGGAGGACTCCGACCACCTGAGTGTTCAGGGTGAAGGGCGTATTGACCGTATGGAGCGGCTGCTGGAGCTCCTGCTTCAAAGTCAACAACAGCAGGGCAGCAACAGGCACAGGGCGTCGTCACCAACCTCTACCATCAGCCTGGAGCAGCAGGAGGAGGAGGTTTTGGTGGATCCCATACCATCTCCGTTGGAGGTGCCAGCGGAGGATCTTCTGGATGTGGCGACCAAATTTGCGGCCCCACATTCATCTGGACTTCCTTTAAACGCAAAGCTGGCAGCCAATGTGGACTTTCTTAACAACCAACAACTAAAGGAAGAAGTCCTCATTCAGGCAATGAGCCGTCACAAGGCTCCATCCAATTGCAACTCCCTCAACGTGCCTGTGGTCAATACGCCGATATGGGGCAACATCAGTGCGGCTATCCGTCAACAAGAGGTAAAATTGCAGCGGAACCTGAAGCTCCTCACGGCCGGTATTACCGCCTTTGCGTGGTCGGTGGACGGGGACAAACTGAATTTGGACCAGGAAGATGCTCTGGCCCTCCTGTGCGCGACCCAGCACGAAATCAACGGGTTTCGCAAAACCAGCATCCACCCAGCGCTCAATCCGAAGTTTGCAGGATTGTGCAAACCACCGCCGCCGCCCCCGCCCTGTCAGCTCTTTGGGGAGGACCTCTCGAAGAGAGTCAAAGAGCTTGACGAACAAGCCAAAACGGTGGGGATCATGCGCTCTCAGAGTGCCCCCACACCGTCAGGCTCAAAGTCTCCATACATTCGATCACGAGGGTCTGCTAGTACCTCGACGAGGACCCACCCTCAAGCTCCACAACGACAGCAACATCAGACCCAGCACCAGGGGTCTTTTTTAGGACAGGGTCGGCAGAGACCCTGGTGGAAAACGAAGACGCCGCGCCCTCAAGCCAACCCAGCACCTCCACGTCCACCCACACGTGTCAAGTGCCGCCGGTAACCACGGGGGTGAGGGGGTCTGGTTCTCTCTTTTCTCTTTGTTTAACTTCACATGTTGGTGGTCGCCTTCGGTTGGTTTTGGGTGCATGGGGTAATTTTACTGGTGACGAGTATGTGTTGCAGAATATTCAGGGGCATAAAATTGAGTTTATTAATGGTGACATTCCTCCATCCCTGCACATGCCCGGTCGAACGTTTAAATTATCTGCTGCAGAACAGGCAGCAGGCTACAAGGAAATTTTAAGGCTTGAACAGAAGGGAGTGATTGAGAAAGCGGTGCATGAGCCAGTTGAATCTGTTTCGAATATATTCACCAGACCTAAGAAGGATGGAGGTTGTCGTGTCATTATTGATCTAACCCGTTTGAATACTTTTGTAACATATATACTCATTTTAAAATGGATACGTTTGAAACAGCCATATCATTGATTTCTCATGGCTGCTTTATGGCATGCATCGATTTGAAAGCCGCATACTATTCAGTATCCATCCAGAAATACAACAGGAGGTTTTTGAAATTCATCTGGATGGGGCAACTCTGGCAGTACAAGGTTTTGCCTAATGGGCTCACCACAGCCCCTAGATTGTTCACTAAATTAGTGAAACCAATTATGGCTTATTTGAGACAGCGACATCATATAGTTATGGCCTATTTAGATGATATCTTAATTGTGGGCCGCACCCTGGAATTGGCTGAACAGGGAGTTGCAGCTGCTGTCAATATATTTCAACAATTAGGGTTTATTGTCCATCCAGAGAAATCAACGTTCTGCCCTGCCCAGGTGATTAATTACCTAGGGTTCACGGTGAACTCTATGAGCATGAGGGTTACCATTCCAATTAACAAGATTGAGGAGGTTACCCAGGTGTGTCAAGATTTAATCCGCACCAATATACCATCGATTCGGCATTCAGCTACAATAATTGGGAAGCTTGTAGCTTAGTTTCCGGCAGCGCGATATGGACCTTTGCATTATCAGAATTTGCAAAGAGCTAAAATTGCTGCGTTAAAACAGAACGCTGGTCATTATGATCGGTCCATGCAGCTGCCGCCCGAAGCGATAAATGAGTTGCAATGGTGGGTGTGTCACATTAGCAGCTCATTCAAGCCTATCAGGGAGGCTAATCCGGTGGTATATTTGCAGACTGATGCAAGCTCCAATGGCTGGGGAGCCACGGATAATTGGTCTAGTTGTGGGGGCAGATGGGACACCCTTGAATCAACTATGTTGTTGACTCAAGGGATTAACTATTTGGAGTTGCTGGCAGCATTCCACGGACTTCGTGCGTATTGTTCCAAGCTTGTTGGAGCACATGTCCGTCTCCAAATAGACAACA
Source organism: Raja brachyura (assembly GCA_963514005.1). The sequence continues at coordinate 40,181,176 of OY740786.1, forward strand.
CCACAGCAGTGGCATACTTAAACCATATGGGTGGTACCAGGTCAGTTTCATGTGACAAATTGGCTAACTCAATTTGGCTCTGGTGTGTTCAAAGAGACATTTGGATTTCAGCTACCTATTTGCCAGGTGAGCTTAATACTGTGGCGGACACCAGGTCACGCAAATTTAATGACAATATTGAATGGATGTTGCATCCTGAGATTTTTTCTAAAGTCACAGCCAAATTTGGTAAACCGGACATTGACCTTTTTGCGTCACGGTTGAACCATCAGGTACCAACCTACGTTTCATGGGAACCAGATCCTGGGGCAATAGCGCTAGATGCATTCTCGCTGGACTGGGGGAATTGTTTTTTCTATGCCTTCCCCCCGTTTTGCCTCATCAGTCGGGTATTGCAAAAGATTCCGGCAGATGCTGCCAAGGGCATCCTTATTATACCCGACTGGCCCACACAGCCTTGGTATCCGGTGGTCTTTGACATGCTCAACAAACCTTGGGTCCTTTTGAAGGGTTGCCCACAATTGGTTACTCACCCTGTCTCAGGGGAGCCACATCCCTGCCATGGCTATTTAAATTTGTTGGCTTGCAGGTTCTGAACAGGCCGTTAATCCAATACGGCCTCTCGGCTCGGACCATGGATACCATCGGGGCGTCGTGTCGAGAGTCCACAAGGCGAAGATACCGCTCGCATATTAAGAAGTGGGAAGCCTACTGCAGCCGCTCTCGCATCACGTACGATAACGTGACAATAACCGACGTCCTGGAATTCCTCGCGGGGTTGCACCATGATGAACACTTAAGTTACAGTGCCATCAACAGCGCCAGAAGTGCGCTATCATTCTACCTCAATATTGGGGTAGGATCCAACAGGCTAGTGTCCAGACTCATGCGGGGTATATTCAATATGAATCCGCCTACACCACGCTATAATATCACCTGGGATGTCAGGGACGTATTAACCCTGCTCAGGACGTGGTCTCCCATGGAAGGGCTCCAACTGGACCAACTCACCATGAAGCTGGTGATGTTACTAGCGCTGACTTCAGCTCAGAGGGTACAGACACTACACAAACTTCGTGTCAACAGAATGACTTCTACCCCTACAGAAGTAGTCTTTTTCATTGACGAGCTACTAAAGCAGCATAGACCTGGGTGCACAGGGCTGCAGCTGAAGTTCCCGGCATACCCCGCAGATGCTAGGCTATGTTTAGCCTCACATATCCGCCACTATGTCAAGGTGACGGCACGCATCAGAGGAATGGAGAGATACCTGCTTGTCACTCTTAAGAGACCTCATCATCGAGTGACAGTCCAGACGATATCCAGGTGGCTTTGAGTCGTCTTGGGTAAGTCAGGTATCGACACTAATGTGTTCAAGTCTCATTCCACCAGGGCTGCATCGACGTCAGCGGCAAGGGTCATGGAGGTGCCCATGGACCAAATTCACGCCACAGCAGGATGGGCTAATGAAGCTGTGTTCCAGCGTTTTTATAACAAGCCTGTTGCTGCTCCTCTACAGTTCGCAGAAGCCGTGCTGAATGCAGGTCAAGAACGTGGAGATGTCCCTGCATGAGGGGTTTTTGATTTGTTATTCATAAATATGCTCTTGTTTTGCAGTATGAACTATTGAGCAAGTTTGTTCCTCCCATCCATCCCTGGTAGTGGTGTGTCAGCATGGACGTGGTCCAGGGCGTGTAATCACAGAAGCTTTGAAGTCTTCACGAAGTCACTCACGTGACTCCGAAATGAAATAGTAAGATTGAACGAGAACTTACCAGTTCGAAGGTTGATCTTTATTTTATGAGGAGTCGAAGTGAGGGATTTCGTGCCCTCCTCGCCCAACCCTCAATCACCTTCATCTGGTAATCTTAGTCACTTCAATCTTACTATGCGAAGTCATTTCTATTGTTGGTTTCTGTGATTCCACGCCGCTACTTTGAAGTATGTCGAGCATGCGCGCCGGCGGGCTCTTCACGAAATCCCTCACTTCGACTCCTCATAATATAAAGATCAACCTTCGAACTGGTAAGTTCTCGTTCAATCTTACTATTCTTCTTCATAACCAGACAGTGTGTAACATTTCATCCAGTCTTTTCACAAATCATCTCTTGCAAATAACCCTTCATTTAAGCCTTCAGTATTGGATAAAGGTTTTGCACAATGGAAAAATTGTGGAATTAAAAAGACCTTTATAGAAAAGGTGTGTTCCTTTCGTTTCGGGAGGTACAACAGAATTATGGATTACATTCAATTTTTTTAGATGTTTACCACTGAAAGAATATGGTAAATCACATACATAAGAATATAGAACTAGAGAGCCAGGGATTCTAGATGAATGTTTGAATAAACACCCCAACACAGTCAAATTAATATCTTATATTTGTAATATTCTTTTAGATAGTGAGAATCCGTCGATGGAATTATATAGACAAGCATGGGAAAATGGATTAATTCAACCCATAACGAAAGATATTTGGGATGAAAGTTTACAACATACACATCAATGTTCGTTAAACACCAGACATTCTTTAATACAATTTAAAATATTACATAGGTTGCATTATTCTAAAACAAAATTAAATAGAATTTTTCCTAATATTTCTTCTATCTGCGATAAATGTCAATATTCTGAGGCTAATTTAATCCATACCTTTGTAAATTGCATAAAAATTAAAACATTTTGGGTGGATATTTTTAAAATTATTTCCATAGAGGTTAATACTCAACTGGAGCCCGATCCTAAATTAATAATACTGGGCATATCTGAACAATAACTAAAACTTACATTATAGTATAATAACTGGGAAAAAAATAATATTACAATTTTGGAAAAACCCCGCATCCCACACAATCAAAATGTGGATTATGGAGATGTCGGAGAACTTAAATCTGGAAAAATTAAGTCTTAATTGACAAACCAGAATTATTTACTAGATTATGGTCTCCGTTCATAGATTATTTGAAGGGGTAGAATGGGCCAGCGCTGATACCTGACAGAAGCTTGAACCCGGGACTAGATGAATAATTATGTTTTATGTTATAAGTTTTATTATGGATAGTTTATTCTATTTTTCTAATTTTCTTTTATTTTTCTTTATTTTTCTATCTATTAAAAATAATAATAATAATAATTAGTCAATATGTAACCAATAAATGAAGACCCCACCTACATTGGTAGCGGAGTCCCTGGAATCCCGGATATTTATTATGTAACCGTTTAACAAAGTTTGTAGTGGTTTGGACTATGATATGTACATGCCTCTAATAAAATTTAACTTAAAAAAAAAGTAATCTCTCCAACTTGACAGAGGATCAGAGACTCCAACCATTTTAATATGGATTTGTAACCGAACAGAATGAGAAGATAAGCTTATCCTCTAATTATTTTACTTTGGTTTGCTGTTTTCAATTTTTTCTAAATGTGGCACACAATATATTGTTAATCAAACAAAATAAAGGTTTCATGTTTCAAATTCTCAGACCAATTGTAATAGTTTTTATGTCGCTGAATGCCAGAAACATTGGAAGAAAATATTAACTCGATTTATAGGCTTTACAAAAGCTCGATCATCAGATTTTCCCTCAGAAGATGATGGACAAAGTTTTCAAAGCTACTATCAAATTGTGACATTTGGCACTAATCTTTATTTGGGAACTTATTTTTACTTTGATGGTATGGGACTACTGCATGGACAGAAATGTAGCTGGTTTGCTATTATCCAAACGCATAAACCAGTCCATTTTGCCAGCCAATTCAGGATTCATTCACTATAATGAATGAGCACAAGCTGAAGATGAATATTAGCAATATATTATAAATTAAAACGTAGCTCTTTCTAAATTAAGCTAAGACATCTAAAACAAATCAGTGTAATTCCTGTTTGGAATAGTCACAGTTGGTATGTGGAGAAACCAAGTGAAGCCAAAGTGAATAAGAAATAATTGTAAAAAATAACACAATAAAACCAAAGATCAAATAAATCAAATCGTTAACACACCACAAAATGCAGACTAGCACCATTTTGAGCTGAGAATTGGAAGATGCATTTAAATAGCTGTTCGTTAGTAAAATGTTGTCTGTCATGAAATGACACATACACCATTAATGTAGCGACAGGACAATTACTTTGCTAGCATGTTAAATTTGGGAAACATTTCTGTGCAAAATTATTGATATTTAAATATATAATATTATGAAAACTTGCAAATGCAAATAAACATTAAAGCACAGATAATTTATAATGCATATAATATTTTTATAAAGTATGTTATGAGAATTCAGTGATTAAAAAGTCACAGCGAATAACTGCTATGCTGAGTGTTGTAGGGCAGAGGGATCAAGGAGTATATGTTCATAACTCCCTGAAAGTGGCATCATAGGTAGATAACGCAGCAAATACATCTTTTGGCATGCTGGCCTTCATCAGTCAGGGAATTGAGTATTGACATTGGGTAATTACATAACAGTTGTCTATTAGATATGGTCAATTCATGGAGTATAACAGCGGATGGAGTGGGGTTTTAGTAACCCTACTATAGAGAAGTACACGGGTTTAAATTATACAAACATGCAATTAAACTTAAATGGACACATCTTTATAATAATTAGATTTATTTCCCTAAATTTAGTGTTTGTATCTTTGTTTGAAGATACAGTACCTCCCACATTTCCTTTAAGTTCCAGGTTCAATTAAAAGTCCATTGTGCCCAAAGAGCACGTGGGATTAGTTTTTATATGCCAAGATTGGCAAACTGCCTTCAAGATCCCTATTATATTGGTTTATTTGGACTAAAAAGTATTCTGTCTACTCTCTGATGACTGGTGACCTTAAGAAGATGTGTAAAAATAGCTAATCAGATGGTTGTTCATGGCAATCTATGCATAAAATCCCAGTTTGAACTACTTGCCTATTTGGCATCTTTAGCTTGCTCCACTTTGCAGAACAACTAGTACAGCAAGGTCCTAGGTCACTGGCAGCTGGCACAGTCTTATAAGATTTGTAAGGGGAAAACCACAAGGCACAGGCAAGCCCAGAATAATCTGTCAATGCCACGACTGAAGGCCTCAAAAACTGCATCATTATTACACTTTATGCAGGTTCATGACCAAAGCTGCCAGCACCTGCAATCAGCCTCATCTTGATGTTCAATTTACATTTTACTTCGGAGTCACGTGAGTGACTACGTGAAGACCCCGCCAGCACGCATGCGCGACATATCGTCGTACGCATGCGGAAGCGACGGTCGGGAGGAGCGGGGCTCCTCCAGCGTAAGTTAAATAGCTTACGCCAGGTAAGTCTCACCGGAGGAGTGAGTCGACGGAATGGAATCGCGCAAATCTAAAAGAGCTGCGGCAAAAGCAGCTGCCAAGGAGAGCAGCCAGCAGAGAGCCGCCTCTCCAGAGCTACAGGTTTTACCTGCAGCTCCCGACTTTTCGCCCATTGGGGCCGTTGGGACGCCACGGCCGGGCGGGAAAACCACCCGGAAGTCGGACGGGGCCGACTCAGCGGAGTCCGGTCCCGAGGACACCCCGTTCGCAGATAGCGACGGAGGTCGTCTAACCCGCATGGAGCGGATGTTGGAGCAAATGCTCCAACGTGACCTGCTATTGCAGGGGCAGGGTCACAGTGGGCCTCTTAGCAGGCCCACGGCAGGTTCCTACCGAGGACTGCCTAATGTCTCCCCCTCCACACAGGGGAGCATTCAGGGTCAGAACTGGGCTGACCCAGAAGAAGGGGAGCTGGCTGAATTACCATCTGTGTCAGGGGTGTGTGAAGACTACATGGATATGGTAAGCAAGCATGCAATACCTAACCAGAAGGGCCTACCTATCCACCCCAAGCTGGCTGCAAGTATAAACTACATGGCAACTAACCAGCTGCAGGAACAGGCCATTAATGCAACTGCAGACAAATACATGGCACCTGAAAACTGCAACTCGTTAAATGTACCTGCAGTAAACAACCCTATATGGGGGAACATGACCCCCTTGAGCAGAGGCCAGGAGATTAAACTTCAAAAAATTCTGAAGCTCCTAGCCGCCGGGATTACGGCAGTGGCAAGAACTGCAGTGGGTGTGGAGATGCCGGAAGAATTACAAGATGCTTTAGCTCTACTGTGTAACACCCAGTATGAGATCAATAACTTCCGAAAAAGCATCATAAAGCCGGCGCTTAACCCCAAGTTTGCGGGGTTGTGTAAGCCTGGGAAGACTCAGCCTCCAAGCCTGCTGTTCGGGGAAGATCTCCCCAAGCAGGTTAAAGACCTTGATGAGGAGGCAAAGGCTTTGGGCCTAATCAAGGTTCCTGGCTACACCAAGCCTCACTACCCACACAGACAGCACCCCTACACATCCACCGGGCAGAGTTACCATAACAGGTCTGCCGGTGGTGAAAGCTCGAAGGCCGGCAATCCTGCACAGCGGTCTTTTTTAGGCCATGGCCCAGGCCGGCCTTCTTGGAAGATGCGCCACTCCTACAACACAACCAACCAGCCAAGGAAGCAAGGACAGAAACCACAACACCGGCAGTAACCATGGAGGTAGGTGGGTCTGGGTTCCCCAGAAACACATCTTGCCTAAATTCACTTTATGTAGGGGGTCGGTTGCACAAGTTCTACGTGAATTGGCTCACTTTTACCTCTGATCCTTATATACTCAGGAGTATTCAGGGCTACAAAATTGAATTTATTCACGAACTCCCTACCCCGGTTCAGCATTCACCCAGCCGAAAATTTATCCTCTCTAAAAAAGAGAAGGCAGCAGGGCATGCTGAGCTGCACAGGTTAATAGAAAAAGGGGTAATTGAGAAAACCATCAAAGAACCTCAGGAGTTCGTGTCTAATATATTCACCAAAAATAAAAGAGACGGCAGTTGCCGCATTATCATAGATTTGGCCGAACTGAATACTTCTGTTCAGTATATTCATTTCAAAATGGACACCTTCGACACTGCTACACAGTTAATAGCCAATGGGTAGTACATGGCGTGCATTGACCTTAAACATGCATATTATTCAGTACCAATACACAAGGATCATAGGAAATACTTAAAATTTATCTGGATGGGGCAATTATGGCAATACAAAGCCTTACCCAATGGGTTATCGTCAGCACCCAGATTGTTTACCAAGATATTAAAACCAGCTTTGGCCTACTTAAGGAAACAGAATCATACTGTTATGGCCTATCTTGATGACGTCCTCATAGTGGGGGAAAATTTGGAAATGGCTACATTGGCAGTTACAGCCACGAAACATCTTTTTCAGAAGCTGGGTTTCATTATACATCCAGATAAATCAATATTAGAACCCTCTACCACCATGAAATACCTGGGGTTCATTGTTGACTCAATGCAAATGTCTATCACATTACCACCAAGCAAGGTGGAGGACTTGATAGAGGCTTGCAGGAGCCTCATTGGCATTAAGGACCCATCCATTCGGCAGGTGGCCAGGGTGATTGGGAAGATAGTAGCTGCTTTTCCTGCAGCGCAATTTGGGCCTTTACATTACCAAAATTTACAAAGAGCCAAAATTACAGCGCTCAAAAATCATGCAGGCCATTTCGATAGGCCTATGAAAATACCGGAAAGGGCGAAAGCCGAATTATATTGGTGGATGGGTAATGCCCAAAATTGCTCTAAACCAATTACTATCATCAATCCCTCGATCATCTTACAAACGGATGCCAGTGCCAAAGGGTGGGGAGCTACTAACACTACCTCTAGCTGTGGAGGTAGATGGAGTGCACCAGAGTTAACCCAATTTAAAAATTTGGGGATTAACTATTCGGAAATGTTGGCAGCATTTCACGGCCTTAAGGCATACTGCACTAACATGCACAAAGTTCATATTAGAATACAAATTGACAACACCACGGTGGTAGCCTATATTAACCACATGGGCGGTATAAAGTCGATATCATGTGATGAATTGGCTAACAATATCTGGCACTGGTGTCTGCAAAGAGAAATTTGGATCTCAGCTACTTACCTTCCAGGTAAGCTAAACACAGTGGCAGACACCAGATCACGCAAATTCAACGACAACATAGAATGGATGTTGGATCGGAATGTGTTTTCAGATATTGTAGATCGTTATGGGACACCAGATATCGACCTTTTCGCGTCCAGATTAAATCACCAACTACCAACATATGTTGCTTGGGAACCAGAACCGGGGGCAGTAGCGATGGATGCCTTCACGCTACATTGGGGGGATTTGTTTTTCTATGCATTTCCCCCTTTCTGCCTAATCAGTCGGGTCTTGCAGAAAATAAAGCAAGACTCCGCATCGGGTATTTTGGTGGTGCCCGACTGGCCTACCCAACCATGGTTCCCTATGGTACAGAAGATGGCCACAGAACCTTGTATCAGGGTCAACAAAAGACCAAGCCTGCTCATTCACCCTGTTACAGGAGAACATCACCCATGTCATGACCGCATGGACCTGTTAATTTGCAGATTTTAAAACGGCCTCTTCTCGGATTCGGACTCACCACCAGGACCATAGACACCATCACAGCAGCTTGCAGAGAGTCCACAAGAAAGCAGAACCTGACCTACATCAGGAAATGGGAAGGATTCTGCGTCACAGCCAACACCACATATGGAACCGCCACCATTACGGACGTGCTGGAATTCTTGGCTACCCTTCACTTTGATGAGGGTTTGAGTTATAGTGCCATTAACAGTGCCAGGAGTGCCCTATCATCCTATTTGGGCCAGGGGAGTGACCAATTGGGAATTGGATCACATCCTCTTGTATCCAAACTTATGAGGGGAATATTCAATTCCAATCCCCCCAGGCCCAGATACAGCCATATTTGGGATATCAGCACAGTCTTGACTATGCTGCGAGGATGGACACCTAACACGGGACTCCCTCTGGCTAAACTCACTTACAAAATGATTATGATTATGGCACTTATCACGGCACAACGGGTCCAGTCCCTGCACAAACTCAATCTGGATGCTATGACTATCACAAATGACAAAATCACCTTTTATGTGCAGGGACTGTTGAAACAGGATCGACCCGGAGTGTCTGGTCATACTTTGGAGTTTCTGGCTTACCCAGCAGATTCTCGCCTTTGTATCGTCATGTTAATTTCACGATACATCACAGTCACTAAAAATCTAAGGGGCACAGAGACAGCATTGTTTATTAGTCACAAGAAGCCCCATCACAGAGTCACGGTACAAACCATTTCCAGATGGTTAAGGGTGGTACTGGATGCGGCGGGGGTAGATACTAACATATTCAAATCTCACTCCACCAGGGCAGCATCCACCTCGGCGGCTAGAAGGATGGAAGTACCTTTGGATTACATCCTGGCCACAGCGGGTTGGAGTAATGAAAAGACCTTTCACCGCTTTTACCATAAACCCGTGACCTCCCCTGACACTTATGCAGGGAGGATTTTAAGTGCTGCCAGATAGTACCCTTTTGGGACACTATATTGTTTTGGTATGAATAAATACCTGTTTTTGTTTTTCAGCCAGTGTCTTGTCTGAATTACGTTCATCCTCTTATCCCAGCTTTAGCGGTGTGTGAGCATGGAGCTTCCAGGGCATGAAATCACAGAGCTTTGAAATCTTCACGTAGTCACTCACGTGACTCCGAAGTAAAATAGTAAGATTAAACGAGAACTTACCAGTTTGAAGTTTGATCTTTATTTTATGAGGAGTTGCGATGAGGGATTACGTGCCCTCCGCTCCCGACCCTCTATTATAAAGATCACCTGGTATGAAAGTTCTCTTTTTTATCTTACTATATTAGTCATTGTGACTTTTTTCTGTGATTTCACACCACTGCTTTGAAGAAATGTCGCGCATGCGTGCTGGCGGGGTCTTCACGTAATCCCTCATCGCAACTCCTCATAAAATAAAGATCAAACTTCAAACTGGTAAGTTCTCGTTTAATCATACTAATTTATCCTCCAAACGTCACAACATGAAACTGTGAAGATGCAGGAAATATGAAGAATAACTCAAACTTAATTTCTGAATGACAGTCTCGTGTAAAGTCAAGATTGATATACAAAAAAATAGTGCTTAAGGCTCAAACTTCAAACAGCATTTTCCTACAAAACTATTAGATATGGTCAGTAGGCAAAAATCATCAATCCTTGAACATGCCCACACAAGTCATGAAAATAAGACCGAATACTACAGCAGTGGATATATGCACAAAGATTGTTTTATCTTAAACCTAATCCCAAACCTAATCATCAATTTCTGGTCCAGCATTAGTTAAAGCTCCGTGATGAATTTATTTGTTCAGCATATGAATGATAAGCTACTTCTTCACCACATCCATTTACAAATGCCATAATGTTATATTATTAAAGTCACATAATGCCTACATGCCATCACAGTCCTCACAGAAAATAACACACTATGACTGTTTTTTTGACACTGTCTGTTAGATGACCTTGCTGCTGTTATGAGATTTTTCAATGTAATTTTTCAACAGAAGCCAAACTGAGTAATACATTGTAAAAGATCAATAAAAAAAGTAGTGAAAAAAGACAACAGAAATCATACTGTAGTGCATTGCTATTGTAGAGAAAATTCTTAATCCTTTTTAGATCCATGAAGACTGTTTACAAAATTATTATTCCTTTTAATAGAATTTAATGTCATTGAAACATTGAATGTGCCTCAGCCAACTTTGATCTTATCAAGAGCTTCAGTTACAGTGTGTGACTGGACACTGTCAGCATGGATATTCAGAAAATTGTTTTTTTACTTCTCTTGTCCAGGGTACCAACTACCAATGTGCCGTATAAAGCATTTTATAGGGATGTATCACAACCTGGTTTGGGAGCAGCTCCATCCAAGACTGCAAGAAATTGAAGAGAGTTGTGGACATAGCCCAGACCATCACACAAGGCAACCTCCCTTCCATAGACTCCATCTGCACTTCACAGTGCCTCAGCAAGATCGCCAGCATAATAAAGGACCAGTCTCACCCTGGCCACTCCCTCTTCACCTGCCCACATTTGACCAATATAAACCTTTCATATCTATGTACATGTCCAAATGTATTTTAGATGTTGTTATAGTACTTGCCTCAATAGCCCCCTCTGGCAGCTCTTTCCATATACCCTCCCTCCTCTGTGAAAAAGTTGCCCCTCATGATAGCTGGACCCAATTTGGAATGAGCAGAGAGAAACTTGTACAAAATGCACTTAGAGCATACTCTAAAATGTACCACATAATATCCGGATACACATGTGAGATAATATATTCTTATCGCTGATCTGCATGGGTGACACTGATAAAGCTATAATTTTATGGCCATAATCTAACTATTCAATAGAGGCCTAAATAAACCTGTTGGTGTTTGTTTTGCATATATTATCATATTTTCTGACAGTGTGGCAGAAGCCCATGAAAAATATACTGTTTCTCAGACCAATAGCATCCATCCCATTCACCAACTATGTCCCTACAAAACTGTAAACATTGACAGTGTCCAGTCACCTACTGTAACTGAGACTTGCGATGAGGTCAAAGTTGTCTGAGGCACAAAATTTTCCCTCTCCGATGCTCATCAACTTTTTCTCACAAAGAAAGCATTACAATTCCACAGTCAGCAATAGAAGCTAGGATCCAAGCAGGTCACTGGAGTCGTGAGGCAGCAAACTACAACTGGCTGGATCTATTTATTCATAATGTGGTTGTGAACAACATGAACCACTTGCCATGCCTTTGATAATCTACAAATATATCTATTAAAATATCTCTATTGTAGTATAGAAATTAGGGGGTGAGGGTGGGGGATCTATTTATTCTCATTCCCCAGATATTGTTAAGATTTAATCTTTCTTCTGGTAGGATTTGTTATGACTCTGGGATCCATGCTGTTAAGAAAGGAAAACAATTAACAAGAAAACAGATGGATCCAATTTCCAATTAATAATCATTGATGCCTAATAATTGTCACAGTGGTAGAAAATAATTTACTTTTGTAGTTTAGAGATGCAGTGTGGAAGCAGTTCATTCAGCCCACTGAATCCACACCGACCAGCAACCACCCTGTATACTACCACAATCCTACACACTCGGGAAAATTTACAATTATACCAAAGCCAATTAACCTACAAACCTCTATATCTTTGGAGGAAACTGGAGCACCCTGAGAAAAGAAGAACATACAAACTCCATACAGACAGCACCCATAATCAGGATCGAACCTGGGTTTCTGGCACTATGAGACAGGAAATCTACGGCTGTCCCACTCTGCTGCCACTGTGTGGATCGACCAGCAAGGAAGGAGCATTACCTAGTCTTATCTTTGGATTGTAACCAGTAAAGTAGAAGGATCTCAGTGTGGAGCATTTTGAAGATAGTGACTTGAAGCATGTATATATCAAAATGGTCATGCAGAAATATAATGATAGATCGGATCGTAAACAGGAAGAAGTCCAATTTCAATAAATATAGACAGGACATGAAAAAGGTAGACTGAGAACCTTTACTAGCCAGCATAGAGGGAAGCATTCAAATGAGAAATATCCAGAGTTCAGGGCCACCATCTTCCTGATGTAAGCCGAGGGTAACAAGTACAGGGGACTTTGGAAGTTGAGGGATAGTGAGGGTTTGTTCAAGAAAAAAAAAGAAACATGTATCCCTAATCCTTAGAAAGGAAATTTGGATGGCAGAGAATAGACAATAGACAATAGGTGCAGGAGTCGGCCATTCGGCCCTTCGAGCCAGCATTGCCATTCAATGTGATCATGGCTGATCATCCCCAATCAGTACCTCGTTCCTGCCTTCTCCCCATATCCCCTGACTCCGCTATTTTTAAGAGCCCTATCTAGCTCTCTCTTGAAAGCATCCAGAGAACCTGCCTCCACTACCCTCTGATGCAGAAAATTCCACAGACTCACCACTCCCCGTGAGAAAAAGTGTTTCCTCGTCTCCGTTCTAAATGGCTTACTCTGGAGCATCAGAGGCTGAGAGGAGCCCTGATAGAAGTATGTAAAATTATGAGAGGCATTGAAGAAATTAGACAGTTGGAATTTCACCTCAGGGTAGAATTATGTCAAAGTCCAGAGGGCATATATGTGATATACACAAAATGCTGGTGTAACCCAGCAAATACCGGTAAGTCACTATCTCTCAAGAAAATGATAGTTGATGTTTCGGGTTGTGACCCTTCTTCAGACTGATTGTAGGGGGTTGGGGGGAAAACTGGAAGCTAGAAAAGACCAAGACAAATCAGGGCTGGTCAGGCAGGGAGGTTCCCTGATAAGCCGATTGTTGGTTAGAGACGATAAGATCCCTTGGACACATTGTTGCAAATCATAGAAATCAAAAAAGGCTTTTAGTGGAGGAAGGGGGGCAAAGAGGGGATGAGCGAGGGAAGATTTATTGTCTAATAATTTCATTTGTAGTACCTAATTTATAACCGTCTCCAACTAACTGAATTCCATAACTGAATCGTCCTCCAATAAAATGTAGATGAAACTGAGGCCCTACTCAGGGTTTGTTAGCACTAATTGCAACAAACAACCCACTACAATGTTCTCTTGAAGATATCCTTCCTTTTATAAAGTGTACAAGTCCCCTTGTAATGATAATAGGTCCAGGATCAGCAGAAGGCCATGTCATGGCAAGCTGGACAATATATTTGAAGAAATGTAGAAAACATTTAATTGACCTATTGTCTCCAGACAGGGAAACTGCAAGTGGAAAATACATTAAAGGACCACAAACTTATTTCTAAAACCATTAGGTTCTGCAGGATTGCAGGGAGAGGTAAATGGCCTTTGGACTTAGATGGTCATCAGAAGGAATGCAATTGATGATAACAGGCCTGTTGAGTATAACATTTCATCTGACAGTCGATAATGTGGAAGTTCAATGGCTGTTTTGTCACCTTAGTTGAGCTTCTGCAACCTGTTGAAACCTGACCATAACATTTGTAAATTACGTTGAAGATACTGAAATCTGTGTTCATCATTACTTTACTACTGCTTGCATACTTAATACCTTTGTTTTCAAAAAGCTCTAACAACTTCCCACAGCGAATGTCACTGACCATAAATTTCTCATCAACATCTTCAAACTCTTCCTCAATGTTCTCTGTGGTCCACATTCTGTATCATCTACATCCCCCTATATTCACTCCCCTGATCCTTGACTATGATGTGCTAATTATTTCCCCTACTCCCTCCAATCTACCACCCATGCCCATTGCCTCTGGTTTCATGCTCTTATGCTATGGATGCATTGCCTTCCAGACTTGCACATTGCCAGCTCCCTCATTACCCTCAAAATTCTCTTCAATGCGTTCTTCTTTAATTAATTTCTGACCATTGGGGATCTATTTATGGTGAGGGATGCAAATTTGCAAATCGAGGATCCACAACCTCAGGTTTCTGATTAGCAATTTAACAATGTGTTTGACTGGATATTTACATTTCTGCTCCTCAACTATAATACCTCCAAGAAAATATTTGCTTCCTATAGTAACAGTATATCTACTTTCCAATTATACAAACATTGCTATGAAACCGTGCTGTGATGTATAGCATAGTTTAAACTGCACCCAACATAATAAATACATGCATTTTAACACTTGTTTAGACTTCCTCTAATTATCACAGTAAGATTTTTTTGACAAGCAATTAAAGTTTCCTCAATAAGGCAGTAAACCATTGCCCAATTTGCTGAAAAGTCAAAATGCTAACCTTGAGTTCAGTGAAGCTGTTTAATCAGCCTTAGAAATAGTTCCCACGGGCATACCATTTAGAAGCACATAGACCTTCACCATGCAAATGAATGCTCATGCACAGTCACCTTTGAAATAACTTGGAGGATTCAATTTAATTTTAAATTTATTCTGTCATCTGACTTTTCATTTGAGCTGTAACCACACATACAAGGAGCCATTAATTAATGTAAACAGTGTACCCTGCTGCGTGCATGACCAATTCTGCATAATTTGTACAGACTTGCAAACTGATCAGATAAATTCTGCTGTGAAAGCTAATTTACTGACTAAAATATAATTTTCCATTTAAATTTGAAGATCCCCAGCATGTTTTACAAGAATGCATAGATGCAATATAATACCAACATTCATTTGTATAGTCTTACTACATTTAAACAGGGCTGAGTGATTCTGTATTGTTTTTAATAACTATGGCATAGATCACACAATGGAATTGTGCTTAAAACTGACAAAAGCTCCAAAAGTGACGAAGGAAATAAAACAGATTATTTGTTTACTATAACCATATAGCAATTACAGCACGGAAACAGGCCATCTCGGCCCTTCAAGTCCATGCCGAACAACTTTTTTCCCTTAGTCCCACCTGCCGGCACTCATACCATAACCCTCCATACCCTTCTCATCCATATGCCTATCCAATTTATTTTTAAATGATACCAACGAACCTGCCGCCACCACTTCCACTGGAAGCTCATTCCACACCGCTACCATTCTCTATATACCACTATATAACGAGTTTCCATGGGAATCAAGGTATTTAGGCTAAGCCTAAATTTTACACAGTGCTAGTTTAAAGGATCTTTACGAAAAAAATCTTCTGTCGTAGATCGGGGCGTTTTTTGTAGCTTTATGACATCTGACAGGTAATAGTTACTCTCCAGTAGGTAGATATATGCCATATGTTAATCAATAACATCTGGATACTGTTTTTAACAATGATTAGACTTTTATAGAAATAATAACAGAAATGCCTGGGTTTTCAAAAAAGACTGCATTCTGCAGGGAAGAGGTTGGGATTTCATTTTACTGTTTCAACAACATTTTCAGATAACTATTGTTCATCATTTTTATTTTTATAGAGTACATCTTTAATTTGAGAGCAGATTTTTCATATGTTTTCCATTCTGGCTTCTTGTCCAAGCTTTATTCAATTGAATAAAGTTCTGCATAGTTCTAGTAAAGCCTTTACAAAATATTATTAAAAGGACACTTTTTCATAAAATGCATAGTTCATATTTTGCAGTAAGGGATAAAGACACTGTATTAAAGAGTGATAAACAACACAGTGTTGGAGTAATTCAATGGGTCAGGCACCATCATCTAGGGAACAAGGATAGGTAACGTTTTGGATTGGGACACTTCCTTTCTTCCTACTGATGTGTTGTGGGGGATATGAGGGAAACTGGAAGAGTGGAGGAGCAGGTCAAAATCATGCAAGCAATAGGTGGATACCGATGAGGGGAGGAGAGGTGGGGGGGGGGGGGGGGTGGGTTGATAGACAGATGGTTGGACAAGGGTCAGAGATGATTCACAGTGTGTTGACCATCTGGCAACAGTGCACTTGAAGTTAAATGTGAAAATGTAATGTTTTTTTGGTGCCAGAAGCTATTCTAGAATATTTTGCACATAGATTCAGCATCAAAGATTACCAACATGTATGTGTCATGGTATTTAAAGGATTGAAACATATTAAACTATCAGAAAATATTTCCATTTCAATCTGAGTACCCTTTTCAATGGTAACAATGTCAGAAAACAAGAGAGACATAGAATCTTAATTGGTTGGTGCCAAAACACAATCTTGCTTTCATTGTCAGCATAACCAAGGAACCAATTGTTGATCAGGAAGGGAAAAACATGTATCAATTAAGCTGTCAATATTGATGAGAATGCAGTGGAGGGAGTTAACTGGTTCAAGTTTCACGTTCCTGGGCATGCATTTCTCTGAAGATCTGTCCTGGGCCCAACATATTGGTGCAAACCAAGTGGGGCATAGCGAAGAGGAGGGGGGGAAGGTCGGTGTGGGAGCATTTCTCCAGGTGTACAGTATAGAGCACATTGACATTGATTGGTTATACAGTGGCTATAACAGTAACTTGAATGGTCAGTAATGAAGGAGACTGCAGAAAGTGGTTGACATTGCCGGGTCCATCATGAGAACTGGGTGGCAAGGCAACAGGGCGGCATGGTGGCGCAGCAATAGAGTTGCTGCCTTACAGCACTTGCAGTGCCATAGACCCAGGTTCAATCCTGGCTACAGGTCCTATGAGTATGTATGGAGTTTGTACGTTTTCCCCTTGACCGCGTGGGTTTTTTCCGAGACCTTCGGTTTCCTCATACACTCCAAAGATGTACAGGTTTGTAGGTTAATTGGGTTGGTTGAAATGTAAAAAATATCCCTAGAGTGTGTAGGATAGTGTTAACATGCAGGGATTGCTGGTCGACGTGGTCTCAGGGGACTCTGTTTCCGCAATGCATCTCTCAACTAAACTGAACTGACCACACCATCATCAAAAAGATGTACAGGAGGCACTGCTTCAAAAATTGCAGCTAGTATCATAACAGACCCATTCTACCATGGCCACACTCACATCTCACTACTTCTATTTAAAAAAAATATACAGGCGACTGAAAATATACAGACTCCAGGTTCAAAAGCAGCTCCTTTCCAGCAACCATCAGACTCTTGAATGCTAAACCATCAAGTCAAGTCAAGTCAAGTTACATTTATTTATGTAGCACATTTAAAAAACAACTCTCATTGCCAAAGTGCTTTACATTTGTTATAAGAATAGTATAAACAAACAAACAAACTACATACATATATACATATAGCCCTCGCTCAGAGGACGTCAGGAAAGGCTTGGGAGTACAGATATATTTTTAGTCTAGACTTAACGGAGTCGATGGAGGGGGCAGTTCTGATGGGAAGGGGGATGCTGTTCCAGTCTA
Source organism: Raja brachyura (assembly GCA_963514005.1). The sequence continues at coordinate 40,198,876 of OY740786.1, forward strand.
GGAGCTGCAACTGCAAAGGCACAGTCGCCCCTGAGCTTATGCCTAGACCGCGGGACATTCAGCAACCCCAAGTCGGCCGTTCTGAGGAACCTGGAGGTGGTGTGGTGGGTGAGAAGACTTTTAATGTAGGTGGGTACAAGCCCATTGAGGGCTTTGTAGACATAGAGGAGGGTCTTCAAATTTATACGGAACCGCACAGGAAGCCAGTGGAGAGAGGCCAGGATCGGGGTGATGTGGTCCCTATTTCGGGTGCCCGTCAGCAGTCTAGCTGTGGCCATTTGGACCAGTTGCAGGCGGGACAGGGAAGATTGGCTGATGCCAGTGTAAAGGGAGTTGCAGTAATCTAGGCGGGAGTAGATAAATGTGTGGATGATCTTTTCGAGGTCATCAAGCTGGAGGAATTGTTTTATTTTAGCTATCGTCTGAAGCTGAAAGAAGCTAGCTTTTACCACAGCATTGTTTGTCAAATTTCAGTGCTGAGCCAAATATCACGCCAAGGTTTTTGACGTGAGGTTTGAGTAGTGGGGTAGGCTTCCAAGGCTGCCTGCTATCGTTTTGATTGAGTCCGAGGGGTCGAGAAGGGTAACCTCAGACTTACTCTCGTTTAGTTGGAGGAAGTTCTGGGCTGTCCAACACTTTATATCCTCGAGGCAGCGGGTAAGGTTAAACAGATTTGATTGGTTTTTGGGCTTCAGGGGGAGATAGTTGTGTATCGTCCGTGTTGCAATGGAAAGAAAAGCCATTATTTTCACTGACTTGGCCTAAGGAGAACCAGCTCAGTGCAGTGCCATCAATACCAACCCCGTACCGGAGACGGTCAATTAGGATTCTGTGGTCGACAGTATCAAATGCTGCGCTCAGGTCGAGAAGGAGCAGGATTGCACAGTCGCCGGAGTCAACGGTGAGCAGTAGATAATTATGTACCTTCAACAAGGCAGACTCTGTGCTGTGGTGAACCCTGAAACCTGATTGGAAAGTTTCCAAGATAGTGTTTTGATGAAGGTAGGGCACAAGTTGACTTTTTCAAGGGCTTTTGAGAGGAAAGGCAATTTAGAAATGGGTCTGTAGTTGCTTGGCAAAGTGGGGTCGAGGTTAGGTTTTTTCAGGAGTGGCTGAACCACCGCATGCTTGAAGCAGGTAGGTACAGTGCCAGTGGCCAGAGAACTGTTGAAGATAGCGAGGATGCTGGGACCGGCTATTGTAATGACGTCCTTTAGGAGGGCAGAGGGGACAGTGTCGAGGGGGCAGGTGGAAGATTTCATGGTGGTGATCAGTTTTACAAGGGAGGGTAGAGTAATGGGTTGGAAACAATCTAATTTTGAAGAACAGACCAATGAGACAGCCAGGACATGGGTGGGAGGGGAAACCATAATCCACCCTAAGCAACTTTGATCTACTCTGGACATTGTTTGGGTTGCACTATGTACTTTGGTTTTCCACTATTATGTTATAGTTACTGAGTATTACTGATTATTAATTGATTGTATTATTGAATATTGTCTATAAATTTCATTGTTACTGCCCGAATGGGCCTGTCAGTCTACTGCAAGTAAAAATATCATTTTTCTGTTGCAAATACAAATGACAATTAAACACTCTTGACTTTTGTTGAGACTTTCTTCATGGATGAACTTTTGCAGTGTTTTCTCCTTTCATTTCAAATTTGTATGCATGAATCACTTTAGAAGTGGTTGTAATTTTCAGATTTAATGTGTATGATCCTTAGCTCTCTCTCGATTATAGACAAAACACGGTCGGCATTGCCAATTCCATACACATTTCATGAAGGAATTAAATACTCATTCCTCCACCAACTCAGAAAGGTAATGGAAACTTCTGCCACAGAACCCAGGCAATGACAAGAAAAATGAGGCAGTACTTTCCAGTCGATGAAAGGTTTTACCTGCACTTTGTGCCTTTTTCGAGAAAGTAACAAGGCAGTAATCAAGTGTGAAGGAAAAGTGAACAAAGATCCCCATATAAAGCTGTAATAAGTCTCCTGTACAAAACTTCATAAATTTTGGAATTAAATCTTCGGAACTTTTACAAAACTGTTTAACACAACATTGAACCCCAGTACAGAACTGATTATCTTTGGATCAATGGAAGAGGGACGTAAATTAACTCCGTTCCAAGAAGCTCTCTTTAATTATGGTTTAATAATGGCAAATAAATGTATACTTAAATTTTGGAAAAACGTATTCACGCCAATGTTTAAAATGTGGATTTCAAATATGTCGGAAACGCTTCATCTTGAAGAAATGAGATACCTCCTACTAGGCAAAGTAGACCAATTCTTAAAGATTTGGTCTTCTTTTATCGACTTCTTACAAGCATATGGTGCAACATAACATAACCTTAGAAACTAAATAGTTCAGAACCGGGTGACGGATGGGTAAAGATATTAAATAGGTATATCTCTCCTAATTTATTTTCTTTCCATTTTCTCTTTTTCTTTCAATCTCTTTAGCTTCTTATCTCTGCTTTTTGTCTCGCTCGCTATCTGTTTCTACTCTCTTGTCTATCTATCTTGACACTCTTTATTTTCCTCTTTCTATCACTGCTCTTTTGTTATTAAATTAAAAATAAGAAGTTGTACAAGAATGGTAACGTGTATGTATGTATCAGGTACTTAGGTACCATATTACTGTACTCACTTATGTCTAACAAATAAAATAAAAATAAAAAATTAAAATAAATAAAGCTGTCATAATAGCAGGGAGTACACATGACAATTGTGTTGGTGATCTGAGAACCAGGGCAGCCATTTTGCTCAGCACTTGGAAAAGATACAGATGCTCCTGAGCGCAAACAATGTCTTAGGGATGGATACAGAATACATTGGTCAAACATTGGTGAAACATGAAAGGTCGGAGCTATCACTCTTACTGGCAATAGGGCTCATGATGTTCAAGCTCCAGTGAGTTTACTACTGCCATAAACCAGAACAAGGACTATTCCTCATATTTTGTATTGATATTTTAATCCAGTCTCTTTTGTGACTTGCATGGGTTACATGCTTGCAATTGGGAATCTGAAGACACCCCTGGTGAATTTTCTGACAGGTTACAAACCCCTGTATTATAAATGCAATGTTCAGACTTTTAACATTGGGTAGTGCAGGACTAGCGTGTAAACATAAACATTCAATAAAAACTGTTTAATATACTGGACCTGATGTTTTATGGAGGGTGTCGAATAGCCATGAGTATGGGAAGAGCATTGAACAATAATTGAACGATGTAGATCAGTTTCACTCAGCCCTGAGATCCAGGCAGGGAGTTAGTCCACAGGGGGGATGAGTGAGCATTGTCTTAATATCCTCAGCAAAGTTGCATTGATGTTAAGAATGCCTTCTGTAGTAAAAGAGTATGTGATGTTAGTAAGCTCTTTTGTAAATTATGTGAAGGAAAATGGTGGGAATACTTGTTACGACTGCAAAGGAAGATACTGGCCTTACAATGTTGTTTTAGTTGCCCATTATAGGATATGCAAGTTCTTTAAAAAACAAATTGCAGATATGGATAGTAGTTCTCATTCACTTCAGGTGCAAAGAGGTAGTATTATTGAACAGTGGGGTGGGAGATTGTAACCTTCACGTGGTCCACCCTGTTTCATCCAATGCAATCGACCCAACGTGCACAAACAAATAGATCAAATAAAACAAGTTGACCTACAACTTAAGTCAATGCATGCCATACACAAGAAGAAGATTGAACAATTCCCTTGGGTTACCTTTCATGTGCTAAAACTGAAGAGCAAAGAGACAGTGTTTAGGATGTTAAATTGAATTTACTGTACTCCTGTGGAGGGAGATATTAGTAATGTATTGATAAGATAATTAGAAATAAACAGTATGCACATTGGTACAATTGCAACTGAGTCAATATCGGGCACGATGTGCACTGAAAATATCCCAAAGAATTTCCCCTTTGAGTAAATCAATGTCATGCACTCATGCTGAAAGTGAAAGAGGTCTATAGCTCATATACAAAGTCACACACGAACACAAGCAGTATCTCTAACTGCGTGATGACAGAAAACATAAAGAAGGAAACCACCATCTCACAATGAGGGAAAGTATGACCGGGAATACACGTATGAGATAACAGTTGAGTTTGTCTGTGGAAGTAAGTCTGGGGACAAAAGTACTTGAATTATAACCATTGAGAAGTTGGAGTTAGGAGTTGGAAGAGAGTCCAAATGAAGAGGAATGTGAGCTTGATCCAAAAGTGAGAGAAACACAAATGCATTTTTTTCTTGAGTGGAGGAAGGCCAGAAGCTGGATCAATACATGTAAAGTGCTTGGATATTGAATAGTCCAGGGCTGTTTTGGGATTGTACACAATGGATGGGAGGGTGATACCCCCAGATGTGAAGCAGTGTATTGAGAGCTTTAACTTATGAAAATACCTTATGCGACTTCAAAAGAATTTCAAGAAACATAGAAACATAGAAAAATAGGTGCAGGAGTAGGCCATGTGAGCTTGATCCAAAAGTGAGAGAAACACAAATGCATTTTTTTCTTGAGTGGAGGAAGGCCAGAAGCTGGATCAATACATGTAAAGTGCTTGGAAATTGAATAGTCCAGGGTTGTTTTGGGATTGTACAATCCCAATGGATGGACAATGGATGGGAGGGTGATACCTCCAGATGTGAAGCAGTGTATTGAGAGCTTTAACTTATGAAAATACCTTATGCGACTTCAAAAGAATTTCAAGAAACAGTGAAACATAGAAAAATAGGTGCAGGAGTAGGCCATTCGGCCCTTTGAGCCAGCATCGGCATTCAATATGATCCGGGCTGATCATCTAAAATCAGTACCCTATTCCTGCTTTTTCCCCATATCCCTTGATTTCTTTAGCCCTAAGAGCTAAATCTAACTCTTTCTTGCTGGAGCCCAGGGATTTATTTACAGTGTTGAATGTTTGAACATGCATCATCAAGAAATGTGAACATGATTGCTTGGTTGCGGGGCAACAGCAAATTACTGTAGTACAAAGGTAGTGAGATGCTTGGGTGGAAAACATGTACTGTTGAAGTACCTGCAGATGTGTGGAATGTGGCTAAGCATTAATGGGGGAGAACATCTTAGAGAGCCCAATATGTATATTGGGTTCAGGTTTCTTCAAGTGAAGAACAATTGTTGACGAGAAATTTAGATCTAAGGCACAATGAGACAGTTACTTTGGTTTCTCTGTGTAATGAACGTATTTATAGTCCTCATTGGTCTTTAGTATGTGATTTGTTCAGATGATAAATAGACAGCAAGAGCACCAGAATAGGTCATGCACATCACATTGAGGTGCCTTTGAGAGATCCTTGATGAGCAATTTGGGCTGAGGGTATGTGGAGACAGTGATCTTGCTTTCTCTGGACTAGAAATATGAATCAATAAGAGAGAACAAAACTAGAAATTGTTATTATGTGTTTTGCTGTATTTATTGAAGTATTTTGAAATCAATATATAATTGTAACGACGATGGGAATGAATAAGCATTTTGATCTATATTGAGTTTTAGCATGATAACAGATGCATAGAAATTTAAGTGATATATATTATCCATGGTTATGTATGGTTAAAGGAATACTTTAATGCTGCATGTGAGATGTATCATGTGTAATGGCAACTAGAGAATTTATTCACTGGATTTATTAATGTCAAGAGGACATTCTATGAAGTTGTTATCCTTTACATTGTGGCATTGTAATTGAGAGGAGTAGTAAATTAGTAGATTTATCTTTAGATACTTTTGTATTTGCTGCAGGTGTAAATGCTTTTGTCTGCATCTTCTTAACTGTTCTCAACAACCTATTTTGAGTCTGATGGAGAGCCTTAGAGCAATGGTTTCTAGTCGGTTTGTGATCATCAGCACATACGTGGATCATCAATATCATACTATTGACACTTCCCCAGCCCACAATAAGTCACCACTTCTCAATTTGAATGTAAATACCAGAGTTCTGGGTATAACTATAATGAACTGTCCTACCTGCAAGATCATTGCTCCACTGCCACCTCCACATAGCATCAGCTCCTTTTTGCCATCAAAGTATTTGGACACCAGTTTTACTCTGATCAACTGACAAAAGGTTGATTACCTGTATGATAGAGGACCATGAGGTAAAGGAATGGGAATTAAGGGATAATAGCAAGGTTACACTGAATATCACAAATATATTCATCTTTACATAGGTAACTTCATCCTTTTGAACTTTTTGCCAGTGTTTTCCATCAGTAATCTTGTGATCTATGGGGAGGATTTTGACCAAAAACAATCAGCAGATCAACAGGGAAAATCATTAGAGTGTTTCTGGCATTCCAAAAAGGTGACAGTCATTGCATTGCAAGACAACCCATGCAGCTTGAATGAGCAATATCTTCCACATAATTTAACTGTTTCTTTGGTAACACTAACAATTTTCACTATTCATGTTTAAAGGAATTTGTTACTCGCAGTATTAGGTAATAGGGTACATCTGACTCAGTATGAATGCAAATGTCCATTATGCTGAAAATGGGTAATATAAGTTAATGTCAGAATTAGGCTATTCAGCCCATGGAGTCTACTCTGCCATTAAATCATGGCTGATCTACCTTTTCTTCTCAACCCCATTCTCCTGCCTTCACCCCATAACTTTGACACCCTTACTGATCAAGAACCTGTCATTCTCCTTCCAAACGCCAGTAAGTACAGGTCCAGAGCCACCAGACACTCATCATACATTAACCCATTTATCCTCAAGATCATCTTCCTCATGGACAGTCTCCAACACATCCTTCCTTAGATAAGGGGTCCAAAGTTATTCACAAGATGCCAAAGGTGGTCAGACCAGTGCCATTTAAAACGTCAACGTTACATCCCTATGTTTATATTCTAGTCCTCTTGAAATGAATGCTAACATTTCATTTGCCTTCCTTACTACTGATTCAACCTGCAAATGAACCTTTTTGGGAATCCTGCACCAGCAGTCCCGTCCCTTTGCATCTCCGATTTCTGAATCCTCACCCCATTTAGAAAATAGTCTATGCCTTTATTCCCACTACCGAAGTGCAAGACCGCACAATTGGATATGCTGTATGCCATCTGCTACTTCTTTGCCCACTCTCCAAACCTATCCAAACCTATTTCTGCAGAATCTCTACTTCCTCTCCGCTATCTGCCGCTCCACCTATCTTCATATCATGCACAACCTTTCCCACAAAGCCATCAATTCCATCATCCAAATTGTTAATAGACAACGTGAAAGGTAGCAGACTCAACACTAACCTCTGCTGAAAAACACTAATTACTGGCAGCCTACTGGAGAAAGCCCCCTTTATTCCAACTCTTTACCTTCTTAATCCTTGATCCCATGGCAAATAATTTAAGGTAGTTGTGTGATTAAAAACAACAGTTTGAGATAGTCCCAAATGTAATGTAATGTTCAAAATAAACGAATGCCAGTATTTTCAATTAGTCCAGTAAAAACTCTTTTACCTGCAAAAGCACCAGTAGTATAATTTAAAATGTTCCTTACATTCCAAGCTATGTAACTTCTTCTGACATTAAAAACCTTAGATTTAGCACCTTGAACATTCCTTTGCCCCACAACTGATCACTTGGCCATTCAAGAGTTTCATTGTACTCACCACTGAGATTTAGGCTGTATTATGTGAAATTTGACCTGTGATTCCCATTTGCAAATTTTGGTGTGTTTCCGTGTTGAGAGGTTATGTCCTGTGTGAATCAATCTGTTCTGAACTCAGACACCACCTGCAGAAGCAGCACATATGAGACTAATTTAATAAATCCACCCTGGAAATTGACTCATGTCCCAAAGGATGAAGGTTGGTGACCAAACTCTGCTGAGGTACACATTTCCACAAATTACTGCTTTTATGTCAGTGACCAATTGTGATTTACCCTCCAATTTTATTGGTGATTTATTAGTCACCTTGAAACAGTATTGATGCATTTCCAATGTGAAGTGCCAAGATGCAACTTGATTGGAGCAATTAATATTTTTTCATTTTTTTATACATTCCAAATCCTGTTTTTGAATGATTAGCTAATAATAACCAACATCTAAACCAGCACCTGCAAGTCCTTATTTCTGTTAGCTAACAATGGATGGTTATTAAGTATTGTAAAAGCAAGTGTGCAAAGAGGCAAAATAATATTGGCATAGTTCTAAGCCAAAACTAACTTAAATCTTTGAAATTAATCCACAGCTAGTTTCAAAATGTGTTAGCTTTGAAAAAATATTCAATTATAAAAAAAGAAGCATTATTTTGAAATGCAGTACTGGACTCAATTAAATTATAACCATATAACATATAACCATATAACAATTACAGCACGGAAACAGGCCTTCTCGGCCCTTCCAGTCCGTGCCGACCATTAATTCTCCCCTAGTCCCATCTACCTATATAACCATATAACAATTACAGCACGGAAACAGGCCTTACTCAGTCCCCCTCCGCCCATCAGGTGCCAAGGATTTTTCCCATCCGTGAAACATAAAAGTTATTAGTGTATTAAAAATGTTGAGATTCCCTCACATGTCAATCACAGCATGAAGGTGGGAGGGGGGAGGGACTATAAAACCCAGAAGTATGGGCTCTGTCTCTACAAGATGGAGGAGGGAGAGGTCATGACTCGCTGTCTTTAGTGGCCTTGCACCCTGCTTGAAATGGTATGAAACTGCACTTGAATTTGGTGGCCTTGCACCCTGCTTGAAGTGGTTAGAAACTGCACTTGAATTTGGTGGCTTTGCATCCTGCTTGAAATGGAATTTCAAGGAATAGCCGCGAGTCAACTGCCAGCCCACCAGCCGTGAGTGGGTGAGCTGCCAGCACAACAGGTTTGAGTGACAGAGCCGCCAGCCATAGAGTCCATTCGGCCCACAATGTCCATACTAGCCCTCTACAATTAGTCCCTTCAGAACAACACCCATACTAGCGCTCAAGAAAGCTATCCCCCCCCCCTCCCCCATTGGAATTGGTGGAGAATATTGCATTGGGGGACCAGACCTCCCATGTGATGCTGGGACCCAACGGGTCCCACTTAGTCTAATACTTGTTTGTATGCGTGCATGTGTGTGAGATCCCGAAACCCCACCAAAATGGTACACGATAGCGCTACAATTTTTGGCCCACCTTACTCACCGTTGTCCTGTGATGTAAATGAAACAAGTTTTGTTCACATTGATGATATATTTTACAAGTTAATGACATTTTAAGCTTTACAAAAATCACTTTTCAAACTACTTTTCCACATGCCCTGCCCATCAGCCGTGTTCGGCGTTACAATGATGTCACAATGGGATACCAAATTTATTTTCTTTTTAAATCGCTATTTTCAGTGACATTGATTTTATTCCAATGAAAAAACCCTTTTAATCAAATTCTTCTATTTTCATTAACAGCTGACATTGTCTTCAGGTTATTTTAATGAAAATACGCGATTTTCATTGAGAATTTCATTTTTTTTAAAACATTGAGATTTGCATTGCATTGAGATTTATTTTATGCTATTAAAAAAATCAGTTTAATCAGATCCCAACAGGTCTACACCTGCGTAGTTGGTGGAGGGTAGCCGTTTTGAGATTTGCTCTACCACCTCCAACGTGGGTTCTGCACGTCCATTGATTGGCTCCGACATCCCGCTTGATGCCCGATTGGTCCGGGTCCCACGTGGGGGGAGCGCCGTTGTCGCCATCCCCACATGGGATTGATTGATTGGCTCCAACTGCCTCAGCCTCTCCATCCACCACCCCCATTTCCAGGTCCCTCGGTCGACCCCCCTCCACAGCCCGCACCTCATGTACAACTTCACTGCCGACGTGGTGGAGAAAACGGGGCCAGCGGTGGTTTACATCGCGATCCTGGGGAGGTGAGGAGGGAGTGTGGGGGTGTTTGAGGAGGCAGAATGCAGGAGGAGGGGGGATGGAGGGAGAGGAGTGGGGAGATAGGAAGTGGGGGATAGAGGGAGGAGGGCAGTGGGGGGGTGAGGAGGGAGAGTGTGGGTTGGGATGAGGGGAGGTGAGGAAGGGGGGGAGGAGGGGGATATATGGAGAGGAGGGGTAGGGAGGGGAGAGGAAGGAGTGAATGACTGAGGGTAGGGGAAAGGAGAGGTAGGGAGAGGTGAGGGAGGGTGAGGTGAGGGTGGGAGTGGGGAGGGGAGGAGAGGGGAAAGAAGAGGGAGGGTGAAGTGGAGGGGGAGGAAGTGCTGAGGGATGATGAGTAATGGAGGATAGGGGAAGGGAGTGGGATGGCAAGGTAATGGATGAGGGGAGGGGGAAGAGAGGAGGGGAGGGAGGGGTGAGGGGAGGAAGCAGAGGAGGGTTGGTGGAGGGTGGGGAGAGTGAGGATAACGGAGGAGAGGAATAGGGGACTGAAGAGGGAGAGTGAGATGCATTCACATTGATCTTATATTTTACAAGTTATTTCTATTTTATACATTAAAAATGTCGCAGTCACGCCCCCATTTGCCGGCCATGCCTTCGCAGTTGAGGGAGGGTTGCCATGACTCGCATCACAACAGGGATCTTTGGCATCGCAATGGGAACCCGTCAGCCGAGCCAGCGCAGTTGGGGGCTATGGGTGATTGGTGGAATATTGCGTTGGGGGACCAGGACCAACTGGTTCGCACTTGGTCTAGTCAGATAATAAAGGAAAACATAATATAACCATATAACCATATAACAATTACAGCACAGAAACAGGTCATCTCGGCCCTTCTAGTCCATGCCAAACACCTATTCTCACCTAATCCCATCTACCTGCACGCAGACCATAGCCCTCCATTCCTTTCCCGTCCATATACCTATCCAATTTATTTTTAAATGATAAAATTGGATCTGCCTCCACCACTTCCAATGGGAGCTCATTCCACACAGCTACCACTCTCTGAGTAAAGAAGATCCCCCTCATGTTACGCCTAAACTTCTGTCCCATAATTCGCAAATTATGTCCTCTTGTTTGAAACTTCCCTACTCTCAATGGAAAAAGCTTATCCACGTCAACTCTGTCTATCCCACTCATCATTTTAAAGATCTCTATCAAGTCCACCTTAACCTTCTGCGCTCCAAAGAATAAAGACCTACCTTGTTCAACCTGTCTCTGTAACTTATTTGCTGAAACCAGGCAACATTCTAGTAAATCTCCTCTGTACTCTCTCTATTTTGTTGACATCTTTCCTATAATTTGACCAAAACTGTACACCATACTCCAGAATTGGCTTCACCAATGCCTTGTACAATTTTAACATTACATCCCAACTTCTATACTCAATGCTCCGATTTATAAAGGACAGCATACCAAAAGCTTTCTTTACCACCCTATCTACATGAGATTCCAACTTCAGGGAACTATGCACAGTTATTCCTAGATCCCTACGTTCAACTGCATTCCGCAATTCACTACCATTTACCATAATGTTGTAGATTACAGTTCCACTATAGCTTGGCTTAAGAATGCAGGCAGCAATTGAGGGCCGCACCCCCAGAGGTGAGGACAGTACAGAGCTGGGGGGGCAGAGGAACAACTACAGGACTGTTTGGTCTGTAGACTGGGCAATGTTCAAAGACTCGACAACGGACTTGAGCGAATACACCACAGTCGTTACAAACTTCATTAAGAAATGTGTCGAGGACTGCACCCCCACCAAAACCTTCCAAGTGTTTCCCAATCAGAAACCTTGGGTGAACTTTGACATCTGCACTCTTCTGGATCAGGCATTCATGTCTGATGATACAGTGGTCTACAAGAAGTCCAGATACGACCTTGGTAAGGCCACAAAAAGGCCAAAAGGACTTCTGCTCCAAGATGGAGGATGAGACCGATGCTCAGCAGCTGTGGCGGGGCCTGAATGCAATCACCTCCTACAAGGCGAAACCAGAAGGCAGCTTGAATGTTGGCGATACATCACTCCCTGACGAGCTCATTGCATTTTATGCATGCTTTGATAGGGAGAACACCGATGTGCCTTCCTGAGCCCCCATTCGCTGTGATGGTATTTCAGTCTCAGTCACAGAGGCCGACGTCAGGAAATCCTTCAGAGGAGTGAACCCTCAAAAAGCACCTGGACCTGATGGTATACCTGGTCGTGTTCTAAAAACCTGTGCGGACCAACTGGCTGGAGTTTTTACGGACATTTTCAACCCCTCGCTTCTGAGCTCTGAAGTTCCCACCTGCTTCAAAAGGACATCAATAATACCGGTGCCCAAGAAGAGCAAGGTGACGTGCCTCAATGACTATCGACCTGTGGCACTAACGCCTGTGGTAATGAAGCACTTTGAGAGGTTGATCATGGCGCAAATCAACTACCTCGACAAAAACCTGGACCCACTGCAGTTCGCTTACCGCCACAACAGATCAACGGTGGATGCAATGTCGCTGGCCCTCCACTCCGCTCTGGACCACTTGGACAACAAAAACTCATATGTCAGGCTGTTATTCATTGATTACAGCTCGGCATTTAACACAATCATCCCTTCCAAGCTGATAACCAAACTCGCAGAACTGGGTGTCTGCACATCCCTCTGCAATTGGATCCTCGACTTCCTCATTCACAGACCACAGTCTGTTCCTATTGGTGGTAATGTGTCAGAATCGATAACAATCAACACGGGAGCACCTCAAGGCTGCGTGCTCAGCCCCCTGCTGTACTCACTCTATACTCATGACTGCGTAGCCGGTCATAGTGCGAACTCCATCATCAAAGTTCGCTGAAGACACCACTGTTGTGGGACGTATCACTGATGGGGATGAGTCAGAGTATAGAAGAGAGATCAAGCAACTGTCCATATGGTGCCAGAACAATAACCTGGCCCTCAACACCAGCAAAACAAAGGAACTGATTGTGGACTTTGGAAGGAGTAGGACGGGAACCCACAGCCCCGTTTATATCAACGTGTCGATGGTTGAAAGGGTCAAGAGCTTCAAATTCCTGGGCGTGCACATCTCTGAAGATCTTTCCTCGTCCGAGAACACAGATGCAATTATTAAGAAAGCTCATCAGCGCCTCTACTTCCTGAGAAGATTACGGAGAGTCGGTCTGTCAAGGAGGACTCTCTCTAACTTCTACAGATGCACAGTAGAGAACATGCTGACCAGTTGCATCATGGCTTGGTTCTGCAACTTGAGTGCCCTGGAGAGGAAAAGACTACAAAAAGTAGTAAACACTGCCCAGTCCATCGTCGGCTCTGACTTCCCTTCCATCGAGGGGATCTACCACAGTCACTGCCTCAAAAAGGCTGGCAGCATCATGAAGGACCCACACCATCCTGGCCATACAATCATCTCCCTGCTGCCTTCAGGTAGAAGGTACAGGAGCCTGAGGACTGCAACGACCAGGTTCAGGAATAGCTGCTTCCCCACAGCAATCCGGCTATTAAACTTGGCTCAGTCAAAACTCTGAACATTAATACCCCTTTATCTGTTATTTGCACTTCATCAATTTATTTATTCATGTGTGTATTTATGTATATATTGGTATATGGACACACTGATCTGTTTTGTAGTCAAAGCCTGCTATGCTAAGCAGGGACACATGGCAATAAACTCTTTTGACTTTTGACTTTTGAATAATGTTCTGAAGTACTCTTTAATTTAGTAGTGAAATCTTTAAGTAACTTGAGATTGGTAAGGATGGATAGTATCTAATAGGTGACACTTTTGTTTTGTATTGAATGTGAATGCAGATGAGGTGAAGGTGATGCACATCTTGGATGCCTTGCAGGAAATACTGGTGATGTGAAAGCTTGTGGAATTCAAGATTAACATACAAATTGGAACATTAATTACTGGATAATATGAAAAAGAGGATACTTATGAATGGTAATCATTCCAATTGGAAATCAGTGACCAGTGAAGCCTCTAACCTATGGAATTCATGGATATTAATGACCTTGGAAAAGATGTTGATGGAATACTTAACTTTATACGGTCTGACACAGATTTTGAATAGAGAATTAATCTGAAAGCTTTAATGTTGCAAAAATAATCCTGCAAAGACAGATTTACTGGACAGCAAATAATAAAAAAATCCTCCTTAATGGTCTGAAAATTAGAGCCAGCCTGGCACAATTTCCTTAAATACAGGTTTCATAGTGCAGCACAAAGTCTAAAATGACTCCCTAGAGCAGTGTGCATAGAGCTGCAGCACGAAGTGCATAAATAGGATTTTGAGTTTAAAGAGTTTAGAGATACAGCATGAGAACTGGCCTTTGGGCCCATTGAGTCCAAGCCAACCATCGATCACCCATTCAAGCTTCTTTTATATTATCTCACTTTCTATTCCACTCTTAACCTACAAACCCGCACTTCTTTTGGATGTAGGAGGAAACCAGAGCAGCCGGAGGAAACCGACGTGAGCACAGAGAGAACATGCAAAACTCCACACAGACAGTGTCCGAGGTCAGATTTAAACCTGGGTTTCGGGTGCTGAGAAGTAGCAGTTCTACCAGCTACGCCATGCACCATCCCCATGCACCACTGTATTTCCCCTAAATATTGCTAATTTTGCAAGAATCCTTTCAAAGACTCTTTCCTTGTCAAGTTGCCATCTGTTATTAGACTGCTGAAAGTATTCACCCTTTCACTGGACACTGAGAATTCAACTGCTTGTTTGCCTCACTATCCACGGACGCTCACAATGTCTAATTTTTCAAATAAAATAGTACACTAACCTGCTCTTCACATGGTTTTACCAGCTGGGTAAACTCCTATTATTTTTTTTCTTTATCTGACTTATTTTCTACATTTCTCCCCCATTCCCCATGGAAGATATCATTAAACCTTTGCTCATGACTGGGAAAGGCTAAAATGATTATATAATTGATAGACCTGCTTTCCAACTCGATCATTACTATTGTTCTTTTTATTCTTTTCTTGAAACTTTTCAGCACAGGGTAACTTTAACAGCTATGAAAAACAGATTTCATGTCATGCCGCTAACAAAATAACCTCACAATTTTCCGCTGGGACCTTACTGGGGGAATCAATGACTGAAACCCATAATTTAATTGTGGCTTTCAATTTTAACTGTACTTCGGTTTTTAATGCAACAAACTTCACTTTTGCTCTGTTACTAAAGCCCATTTCTGGAACACTATATTCCTTAAGAACAGAATATTATTATATGAATTCACTTAAATAATTCACTTTATGACACCCGAATCACAACAATAGACATTTCAGGTTAACAATGTATAGCAATTGCACTCAATCAAAAGGCCTTTCTATGTTAAGCAATAAATAATCAGATAAATCCACTTGTTCTTTACCTAACATTTTACAACCAATGAATCTTCTCATTCTATAGAGTGTTTCTTCAAGCTACTGGCTACATAACATTGTGTCTTCAGATGGATTTTATGATATTGTAAAAAATGCCTTTAGCTATATTAATTATGAACAGGGAGCCAAGGTAAATTCTAGTAAACTCCTCTAGTTACACTTTCAAGAGTGAGTTTTGTTCTTTTGCCACATTTTGCTGCTTTCTACTGCCAAACGCATGTTATTCAACCCTCTAGTGCACATCTTAATCACCTATGTCAGAATAAAGAGAGGACAAGACACAAGAGGACAACTGGAAAGGGGTAAGTAGGATTTTGCGCGAAAGCAATTTCTTCCAACGGTTGCAAGGAATGACAAGAGGAAGGAAGGATATTGTCCAGAATTTCATTTGAGTCAATTGCAACCCACAGTGAGCTCTCACCCATAAACCAGTTTAACATGAAGCAGATCCCAAGGCACTAAGTTCCTTGAAGAAAATTCCAGGTCTGATTCAAGTTACACCTAAGGTACTGGAACAGAGAAAGGGAAGTAAAAATGGAATACACAGGTATCTGGGTGTTGTACCTCTTGTGAACAGGCTCACCCACTTATAAGCTGTTGGGACAGAAGACGTTGACGCACTGAGCGGCGCACTGGCTTGCGAAGCAAAAAGTGCTGTTGGGCCAAAACCAAAGAGGCCGAGGTCAGGCAACGCAGTGGTGGTTGGAGACCCCATTGTGAGAGGTACGGACAGGGGTTTCTCCGGCCACAGACGGGATTCGAGGAAGGTGTGCTGCCTCCTGGTTGCCAGAATCCAGGATGTCATGAACAGTGTGCAGAAGATCCTCCAGGCCGAAGGTAAACAGCCGGAAGGTGTAGTGCATGTTGGCAAAAGTGATGTCGGAAAGAAGGGAATGAATATTCTGAAGCATGACTTTAGAGAGCTCGTAAAAGTGCTGAAAAGCAGGACCTACAGGGTGGTTATCTCTGGTTTGCTTCCAGTTCCTCGTGCTGGCGAGAGCAGGAACAGGGAGATACAGGACCTGAATGTGTGGCTGAGGAACTGGTGCAGGGGGCAGGGATTTAGATTCTTTGTACACCGGGATCTGTTTTGGAGCAAGAGGGAACTGTACAAAATGGACGAATTGCGCCTTAACCGGTGGGGGACCGGTATTCTGGCAAGCAGGTTTGCCACTGTGACACAGGTGGTTTTAAACTAAGTAAGGGGCGGGGGGGGGGGGGGGTTGTGTCAAATGGGATAGTCAAGGATGGAGGTAAAGGGAAAGGGAGTAAAGGGATAGTTAATGACCCCGGAATTTACAGGAAAGAAAGTTCACAAAGGGATAGGAGGGTATGGTCAAGTGTAATAAGGATCGATGTGAATGGTGAGATGTGCAAGGAATTAAAAGTACTGTATTTGAATGCTGTATTTGAAGTAAAGTAGATGTGCTTGAGGTTGATAGATATGCATTGTAGGGATTACCGAGACGTGGCTGCAGGAGGATTGGATCTGGGAACTTAGTAGTCAGGGTTATACATCCTACAGAAAGGACAAGCAGGTGGGCAGAGGAGGGGGGGGGGGGGGGGGGGGGTAGCTCTTCTGGTGAGGGATGGAATTCAGTCCCTTACGGGGGAAGACATAGGGACTGACGAGGTAGAGTCACTGTGGATTGAGTTGAGGAATTGTAAAGGCAAGAAGACACTAATTGGTGTTATCTACAGGCCCCCAAATAGTAGCCCAGATGTAGGGTGTAAGTTGCAGCACGAGTTAAAACTGGCATGTAACAAAGGTAATGCTGTTGTGGTGATGGGGGATTACAAAATGCAGGTAGACTTAGAAAATCAGGTTGGTTCATGAGCCCAAGAAAGAGAGTTTGGAGAGTGCCTCCGAGATGGATTCCTAGAGCAACTTGTAATGGAGCTGACCAAAGAAAAGGCTATTCTGGATTTAGTTTTGTCCAATGAAACAAATTTGATAAGAGAGCTTGAGGGAAAGGAACTACTTGGAGGTAGTGATCATAATATGATTAGTTTTAATATGCAATTTGAGAAGGAGAAAGTTAAATCGGAAGTGGCAGTGATGCAATTGAACAAAGGGAATTATGAAGGCATGAGAGAGGAGCTGGCCAATGGATACTAGCAGGAATGATGTTGGAACAGCAATGGCAGGAATTTCTGGGCATAACCAGAAGACACAGGATCATTTCATTCCAAAAAGGAAGATAGATTCTAAGGGGAGTAGGAGGCAATCGTGGCTAACAAGAAAAGTTAGGGATAGAATAAAACTAAAAGAAAAGATGTATAACACAGCAAAGAGTAGCTGGATGCAAGAGGATTGTGAAACTTTCATAGGACAACAGAAGGAAACGTAATGAGCAATACGGGCTGAAAAGATGAAGTACGAGGGGAAGCTGGCCAGGAATGTAAAGAAGGACAGTAAAAGCTTCTTTAGATATGTTAAGGGAAAGAGAATAGCGAAGTCAAATGTGGGTCCCTTGAAGGCTGACACGGGTGGAATTATTATGGGGAACAAGGAAATGGCAGAAGAGTTGATCAGGTACTTCGGATCTGTCTTCACTAAGGAAAACACAAACAATTTCCCAGAAGTACTGGAGGACAGAGGATCTAAGGGGTTCGAGGAACTTAAAGAAATTTTCATTAGGCGAGAAATAGTATTAGGTAGGCTAATGGGACAGAAGGATGATAAACCCCCTGTGCCTGATGGACTGCATCCCAGGGTTCTCAGGGAGGTGGCTCTAGAAATAGTGGATGCATTGGTGATCATTTTCCAATGTTCAATAGATTCAGGATCAGTTCCTGTGGATTAGAGGATAGCTAATGTTATCCCACTTTTCAAGAAAGGATTGAGTGAGAAAACAGAGAATTACAGACCAGTTAGCCTGACTTCGGTGGTGGGAAAGATGCTGGGGTCAATTATTAAAGAGGTAATAATAGGGCATTTGGATAGCAGTAAAAGGATTAGTCCATCAGCATGGATTTATTAAAGTAAAATCATGCTTGACTAATATTCTGAAATTGTTTCAGGATGTAACAAGTAAAATGGATGAAGGGGAGCCGGTGGATGTAGTATATCTAGACTTTCAGAAAGCCTTTGATAAGGTCCTGCATGGGAGAGTGGTGACTAAATGTAGAGCACATGGTATTGGGGGTAGGTTGTTGTCGTGAATAGAAAATTGGTTAACAGACAGGAAGCGAAGAGTAGGAGTGAACGGGTCCTTTTCAGAATGGCAGGCAGTGGTGGTGCTGGGGCCGCAACTGTTTACCATATATATTAATTATTTGGAAGAGGGAATTAGGAGCCACACTAGCAAGTTTGTGGTTGAAACAAAGCTGGGTGGCAGTGTGAACTGTGAAGAGGATGTTTGGAAGTTGCAGGGTGACCTGGACAGGTTGACTGAATGGGCAGATACGTGGCAGATGCAATATAATATAGATAAATGTGAGGATATCCACTTTGCTGGAAAAAAGGACTGGACAAGCTAGATGTAGGAAAAATGTTCCCAATGTTGGGCGAGTCCAAAACCAGGGGCCACAGCCTTAAATAAAGGGGAGGCCATTTAAGACTGAGGTGAGAAAAGACCTTTTCACCCAGAGAATTGTGAATTTGTGGAATTCCCAGCCACATAGGGGAGTGGAGGCCAAATTACTGGTTTTAAGAGAGAGTTAGATAGAACTCTGGGGGCTAGTGGAAGCAAGAGATATGGGGAGAAGGCAGGCACAGGTTACTGATTGATGATGATCAGTCATGATCACAATGAATGGCGGTGCTGGCTCAAAGGGTCGAATGGCTTCCTCCTGCACCTACTTTCTATGTTCTATGTTTCTATAAAAGATTGTGTATGCCTTTGGGCATCTCTAAACAATTTTAGTGTAGTGTAGTTTAGTTTAGAGATACAGCGCATGAACA
Organism: Raja brachyura; assembly: GCA_963514005.1. Next base: position 40,218,069 of record OY740786.1, read on the forward strand.
GGCCCTTCGGCCCACCGAGTCCTCGGCGACTAGCGATCCCCGCACATTAACATTACCCTACATAGACCAGGTACAATTTACACATACACTAAGCCAATTAACCTACATACAATACGTCTTTGGAATGTGGGAGGAAAGCGAAGGTCTCGTAGAATTCCCATGTGGTCACAGGGAGAATGTACAACCTCCAAACAGACAGGATCGAACCCGGATATCCAGCGCTGCAGGCACTGTAATGTACCGCTGTGCCACCGTGCCGCACTCAAACAAAGCCAAAAATATTTATTTACTTATTATGACACTGAAGGTAGCCATTTGGCCCATTAGCTACATGATGGTTCCCAACGGAGCTATACCATCAGTCCCATTCTCCATTTTATTTTCTTGAAGCCATACCACTAATTCTCTCATATTTTAATCTGCTTTCATTTCCTTTGACAATGTTACCCCTTAGCTGCATTACAGTAATTGAGGGCATATTAAACTACTCGTGCATCTCTGCGAAACAGGTGCACCTGGTGGAATGCATAGATTCACAGGGAGAATAAACAAACTTCAGATAGACAGCAGCATCAGAGGTCAAAATTGAAAAGTTAGGAGAGTCAAGAGTGTTTAATTGTCATATGTAGCAACAGCGGAAAAACAAAATTCTTACTTGATGCAGCTTAACAGGTCCATAAATGCGATAACAGATAACATATGATAATGAAAAATTTAACAAATTAATATTATGGTAAGATTTGGCTGAGATTTATGAGTCGTCATTAAATACTGGTGAGGTGCAGGAAGACTAATGGCAAATGTTGTGCCTCTATTCAAGAAGGACTGCTGGAAAAAGCTTGGGATATACAGTGAGCCTAACATCTGTGGTTGGAAAGTTACTAGAGAGTATACTGAGGGTTAAGATATACATGCATTTAGGTGGATAATAGTAAGATTAAACGAGAACGTACCAGTTTGAAGTTTGATTTTTATTTTATGAGGGGTTACGATGAGGGATTACGTGAAGAAGGCCCACCAGAGCGCCTGAGTGTCATACTTCAAAGCAGCGGTGTGAAATCACAGTAACAACAGTCTAAGTGATATAGTAAGACTGAGAAGACTAGAACTACCAGATGATCTTTGCGATTATGAGGGTCGGGAGCGGAGGGCACGTAATCCCTCATCGTAACTCCTCATAAAATAAAGATCAAACTTCCAAGTGGTAAGTTCTCGTTTAATCTTAGTATTTTACTTCAGAGTCACGCGAGTTACTACGTGAAAATTTCAAAGCTCTTTAATTTCATGCCATAGACACAGTTCCATATGACACACTGCCTTGGTTGACACAGGATGAATAAATAATGTAATGAACATTGTTTAAATTATACAATGAATGTTTTAAACCATGAAAGAACTGTAATAACCCCTCTTTCGTAGGGGGAATTACAAAGAAGAACTCAAACAGAACCCAAAACAGCATGCCCAATCTTTGCACTGCGAGGACAGGTGTGTCATAAACCTTAAAGGGTTTCTTAACTGCACCATCCTGCGGTGAGGATTTGGTCTAATGGCACGTCCTGTGCCTTTGCTGTGTACGTTGACGCCGCCCTGGTGGAGGGATTGAAACACATCAGTGTCTACTCCAGCATAATGCAAACCTGTTTCAGCCATCTAGAAATAATTTGTACTGACACCTCTGTATGAGGTTGATATATTTGTTCTTGATGAACTTGATATATTAGCTCAGAAGCGTAATTACATATAGTCTTAGATCAATGGGTATATTTTAAGCTTTTTTTTGTTCCAGCCATCTCTGGCCTGTTCTGTTTGATTAGATCATATGCATAAAACACAATATCATCTACAGAAGAATGCATGCTGTCCAGTCATAACTTTTACAATATTTGGACCCATAGTGCTGCCACTAGCACCATGAACATGTCCACTTTGAGCGTTAACTTCCGGAAAGGCTGAGATGTAATTGGAGCCCATTGCCAAAGCAGTGTGAGAACTATGCTCACATCCCAGATTTCCGAATATCTACGTCTGGGAGGGTTTTGTTAAATACCTCCTATGAATCGGGCCACCAATAGATGAGATCCGACAAAGTGTTGTCCGGACCTTTGCCCTAAGTAGGAGGACAAAGCACTTTGAGCATTATAATGACACTATAGCTTAACTGCTTGTGAAAATGCAATGTAGCCAGGAACTCCAATACATCCCAAATGCCTGCAACTTATGATAAAATATATTTGACTGTAAACAGGACATATCCCATTTCTTAATCTGAGATACATATCGTGTTTTAGTACGATCTCTCCAGGTCATCATAATCACATTAAAGGTCCTACTCGATAGTCCTAGTCCCTGGAACAATCTGGTCAGAAAATATAAATCAATAGATTAATATGCTCATGTAAAGGAAAAATCTTCTCCTGTCCTAGTGTGAAGCAACAAATTGCTGTAATTGGGATAATCATGAATGCTGTGTTACCAGTCTCAGAACCAATGGGATCATGACTGAGTGGAGCAGTTAGGAACTATCAAATGCCTAAGCGTAGTCGTGCTCTATTTTGGTGAGACATTGATTAAATGAGGCAGAAATGGGGAAGTGTAAGAATGTACGTCCCCAAAGTTGTGAGAATGTATCCTCCGCTACTGCCCCTAGATTTGGTTCCCATGCTGAATTTAAGTAACTGGTGATTTAACCCAGATGCAACAGATCTATGTCTGGCAATCCATACTGGCTAACAATCATTTTGAAACTTTTGGATTCATCATCCATTTTTTGTTTGTCATAGAATTTACATGACCTGGTGTCTGCAACTTTCACATTGTCTCTACCTGATTGGTAGAAATCTGAGACCCAGATGTTTCTTGTAATGCACCAGTGCCAGATGAGGTTAGGCAGATTGTCACAGAATAATGACCTAATTCCACCCATGTGATTAATAGGCAACAGCTGTGGTATTATCAATCTGAAGCTGCACATGCAAATCATGCATTGTTGAGCAGAATGCTTTAGGGCATAGAATGCATCCAGCAATTCTACGTAGTTTACCCCATGCCTCTGCAGGATTAATGCCTCTTTCACATTCCATCTGCCGCCACAGCTAGACTCGATATCAGTGGCTCTCCATTCCGATGGGCTCACATTAGTTTGTAAACTGAAGGTTATTGAGTCAGAATGTCTCTAGTACATCGCGAGACATTAGTTACAGTTTTGGCCGTAGGCAAAGTACTGCCATGTTAATTAACCAATGATGAACCTCAAATAGCCAATCATTCTAAACGGTACTAATCTAAGTTTAATTAGATGGGTGAGGACCTAGCCTCCCAACAGGTGTGTGGTAGCTGAATATTATACATATTTCAGATCTATGGCTGCCATATAACACCCTTTTTATTCCAGTTACAATACTGAAATGTTTTATTTTAACTGTTTTTACTGGACCTTAAGGTTTAAGTATGTTTAGGCCCAGAATGACTCGACACCCACCATCGTTCTTTTGGCTGGGGAATTGGACACAATTGTTAAGGCTGATGTGCATCATTCACCTGAAGAGTTAGTGGTATTGAACCCCAATACCCAACTAGGTGTATTTTGTATGGGTGAATGTACTTCCGAGATACCTATTCAAGATCCCCGGATGCAGTGCAATATTCACTTACCCATTCCTAATCTGAAAGGGTATGTTTTTTGAGGTGGCATCCTGGTCTCAGTTTTTGTCTCATCGTTCAGATCTTCCCATGGATATTAGAAGATCTGCGCAAGGCTGTGAACCGTGGGTTGAGCGTAGGCTGGATACTTATTCGTGAATATTCAACTAACAAATGGGCATTACTCAGCAGGGTCCATATCCTGCTGTGTTTAGATAGTGGCCTTGCCATTTGCCCAAACGTCATTGTTCCTGCTCCAACCAGTTGTTTAGGACTTCTGCAGCCTTAATTCATGCGCCCTCATGATGTGGTCCTTTAGGGCGATGCACAGTAACAGGTATTTGATATGTGAAGTTTCTTCCATTATGAAGTCCTGGGACTGGTGAATGGCCATTAAATTGCTGGCCAGATTTTTATCCCTGGCTTCATAAGTTCCCGCCGGTATGGTAAATTGCTGACCACATCCGACACACCTGGAGCATAGCTCATGTGCTTTGGTGTATGCACATAACCAGTGACACCAAACTTCAGGGTCAGCTTCCTCCTGCCTTGGCTCTCCTGGCTGATGCTCTCAGGAAGTCACACACAGCCCTAAACGAGGTGCTGGTGTGCTGGGCCCCCAAACTTCAGGATCAGATTCCTACTGCCCTGGCTCTCCCGGGTCATGCTCACGGGGGGGTCACACACACAGCCCTAACAAGGTGCTGCTGTGCTGGGTTCCCATGTTCTGGCTCTCCCAGCTCATGCTCACGGGAGGTCACCACTTCAGGGTCAGATTTATACTGCCCTGGCTCTCCCGGCTCCTGCTTATGGGAGGTCACACACACAGCCCTAAACAGGGTGCTGCTGTGCTGGGTTCCCATGCAGACTCGTTCCTATTCTAGAGATTGCTGCTGAAAGCCACTGGGGACCCTGGGTATAACCCCGGCTGGAACTCCTGGTTAAATTATGTCCAAACATCCCCAATGTTCATTTTAGGAAAGTCTTCTGGCCTCACTCATCAGAGTTGACAGACCTGGCCAATTTACTCTTGGCATGCCTCCCGACAGAAGTGGCCTCAGTGCTTTCAAGCACTGGAGTTGATGCTGCTGGCGGAACTGCCGGTGACTCTAAAGTCGGCTTCTTCAAAGCCATCGTCATCCGCTGACCGCAGCTATGAGTTAATCATGAGGGTTTTTTCCCCTTTTGAGAACAAGCAAGGCTGGCAGAACTTCCTCCACCACAGCCTCAGCCTTATTTAGCTGTAATTTCGTTAAATGTCTTGACATTACGGTGACCCAGACAAGGGTAATTACTGGATGCTGGACCTGACCAGCGACGTCGTGAATTCCCCCCACCCCAGGGACTTCACCTTTTCATGTCCGGACTGGGCTCCTTGCACCATCCACACACCCTCTTAATTACTCCAGCGCCGCCTCCAGTTTTTTTTAAACCAGGTTACCAGTTATAGCTTGGGATAATTCTGCATAGAATGTCCTTTTATTACATTTGTACCCCTGTTTTAAAAATGAAATTAACCCCTTGGTGAGCATAGAATAATGCTCAGTTTTTGTGGATCCGGGGTGGAGCAGATGGTTAGCGGGGATATCTCTTACCCGTTGTTGAGAGGATACAATGAACCCTTGCTCCATCAGCTTGCTTTGCTGGGTACCCATATCCTGCCCATCCTTGTATTACACGCGGTGTAATTGCGTTGTAGCAGCAGAACAGACCTGGGATGTTGTTCCCTCCGACCCCTATCCACTTCCGCATGCGGACTGACCACAGGTAGTTACTCTATTAGGCGATATACTCACCTTAATTTCATAATTTTAACATTTCCCCTGCGCTCTCCAGCCTGTCGATGCGCCAAAGGCTCGGACGTAATGACGCACAGACACTCTGGCGGGCCTTCTTCACGTAGTTACTCACGTGACTCCAAAGTAAAATGGCTGATTAGGGAGAATCACCATGGTTTTGTATGTGGGAGTTGAATTTTTAGTGCACTGGCCTTAATTTCTGTATTTGCGTCAGTAAATTTTGGGAAAATTGTGCGGAGTGATTGGCTTCTATGAATAAATTTCAGACTATTTCATCATCTACAAGACTAGGTAAGAGGGAGAAAAAAAGTCAGCAAAGAAGCAGGATTATGCAGATATCCTTACCAATAATGGCTTTAGGTTAGCAATTGCTATATCCCCAGTAATATCCCTTCCATGATGGGCATAGCAATATGTTTGATCGGCGCTCAATTGTATAGTTGTGCTTTTCTTACCTCGGCGGAGATGCAAATTATTTCCATATTGTATCTCCATCTGCATTGTGGCCTAACATTGGGGAGTTGGCGGCCTTTGCTGGAGACCAACTTCGGGAGCTCCACCGCAGGAGCCTGTGGACCTACCATTGTCGATCTCGCGATCTCTTTGCCAAGGATCAACCTCTGTGCTCCAACCACGGGAGCCTGCGGACTTTAACATCGTGGAGCTCGTGGTCTCTGGTCAGAGACCGACTTCGGGCGCTCAAAGCCACAGGAGCTTCGACCGCCCCGACGTGGGAGCTTCGATTGCCCCGACGCGGGAGCTTCGATCGCCCCGACACGGGAGCTTCGACCGCACAGATGCGGAGGCTTCGATTGCCGGCTGCGGTAGCTTTGATGAGCCCAACCGCGGATGGTTCGATTGCCCTGACAACAGAGACTTCAATTCAAATGTAATCCAAAGCACAATAAAATATCCTAAATATATGAGAAATATTGCATAACTGTGTTTACGTATTTAGTCTTAGCTCATTGCAAGTTTCTCAATCAGAAGGTAGGGGATTCAAATGGTAGTCTATACATTTCATCCTGTGATTTACATTTGGTGGTTCATTGCCATGCACTGCAAAGAAACTGCAAAGTTTCAAGAGTGTGTAATTATAATTGATAAGTTATTGGAAGAGAAGAAGTTGTTTGCATGGCTGTCAGGGCAGAAGTTGAAAAGAAGTCTAACATCTGTATTGGAGACAAGGACAAATTACAAAAGCATGAGTAGAAACAGAAACTAAGCAAGTCAGACAATATTGATGGAAATAGAATGAGTGTTGCTAGTTCAAGTTCTGAAGGGTGTTTAATATTAACTTAAATAAGAACACAAATTTATATATCAGACATGACATATGGAAAATTACCTCTTGAATGAATAATGGTGACTTTATACAAATCAATTCTATATACAAATCTTTGGCCAGCATAAGGCTGAGGGACAATATATGAAGTGTATTCAGCACTTTACATAATGCCCCTGGTGAGTCCAGGGCAGAACAAAACGTGCGAGTATGAATTCTGCGTCACAGTACGCTGTAATGGATGTCTGTCGCCCGCTGTCATGCACATTGTGACCAATCAGAGATTCTTGACACTCTTATTGACTAGCCATCAGTGTTGGAGATTGAAAAGAGGAAATAATCATAGGAGTGGAAACAAGATCAGTGAAATGGATAAGGTTAATTGGAGAAAGAATAAGAGGGTTGAGATAAATTGGACTGGGTAGGTGCTTGGATAGACTGGTGATGGGGCACTATATAGAAACTTAGCATTTTGTCTTCAAATTTTGTGACCTCTTGGTTTTCCCTTTTCTTAAATTCTTAAATTAACTAATGTAATTATTTCCAACTGTTGAATGCAGGTTGATTGTAACATGTTCAAACATGAAACACATGTTGAATAATCCAGCGGCATTAAAGATTATAACTGATAAAACATTGGAAAAAAGAGTCTGAATAATACTCAAAGACCCAATCATTTTTTTCAATTTGTTCCCCAACAATGATCTGATCCTTGATTCAAACCATTCTTAGCAATCCAAGAGATTTAGTGTTCCTGAGCTATCCTCCAGGTGGTGTTGGCGTGTCCAGAAACATGTGTTCCTGAAAGTGAACCTCAAGCTTCCATACCAGAGAAGAGATTCTATCCAAACGTATAGCCCTCCTCTCACTTTGCAACAATCCTGACCTTATCATCAAGGGAGGGGCCATGGTGATCTGGTGTGCTGACCTCCACCAGGCCGAGGCTAGACTCCCAGCTCTTGGACACTTCCTCCAACTTATCACTGGACCATGAACCCACAGATGAGCACCAAAGGTTTCAAAGGTTTTAAAGGTATTTTATTGTCACGTGTACAGTGATATGCAAATTACCATACAGCCATACTAAAAAAGCAACAAGACGCACAACTACAAAAAAGTTAACATAAACATCCACCACAGCGGATCCCCCACATTCATCACTATGATGGAAGTCTAATTGGTGTGCAATGTTGGAGCCCAACAGGGTATGGTTCTGGCCCCATTCCTCTTCACCCTGTATACTGCAGACTTTAATTATGTCTGACACATGCCACGTACAGAAATATTCCGATGACACAGTGATTGTGGCGTGTGTAAGAAACGGTCATGAGGAGGAATACAGGAACTTGACCAGAGCCTGGAGTAAAGAGAACTGTCTCATAAAGAGAACAGTCCAGCGGACGAAGCTGTTGCCGCGGGAGCTCCGGAAAAACCAAAGATCCTATAGCAGAGCTATAAATATAGCGGAGCTATAGGATCTTTGCCTAGGAGCTCCGGGATCCGCAGCGCCCGCCCGCACAGTATAGCACAGCCCAGGACCGCCCGCACAGCTCAGCACAGCACCACACACACCGCACGGTTGAAGGAGCACCCGAACCGCACAGCAATGCAAAGCCCGCCCACCCGCCCAGTGAAGGAGCGTCCGTCTGCCCACCCACTCCTCGCAGCACCAGTGTGGTCTCCGCAGCCGCCGCCTCTCCTCTCGGATATTCTTTGGCCTGAAAAAAACCCCCAAAAAGAAGGAACTTTGCACCGAAGCGGCGGGAGAGGCGGTAAAGGGAGAGCAAGTGAAAGGCAGTGGCCATGAAGCAGCAGCAACAGTGGAGGAAGCGGGACGGCTATAGGATCTTTGGCCTCAACCCCGAAGATGGAGGTAGAAGCAGAGATAATATCTTTGGGCGGAACTAAGATGGCGGAGCAAGATGGTGGAGGCTGGTTGCTAAAATGGGTCCTATAATTACCCATGACTCTGCCCATGACCATACTACCCATTTTTCGTGGGCGTAGTCCATCTTGCTACGCTAGAGGATCTTTGGTTGCAAGTGTTATTTTCTACGCTGTTGTCTGCTGGGGCAACAGCATTAGTACAAAAACAACAAGAAGCTGGACAAACTGGTTAAACAAGCTAGCTCAGTGCTGGAGGGAAGAGTGGACTCTGGGCCGGATGTGCTGGAGAGGTGTATGAGGCGCAAGGTGCAGGTCATCCTGAAAAACCCCGGGCATCCCCTCCATGTAATTCTGGAGAGTCAAAAGAGCACCCGGAACAGCAACGGCTCCTCTCCCTGCGCCATAGAATGGAGCGGTTCAAGAGATCTTTCACCCCTGCAGCCATTAGATTATATAATTTGGACCGCTAGGCTGTAGGGGGATGCATTTTTGCATTTTTTTTTAATTTTTAATTGTTAATTATTAGTCTTTTTAAGTATTTATTGCTCTCAGGTAGTGTCCACATTGTATTTTATGTATTTTCTGTCTGCATTAATTTTGAATGTGTGGGTTTGTTGGTTGGGGGCTTCTGAACATCTGAATTTCCCTGAGGGCATCAATAAAGTATTTATTATTATTATTATTATTATTCATCTTCTTCCCTCATTTTTTGGGGCAATCGAACCATCCGTAATCGGGGCAATCGAAGCTCCCGTAGCCAGCGGTCGAAGCCCCTGCATTGGGGCAATCGAAGCCCTCACGTCGGGGAAGTCCAAGCTCACGCGTTGAGGTGATCGAAGCTCCCATGTCGGGTGATCGAAGCTCCCATGTCGGGGCAGTCGAAGCTCTTGCGGCTTGGAGTTCCCAATGTCGGTCTCTGACCAGAGGCCGCGGGCTCCACGATGTTAAAGTTCGCAGGCTCCCTAAGTTACTTAATGTTATAACTGAATTTAGTATGTTCTCAGGATATAGAATTAATTGGAATGAAAGTGAAATTATGCCTATAACAGGAATACAATTGAATAAATTACAAAAAAATTCAATTTAAAATAGTTAATGATCAAATTAAATATCTTGGAATTAATGTATCCAAATCTTATAATTCTCTGTTTAAATCAAATTTCCCCCAATTACTAAATAAACTAAAAAATAATATCTTATATTGGAAAACATTACCAATATCAATGATTGGCAGAATAAATGCCATTAAAATGATTTTTTTACCACAACGACTATATTTATTTCAAGCTATCCCGCTATATCTTCCTAAAACTTTTTTTTTTAAATTGATTTCATTGTCAATAGCTTTATTTGGGATTATAAAAATCACAGAATAAGTAAAAGACACTTATTTATATACTCGTCTCTATATATATATAATTAGAAATTGTTCCATTAATTGTTAAGATGTATACTTTTTTTCTATTTTTAAGTATAATAATTGTTTGTTAGTAATATGGGTTTTTTAATTTTATTTTTTCCTTTCTCTTCTCACATATAATCAAAATTATAATCACACTTTTTAAATTAAACATCTATTTTTCTTTACTCTTTTTTATCTTCACTATTAAAAAAATGAGGCTTATATATATTGCTTTGTAATACTCATATAATTTTGGAAATATGTAATATGTATATCTGAAAAAATTATTATATTATTTGTAATACGTATGGCCTCTAATAAAATATATTTTAAAAAAAGTAAAGTTTGCAGGCTCCCGCAGTACAGCTCAGACTCCGCGATGTTAAGTCCGCAGGCACCAGCGATGGAGCTCTCAAAATTGGTCTCCAGCAAAGGCCGCTGACTCTTCGATGATAGGCCGCAGTGCCGACGGAGATAAGATGCGGAAAATAAATTGCATCTGTCTATCCTATCTATGCCTCTCACAATTTTATATACTTTCATTGTCTCCCATCAACCTCCTACATTCCAGTGAAAACAATTAAAGTCTATCCAAACGCACCCTATAGCTGAAATTCTCGAATTCAGACAACATTCTGGTAAACCTCCTCTGCACCCTCTCCAAAGTATCCACATCATTCCTGCAGTGGAATGAACAGAACTGCACACAATACTCCAAATAAAACTCAACCAAAGTGCACACAGATTCACATCTCCAACATCTCCCTACCATTTCTCAATCTCGCTGTCTCCATCACAGGAGATAGACTTTTCATTGACATCTATTACAGACTGCTCAGTCCGCCTAAAACTACCTGATCTCCCGGTTGCTCAGCACTTTAACTCCCCCTCCCATTCCCAATCTGAACTCCCTGTCCAGGGCTTTGACAGAGTGAGGCTCAGCCCAAATTGGAAGAACAGCACTTCATATTTCCCATGGTAGCATACACCCCAGCATTATGAACATAGACTTCTCTAACTTCAAGTGGCCCTTGCTTTCCCTCTCTCTCCATCCCTCCCCCTTCCCTGTTCTCCCACCACTCCTACTGTTTCTGACTACATTTTATCTCTGTACCGCCCACTCTCCTGACATCAGTCTGAAGAAGGGTCTCGATCCGAATCATCACCCATTTTTTCTGTCCAGAGATGCTGCCTTTCCCGCTGAGTTACTCCAGCATTTTGTGTCTATCTTCAAAGTCCCATAGGCCTGCATCATGACTTCCGAAGCCTTATATTAAATACCCCTAGCAATGAGGGCGAGCATATCATTCACATGCTTTACCACCCTATCTACTTGCTGCCACCTTTAGTGAGCTATGAACTTGGTGTCCAAGATGCTTCTGCACATCAATGCTGTCAAGGGTCTTACTTCTACTTTCCTCTTACATTTAACCTTCCAAAATGTGACATCTCACACTTGCTTGGGCTAAATTCCATCTTGGAGAAACTCCACTTCTCCTCCAATTTTTGCAGCTGATCTACATTCCACTGTATCTTCTGGCAGCCTTCCTCACTATCTGTAACTCCTCCAATGTGGATGATGTCAACAAACTTACTCATCAAGCCATCTACATTTACTTCCAGGTCATTTATATATATATATATATCATAAACATCAAAGGTTCCAGCACAGATCCCGATGATACTCCACTGGACGCAGACTACCTTCTACCACAACCCTTTATCTTATCTGCATGTCAGTTAGGTCCAATGGTTTGGAAAATCTTCTGGTCCAACACCAAAGTCCTCAAAATGGCGGATTACTGGAGTATTACCCTAGTTGCTCATGAACATGCATCTGACATATGTGAATTAGTCCAACAATGTAACATAAGCAAAGGCAAATGATGCATTATCAATTGAATTTATGGAAGAAAAAGCAGGGTAAAGACTAAACTAAACTACAAGTATAAAACTAAACTAAACTACGTATTGTGACAAATAGCTGACCTTGGCAAACTTCACAAATCCACTCTGACATACCAAGGAAATCCCAGTTAATAATTGGGAAATTGAAATTCCATAGTATTTTTATAATATCTCTGTGAAAGAGTCATAGACACATAGAGCACAAAAACAATGCTTCAGCCCAACTTCAGCCCAACCCGACCAAAATGCCCCATCTAAACTAATCCCATTTACCTTCTTTTGGCCCATATCCCTCTAAACCTTTTCTATCCATGTAATTATCAAAGTGTCTTTTAAATATTGTTATTGAACCTGCGTCAACTACCTTCCCTGGCAGCTCATTCTATATACCTATCATCCTCTGAGTGCTAAAGTTGCCCCTCAAGTTATTATTAAATCTTTATCCATTCACTTTAAACATGTTCTCTAATGTTTGATTCCATTGCCTGGGTAAATGACTATTATTTGGGTAAATATCTGTATTTTATCTCCTGTTGATTATTCAGTGTTTGGGTTACTTTGCCAGAAAAATCACAACATTTTTTGTTCCCACTCTCTGCCCATGTGACCTTATCTGAGGAGCCTTCTATGATGCCCTTCCCCTATACTGAAGTTCTACATCCCTTGACTAAAATAATGAAAGAGCACATTTAAAAAGAGTGGGGTGGCACCATGGTACAGCTGGTAGACCCCATGCCTCACACCTATAGAGACCTCAGTTCAGTCCGGAACTTGGTTGTTGTCTGTGTGGGGTTTGTCCTTTCTCCTTGTGACTGTGTAGATATCCTTTGGCTGTTCCAGTTTCCTCTTACTTTCCAAGGACATTCCCAAGGTAGCAGGTTAATTGGTTATGATAAATTGCCCCTAATTTGTGGGTAAATGGCAGATTCTGTGGATAGTTGCTGGGAATGTGGGGAAAATGTGGTTGACATGGTCTCAGTGAGCCAAGAGGACTGTTTTCTTACTGCACCACCATATGAGACTGCAAAATATTGTGGCATAAAAAATATCTAGGGCTTATTGTTCATGAAACACAGATGGTTTGCATGCAGAATCAACAATAATTTAGAAGGCTAAGGGCATAATGGTTTTGTTGAAAGGAGCATGGAATTCAAAGTGGATAATATTTTATGCAACTTTTCAGGCAGTGGTGAGACCACACCTGGAGTATTATGTTTGATTTTGATCTCCATATTTAAGGAAGGATATAGCTGCATAAAAGGCAGGGCAGAGACAGGTTACTCAGTTGATTTCAGGATGAAAAGGTTGTGTGTGAAGAAAAGTCAAGCAGGTTGGGTCTGTGGGATCAAGAGTACAAAAACAGAAAGATTTATTCAGGCTAGACTTAAGGACCAGTTTCCTTGCAGTATAGCTCTAGGAAGCAATCTTATTGAACCATACTGAGGATTACTGACAGGATGCAAGTTGAGAAGATGTCTCTCGCAGTGGGGGCACCACATGGCATAGTGTCACAAAAAGGGGACCCTCATTTGAGACAAAGCTGAGGTAACTCTCCTCTCAGATGGTCATGGATCTTAGGAATTCTCTACAGAAAGCTGTGGTGGTGGTTATTTAGTATTTTCAAAGTGAAGGTTGATGGATAGTTAAACTGCAAGGGGAGTCAATATGTATGGGAAAATAATGCAAAAATGGCATTGAGACCAAAGCTGAATCTTCTACGATCCTAAAGAATAACTACCAAGCTTGAGGGGCTGATCGACCTATTCCTGCTCCCACATCTTATGTTCTTTTGTCAGCATTTGTGCTGTGAAGAAAAATCCTGATAACAGCCTCAGATTCACGTTATGCTTCTCTTGCAATTTAATTTAAAGTATATTCTGTATTTGCCTTTCAACATTCATGTCTCCTCAGCTAAGAAACTTCTTAGGTTACATAATTCACAGTTTGTCACTATATCTCTGTATATGTGACAGTACTAAACCAATACCATACTGATAATCTATAACTCTTCAGTCTTTCCAAATTACTCAGTGCACCCTTGGTCTCTGCCGCTGTGCTTCCTCCTCATTTACCTGGGCCCACTTGAACTGAATGGTATTGTTCATGGTGCAGTCCAGCATGCAGTTTGATTCTTTCTTTAGCTTACATCTTTTCTACTACTTCAGCCATGATATCTACATTCTATCAATGTTATTGTTGGACAAAATACCCATCAGTCTGCTGGACAATTAGAGTTTATTTCTACTTCATCTTTAGTTTCTTCAAAATGATCCATTGAGTACCATGGTCATGCTCTTCCTTTCCCTATGCTATGCTTCACACTTGCCTGCATTAGATTTCATCAATCACATTATGTCCACATACACTGCTCCTGCTGTTATTTCTGAGCTACATTCATGAATTCTGCTGCCTTTCCAGTTCAATTCCATTCCAAAATTTGACAAATCATTTTGTCATTTGGCTTTGCTCTTTGGTCTCAGCATCACTTTGCCTTTTCCATGTGCATCACCAATCACTTTTCTGTTTATCTAAATGCCTGATGGTATGAAAATGCCAAACAGATAAAGTAGTGAAAAAGTATTGGTTGGCATATTGTCATCAGGGAAACAAAGGTCCACTGCTTCTTATTTGTCACTTACATCTTTTGGAATCCCAGTGAATGGAAGAGCAGCAATTGTTAAGACTGGAGGAAATATTTTTTCTGAAAAACAATGACAATCTCCAGAAAAATGCTGATGCCATAATAAAGTTGTACAGCATTGAAAAAGGTCCTTCAGTTCATCATGTCTATGCCAGCCAAGATACCTATAACTATACCTATAGGATACTAATACACTTGCCTGTAATTATTCCATATCCCTCTAAACCTTGCTCATCCCATACCGATCCTGATGCCTCTTTAATGGTATTACTGTTTCTCCCTCCACCACATACACTTGCAGCTCTTTCCGGATGCCAATTCCTCTTCCAGTGAAAAATAAATTACCCCTCAGATCTCCTTTAATATTATCCATCTCACCTTAAATTGATGTCTTCAAGTTTTAGACTCTGGGTGTTTACCCTATCCATGCCTCTTATAACTGTATATGCCTCTATCAGGTTCACTATCAGCCTCCTTTGTCCAGATAAAATGAACCCAGCTTATGCAATCTCATTCTGCTAGGTGCTCTAGTTTCCTCCTAAAATCAAAAGATATGCAGAATGATTAACTGGAAAGTAAGTTGAAAAAACAAATCAAAAATCTGCATCCTCTGAGCTTAAACATTGAATTTTCTCAATTCTGTTAACCCTTGCTGCCTCCTCCCCATCCCACCTCTCCCTCAGCCCTCGGGCCCTGGCATTCCCTCTCTCACTATCTCTCCCCCACCCAAGTTGCACTAGCTTCTCATTTTCACACTACAAACAGCTTACAATGTCCTGTTTCCTTTATCATTGAACACTTTTTTGCATATCTTTCATTCATTGTTCTTTATCTCTCCACATCACCGTCTATATCTCTCGTTTCCCTGATCCCTGACCAGTCTGAAGAAGGGTCTCGACCCGAAATGTCGCCTATCTCCTTCGCTCCTTAAATGCTGCTGCACCCGCTGCGTTTCTCCAGCCTTTTGTGTACCCTCAAAAAGAGGATTGATGGGATGTGAGAAAGAATGTTGTTGGTTTAGAGGGAAATAAGAAGAAGGGGAATGTGATTGCATCTTGAGACTCATACTCATTAGATCAAATGGTTTCCTTGAGAATTGTAGGAAGCAAGAAGGAGCACAATTAAAGCATGAACGATCTTAAATACACAAGGAAACTCATAAGGATGGATCTAGACTTTGTGTAAAACTTTTTTTTAATATATATTTTTTTATTAGAGTAGGTAAGCAGTACATTAGCAAACACATATTATGATAGTAATATTTTATGCACAACAATTGTACATTATTAATATTATCAAATGAATCATTTTGTCTCTAATAATTTTTTTTTAAAGAGAGAGAAACAGAGAAAAATAAAATATAAATCAAAAAAAAAAGAAATCATAAAGAATGGAATAATTTACCATTAATACGTCATTGGAGATAAAATCAAGAAATATAAAATATAACTTTTCATCTAATCCTGAGTCCAAGTTTCAGTTAGGGTTCCTTGCCGAACCGATCTACCCTTTGAAGTAATCAATGAAAGAAGACCATATTCTAACGAAGACTTCTTGTTTGTCCATTAGGGCAAATCTGATTCTTTCCAAGTATAGGGTCTCCAACATTTCCGTTATCCACATTTTAATTGTGGGGGATATAGGGCCTTTCCAGAATTTTAATATTAATTTCTTCCCAATTATTATACTATAATCTAGGAAATTTCTTTGACGTTGTAAGTATTAGACTTTGTTCTGATATTCCAAGTATTATTAATTTTGAATCCGGATCCAGTTTAATATTAATAATTTCTGAAGTTATTCTAAAATCTCAGTCCAGAAATTCTGCCATTATTTTTGAGATTTCCAGGGCGAGGAAACTTCTCAATTCTTCCACATCTGTCTTTTTCTTCCTTGAGACTTCTTCTTGGGACGCTGTTAAACCTGAGGCCGAGGCTTCAGTCAGGCCTACTTCTCTAGACCTGGTCGGTTTTCTCTGTTTGGGGGGGTATGTTGTGTAGACATACCGTCGGTTTCGTCGCAGGCCTGATGACGTCACAGGCTTACTGCAGTCAGTCGGTAGTGTTGTTGAGCAGATAAGTCCCGATTTTTCCCCTGTTTTTTTTCGGATTTTCGGAGCTAAATGGCGCGAGTCTGCCTACTCCATAGCGCCACCGGAAGTCCTCGACTTTGTGTAAAACTTTAAGCTGCATCAAATGAGTTGGCAGATATTATTTTTCTCTCTTGTTTTTTTTAATTCCATTGATGTTCTTATTTACACCATATTAAGTGCAATTCTGCCAGGAGAAGAAATTCAAAATGATTATAAATGCCTATATGTCACTAATAGGCATTTTCTAGCTCACCCTTTCCTCCCATATGACTTTTGTAGCAGTTACACATTTTATGCTTCTTTCCTCGGATCAATTGGGAATAATATTTGATGTTTGTGTATTGCAGTTCTGTGTTCTTTTATCTTGAGGTAGTTAAAGATAATACATTCACATTTTGAACCTGCTGCTCTTGTTCTGATAGCACTTTGTACTTTCTGTATTTTCTGACTCTGTTATTTACAGGACGTGCGATGCATTGTTCTGCAGACATGCTATCCTTCATTCTCTTTGTAATGAAGATCGTCATTCTTTCAGTGAAAATATTTTCGCAGTTCAGCTATTATATTTAAAGCCTTTGCCTGTTTATCTGTCTGGATTTTGATTTCTTTCTCCTTAATTTTTCTGAGACCATTTTTCATCTCTTGCCCAAGAGATGCTACAGCTTTGCACATGCTTACTCTCTGACAGCAACAGCCATTAATATTCATGCAGCCCTTTATTATTCCTTCTATTCTCTATAGCTTGGTACTGTTGTTTTTCACTGCTGAAAATTGGCAATTGTCTCTGCTACTTGAACAATCTCTTATTTCCTTGTTCAGTGACAAGATATTTTCACCTTTAGGAGGGATCTAAGTGAAAATATGAGCAGTTAAACGGCATAATTGAAAGTTCAGGGCATTCACTTAAACTCCACCACAGGCAGTTACTATATCCCAATACAACATACAACCCTAGATGTTTCATTTGTTCTTATTGGGCTCATATATATAATGGAGATACAAAGAGTTGTGCATGCTGGTTTACACAAAAAAAAAACAAAGTGCTGGAGTAATTCAGCAGGCAGCATCTTTGGAGAACATGGTTAGGTGATATTTGGGTTCAGGACCTTTCTTCAAACTGATTGTGCTGGGGAAGGGGAGGGGTTGGGTGGTGGGAATGGAGAAAGCCTGAAGAGAAGTGGCTGGCAGGGCAAGCCTGGTAAGTGCTAGGTGGAAGATAGACACAAAGACCTGGAGTAACATTGAGTCAGGCAGCGTCTCTAGAGAGAAGGAATGGGTGACATTTTGGGTCGAGACCCTTCTTTGGACGTCTAAAGAAGGGTCTCGACACGATATGATACAATAAAACTTTATTCATCCCTGGAGGGAAATTGGTCTGCCAACAGGCACAACACATAATAAGGTACACAAAAACTTGAAATCAAAAGTGAAAACAAAAAGAAAAAGACAAGCAACTGTTGGCTGGATGCCGTGTGCACAGCGCCTTCAGCAGAACGAACAAACAAATAAACAAACAAACAAACACAGGCAGCATCCCCCACACTGGGTCCCCCTTTGTTTTCCCACCATCCCTCACAGCGGTCCCCCCATGCCGCGTCCCCATTGTCTTCCCTTCCCCCTCCCCCCCCCCCCCCAACGCTTATCGACCATTGATTGCGGGGCGATCGCGAGTCCCCTTCCTGCCACCGAGGCCCCTGTTGCTGTTGAGGCCCCAACACCGTCGAGGTTCACGCTACCACCGAGGCACTCGCTGCCACCACCGAGACTCCCATCACTGCCACTGAGGCTCCCATCGCTTCTGCCAAGGCCTAAGCTGCCACCAAGGCATTCACTGCTGCCACCGAGGCTCCCATCGCCACTGCCGTGACTCTCATTGCTGCCACCGAAGCTGTATTCGCTACTTTGGCCCAGACTGGCCTCGCCGCCCAACTTCTCCTGTGAGTCAGGCCTACCGGGGCGCATTCCGGTCAGCAGTGGTGCAGTTGTTCAGCGGGTGGATCGGGCCTGCATGGCTCCTCGGGACACTCCCACTGCACGCCCGGCTCCCCGGGAAGCGAAATGTCACATACCTTTTCTCCAGAGATGCTGCCTGTCCCTCCGAGTTATTCCAGCATTTTGTGCAAATCTTCGATTTAAACCAGCATCTTCAGATCCTTTCTTCACGTAATAGGTGGATACAGGTGAGGGAGGGTTGTGATTGATAGATGATTGGACAAAGGCAAGGGATGAAAGATAAACGGGAAAAGAAAAATACAAAAATAAGATGAAAAGGATAGAAGAGATAAGAATTCTAAGGTCTGTGGAAGGGACAGGAAAAGGGGAAGTGGAGAAATGCGGGGAAACCTCTGGAGGACTTTTGAATGCTATGCAGCATCTGTGGAGGCAAAGTGAAGGTTGATATTAGTGGTAGAGATCCTGAATATGGACTTGGAGGGAAGAGCACCAGTATATGGAAGTGAGAAAGAGTGATGAGGCACAGGCTGCAGGTGATAATTGAACCAGGTGAGGAGGGAATGATTTGCAGATAGAGCCTGGTGAGGGAAGGGGACAGGGAATGCTGAGACAGACTGGGAGGTGCTAGATGGTAATGTAAGGGGTACAAAGAGGTAAATTGCGCTGGGTGGGGGGGGGGGAAGTGAAATAATAGAGACAGAAGCTGATAGGAGTTGAAACTAGGTAAGAGAGGGATGATGAGCAGAAGGAGCCAGGTGGGTATGAAGATAGGAAAGGTGAACCTGTAAACATGCTACTAAAGCTTATCCCGCTTAGTCTAGCTCAGAAAAACTTTGAGTCAAGCACTGGACCAACTAAACTTTATTTTTGAACGAAAAACAAATCCCCTATACGATACCTAAACTACCCCAGGTTCGATCATTGTCTCTGCCTGGCCAAGCCCCTCAGCTTGTGCAAGCAGACACTACCAAAAGGTCATGCAGTCCCAAGCGCTTCCAGAAGATTGACAACGATCCTAGTCGGGATTATATAGAGAACTACATATGGGGTGGTGTCCCTTACAAACCAATCACACACATTGATTACATTAAAGTATTATTGACAGTTCCCCAACCCAAGTCCCAAACAATGTTTCTGCAGAAGCTTCTGGAGGGAAGTCAGCTAACTGAATAATGCAACATTTACATTGGCTGTACAAATAATTCAGCCAGTGCTTCACAATTCAGCCAAACAGCAGGATAACTGTCCTGCAACATTACTAACATCATTTACAATCCCTTTGCAGCTATCCAATCAAAGCAATGCATTTACAACACCTTGAAGATTCTTGCAGGGTCCTCATACATTTTATCAATTGGGAGGACATCTGGATCTTTCCCCATTCTGCATATCAATCCAGGGCTCAGACTGGCTGGCGCCATTTACAGCCTGTAATTTTCTACAGACAAAGGTTAAGCAAATCTTACAAATGCAGGGATCTTCAATTTTATAGTGTCTTCAATTTGGTCAATATTAACATTCCTCCATTTTATCATTTATGATAACCCTCATCATTAATGATAACCAAAATACAATAATGAGTGCTTCACTCTAACAGATATCCTAACAAAAAGATGCTGGTGTATTTTCCCAGAATTTCATCAAGCTTCCCGAGTTTTCATTTGCGTAGCTTCATGATTTCTGTCTCATGAGACTTCACCTCCCGTGTTTACGTGGACGTGAATCCCATCCATCAATGTTGATAGTTCATCTGTGCTTGATCCATAGTAGAGTACTAGACTAAGTGGGACCAGTTGGGTCCCAGCTTCACATGGGAGGGCTGGTCCCCCAACGCAATATTACACCTCTCCACCAATTCCAAAATTGGTGACCAGTGGGGGAGGGGGGCTTTTTGGGGCGCTAGTATGGGTGTTGTGGGCTGAAGGGACTGGTTTCCATAGGGCTAGTATGGACATTGTGGGCCGAATGGATTCTTGGGCTGGCGGCTCAGTCACTCAAGCCTGGTGTGCTGGCAGCTCACCCACTCCCCCTTCTCTCTCTCCCCTTCTCTCCCCCTTCTCTCTCTCCCCCTTCTCTCACTCCTCCATCTTCATTGGCGGGAGCGTCCCACTGTCTCACTGCTTGCGGAACGCACACAAGCTCTCACGCACAAAACAGGCAGCATCTCTGGAGAGAAGGAATGAGTGGCGTTTCGGGTCAAAACTCTTCAGACACACTCTTCAGGTCTGAAGAATGGTCTTGCCACAAAACGCCACCCATTCCTTCTCTCCAGAAATGCTGCCTGTTTTGTGTGTGGGAGCTTGTGTGCATTCTGCAAGCAAAGAGATGGTAATAAATAAAACGTGCTTCTTGTTGTCGGGGGGGGGGGGGGAAGGGAAGTCGGAGGAGATAATCTTGTGTGTTGTCATGCAGACTTCTCATAGACCCACCAGAAAATGTGTGTGTGTCCCATGTTTTCAAAGTGATTTACTCTGCCCCGAGCCAACTGTCCAATCTGGGGTGAATCACCTGGTGTGGGTGTCAGGGTCCGGAGGTCGGGGGGGGGGGGGAGAGGAGTGTGGTATGTGAAATAGAAATGGTGTTACCTGCCTCCAAGTTAAAGGGGGAGGATAGTAATGTATGATATATAATTAACATATGTGATGTCTTGCGCAATGGCATGCATGCGTGGGGAGACTCAAGGTGGCATTCAGAATAAAGAAGCTTCTTTATTCTGAACGCCACCTTGAGTCATTTCTATTTCATATACCACACTCCTCCCCCTTTAACTTGGAGGCAGGAAATACCATTTTGACCTCTCCCTCCCCTATCTTGCAGAGACTGAGCCACGCCCACACTTCCGGGTTTTATAGTCCCTCCCCCCTCCCACCGGAAGGGGTGTGCCCTTCATGGCATGATTGACAGGAAAGAGAATCTCAACATTGTTATCATTTTCCATTCCCTTATGTGTAAATTGCGAACTCTTTCTAATCGCTCTATCTCTGCCTGTATCTCTGCCTCTTCCCTTCTTAAATTTTCCAATCTTAGTTTGAAGATTTCTTCCTGTTCATGATATTCTGCTAAAGTTAACATTTCATTTTCTGCTTCATATATTCGCTTTGGTTTCCTCTGTTTCTGTTCATTATTTGTAGATGGCATCTGACACATGGCTGCAGGTTTTCGTTTTGCTAGCAGCTTCCTCTGTCGCTCAATTTCCTCACGCTGCGTATTTATCTGCTCTTGTTGTTTAATAAGATTTTGCAATGCATAACCATCTGTCCATTGCTCAGTGAAGGAGGCTCCATGCTGGACTGTAGTGAAGTGTCCTAGTCGCAATCGGTCCTGCATACTTTTGTCTTGACCGGCAAGCCTCTGTTGTTTAGATCTTTCTATTAGCAGCTTTTTACTCATTGTAACACATTTATTTAACCGTTCTTTGTATCGTTTAAGCCTTTTCTGTTGTTCATCTATTTGTCTTCCTAAGTCACATTTCAGGTTCTTCATCAAGAAGTAGGATCTATATTGTCTTTGCAACACAGCAGTGGCTTTCATTTGTGCTCTGTATAGTTTTCTTGCTTCATAAGCAAGGTAGTGAGACTGCACTGCAATTGCTGTATATTTCAGTTTGAGAAAGTCTTTCCTATATCATTTAAGCCTTTTGCATCGTTTAAGCCTTTTCTGTTGTTGACCTATTTATCTTCTTAAGGCACATCTTTGGTTCTTCAACAAGAAGTAGGATCTATATTGTCTTTGCAATACAGGAGTGGTTTTGATTTGTGCTCTGTATAGTTTTCTTGCTTCATAAGTAAGGTAGTGCGACTGCACTACAATTGCTGCATATTTCAGGTTGAGGAAGTCTTTCCTATACCCAATCGTACTGACTGAACTTTTACAGCCTCCCTCTTTTGCTTAACCCACTGCCCAACCATCATACCCTTGTAGGCAGTCTGAATGGTAATGGTTGCATACTTCATTGACTGATATTGTACAAACTGGGAATGCCCTAGTTTGCATACGTTGTACCATCTCTGGATTGAAATGACTGCTTGTCACAAAGCTCTGTAGCGTACCCTTGATCGGTACCCACGGAATGAAGCTTGCAGAGTGACTATAGCCGCCTTTTGAATCAACAAATGTTTTCTTGTAATGCATATCATTAAGAATGACTTAATATGGCATGCTGCTTTATTTTCTCAACCAATTCTCTGGCTTTGACTCTGCGGTAGTAGGCCTGAATACAAACCACTGCTTTTCTCAAACTATTATAATGTTTCATGTGGGCATCTCTGATCTGGCAAGCCCGGTACCATTGCTGTACTGTAGTGGCGCACCAGCATAGTTTCTTGGAATACTGACACTAATGCATTTGATAATAAGTCTGTATGACCTTGGCAGATTTGTGCATGCACCGCAAATGCTTTCAAACAACCATTCCTGGGTAGGCAGCCTGAATCAGCACTACGCTGCTATGTACCTTCACGTAAGTTTTGCAATCAGTTTCCCTTTGAAGGTGTGGCGTATAATTGGTTTGTACTATTATAGCTGCCCATCTCATTGACCAGTATGGACAGTATGCTCTGTACATTCTAAATGCTGCTTGTATTACTGTTGCTGCCTTCTGTTTGTCCTGGATCTCTCTCCGTACCTTCATACCCCTGAATGCAGCTTGAATAGTTAGGGTTGCCTTCTGGATGGCAATGTTCCTTTGCTTTTGACTTCTGTCCCTTTGCATTTGACTTCTGTCCAGTACATGTGCCCTGTACTGCTGTTGGTAAGCTCTAACAGCATCACACTGGCTTTTGGTGTGACCCGTTCCCGATCACCCGAAACACCTATTATCTCTGACTTTACACATCGCCGGCTCATGGCTGCCTCCACATCTCCAGCACTTCTTGGAGTTGTGAATCTTGTCTCTGGATGCCCTTGAGGGGCTCCATGCCTTCTTTAGTTTAGGCTCCTTGTCTCTGGATGCCCTTTGCCGAGAGTTGATCATTAATACCTCCTTACATTCCTCGTACGTTTTACGCGTGGGTTTTGCTGGCTGCAGCAATGCACGTAATGTGGGCTAACCCTAGCTTCCTAAGCCTACAATGAACCAATCTCTCTTCTTCTCCTCCACAGTGATATAATTGAAAATGAACCAATCCTCCAATACTTCGGACCATTTCTGAATATTACACCCCAAATCTAACTGGGACACATTTCTTACAATTAAAGTAGCCATGCTACCCTGTTGCTATTCATGTACACTATGTTCTGTTTTCTCACTTTGTTCTCTGCACTGGACTACACACTAAGAAGTTATTCAGCCCCACTGACTATTACTAATTCTAATAATAATAATAGATTTATACAAATAAACCAACATTTCATGTTAATAGCAAACTAGAACATTTTAAAACATATACCTGCTATGCACACAGATTTACTTAAATCATTGATACAGTGACCCATACATTAAATCCATGCCACCTTTTACTGTGAAAAATTCACTGGTCCAACTTGTCTGTCTCTGGGCTCAGGTGCCTAAGCGACCTCTCGGGCTTGCCTTACTGTTGCTGTCTTCACCCGGCTGTTGCTGGCTTTTGCTGGCTTTTGCTGCTTTGCTGGCTTCTTGCCGGCTTGCCTGCTTGCTGTGTCCCGCTTTTCTCATGGCCTGGCTGTTGCTGCCGGGCTGACTGTGTCTCGCTGGCAAGGGCTGGCTGTGTCCCACTTTTCTCGTGTCACGGCCTGGCTGTTGCTGCCAGGCTGATTGTGTCTCGCTTCTCTTGTGGCCAGGTCCGCTTCTCTTGCAGCCAGATCCGCTCTACTTACGGCCGGGCTTTCTCTCGCGGCCGGGCCTTCTTTGCTCACGGCCGGGCAGGATTTGCACATGGCCGGGTGGGCTCTGCTCATGACCAGGCAGGATCTGCTCACGGCCGGGCGGGCTCTGCTCACGTCCATCTATTGCAACTGGGCTGGAGACTCGGCTGTCGTCGGTGGCAGTTGCAGGACTTGTCCGTGGGCTGCACGGTACTGGGCTCTCACCCGACGTTGGTGCGCTCTTCAGTGACACTTACTGCCCCACTTGTTCTCCTTGCACTCTTGCTTCCCGTTCCGACCTTTCTTTTCTTTGGCGCCAATTCAAATACCATTTGGTGCCAAATCTTTTTGCTTGGTGCCGTTCCAATTTGTGTCGTCAAACTCTGTTCTTTAATCCTCATCGCCAATTGTTGTGTATTTGGTGCTTGAAATGGACTTTAAATAACACTTGGACATGGGAGTTAACTAACAAGTTTCTTTATTCTGAATGCCACCTTGAGTCTCTCTCGCTTATGCGTGCCATTGCGCAAGACATCACATATGTTAATTATATGTCACACATTACACATGGTAATTAGAATTTAGGCGCAAAGTAGGTTCCCTGAGCCACAGAATAATGTCCATTTCTATGTTTCTGTATTTATTTTGAGATCACCCCTCCAGACAAAGTAGTACAGTACAATGGTCTCTTTAAGTTGGAGCTTGCCACAATGATCTTTATAGGCTTCCTGTACTTTCCCAGTTTCATGAGACTTAGTTCTTCTTCTTCACTGGTATCAAATGTTGGGTTCTTAATTTTATGTTTGTAGGGTTTGGCACTACTGTATGTGTGGACAAGCTCTACCACTGAGTCATTTGTTGATTAGTATATTGGTCTTTTTCTTCTTCTTCTTGATGTTGGATCTGCAAGAGTTGGAATACCACTGTGAGGAGCAACCTTTATTGTATCCTGACATTTCCCAAATCATGAATGTTGTTGGTGGCCTATGATCTTCTTGGGCATTGAAGGGACAGTGTTACCTTTCTCTGGGGAGCTATTTGGATGGAATTGATGGTTACACATCCTACCTGAGCTGTGTCTTCTGCCCGTTCTTGAGCGTCCACATGCACGTACGCCTCACTCCCCAGATGATGGTGTAGACAGGCAGCACTGTCCTGAAATCTTAATAAACTCAACAACAGTTTAATTAAATAAGTTTAACTTTTGTTTGGGTCTGCCGTAATGATTGCTCCTTTTCATCATTACTACATCTCTTGCACTCGCTGATAACTCAGTGTATTTTATAGCTCCGTCCTCTTCCTTCAACTAGTGTCAAAACTTTTACTTCCCAGTCCTGTCCTTCATGTGGTTTAAAGAAGGCTTCTAGCTCTTTATTCTTCCCACTCCTGTCGTAAGCCAGTGTAATATGGAGTGGGGGTTCTTTGTCCAGGGACCACCATTGAGGGGTCACTATGGATTAACACTGCCTTAAGGGAGCTCAGGGGGTCACTACTATGCCTCTATCACCACATTCTATTTTTAATTGGAAAGCACAGAGCAAATCTCTCGCCATTAAATTGCAATCTAATCCGCTGGTTATCACAAATCTGTGTTTGTGATTGCCTTTCCTCCATATACTACTTAAACTGGCTCAGAGATGGGATATTAGCAGACTTGTCCTTGAAAACCGGACAGGTTCTGAACATCTTTTGATTTGGGGAGATTGTAATAAATGGGTTATATTGGGAGCAAATATATTTGCCCTCTTGGTTCTTGGTTTTCCTGCCAGTTCCCTCTTTGCTCTCTATGATCTCATTGCTCTGGGATCTCTCCACTCCCTCTGATCATGAAATGTTATTCTGTGACCCCCTCTTTTCATTCCTTTCTTCTAGTTGGGCACTCCCTACTCCAATGACCCATTCCTCCACACGTATAACACTGGCCTAATCCTGATGTTCGGTGTCCTTTCGAACTTGGTATTCAACCACATGAGTGGGAAGGCAATTCAGTCATTGGGCTTCCATGGGGTATAGATTTTATTGTGCGGGGATTATTTACATCCACTGCACTGGCTGAATCAAAGGAAGGATTAGGCATTTCCCTGATAGGGAACTGTCTACAGGTTGCTTGTTTTGTTTTTATATTTTCCGCCATATCAAGATCTATCTCAGTATATTCTTTCCTCTTCACTAGGGGGTTCATGGTACCTTCTAAATGACTCCCCTTCTTTCCTTTCTACTTGTCCTATTGGCTTAGGTTTAAGCTCAAAATAATACCCTGGTTTCTGTATCCTTCCTCTACCCTCTTTGTCCTTAACTACTGGAGTTTTTTTTTTTGCTTCCGATACAGTGAACTCTCGGACTATTTATTATTAATGGAGTGGTCGGGGTGAAGGAATCCTGTGCTGCAGAATCTGATTGTCTATTATGTTCACAAGCTACATAATGCGTATTTGAAGTGTTGGGAACGCAAGAAGAATAAGGTGGTGGCCGTGGATTTCTAATTTTAACACTTTCCCAATCTTCTAAGTGCTCATCATCGTCCCCCTCAAAACTAACCCCATCTGTCAAGTCCTCAAGCTCGAGACCTACTGGTGCCAGTTTCCCTTTAGAAGATTTCCTTCTCCCCTTCTCTCTAATACATCCATGCACCTCTTTCAAGATGCCCGGAGGTCGACACACTTCAGTATTCTCCAATTATATTTCACGCTTCAGAGTTGTTTCCATCCAACTTGCCATTCTCTCAGCCTCTCTACTCACCTTCTGTTCCTCATTGCTAGATAATTTGCTCAATGTACTTCACTTGCTTCATTGTCCCAACGCCTCCCTCGGGCCATAATTTGTCACCTAAAGGGCCTGTCCCACCAGCATGCGAATCCATGCAGTGAGCGCGATCAAACTAGAAGCGGGGGCCGCGCAGAGGTCGGGTGATCCCTGTACAGGGCCATTCCCAACAGCATGCGCCTGCAGGCGAAGAGCACGACCAAACTGGCAGCGGGGGCCGCACGGAGGTCGGGTGAGAGGCGCGACGCGGCGTGAAGTGAGGCGAACTTGGAGCAAAGTCTGTAAGATAAGTTCGCCAGGACAGAGAGGCACACACAGAGGGGCACAGAGGCACACACAGAGAGAGCCACGGAGCCACACACAGAGAGGGTCACGGAAGTACCTACCAAGAGGGTCACGGAGGCACGACGTCCAGGCGTGGCGTAATGCGTCGAGGCTACTGTGTGCCGACAAGCCATTGCTGCGCGGAATTTTTTAACATGGTCAGTTTTTCGGAGCCCCGCTCGATGTCGGGATGAACTCCGCACAACTCCACACGGCTCCGGTGATCGAAGTGAGACTTGCCCCGCGACGCCGGACGGCTCAAGTGACCACGTTAGGTTGCGCACATTGCATGGAGTTGCATGCTGGTGGAACAGGCCCTTAATTCTTTATTTAATACCCCAGAAAGGTTTCTCAATTGTTCAGGTCTTTGTGGAAATTCGCTGCATATTAATTGCAATGAACTTTCGGAATCGGCAGTCATATCTCGTTCCACATGTTTCCTCATGTTTCTAGACAATGGAATCAACTCCTAAGCCACTCACACCTTCTTAACAATTTCCATCTCCCTCACAATCTCCGAGGCTGTCAAGCTCGCTCCCGAACAATGGCCAAAAGCTATGGAGCGCCAGCAGTCTCGCACCTCTCTCAACACAATTGCACAAACAATCCTTTCAATCTAGTATCCAAGTTCTTCTACTGCCTCCTACAAATCCACACAATTTCAACTCCTACAATTTTAACAATCCTCAATCATCCAAAGATTAAGGTGCACCGGGGAACATGAACACAATCAAACACGTTCCTGCAGCCCTTTTCCTATATCCAGAGCAACCTTAATTCAAACACATGCAAATGAGCTCCAAACATGCAAGCAAAATCAGACACAGACAAGAAATTATACCACCTATTATTATCGTACAAACCCACACTCCTATATAAACTACAAGCATTTGTCTAATATCACATTTGTTAACTGTACAGTTCCAAAAGCTAATCACAGTATATTTTAATCCCTCCTCATAGTGTGTTCGAACAATGAACAATCACTCACCCGACACAGCGATCGGAAGGATACGAACCCCTGGCTGAACAATCACGAGTCGGACTCCAATTATAACAACAGTCCCAATTAAACAGTCCTTATACAGTCGATTTAAACTACTATTACAACAGTGTATCTAACATTCAAAATTTAAATCAAAGGCAATACACAATAAACACAATGCAACACTGGCAGTCTTAAATACACTTTAAACTACAACTTCAAAGTTTTACACAGATTAATCTGGAAGAAAATGTACACACTTTAAATTGATCAGCACCTCACTATGACGTTCTGAATATTTGTAAATTTGAATTTGTAAATTTTTCAGCTCGTTCTTTTCTATCTAATTATTTTTTTAGTACGTAAATTCGACGTATGCAAATTTGAAATTCAAAATTTGTACGGAAACGTCTTTAGGGGTGTGAAATTTTCAGATTAGTTAAAGTATTTTCAGCCAATTTATACTCTAACTACTGCGTTCCCGATACGTTCAATAGATTCCTCTCCCATCTTTTCAGAGATCTGGATACTCTCGCACAGCTTGGACCTACATAGGCTCACCCTGTCAAAAGGGCTTCTTCCTTTCCACGTGTTTGGTATCGGGTGTCAGCGCATAATCTCTTCACGCTGGCAGTCAATGCTGACTTTTAGAGCGGCTTTCCCATCTGCACACCCAGCAACAATGCAGTACTTTGCCTCTTAGTACTGTTTAAACCCAGTTTTGTTTTTCAATATCCAGTCAATCAGATATGCAATTCTGGACAGGGCCTCTATCCACTATTTATTATCGAACGGTTGGTCTTAGCTGCAGCTGTCGACTAAGTTGAAGATTTACGGGCCTTTAACCCAAAGGAGAGGGACTTGACCCCAACCCTAAGAAAGGGGGCCTCTAACACCTAATGGCATGGATGCCCCCAGTGCTTGCTAGATTACCTGTTGGGAACCTTGCCCAAGTTCGCAAATGATTGATCTGCTCTGACTGGCGAAGTGGGGAAAAACCGCACCGTGGCGCTGATTTCTCCCATCGCGATCTGGAACAGCTCAACACCCTCGATTGCAAACTTGTGTTTTGCGATACGTTGAGATCCCGCATGAGCCCCCAATGTAAATATGCTCCAAAAGCTTACCCCCCTTAGTCTAGTTCAGTAAAATACTGAGTGAAGCACTGAACCAACTAAACTTTATTTTTGAACGAACAATGAATCCCCTATATGATAGCTCAGCCACCGCGGGTTCGATCCTTGTTCTTGCCTAGCCAAGCCATTCAGCCTCATTCAAGCAGACACTACCAAAAGGTCACGCAGTCCCAAGCGCCCTTCCAGAAGATTGACAGCGATCCTAGTTGGGGGCTACCTTTTATAGGTCAACGAACCCTGAGGTGCTGAACTACGTAGCAGTTGCACCCCTTACAAGCCAATCACACATATCAATTACATTAAGCTGACTGAATAATGCAACATTTACATTGGCAGTACAAACAATTCAGCCAGGGCTTCACACTTCAGCCAATCATCAAACAGTAGGATAACTGTTCTGCAACATTATTACCATTGTTTACAATCCTTTTGCAGTAATCCAATCAAAGCAATGGATTTACAACACCTTGAACTTCTTTGCAGGGTCTTCATACATTTTATCAATTGGGAGGACATCTGGATCTTTCCACATACTGTATATCAATCTAGTGCTCAGACTGGCTGGCGCCATTCACAGCTCATAATTTTCCACAGACAAAGGTTAAGAAAATCTTACAAATGCAGGGACCCTCCATTTTACAGTGTCTTCAATGTGGTCATTATTAACAAACCAAGGGAGAAAAAATCCAGGTAGAATGGTATGTGCGTGATAGGCAGATGGAATATGTGAGGGAGCGTGATGAATCTAGCTAATGAGGGGGACAGAATAGGTGAGCAAAGGGATAGAGATCTTACGTGGAAAAGGAAGACAGGGAAATGGAAGACCTAAAATTGGAAAATTCATTGTTTGTGTCATTGGGCTATATGATATCCAAATGGAAAATGAGGTGCTATCTTTCTAGTTTGCGTTTGGTCTCACCTTGGCAGTAAAGAAGGCCGTGGACTAAGCCATTAGGGAGAGGAAGTTAACGTGACAAATAACTTGTTTATCAAGGTGACCACTGTTGACAGTTTACAGGTGATCTTTAAAACAGTCTCCTAGTCAATAGCTGGTCTTGTCAATGTAGAGGAGGCCATATCACGAGCACTGAATGCACTAATCCAGGATAAAGGAAGTGTGCATGGATCAAACAAAAGACACAAAGTGCAGGAGTAACTCAGTAGGTAGGCAGCATCCCTGGAGAACATGATTACGTGATGTTTTGGATCAGGACCCCTCTTCAGACTTGAAACTAGTTACTCCAGCACTTTTTTGCCTATTTATTATAAACCTGGAACTGCAGTTCATTGTTTCTAAAAGTGTATGTGAATTTTGACTCATTTCAATTCTCCTTCCCATTCCCACACTGACCTGTAAGGTTGTCACAACTCGTGAATTTTAGCGGCTCATTATGAATTGCGATGTTCAATGATAAGTACTGTAATCTGCACCAAGAAATGTATTCCTTCAACTTTAATAGAATGAACTTCTGAGGCAGAATACAACACAGCAATACTACAATTTACTTAACAATGGCTGATGGGTATGAATATCTATGTAATGTACTATCGAGATAAAATGCCATTATTCTATGTGCAAATGTTTCTTGGTGAGGGTTAGTGAGAATGGCAATGGTTTTTGAGGAATGCCCATAACTCCTACAGATCATTGAGTATATAACCTTAAAATTCAACTGTGAAACTATATTCCGCAAAATATTATAACATGGAATGTTTTCAGACAAAAATGAAAGTAAATTTGTAATCCAAATGTTTTAGCATATTTTTTTTTAAACAAATTAAAAAATCCCCATTTCAAAGCTGAACAAGAATTATGCCTCTAGGACTGTCAATTGTGTATGTAATTCTATGTAACAACTTAATCTATTCTATATCCCATTTTCTGTACCTTTTTTATGCTTCCTTTTCAAATAGGTAACCATTGTCTCTATTTCAAGTTTGTTTTGTACTGTCTTAATGTATAAGAATTTTTTTTTCTTCTCCTTCATCCCTCCAGTGATTTTCCAGAGTTTATGACCTGCTGCTTTTGTTATACCAACTGTGAATATAATCTTTCACAGTTCATTTATTTCAACATTATGGA
The DNA here is from genome assembly GCA_963514005.1 of Raja brachyura. The sequence continues at coordinate 40,249,750 of OY740786.1, forward strand.
ACCTTAATTTGGTCTTCTTTAAATTTCTCTGTTCCAGTGAAAAAGTTCCTGATTGATTACATAGAAACATAGAAAATTGGTGCACAAGGAGGCCATTTGGCCCTTCGAGCCAGCACTGCCATTCATTGTGATCATGGCTGATTGCAAATGCAATTCTAACATTGAAGCGATGCCAAGGTCTTGCTCAAATGCATCTGATTACTTTATTTTGTACGTTAAAAAACTATCCTGCTCTTCTCCTTTAAACATTGTTCCTCTCAGCTTAAATCTATGCCTTGTAGTATTTGATTTTTTGGGAAAAAGGATCTGATTGTCTACTCTACCTTTGACTCTCCTAATTTTATATAACCATATAACCATATAACAATTACAGCACGGAAACAGGCCTTCTCGGCCCTTCCAGTCCGTGCCGACCATTTATTTTCCCCTAGTCCCATCTACCTGCACTCAGACCATACCTCTCCATTCCCTTCCTGTCCATATACCTATCCACTTTACTTTTAATACTTCTATACTTCTATATACTGTTTATAGGAATACATTTTATCTTCCACAGTCAGAAACCATGCTTTGGAAATCAATAAGATGAAAATCACTCTGCAGCATTCTGTCAATTAGGAAATATAAAGATTAACACCTATATATTTGAGATCCCTGTACTTTCCATTCAGAATCTCCCACATTCCAGCCCTAGCCAAGCAATATCTCAATTTTAATTTTGTAGTCAAACGTTTTGGTGATCTCTTTCCTCTCTAGGTACAACTTAATTCAGGACATCTTCTGTCTTCACTGCACATCCATTGGCAGTAGTAACATTAGCCATCCGGGAAATTACTATTTAAAATCTACCATTGTTACTGAGCTTTTGGTTACCCAATGACTTGTTCTGTGACTCATCCAGATGGTGTCTTCATTGTTGCTGGGGATTTTAACCAGGCCAACATGAAGTCTGTTCTCCCACATTACTACCAGCATGTAGACTTTGCAACCAGGGGAATCAATACACTGGACCTAGCCTACACTAACATCAAGAAGGCATTCAAGGCAGTCCCCCGCCCCCACCTTGGCTCCTCAGACCATATCTCTGTGATGCTAATTCCTGCATACAGGCCCCTGCTGACCCGAGAAAAACCTACTGTGAAGCAGGTTAGGGTCTGGCCAGAGGGATCTATGGCAACACTACAGGACTGTTTTGAATGCACGGACTAGGACGTGTTCAAGAAGGCTGCAACTGTCAGCCAACACATCAACCTAGAGGAGTATGCTGCGTCCGTGTCTGCTTACATGGAGAAGTGCATTGAGGATGTCTGTGTCACCAAGACCATCACTGTACGGGCCAACCAGAAACCCTGGATGACCACAGAGGTACGTGGAATGCTGAGAGCACGTAATGCCGCGTTTAAATCCGGCGACGTGGTGGCACTCAGATCCGCAAGAGCCAACCTGAACCGAGTCGTCAGGCTGGCCAAGCGTGCCCATGGTCAGAAAATCCAGAGCTTCTTCCATGACCCCAAGAACACCAAGCGCATGTGGCAGGGAATCAAATCAATCACGGACTATAAGACTGCTTCACCACCCTGTGATGACAACATTGAGTTCCTCAATAAACTCAACAACTATTTTGGTCGGTTCGAGGCACTAAATAACACACCTGCAAGCAAAGGTATTCCTCATTGTGAGGAAAAGGCACTCAGTCTTGACATAGTGGATGTTCGGAGGTCCCTAAAAGGAGTGAACGCGCGAAAGGCGGCAGGCCCTGATAACATACCAGGGCGGGTGCTCAGGGAATGTGCTGATCAGCTGGCACATGTCCTTACGGACATATTTAACACCTCGCTGAACCAGGCGGTCGTCCCATTATGTTTCAAGACTGCCACCATCATACCTGTGCCAAAAAAATCCAACATACAATGTCTCAATGACTACCGCCCTGTAGCACTCACCCCCATAATGATGAAGTGCTTCGAGAGGCTGGTCAGGGACCACATCACCTCCAGACTCCCCTCCACACTCGACCCATACCAGTTTGCTTACAGGCCAAACCGCTCCACAGAGGGCGCTATATCCTCCGTGCTCCATCTGAGCCTGGAACATTTAGAGGAGAAAAACACCTATGTGCGAATGCTGTTCGTGGATTTCAGTTCAGCATTCAACACCATTATCCCCCAGCACCTGATAAGCAAACTGGTTCCATTGGGCCTCGGCACCCCCATGTGTAACTGGCTACTGGACTTCCTCACTGACAGACCTCAGTCTGTGAGGGTTGGAAATAACACCTCCAATACCATCTCTCTAAGCACCGGCTCCCCTCAGGGCTGCGTCCTGAGTCCACTGCTGTTCACCCTGATGACTCACGACTGTTGTGCCAGGTTTAGTACAAACCACATCATGAAGTACGCAGATGACACAACAGTGGTGGGCCTCATCAGGGACGACAATGAGCTGGCTTACAGGGAGGAGGTGAAACAACTGGTGGACTGGTGCAATACGAACAACCTGATCCTGAATGTCGAGAAAACAAAGGAGATTATCGTCGACTTCAGGAAAACCCGGCACAGTCCCACACCACCTCACATCAATGACAGCGATGTGGAGGTGGTCAGTAGCACAAAGTTCCTGGGGGTGCAGGTCACTAACAGTCTGACCTGGTCGACTAACATCTCATCAACTGTTAAGAGAGCGCAGCAGCGGTTGCACTTTCTGCGCAGGATGAGAAGAGCTCATCTCCCCCATCCCATCCTCACTACTTTCTACAGGGGCACCATAGAGAGTATTCTGACCAGCTGTATCTCTGTCTGGTTTGGGGACTGTAGAGCCTCCGACTGGAAGTCTGTGCAGAGAGTGGTGAGGACAGCGGAAAAAATCATCGGGACCTCTCTCCCCTCAATCGGGGATATTGCGACCAAACGCTGTGTGTCTAAGGCCAGCAGTATCATAAAGGACCCCACACATCTCCATCACGGACTGTTCACTCTGCTGCCCTCGGGAAAAAGATACCGCAGCATGAGGAGCAGAACATCAAGGTTCCGCAACAGCTTCTTCCCACGAGCCATCAGACTCCTGAATGCCATGTAAATGGGCTGCCACTATTGTCTATTTACCCTTTTCATACATACCTATCCTTCGGTTAATTTATTGTGTTGCACAGGGAGCCAAATGCAACGTAATTTCGTTTGGAACTGCATATATCAATGTATTTCTAAATGACAATAAAGTTTGTTTGACTTTGACTTGACTTGACTCAATGTCAATTTGTTTCAGCCTATTATTTGTAATATATTACTACAATAAAGGTTACATGTAAATTACTAATAAATAACAGTGCATTATTTCAATTATTATCATATATTTTAAGCTTCAACAACTATGTAGTTAGTAGTTAACTACTATTTACTATTATATTTCCTGCAAATGGATTTACTTGTATTGAATTACCATGGGGGAAACTAGTTTTCCCATAACATATCTCGATATTGCAATCCTTTCCTCACAAATGACATACCCAGCTAATATCAGCCAATTTCAACATAGTTCTCTTTTTGACTATGTTCAAATTAGTTATATAAATTGTAAATAAAGGCTTTTCCCTTGAAGTTCCATATGCACATTTGTTTCCAAATTCAAGCAAGTGGGAAAAATACATTTAGTTTTATTCACGGCTTTATGATGTAAAGATAATATTCAATACAGTCATCTACTTACACTTCAATATCATGTGTTCATTTTCACAAGTATCATACTATCCAACATAAAATATTTATTTAGCATCAATTATTTCATTCCCTTTAACTGTGCTCCCTGTGACTTCCTCAAAAAATGTGATACAATGAAATAGCCTAAGCTAACCTTTACAGATCCATAAATAGACACAAAATCCTGGAGTAACTCAGTGGGACAGGTAGCATCTCCGGATAGGAGAAATGAGTGACGTTTCGTGTCGAGATCCTTCAGAGGAGAGGGAAACAAGAGATATGGAAGGTTAAGGTGTGAATAACGAGAGATCAAAGGGGATGAGGTTCAAGGAAAATGTAGAATCCACATAAAAATGTAGAAAATTCCAGCATCTGTGTCCACCTTTGGTATAAACCAGCATTCGCAGTTGCTTCCTACACTTTACAGATGGCATCAATGATCAGCTCACACTTCTTCAAAGAATCCCGTGTTTTTATCCATACTGTGCATTTGTGTAGAATTTTTCGAAATTTCTTGTCCCAATGCGAACATCTGTGAGATGGGAGTTAATGCCCATAATCCAGATGTGCAGATTAGTGGATCATGAAATATATCTCAATTGTTATATTTTTTTAAATGTACTCTGGCACTTCACATGCCCTCAATGCAAGATTAATGAACCAAAAGTTTCCTAGCTACTTCTCCACCTCTTTATTGAACAGTGATGGAATGGTAACGTTTAATAATTTCCTCCTACATCAAAAAAGGATGTGAGTAAAGTGGTGACACTTTCCCTCTCAAAGAAACAGTTACCAAAATAAAAGGAGCTGGCTCCAATGAAATGCTGCATATTTGGATGAATAAATATATTCTACAAATACACAACTTGCTTATATTTTTTTCAGAAATCTGCCTGGCAGCAAGTTTATTTATAATGATTAATCTCAAATCTTTAGTGAAAGTGGCTCTGGTTTTAGAGATATAACAATGAAGAAACCTTTCCTTTTGCTGATTGCTTTTAGTATAATTAAAATAAAAAGCAGAGGGATGAGTCATACGATAAAAGAAAATCTGATGTACATTGGAGTGGAGAAATCCCACACAGGTTGATTTCAGATTGAAATCTAAGAACACGTTCTAAGAATACATTATTCCACACACCCAGTCAATCTTGCTGTGTTGTTTTTCTGCACTATAATAGTAAGATTAAACGAGAACTTACCAGTTCGAAGGTTGATCTTTATTTTATGAGGAGTTGCGGTGAGGGATTTCGTGAAGACCCCGCCAACACGCATGCGCGGCATCCTTCAAAGCAGCGGTGTGGAATCACAGACTCGACGAAAAGTAAGGATATTAAGATTAAACTGCGAACTAACCAGCTGAACATAATGATCGAGGGTTGGGAGCGGAGGGCACGAAATCCCTCACCGCAACTCCTCATAAAATAAAGATCAACCTTCGAACTGGTAAGTTCTCGTTTAATCTTACTATTTTACTTCGGAGTCACGTGAGTGACTTCGTGAAGACTTCAAAGCTCTGTGATTACACGCCCTGGACAACGCCCATGCTACCACACTGCCGCAATCCTGATGGAGGAAGTTCGTTAAAGCAATCCAGACTGGACAATCTGAAAATAATTAACATTTATTAAACACAAATCATAAACAAACCCCCTGACTGGGGACAAATGATATTAGGGAGCAGCCCTGAGTACTGCATCCGCATATGTTGCAGGTCCGGCCAATGGCTTATGGTAGAACCGTTGAAAGGTTGACTCACTGGCCCATCCTGCCGTAGCGAGGACGTGATCCATGGGCACCTCCATGGCCCTCGCTGTTGATGTGGATGCAGCCCTGGTGGAATGAGATTTAAACAAGTTAGTGTCAATACCCGCTGCATCCAACACTTCCCTGAGCCACCTGGAGATCGTCTGCACTGTCACCCGGCGATGTGGTTTTTTGTGGCTTATAAGCAGTCCTTGTTCCGAATTCCTGATCGACCGGGTCAACTCAATGTAGCAACGGAGATGGGTGACTGTGCAGAGTGTGGCATCAGAGGGGTACGCCTGGAATTCCAACTGCAGCCCCAAAGATCCGGGTCGATGCTGCTTCAGTAGTTCTGCAACGTAAAATGTTATTTTCCCAGGGGTAGAGAGCATTTTGTCAATACGCAACTTTTGAAGCGCCTGTACCCGCTGAGCAGACGTGAGCGCCATCAACATGACCACCTTCAGGGTGAGCTGGTGAAGAGGTAACCCCGCCATGGGGGACCATGATCTTAACAGGGACAGGACCACTCCTGCATCCCAGACACTGTTATATCTGGGCCGTGGAGGGTTTGTGTTAAATACACCCCTCATAAACTTCGACACCAGATTGTTGGTCCCCACTCCTACCGGAAGGTACGAGGACAGCGCACTCCTGGCGCTATTGATGGTACTATAGCTGAGCCCTTCATCATAGTGGAGGCCCGCCAGGAATTCCAGGACGTCAGGTATTGTGGCAGAATCATAGGTAACACTCTTCCTTAAACAGAATAGTTCCTATTTCCTGATCTGGGTCAGGTACTGCCGCCTTGTAGAAGCTCTGCATGATGCAGCGATTAAATCCATGGCCCTCGGTGAGATCCCCGTGTTCAGCAAAGGCCTTTTCAGAACCTGCAGACCAACAGGTTTAAATAGGCGTGGCACGGATGCGGCTCGCCAGTGACGGGATTAGTAACCAATTGTGGATTGTTTTCTATTCGCACCCACGGGTGCTTCAGCATCTGAGAGACCACCGGGTACCACGGTTGTGTCGGCCAGTCGGGTATTACCAGAATGCCTGATGCAGAGTCTAATTTAATCTTCTGTAATACCCGACTGATGAGGCAGAATGGGGGAAATGCGTAGCAACACCATTTCCCCCAGTGGAGCGAAAAAGCATCCAAAGCCACTGCCCCAGGATCTGGTTCCCACGATACATATGTTGGTATCTGATGGTTCAGTCTAGACGCAAATAGGTCAATATCTGGCATACCGAATTTTGTCACAATTTCAGCAAACACAAGGGGATTCAACATCCACTCAATGTTATCATTAAAAACTCGTGACCTGGTGTCCGCCACCGTATTGAGTATCCCCGGAAGGTACGTTGCTGATATCCAAATACCCCTTTTGATGCACCAGAGCCAAATTGTATTTGCCAAATCATTACAAGATACTGACCTGATACCACCCATATGATTTATATAGGCTACCACCGTGGTGTTATCGATTTGAAGGCGGACATGTGCATGACGCAAATTACTGCAATATGCCCGCAGTCCATGAAAGACCCCCAGCATTTCCAAATAATTAATGCCTTGCACTTGGAGAAGCGTGAACTCATGAGCGTCCCATCTGCCACCACAGCTGGTTACAGTGTCAGTTGCCCCCCAGCCTTGTGCACTCGCATCAGTTTGCAACAGAACCGTGGGATTCGGGAGAATGATGGGTTTGGAACTTACTCCAATATTATGAACCCACCATTCCAGCTCAGTTTGCTCCCCTATGCCTAAGCGCATAGGTCTGTCAAAATGTCCGGTATTCAATTTTAACGCCAGAATTTTACTTTTTTGTAAGTTTTGGTAATGCAACGGACCATAATTTACGGCCGGGAATGTGGCAACCAGCTTGCCAATTACCTTAGCAACCTGCCGAATGGTTGGCCTGTTGTTGTCAAGTAAACTGATGCATGCTTGTTGAACGTCCACCACTTTGTCAACTGGGACCGTGATTTTCATCTGGTTAGTGTCTATAGTGAACCCCAAATAGTCCATGACCTGCGAAGGGTTGAGCTTGGATTTGTCTGGATGGATTACAAACCCCATTCTTTGAAACAAAGATATAGCGTCCGAGACTGCCAACTGGGCGTGCTCTAGGGTTTTCCCTGCTATGAAAATGTCATCTAAATATGCCATTATAATATGGTTTTGTTTCCTGAGATGTGCCAATAAAGGTTTGACAATTTTAGTAAATAGTCTCGGCGCTGTTGTAATCCCATTAGGCAAAGCCATATATTGCCATAATTGACCTTCCCAGACAAATTTCAAGAACCTTCGATGTTGTTTAGCAATAGGGACTGTATAGTACGCATCCTTCAGGTCAATGCAAGCCATAAAGTACCCATGACTAACCAACTGCTTGGCCGTCTCAAACGTCTCCATCTTAAAATGGGTATATTGTACGAAAGCATTCAACTGGGTTAAGTCGATGATAATCCGACAGCCTCCATCCTTCTTAACCCTAGTAAAGATGTTGGAAACAAACTCCAATGGCTCGTGCGTCGTTTTTTGTATCACCCCTTTCTTTTCTAATCGTAGTATTTCAACATGAGCCCGCTCCTTCTCTGACTGAGAGAGTGCAAATCTGCGACTAGGCTCATGTTGCGAAGGGGGATCTCTGCCATTAATAAACTCTATCTCATAACCCTGAATGCTTTGTAAAATAAAAGGATCCGTAGTTAGGGTATCCCAAGCAGACCGGAAACCCCGAAGCCGTCCCCCCACCGGTGAGGTTACTAATGCTACGTTGTGGACGGACCCAGGCCCCTTACCTCCAAGGTTAGCGCCGGGGTCTGGACTGTGGTGTCTTTGCTCCTCGTGTGGCGCGGCCCTGTTGCCGCATCTTCCAAGCTGGCTTGGGCTGGCCTTGGAATAAAAAAGGCCTCTGCTGTTGGGCCCCCGCCGAGGAATATGTTTGTGAATATGTTCTGGGGCCTTGGTCCACCGATGTGTGGGGCCTGAACGAGGAACGTGGCTGCTGCCTGGTGTAACCGGGAGTTTTGGATGAATAAGACTGTCTCATCATCCCCACAGTCTTGGCTTACTCGTCCAGTTCCTTTACGCGTTTAGGCAGGTCTTCCCCAAACAACTGCCTTGGTGGTGGTGGTGCGGTGGAGGTGCTGCATAATCCCGCAAATTTGGGATTCAAATTTGGCCGGATGGAGCTCTTCCTGAAACAGTTTATCTCAAACTGTGTGGTGCACAGAAGCGCTAGCGCATCCTGCTGCTCCTCGGACACATTCGTGGCATCCAGCGACCGAGCAAAAGCCGTGATACCTGCTGTCAGCAGCTTTACGATTTTCTGGAGCTTGCCCTCCTTGACCCTTGTGTTCGCCGACATGTTCCCCCATATTGCTGCATTCACTTTCGGTACGTTGAGGGAGTTACAGTTTGCTGGTGCCTTATACTTCCCCACTGTTTCCAAGAGCACGGTATCCTGGAGCTGGTGTGTAGTCAGGAAATCGATTGACGCCGCTATTTTGGGATGTAGTGGTCCTCCTGCCGCCGCAGGTGACCCAAATTTCGACACCGCCTCCAACATTTCCTGTGGGTTCTGGACCTCTTCTCCCTCCTCAGGCTCACCCATACTTCCTTGCTGGCTCTCAAGCGACGGGGAGATAGAAGGTGGCGGCTGCATGTAGCTCCCAGACCTCTGGGATTCCCGTTCCTGACGCTCCAGGTCCCGTTGATAGAGCACCTCCACCATATGCTCCAACCGGCCGATACGACCGTCACCGCTGTACGCGGGCCACTGGTCGTCTTCCCCAGCCTCTCCAGAGGAACCGGGGCTTCCAGCAGTTGTCAACACCCCCACGGAATGTACTGCCGGGAAGTCGCCAGCTCCCACTCCAGCGGGGCTGTGCGACTCCCACACGGACACACCGCTGGTCCGCCGTCGTTTGGACAGCAGCGGCCCCTCTGTCTGATGGGAGGGAAGAGGGCTAGAGTCAGTACTTGCACCAGAAACTGGACTCTCTGATGTCCGTGCGGGCTTACCACCACAGCGTTCCACATATAAACGGGACTGTGGCGGCGCATGGTCTGCTTTACCCGCCTCAGCAGGGGCGCTGGACCGTACTTTGCTGCCACCGGCCCGCACTACGGCAGCCTGTTCCGGTGGTGTGCCGGTACATCCTGCCCCCACAGGGATCCTCGGCACGCCAGCATTGCCACTGGTCTGCTTCCTAGCAGGTTTCCCCAGTGGCTTGTCCCTGCCTGCCGTACCGACAAGGCTGGACTTTAGCGAGGCTTCCCCCCTGTTCTGCCCGCGAGGGACCTTTAAAGGGGGGGATGCACTCGCGGACACGCTTGCTCCAAGAGCCCCACGTGTCTTACCTCCAGCCCTGGTCTTGGGCACTGGAGTTCTGGAGTCAGGGTCTCCCAGCCCCTGCTCCTGCGCGGACACCCTCTTCTTAGTCAGAGGGGTTGTGCCGGGTCTGGTCAGCTGCTCAGAGCTCCCCGACTGCCGCGACTTCTTCCTCGGTGGTGTCTCAGCTGCTCCCGATGTAGCGGGCAGCTCCGAGGACTTCACTCGCTGAACGCGACTCCCACTTCTTCCTCCTTCCATGGTTCTGAAAAACACACAGACCACACAAAACGGTAAACCAGCTCAAGGTTAACTTACCTGCAGCTGCTTACCTTTTTGAAGGAGCCGGTTGAGGGAGCGCACTCCCCCCCCCAGCTGCCGTGAGCAAATGCACGCGACGATATGCCGCGCATGCGTGTTGGCGGGGTCTTCACGAAGTCACTCATGTGACTCCGAAGTAAAATTTGATATTTATACTATTTGGTGTGCAATGTTCAGAGTCTATATGAGACACCATCGACTGCTATATAAAGTGGCAATTTTACGTCTAGTTGTGGAATCTTATTAAGACATGTTTATTTTAAAATTAGTGTTCTAGTTTTATTAATAATAGTTGCAAAGACAAAACTGGAACGACATAATTGACTGATAATTCTCTTTTTGAGCTACTCTGTTTTTTTATACAAACAACAACAACATATGATGTGCTTTCAAGGGAGAGCTAGATAGGGCTCTTAAAAATAGCGGTCAGGGGATATGGGGAGAAGGCAGGATTGGGTACTGATTGGATGATCAGCCATGATCACATCGAATGGCGGTGCTGACTCGAAGGGCCGAATGGCCTACTCCTGCACCAATTGTCTATCGTCTATTGTCTATTTTGTGTGGTAGCCTTTGTAAGCTTTTTCATGTAGGCATTTTGGTTCTCTCAAGTAATAAACATTTATAATGGATATACACAGCATATAGACTACTTGGTTTCCATAAAATAATCTGTTTGAATAAAAATGAATGCACATCATTATCAAGTTATAAGTAGACTGAAGGTAAAATTCTAGTGCTGAACATAATTAAACCGTGGCTCCATAAACCCAGGCAAAAATTTACAAAGGCATATTTAATTAAGAACCTTATTGAAACAGACTAAATATAGTGCTCAGAAAAATTAATCTTCATAAGCAGCAACCTTATACGGTGAAAGTAAAAATGATCAAAAACAGTTTCTAGTTGCCTGAATATACGAATGGCAAAAATTGAAAAGATAACTGAAATATGTAGTTCATTCCAAATTCCATCCAACACATCTGATGCCAAAACTGGGCAAATCATTGCAAATTCAACACAGTGAGAGATAAAAAAATCTATATTGTCAGTGTTCAGAGCCTCAGTGACCTGCTATAAATTCTCCTGCTTGTGTTTTAGATAAACTTTGATTATTCTACGTTCTTGATAAATGGAGATAATAAGTAACTAAAGCCAGCAGGCAATTAACTTGTGTAAATAAAGCTATTATATATAACAACTAGAATAAGTGGAACCCGTTGGGTCCCATGTTCACATGGGAGGGCTGGTCCCCCAACGCAATATTCCACCTGTACCCCATTCCAATATTGGTGGCCAGTGGAGGGGGGGACTTTCTGGAGTCCTAGTATTGGTGTTGTGTGCAGAAGGGACTGGTTTCCAAAGGACTAGTATAGACATTGTGGGCAGAATGGATTATTGGGCTGGCAGCTCAGACACTCAGGCTGGGTTGGCTGTCATCTCAGTCACTCAGGCCTGGTGGTCTGGCAGCTCAGTCACTCAGGCCTGGTGGGCTGGCAGCTGAGTCACTCAAGGCTGGTGGGCTGGCAGCTCAGTCACTCGGGGTTGGTGGGCTGGCAGCTCAGTCACTCAGGGCTGAAGGGTTGGCAGTTCACTTACAGCTATTCCTTGAAATTCCATTTGAGTGCCGGCCACCAAATTTCAATTTCATAGCATTTTAAGCAGAGTGCAGACCACCAAATACAATTTCATAGCATTTCTAGCAGAGTGCAGGCCACCAAATTCAATTTCATAGCATTTTAATCAGAGTTCAGGCCACCAAATTCAAGTTCATAGCATTTCAAGCAGAGTGCAGGCCACAAATTCAATTTCATAGCATTTCAAGCAGAGTGCAGGTCACCAAATTGCCAAATAACTCATTGCATTGTCATTAAATGCTAACAAGTCATTTATTGCAAGTACATTGCAGACTCACAGTTCAGTTGATTCACAGCGTAGAATCATAATTGTGGACTCTCCCTCGCGATCTTCCTGAGTGACTGACTCATGTCCAGGCATCCGGGGTTTTATACTCCTGCTTCCCCCCCCCCCCCCAACTCAGAAGGGGTGTTACCTTCACCGTGGTGATTGACAGGCGAGAGGACCAATCAGCTGATCTCAAGATTGTTTTAACACTCATAACTTTATGTATTTTTAATCGATCGGGAAAAATCCTCGGGGCTGCCTCAGCGGAGGTGGACTTGTGAGTAAGATGGCCAAAAATCATAGCAATACGTGGTAGCGTTTTTCCAAAATCAATAAACAGTGCAGACAGGAAGTTGTCAAGATGTGACTTTTAGTTATATAGATGAAATAGTACAAAGCGGTCCACAAGGTCGCTATCAATGCTAATGCTGAACACATGTGTACCCCATCTTGTCCATTACATATACTTTTCCATTTGTTGTTTTTGCTCTTGTGTGATCATTTAGTTTATCCTCCAATTTATCAAAGGTTCATCCTCAACATGCTCTGTGAGTTCCAAATTCTCACTAGGTCAAATGTGTGCTCCTGCATTCCTTTTTGGTTCTTTAACCTCTATTGGAGGGATGTGTGCACTTAGCCTGTACTTTGAATCTGGCTTTCACATGGGGCCCAGTTGCATTCTCAATGACTGCTCAGATCAGGACAGCACGCAATGACGATCTCATACAGCCGTGGTCAATTTCTCAAACGTCGATTTATTAAGGCCTTATTTCAGTATACACTGGAGAGCATTCCTGAGAGAATTGAAAATGCTCTGCGGTCCCAAAAATCTTACAGAATTGTGCAGCATTCACATTACAATAGTTACATGCAGATTTTACAGTTTCACAACAAATCACTAAGATCTTGTTCTTAATTGGGGATTGTGACTATTAGTTATTAATTTAATTTGGTACTTGTCTGACAGCAGTTGTCGTATCCTTCTTGTGGATAGCTTTTGTGAGACTGGGTTCCTACCCTTATCACATCTTTCTTATTTTGTGAATAGTTCTACATTATATCTCCCATACATAGTTTGCTTTAGAGATATAGCAGGAAAACAGGCCTTTAGGCCCATCAAGCTATGCCCACCATCAATCACTGTTCACACTAGATGCATATTATCCTACTTTCTCACCACTCCCTACCCTTTCTTCTTTCTGGATGGCAGTTCTTGGCTGGGTTGTGGTACAGCATGAATTTAAGAAATATATCAACTTCTAATAAATGATTTCCCTGAGATAAAGTGAAAATACCATTTTTTGCATGTGCACATTAAAATATCATAACTCCCTGAGTTTCATAAATGATCTGCTGCTTTGTAGAACATCCTTCACACAAGTTTTTAAAATATTAGTGCTGCTGTTCTGTCACATTGATAATGCTTCAAGAGATGCCTTCTCAGAATACTTACTGAGTAATGATTTGAGGCTGAAAAGCCATCAGATGCCTTGTCAGCTGTACATACAAGTAAAATGACTTTCAGCAAATTTGTGGGATGACAGGAAAGAGCAAAATTGATGCAATTATGTTAACATCACAAAGTATGCATTGGAGAGATTTCCTCTCGCAATTTACATTTAATCAAAAATTTCACCACACCAGCAGAACAAAATTACTCAAGCACCTTGGCTTAAAATTTCAGTCACATTTATTTTGGGAACATCACACTTATGGGCCTGTCCCACTTAAGCGATTTTTCAGGCTACTGCCGGCGATTGTCAGAGTGGAACACACACACACATCACTTCTTTCACCAGCATGTTAGCAGGCGTGGGACAGGGCAAGTGGGGGGAGCACTGTCTGAGTGAAATTCAGTCGATGCAAAGCAAAGGTGATAACGCGATGAACAGGAAGGTTGGCGCTGTAATTAGGATGGCTAAAGCACAGTGTATGGTAAGTCCTTAAGAGGGAGGGGAGAGGGGGAAGAAGGGGGAATAAGTAGTAGAGACAACTTTTAAGAAGCCTAAGATATATGGCTGTGAAGCTCAGCGGACATTAACATTACCTTCGGTTAGCCTTGGTTCTGAAAACTACTGCTTACGTTGTTTTTCCCAATGAGCCAATGAAATTCACCGGCTACAACCTACAAGAATCTACGAGAACCTTCGACCTCCTGGCAGCCCACTAGGACCTCCTGGCGACCCACCTAGGGCATGAGAATCCTCGCTACTTTCCATGGTGGCTTCATTCTGGTCGCCGCTAATATTTCAACATGTTGAAAAATTTGTCGCGACCATCATGAGGCCGCGACTAGTTCCCAGAATGTGGGAACTCCTCAAGACCATGAAGGCGACTCCCTGGCAACGACCCGCAAACATGTGGCAACCATGTGGCGACTGCATCATCTCCTACAGTCGCCTAAAATGTCACCTAAGTGGGACAGGCCCATTAAGATAGGCTTTTCTGAGTGTCAAATGTGGTGACAAACATTTGTTTCAGTGATGTGATACATTGTCTTACTTCGGAGTCACGTGAGTTATTCCGTGAAGCAGTGCCGCCAGTGCACATTACATCAGTCGCATTGGCGCATGGAGGCTCTGGAGGAACAGAGCTCCTCCAGCAGTAAGTATTTAGATTCCAGGTAAGTGGCAAAAACTTAGCTGGAGTTCGGGTCTGTTTACTGTGGTGCCGTTTTTGTTTCTTAGTAGCACCATGGACAAGACGGGCAAGGGGAAGAGGTGAGCTGGAGCAAAATCCGTAGACAGCGCAGGAGTGCGGTCTGTGAATGGCTGCCTCATACCCCTGCACAATCGGCAGCAGGGAGCAGGGCGACTGCAGACTTGGTGCTGCAAACCACGAGGCCAGTGCCAGTCGGGCGCAAGGCAACGCACAAGTCAGTCAGGCCAAAGGAATCGGGGGAAGATTCCCCTCCGGGGCTGGATACCATTTTTGAACGGTTATCCCAAATGGAGCTCCTGTTGCACAGGGTGCTCCAGGAGGGCATACTCCTGGAGGAGGAGTGGTGTCCAGGAGTATGCCCTCCTGGTGCCAGGCTGGAGAAGAGACCGTGCCAGCAGCACCTAGTAGAGGGCTGCTCGACAGCACCCTCATTGATGAGGTGCGTGCAATGGGTCAGCTGAGTTCTGACCCCGACTCTGACGGTGAGGTTGATCCAAGCAGAGAATGGCAGCTGCCAGATGTCCCATCTCTGGCGTCACGATTCGCTGTCCTGTCAGAGTCAGGCGAGCCACTGGGAGAAGAACTGGCCTCCACAATAAATTATATGGTATCCCATCATCTCCAGGTACTCACGATGGATGAGACTGCCAAAAAGCATGAGACCCAGAGGAACTGCGTGTTGTTAACGGTACCGGCAGTGAACCAGATAATATGCGGTCAGATGGTCGTGGGCATGCGTGCCCAGTTCCCACTCAGGAAGTGCTTTTTGGCCCACCATCAACCCTAAGTTTGCAGCACTCTGCAAACCCACCAGCGTGCAACCACCCAACTGACTCTTTGGAGAGGACCTTGCGAAACGCGTGAAGGAGTTAGATGATGAAGCAAAAACGGTGGGCTTGATCAAGACACCGATGGTCGGCAAATCTGTGAGGAGAAGGTATCCCTACAGAAGAGGTGCAGGTTCTGGGTCTACACCAGGAACAAGCCGGTCATCGACGCAGATGTGCAGTTGGCGCTTCGCAGTGGGAACACAGACAAATGTGGGACTTCCTGCCAGGAACTGGGGACATCAGGTCACACCAGTTACCAAGGAGGTAGGTGGGCCTGGTTCTCATGGAAACATATTAAGTACAACACAGCTTAAAGTTGGGGGTAGATTACATCCGTTCTATGAGGAATGGAAGCAAATTACCTCAGATCCATTTATCATGAGTATTATTCAAGGGTTTTGAATTGAGTTCGATCCAAATGGTGATTTACCCCTCCAGCATGTTCCCAGCAGAACACTCCATTTTTCACAAACGGAAGTAGTGGAGGTTCAGGCTGAACTTGAAAATTTGTGTAATAAAAGAGTAGTTGAGAGGTCGGTTCACCAAGTCCATCAATTTGTGTCAAATATGTTTCCCCGACCAAAAAAGGATGGAGGATGTAGAATTATTTTGGATCTAACAAGTCTTAACCCTTTTGTACAGTATAGACACTTCAAAATGGAAACATTTGTTACTGCCAAGTCAGAGGATGTTATATGGCAACTATAGATCTGAAAGATGCATATTACACAGTGTCTGTTAATTTGGAGGACAGAAAGTATTTGAAATTTACCTTGGTAAATCATTTATGACAATTCACGGCACTGCCTAATGGGTAAACGTCAGCTCCTAGAATATTCACTAAATTGTTAAAGCCAATACTGGGGCTACTTAGAGCCCAGGGCCATGTAGTTATGGATTATCTGGATGATATCTTAATTATTGGACACACTAGTGAATTAGCTGAAGTATCTGTGGCAGTTGTTAAATTCACTCTTGAAAAATTGGGGTTTATCATTCATCCAGATAAATCCAAATTGACACCACTTACAACAATTGACTATTTGGGTTTCACAATCGATTCAATTCACATGATAGTGACTCTGCCCAGGGAGAAAAGGGTGGAACTAATTGATGGTTGCATTAATCTTTTGAAGCTGCAACAACCTTAAATCAGACAGGTGGTTAGCCTGCTCGGAAAATTAGTGGCTGCTTTTCCAGCAGTTCAGTATGGGCCTTTGCACTACCAGCAGTTACAGAGGGAAAAGGAACATTCGAGCCATTATAATCAGCTCATGCAGTTATCAGCAGATGCTGTTACTGACCTGCAGTGGTGGATTCAGCATGTCTCCAGTAGTTCCAGCAAAGTAGTGCTTAAACAATCTTCCATGGTCTTACAAACTGATGTCAGTGCACTCAGGTTGGGTGCCACTGACACGAGCTCCAGCTGTGGAGACAGATGGAATGGGGATAAAGCATTGCTGCTGCAAACATGGGGAATTAACTACTTAGAGCTTTTGGGAGCTTTGTATGGGCTCAAGGCTTATTGTTCTAACACAAGTAACCTGTATGTTCAGCTTCAAATTGACAACACTATGGTAGTGGCATATGTTAATCACATGGGTGGAATCAAGTTGGTATCTTGTGACAAACTGGCTAATCAAATCTGGACCTGGTGTATTGACAATAATATTTGGCTTTCAGCTATTTATCTACCAGGTAGATCATTATAGTAGCAGAGACCAGGTCACGAAAATTCCATGACAACAGAGAGTGGATGTTGAATCAGGATGTGTTCAATTATATAGTTGTCAAATATGGAAGGCCAGATATCGACTTGTTCACATCCAGACTCAACCACCTAAATATGTGTCATGAGAACCAGATCCTGGGGCAGTAGCGACTGATGCTTTCTCGCTACATTAGGGTCATATGTTTTTATATTCATTTCCACCATTCTGTCTCATAAGCCGTTGTCTGCTTAAAATCAAGCAGGATGCCACTTCAGGGGTGCTGGTGGTACCCGACTGGCCTACTCAGCCATGATTCCCTTTGATATTGGAGTTGAGGACACAACCCCTGATGGTTGTTCCCAAACAAAGGGATTTATGGGTGCATCCGGTAACTGGTGAACGGCATCCATTATATAACCGTATTGATTTGTTAATTTGCAGGTTTTAAGAAGGTCATATCTGGGGCGCGGTTTGTCTGGGCGAACTGTGGACATGCTCACTGCAGCCTGGAGGATGAGTACTCAAAAGCAGTATATTTCTTATGTAAAAAAATGGGAGGTTTTCTGTGTACAAAATAATATTGAATATTGTACGGCAGGTATTTTGCACGTTCTAGAGTTCCTGTATACACTCTACTACAATGAGGGGTTGAGTTATAGTGCAATCAATTCAGCTATAAGTGCGTTGTCTTCGTACTTGTTGATGGGGTCAGAAGAACGTCCTATTGGGTCTCATCCTCGAATTTCTCTATTTATGAAAGGAATTTTTAACTCCAGACCTCCTAAACCCAGATATATGGCAATCTGGGATGTAAGCGAGGTCCTCAAGCTACTTCATCAGTGTCACATCTCTGACTTTGGCCAAAATCACCCTGAAGGTGGTCATGCTCATGGCACTGGTATCAGCCCAACGAGTGAAAACATTGAAAAAGCTGCAGCTGGACAGGATGGAAGTGGCTGCAGACAATGTTACGTTCTACATTTATGACCTACTCAAACAAAGCAGGCCAGGTGTGACAGGGTTTAAGATTGTTTTTCAGCATATCCCATGGATCCATGTCTATGTGTAAAGACACATTTGCGGCAATACATTGAAGCTACAAGGGCCTTACGAAATATGGAAACAGGGTTGTTTGTCAGTTACAAGAGGCCACATAAGAGAGTGTCAGCAGACTATCTCGAGGTGGTTGAAACAACTATTGTTGATGCAGGTATTAATATTGATGTTTTCACATCTCTTTCCACTAGGGCAGCAGCAACGTCGGTGGCAAGGGAGATGGACATGCCCATCGACCATATTCTTGCAGCTGCCTGGTATTCAAATTAGTTGGTTTTTCTACATTTCTACCATCGGCCAATTGCCGATCCGGGGCTGTTTGCCAATACTCTTTTAAGTTCTGTTTAAGTTCCCCCTGGGTTAGAGGGGTTACTGTTCCTTTGTTATTCAAATAAATTTGTTACTGTATTTAAATGCAATGTCAACATTAATGCATTATTGATTATTTCTCATCCGAGTCAATCAATGCAGTGAGAAACCAGGATTTGAATCTGCGGCATGAAATCACAAAACTTTGAACCCTTCACGGAATCACTCACGTGACTCCGAAGTAAAATAGTAAGATTAAACGAGAACTTACCAGTTTGAAGTTTGATCTTTATTTTATGAGGTGTTACGTTGGTCATTACGTGCCATCCACGCCCAACCCTCTCTCACAAAGGTCATCTGGTAGTTCTCAAGTTGCTCATCTTACTATGTTACTTTGATAACTGTTATTTGTGAATTCATACCGCTGCTTTGAAGATTGTCGCACATGCACACTGGCGGGACTTCTTCACGTAATCACCAACGTAACTCCTCATAAAATAAAGATCAAACTTCAAACTGGTAAGTTCTCGTTTAATCTTACTATTCATTTACATAGTTGAGGTCATTTTGAAATAATGGCCAGAAATTGCCTTATCACTCAGTTATCACTTGATATGATGAGGTAGGGAAATAGAAGAATTTACCTTCCTGAAGATTGGATAGTCTTCAAATATTTGTTAACACCTAACAAGAGATTTCAAGAGGCACAATAAACTGCAGATGCTGAGCTCTTGAACAAAACACAAACTGCTGGAGGAACTCAATGGGTCAGGCCACATCAGCAAAGAGAATGGACAGATGTCTGGATTTAGGAGTGATAGGAATTATCTTACCAGTGAGGTTGTATCACCTACAGCAGCCGTTTAACCAACTGCTCTAGCCATTTTGTTTTGGGTATGGTGTTCCAATGCCCACCTTACATACACATCTGTATATATTTAACATTGGGATCAGCACAGTCTGATAAATAAAGCTGGAGTCCAATCCTGAATTCAATGATTATAATATATTTAGATTTGAAGTGTTGATGCAGAGACATGGAAGAGAAAGTGATCTAAAGAATCTCAAATGTTTGAGAAGGAATTCAGATGGCATGATATGTGTTTGGGTCTCTCTCTGTAACAGGGTCACATGCATGGATGTCTGCTGATATCCAAATATTGCTTTCATTTGAAATTGATTACATATCCAAACAATAGATAGGAAAGGTTTGGAGAGATATTGGCCAGATGTAAGCAAGTGGGACTTGCTCATTTAAGCAACTCGGTCAGCATGCATGAGTTGGGACTACTTGCCTGGATGTGTGCTGTATAATGCTATGACTTTAGGCTGCTATTCTGAAGTACGCAAATTTCCAATATAAGAAATAATAAATATTAGCTTTATTTTTTTCTGCCACACTCTTTCACGCTGCAAAAAGCAAAATTATGCTACACTCTTTCCTGGAGATGGTCTCACAATATGGGCTTAATTTTGATTTAGATCATCACATTTATATTATGTTTCCTGCATGTGTTAATGTGGAATTATTTTTCTCTGACTCAACTTATGTTCTATAATTGTCCTAAAGAAAATTCACTTTCTTAAAAACAAATACTTTGCTGTGAGTTATGGTAAATTGTGTCTTGACAGATTACAATTGATGGTCTCCATTTGACAGCAAATTATAAGCAGTTAACAACTTAAAAGTGAACATATATTCAGCTCTGAATGTGGATAATTGCATAAGTCACAATTCTCATTTTCTCTGCCCTGTGGAGAAATACGTATGTTCACTCTGATAATGCAGTTGAGGTTAAGAAGTCTTTGCATAAACTGTCTTCTAAAGTATTAGGCTGAAAGAGGGAATAAAAACGTAACAGAAACAGAATATTCATGTCCATCATGTCAGCAATCAATTCCATCCATACTGGAGAACTTTGTTCCTCTGCTAATTATCTGCAGTGTACAAAAGCAGACTGAACAAATAGCTTGGCAGCTTCATATTGTGGAGTTCATGATTTATGTTTTGTTTTCATTTGATCATTAAAATCTTGTGCTACTTCTTTAAAATAAAATTCATCAATGTCATTGTCCTTTAAACTGACAATTCTTGTTCTAGTATGCCTCGATTCCCATACGAGTTCATTTTGCATAAAAATCACAGCTTTGTGTACTTCCAATTACTTTCAATGTACAGATCTGCATCTGTACAAGCAAATTATTGTGGGGAGAGCATCAAAGATAATTGAAATACTGTGTTCATTTTATAAGTGTGCACTATGGGGATCAACTGAAATCAGAAAACACAAAGGGCTTAAAAAGCAAACACGAGTACAGTTTTTTTTAAAAACACCAGCAGATTTCACATGCCTTTGCTCTTCTGGCATGTAAGCAGACATTATGCTGTTTATCCAGGAGTATGATTCTGAGCACAAAGGAAAATGGTAAATTTTGGGTGGTGAGGGGTCAATGTGGCTACCAGAGGGCAATTATATCAAGGTTTGATCAGAGTAAAGGGCCTGTCCTACCAGCATGCAACTCCATGCAGTGAGCGCGACCTAACGTGGCCTAACGCTTGAGCCATCCGGCCTCGCGGGGCCGGTCCCACTTCAATCGCCGGAGCCGTGCGGAGTTGTGCAGAGCTGGTCCCGACATCGCGAGGGGCTCCGAAAAACTGGCCGTGTTCAAAAATTCCGTGCGGCAATGGCCTGTCGGCCCACAGTCGCCTCGACGCATTACGCACCGCCTTGACGTCGTGCCTCCGTGACCCTCTCTATATGTGCCTCCGTGACCCTCTCTGTGTGTGCCTCCGTGGCCCTCTCTCTGTGTGCCTCCGTGCCCCTCTCTGTGTGTCCCTCTCTGTCCTTGTGATCTTACCAAGCGGACTTCATTCCAACTTCGCGCCACTTTGCGCCACTCACCCGACCTCCACGTGGCCCCCGCTGCCAGTTTGGTCGTGCTTGCCGCATGCAGGTGCATGCAGGTGGGATTGGCCCTGTGCAGGGATCACCCGACCTCCGCACGGCCCTCCGCTTCCAGTTTGGTCGCGCTCACCACATGGAGTCGGATGCTGGTGGGACATAACCTTAAGTATAGTTGAGAAGATACAATAAAGGTGAGAATAGTGGCTCACCAATTTAACAATGCCTGAAACCTGCCACATTTTGAGGTTTGTTTTTCGATCTACACTGTTTGTGCTTAAACTCTGACGTTTATGGGAACAAATTCAGAAGTGCTCAGCTGGTTACTGCTGTCATATCTTGGGTTACAGCACTCTCTATATTACTATAATTAGTAGAATGTACAGTGAGTAGTTGGTATTATCTGCAGTTTCTTTGGTAAATGAGCTGCAATTAGAGCTACAAAATGATATTTGTAGCATGCAACTCGCAAAGGGAGCATTATCGATGACAGGAGTGCACACACACGATGACCAGCTGCCGAAGTACTGATTGCAGCCAATTTTGGCCCTCCCACAGTCAAACAAGCATTCAGTAAAGGGCCTGTCCCACTTGGCCATCATTTGCGGGTAATTTACGCGACATAATTTACGAGTCACGATGCACGCTGCACGCATCGTGATGTGCGCATTACGCGCGCATGGTGCGTGATGACAAAGGCAATGATGCATGGCCGCGCATGGTTTCACATGAATTTGTGATGTACAAAATCTTTCCACGCCATCTGCGTGATGGGCAAATGATGGCCAAGTGGGACAGGCCCTTTACAGAAAGGTCCCATGCCCATTTAAAGGGATAATCAACTTTTAGCAGGTCACTTGTTAAACCCCTGTCTCACGGTGCGAGTTGGCCCACGAGTGACCCTCGTGGTGATCACGTACAGCCAACGTAGTGGGAACGTCGGAACTCGCGCGATCAACTTGTCCACTCGTGGCGCTAACGGCAGGTACCTGTGAAACTTGTGAACTCGTGAAAAAAGTCAAACATGTTTGACTTTTTCCACGAGTCAAATTTCGTGGTCAAGTTTAAAATTGAAACATTTAAACTCAGAGTTATATCGTAGTGGCCCGTGCGTTAAGTTTAGTGATTCGTGCGTCTACCATGGGAACTCTTCAATAGGTACAAAATGCTGGAGTAACTCGCGGACCAGGCAGCATCTCTGGAGAGAAGGAATGGAGTCGAGACCCTTCTTCAGACTTACCCAAAACGCCACCCATTCCTTCTCTCCAGATATGCGGCCTGTCCCGCCGAGTTACTCCAGCATTTTGTGTCTATCTATACTTTAGTTTCGGATATGATCAAGTGTAAGAAACGCAAACCAGACTACCTTCACATCAGAGAATCCTAATGTTCCTAATTTGGCCGAGGCACTTCACTGTCCGTGTGTAGGAAGGAGCTGCAGATGCTGGTTTACACCGACGATAGACACAAACATGCTGGAGTAACTCAGCGGGACAGGCATCGCATCTGGAGAGAAGGAATGGGTGATGTTTCGGGTCGGGACCCTTCTTCAGACTACCCGCTCATTCTTCCCTCGTCGATGTGAACTTGTGGGGGTGTGAGGAATCGGGCGTCGCTGGGTAAGGGGAAGAGAGGTTTTACTGCTGAATTATGCGCAACAGAAGCATGAAGTGGGGGTAAGGTCCGTTTAAACTATCTTGTCGTCCCCCCCCCCCCCCCCCCCCCAATGTTGGGAGAGAGAGGGAAGAGAGTTGTGCAAACAAACCACGGGAGACTGCATCTTTGGAGGGAAATCATAAAATGTATAGGGATGTTTCGGGCCGGGACCCTAAAGGTTGACTACCCGTTTCGCAGATGCTGTTCCTAGCCCCCCTCTCACAACTCCCCACCCATAGTCTTTGCCTTCTCCCAATTCCACCATCCCTCGCCCTGTCCTCGCCTGAACTGCTGAAGATAACCGAGTGCTTTAAATGCGAATCCCGGACTGCAGCAACAACACACGCCCTGAGCGGGAGAGGAACTTGGTAACTCAAGAGCAAACGGGAGGGGAACTTGGTAATTCTGGAGACGATCTCGGAACATCGCAGATTACCATACCCGTGGGAACTCGCCTCAAACACTTGCACATCAACTTGGAATATCGTACACAACCACGAGTCTGTCACTCTGGGTCACTCGTGTGTCAACTCGCACCGTGAGACAGGGCCTTTACTTGATTTAGTGTGCTCTGAAGAGTGTGCTGAAGAGTGCACAGAGGAGATTCACAAGATGTTGCCTTGAGTGGAGGGCTTTATTTATGGAGAGAGATTGGACAGAATGGGCTTGTTTTCCCTGGAAGGAAGGAAGCTGAGGGTGACTAAAATTATTAGAGACATAGATAGGGATGATATTCAAGATTTCTATCCCATGCCAAGGAATCAAAAAAACAGAAAGCATATGCTTAAAGTGAAAGGAGCGAGTTTTAACGGGGATGTGAGGTATAAGTTACTTCTTGCAGAAAGTTGTTCATATTTACAACATGCTGCCAAAGGAGGTGATGGGATCAGGTTCAATTACTCCTTTAAGAGGCATTCAGACAAACAATTGAATCAATCAAACAGAGGAAGGCTCAGGAGTAATGCAGGCAAATATTATTAGTTTAGTTTAATTTAGTTTAGTTTAGTTTAGATATACAGCACAGAAACAGGCCCTATGGGTCTGGACCGTCCAGCGATCCCCGCACATTAACACTACCCTACATACACTGAGGACAATTTACACTTATACCAAGCCAATTAACCGGCAAACCTGTATGTCGTTGGAGTGTGGGAAGAAACTGAATATCTTGGAAAAAACCTATGCGGACACGGGGACAACGTACAAACTCCGTACAGACAGCACCCATAGTCGAGATTGAAGTTGGATCTATGGCGCTGCAAGCACCATAAGGCAACTCTACCACTGAGCCACTCTGCCTTGTGTAGACATGTAGAAATGTTGGCATGGATGTGGTTAGCTGAAGGGCACACTTTGGTGCTGTACGACTCTATGAATCAATGACTCTACAATTCTGGACAATGTTTTCCAAAATCGTTTGAAGCATATGATTGATGACAGGGAATGGTGTGGCAGATGTTGAAGCACTTTTGTCGATTAGTGGGGGAACTGGTCATGGTATTAAGTTTAGGATGAATTGGCCCAAAGAGAATCTGAGCACTTTAAATTAGCCAGTTCATTGTTGTCAGTGCCAGGTGAAATTTGACCATGTCCAACAATGTAATTTTCCTCCCATGGCTGAAGACGGTACCAAAATGAAACATTATTCAAGGTAATCCTCTCAACATCTGCTGTTCAAGGCCTAATGTTTGCACCTTTCAATCAAAAGCTGTATTTTCAGTTGTTCTCTGTGGCTTTATGTGGATTAAAGTATCCTTGAGCAATATAAGGAGAGCTTTGTACTGACATTTGCAACACTTTTTTTCTGAAGGATTTCACTGGGTTTTTAATGTCATTCTGCCAAGGAAAATGTCATATGCATTTGCAAAGATTGGATAGTTCATTTCAGTGGCATATATTACATGATCTACGTACTGACAAATGGATCAAGTTATCATTGGCAGCATATTTCGACGTGGAGCAGAGAAAGTGCTACCATTATCCATAAAGAGTTCATGTATAATTGCCACTTTGATAACAGCATACAGTGAACTATTCCTCAATGGTCAAAGCATGACAAGCTTTCTAGCAGTCTGTTAGTATCTAATTTAATAAAACCTTCCAATAAAAAGGTTGCTGACCTAATACTAATAATATGTTGTTGTTATTAATGTTCTTCCTCCATAGCAGCACATCACTGCTAGAAGAGCTTATATTTAATTGAGGGCCTTTCAATCATTTTGTAACCACTATCCACTTTAGCAAAAAATTCTAATCTAATCTTTGGAAGTCTTTATAATTTAACGTTTCAAGCCCAGGGTGCACATTATGATCTGACATGCCAATTACACAATCATATTCTGCTATTCTCAGAGAATACACAGTTTAGACACAGCTCAAGCCTGTAAAAAAAATTAATCTTTGAAATATTTAGGGGCATTTTATATCTGCATCTGTCTGCATTCCTTACAAGATATTTTTACTTTCGAAATGATAGAATGCCCCAGGAGTCTATTCAGAGGCTGATCTCTTCAAGATATTTTAATGGTAAATTATGGCTTTGAGGCACCAAATGATGCTGAAGAGCATCATTTATTGAATTTATTACATTTCCAGTGGGTTCAATTTGATTTTTTCTTTCCTTCAGAGAGCACTGCCATTAATCAGAGTTTTTAGATTGCAATAATTGACATACAATATTGAGTGAAGAGTGATATCAGTTTTCAAGTATTAGGATTCAAGACTTAAATGATGATAGATAGAAAAAAGCTTGAGTAACTCAGCGGGACAGGCAGCATCTCTGGAGAGAAGGAATGGGTGACATTTCAGGTCGACACCCTTCTTCAGATTCGAAACATCTCCTTGTCATGGACTCCCCCCGGCAGCCATTGACCCTCTCTGGACCTTTTTATCTCTAGCTGCTGGTGAGACATTGGCCATCTTGACTTTTCTACTCCCCTTACCTATTCTATTCACACCTCCTCTGCATGCCAAGCCCTCCCGCTCACTTGGCAACAATGTTATCATCAAACCCGCCGACAAGGGATGTACTGTTGCAATCTGGCAGGCTCTACCATGCTGAGGCCACATGCCAGCTCTCGGATGTATCCTCATGGCTACCCCTCGACCATGACCCTGTGGATGAGCACCAGGCCATTATCTCCAGGACTATCTGTGTTATCATCACTCTGATGATCTGTCCTCCACAGCCATTCCTTGTTTCTACTTCTTCTTCTATTCACATTGTCCATCGTTCAAAAATGTGTGAAGTGATTTATACACAGAACATATCGGTTTTGTATATAAAAGGCTATTGTTATGAGCTTTGTTTAAGAAGGAAGTGCAGATACTGTAAAATCAGGTCTAAAGAAGGGTCTCGACTCGAAATGGCACCTATTTCCATAGATAGAAACATAGAAACATAGAAAAATAGGTGCAGGAGTAGGCCATTTGGCGCTTCGAGCCTGCACCGCCATTCAATGTGATCATGGCTGATCATCCAACTCAGTATCCCGTACCTGCCTTCTCTCCATACCCCCTGATCCCTTTAGCCACAAGTGCCACATCTAACACCCTCTTAAATATAGCCAATGAACTGGCCTCAACTACCTTCTGTGGCAGAGAATTCCAGAGACTCACCACTCTCTGTGTAAAGAATGTTTTCTTCATCTCGGTCCTAAAGGAA
Source organism: Raja brachyura (assembly GCA_963514005.1). The sequence goes on from OY740786.1 coordinate 40,276,548, forward strand.
TTCCCCCTTATTCTTAGACTGTGACCCCTTGTTCTGGACTCCCCCAACATCGGGAACAATCTTCCAGCATCTAGCTTGTCCAACCCCTTAAGAATTTTGTAAATTTCTATAAGATCCCCCCTCAATCTTCTAAATTCCAGCAAGATGCTGCCTCACCCGCTGAGTTTCTCCAGCATTTTTGTCTACCATTGTTATGAGCTTTATACGTTGTCCAGGTGTTCATGAACATGTCAAAATACATTGTCTGGTATTGCAGAATGAGACCATTAAAGCTCATAAATATGGAAATACCGAATATGACCATTTAGGAGTCGAGGATTCTGGTCCTCAATGATGCTCATTCTAAATGCTTTGATGTTTTACACGTGAGATTATGCACAATATTAAACGATAGAGTTGAGCAACATATGCTAGACCTGAAGATTTAATGTCAAATAACTGAATTCAATTCACATAATTTCTGTTTGAACACTTCATTAGATGCAATGGTATTAAGCACTCATTAATTCCCCATTACTAGCCAGCCTCCATTGGTGCAGTCAAAGGGTTGCATGCTTTCTTAATGAAGCTTTGACCACAACTCATCATTTTGTTAACTTCTACTTCCAGTATTGTACAATGTCACATTCAACTAGGAGTTTCATCCCAACAGAGCTATTGATGCTTTGTAACCTTGAACCCCCAGCTAAGAAGGTGAACTGAAGTGACAGCAGTTGAAATAGAAGCAAAATCATGATTTGTATCCTGCCAATTCATTGGGAAGAGGTAAAGAGAAGCTCTTCAAACAACTTGAGAATGGGGCAGGGTTAAGACTGGCAGACAAGTATGACAGGAAGAAGTGGAATGTTAATGGGATAGGACAAGTATGAAGTACAAAACTATAACTTGATTGTATCAGAGGAAATAAACTGAAGAACCTACATTGACCAAATAATTGTAGCAAGAATCATATCAGAATAGGCAGCAATGAGTGCAGTTGAGAAATCATACATCTAGAGTCAAGAGTGTTTTATTGTCATATGTAACAGGCAAAACAATTACATTGTTACTTGCAGCAGCACAACAGAATATATACTGTAAAGTGGAATATGCAGAAATTCTTCAAATTAAGCAGTAATTACAACAATAGTTATGATGTAAACATCTGACAAAGGCAATTGCTAAAGCCTGTAATTAATAGAAACCGAAGTTGTGAAACACTTTCAGTGGGGAGCAGTGTGGTGTGTTTGTATATAAATGTGAAAACAAAGCTCATATGCATGTCAGCTAATGAGATCATGTGATAATTTGAATGCTTTTTTTCTTAAATTTTGTTGTTTTATATTAATTGACATAAGTGTCACACTCAGAGGCAGAATGATTCATGTCATTAATCTTCAGCAAAAAGTTACATCTAATGCTTTGAATTAAAAAGGTCTGGATCTGGAAAAAAATAGTTTAGTGTAAGAATGACACATATTTTGGAAAAAAATAGTTACAATCACAAGGTCAAAAAATAAAACCCTTTGTCTAAGGTCAAAATAAAAGATTGATAACTAAATGTTAGTTACTATCCTATTTAATTTGCAAATATTTATGTAATGTTTCTATTGTCAATGGAGAATTTGGAGGGATTTATAAAAAATCTGTTTCACTTTGACATGCTGTTTAATATCTACTGTTTTTTTGGTAACAACAAGCAGCAACAACAACCTAGAATTTGGGGAAAAGGTTAGAGATATTATCCTGTATATGAACACAATCAGGATTTCCATGGATAAGCTGTTTCTGGCCCTCCTCTGAGTTGAGTGAATCAAAACTGTTATCTGAATCCAGTGATTTATCGAACACAACATTAGGCTATGTGAAAACCAAAATCCCTAAGTTGGTGCCCAAGATTTGTACATCTTCTTCTTTCGAGTCCATCTTGTTACAAATGTCGACCTTGCTGTCATCATCCATCCTGAAAAGGATGCAAGCTTCCGGTGACAATCAGTGAGAGCCATCACTTGTCACAATCGATGATGCTGGTAGCAGAATTAGCTCAGGATACTTCCAGGATACTTCTAGTTTCCAGCCCCGCGACGTGGACGCTTCTGCTATGGGGCCAATTGTACATCAAAATGTTCTTACTGTTAGATTGCTTGTGGTGAAAGAAAAACGCAACTGAGGGATTTTACAGCTGAAGGGTACAGAATGAATTTCATTAGGGCTTGTTGCAAGGCAAACAACATCATTATGATTTAGACAATTTACTTTTCCACATCAACACAATTTGTTCCCTGGAGTAAAATATATATTAACCTATATGGAAGATGGAGAGTCATACAGTTGAGTGTCATGCTGATTCTGGTGCTTGATAAAGCTCCAGCCCAAATCATGTGTAACCAACCACACACTGTCAGAGGGTTTGAACACAGGAGGGATCACTTTCCTACAATTAGGACAGATTATATCATATGACTTCACAGCTTGACAACCATCATATTAGATGCAATCTCGGAAGAATTAGATTCAAAATATGGTTTGCCATCAATGAAACATGAAATTAGGATGATGAGCTAAAACATCCTCCTCTGTGTGATATTAGTAATAATATTATGCATATTGAACTCAGGTTTTGAAATTTGATGCTTTTGACTGCATTACAAGCTCAGTACTTTCAGTACAAAGGATAACCTGCCATTTTGGCACTCTATTCAAATATGTTTACATATACAGCTGACGGTGAGAATGAAGCTTCTGTAACTGTGGTTCTATGTCCCAGTGCAAAGAGTAATGCTTTCTCCAAACACTATATGAGATGAAATATTGAATTCAACATCTATCTGAATCTCAGATTTGTAGCAATAACCCACCCACTTTGTCGAAAAATGTTTCATATATTCAAAAATATTTCCTCACAATCAAGCCTGATGTCCTTCCTTCTATTAGAGAATATTATGATTTTTGTGGAAATTACCTCAGGTGCTGTGATGCAGCCTCATAATGCTAGCCTCTACATATCCAGCAGTGGTAGATCTGCAGTGGTTGGCTTCTGCTTCCGAGAAGAATTCTTGAGAGATTGTACATTTCTTTGGTTGGTCCAAATGAAATTCGACTGGGTACTCCATGAAGTGGAACTTAAACCATGTGTCAGGAAGCATTTCTCAATAGCATGGAAACAGATGCTGACAACTGAATATTTACCATGTTACAGACTTTCTCATTCCAAATGTTGTTAAACTGTGAATGAAGCAATTCATGCAGAAAAGCAACAGGGTGTGAAAGTAGCATGAACTGTTTTCCTTTCCGCTGATGTATTCCAGATGGCATCGAGGACCACTAAGAGGAAAATAAACGAAAATAACATTTCAGATTATTCCTGTTCTTCAGTAGCGAATGCGCCATATAGTGGCATCGTGACGAGAAGAAGGATGAGAGGAGATCTCATTGAAACATTTAAGATTGTTAAGGGCATGGACACGTTAGAGGCAGGAAACATGTTCTCAATGTTAGGGGAGACCAGAACCAGGGGCCACAGTTTAAGAATAAGGATTAAGCAATTTAGAATGGAGATGAGGAAATACTTTTTCTAACAGAGAGTGGTGAGTCTGTGGAATTCTCTGCCTCAGAGGGCGGTGGAGGCAGGCACGAACCCGTTCTCCTGGTGGCTCAGCACTTCAACTCCCCCTCCCATTTCGTATCCGACCTTTCTGTCCTGGGCCTCCTCCATGGCCGGAGTGAGTCCCACCGCAAATTGGAGGAGCAGCAACTCATATTTCGTTTGGGTAGATTGCACCCCAGCGGTATGAACATTGACTTCTCCAATTTCAGGTAGTCCTTGCTTTCTTCCTCTTTCCCCTCCCCATCCCAGCTCTCCCACAGATCACTGTCTCCACCTCTTCCTTTCTTCTTCCCACCCCCTTCTCCACCCCACCAACACATCAGTTTGAAGACAGGTCTCGACCTGAAACGTCATCTATTCCTTCGCTCCATTTATGCTGCCTCACCCATTGAGTTTCTCCAGCATTTTTGTCGACCTACAAATATTGTTATGGTGACACGGTAACTCAACAAGTAGAGTTTCTGCCTTACAGTGCCGATACCTAGGTTTGATCCTGACTATGGGTGATATCTATCCAGAGTTTGTATGTTCGCGCCTATGACCGCGTGAGTTTTCTACGGTTGCTCCAGTTTCCTCCCACACTCCAAAGATGTACAGATTGTGTAGGTCAATTAGAATTGGTCAAATTATCCCTCGTGTGTAGGATAGTGTTAGTGTATGCGATGATTGCTGGTCGACACAGACTCAATGGGCTGAACGGCCTGTCTCCGTGCTTATCTAAAACCTCACGGTGCTCACTGATGTTTAAAATAGTAAGATTAAACGCGAACTTACCAGTTTGAAGTTTGATCTTTATTTAATGAGGAGTTACGATGAGCGATTACATGAAGAAGTCCACCAGTCCGCATGCGTGTCAATCTTCACAGCAGCGGTGTGAAATCACAGATAACAGTAGTTGAAGTGACATAGCAAAATTAGAGAAGACTAGAACTACCAGATGACGTTTATGATACGAGGGTTGGGAACAGAGGGCAAATAATCGCTCATCGTAACTCCTCATGAAATAAAGATCAAACTTCAAACTGGTAACTTCTCATTTAATCTTACTACTTTACTTCGGAGTCACGCGAGTGATTTCGTGAAGATTTCAAAGCTCTGTGATTTCATGTCGTGGATACGAGTCTGTGCGACACACTGCCTCAGTTGACCCAGGATGAGTAAATAATAAAAAATGCATTCAAACATGATACAGACTTAAACATGTTGATGCTTTAATTAGCAAAAAAAAAACAATAGCGACCCCTCTCTCCCGGGGGAAGCTATAAAACAGAATTTATAATGGAGTGGGCAAATACCTCCGGTCAGCCGCGAGGATTTGGTCGAGAGGGACGTCCAGTGCGCTCGCTGCTGACATTGATGCTGCCCTGGTGGAGTGAGATTTAAAAACGTCAGTGTCCACTCCGGCACAAGCCAGAACCTGTTTCAGCCGCCTTGTAATGTTCGGTGCCAACACCTTCTTTTGAGGCTTTTTGTGACCGATGAATATCGATAATTCGGAGCCTCTGAGGTTCTTGGTGACCTTGATACACTGCTGCAAGTGCGTAACTACACATAAGTGAAGGTCTATGGGGTATGCCATAAAAATAAGTTTAAGCCCTGATGTCCCTGGCCTGCTCTGCTGAAGTAAATCAAAAACATAAAATGTGATGTTACTTACAGATGAAACCATCCTGTCCAGTCGCAGCTTCTGCAACGTCTGGATGCGTTGCGCTGAACGCATTGAGAGTGAGTCTGGGCAAAGACAGGGATGTAGCTGGAGCCCATTGGCAAAACAGTGTGAGAACCACGCTCACATCCCAAATCTCCAAGTACCTGGGCCTGGGGGATTACAGTTAAAAATACCCTTCATGAACCGGGATATTAAAGGGTGAGACCCAACAGAGTGTTGTCCCTGATCCCTGCCACAGGTAGGATGATAAGGCACTCCTGGCACTGTTGATGGCACTATAGCTCAGTCACTCATCAAAATATAGTGTGGAAAAAAATTCCAACACATATGCATGCCGTGTGATATGATATGTTCAACTGCAAGCAGAACACCTCCCATTTCTTGTTATGAGAGATGTATTGTTTTTTAGTATCTCCCTGCAGGCCGCAGTAATCACATCCACCATGTGACTTGATAGTCCGAGCCCCAGGAACGGTCTCCTCAGATTCTGCCAATCAGAACAAGGGGTCACAGTCTAAGGATAAGGGGGAAGTCCTTTAGGACCGAAATGAGGAAAACATTCTTTACACAGAGAGTCGTGAGTCTCTGGAATTCTCTGCCACAGAAGGTAGTTGAGGCCAGTTCATTGGCTATATTTAAGAGGGCGTTAGATGTGGCACTTGTGGCTAAAGGGATCAGGGGGTATGGAGAGAAGGCAGGTACGGGATACTGAGTTGGATGATCAGCCATGATCACATTGAATGGCGGTGCAGGCTCAAAGGGCCGAATGGCCTACTCCTGCACCTATTTTCTATGTTTCTATCAATAAATTAATATGGTCATGTAGTGGATGGTTCTCCCAGTCACAGGGTGAACCAGCAGGTTACTGCATTTGGGGACAGCCATAAAAGGCTGTGTTATTAGTCTCAGAACGAGTGGGAACCATGGCTGTGTGGGCCAGTCGGGAACTACAGAAACGCCTGAGGCAGAGTCCTGCTCGATCTTAAGCAAGCACCGACTGATGAGGCAAAATGGGGGAAATGCATATAAAAACATTCCACCCCAGTGTAGCGAGAATGCATCTACCACTACTGCCCCTGGGTCTGGTTCTCATGAAACAGAGAAACATAGATAGAAACATAGAAAATAGGTGCAGGAGGAGGCCATTTGGCCCTTTTAGCCAGCACCGCAATTCATTGTGATTATGGCTGATCGTCTCCAATCAATAATCCGTGCCTGCCTTCTCCCCATATCCCTTGACTCCACTAGCCCCTAGAGCTCTAACCAACTCTTTGTTAAATCCATCCAGTGATTTGGCCTCCACAGCCCTCTGTGGCAGGGAATTCCATAAATTCACAACTCTCTGGGTGAAAAAGTTTTTTCTCAGCTCAGTCTTAAATGACCTCCCTTTTATTCTAAGACTGTGGCCCCTGGATCTCGACTCACTCAACATTGGGAACATTTTTCGTGCATCTAGCTTCTCCAGTCCTTTTATAATTTTTATATGTTTCTATAAGATCCCCCTCATCCTTCTAAACTCCAGTGAATACAAGCCTAGTCTTTTCAATCTTTCCTCATATGACAGTTCCGCCATCCCAGGCATCAATCTCGTAAACCTATGCTGCATTGCCTCAATCACAAGGATGTCCTTCCTCAAATTAGGAGACCAAAACTGTACACAATACTCCAGATGTGGTCTCACCAGAGCCCTATACAACTGCAGAAGAACCTATTTACTCTTGTACTGAAATCCTCTTGTTATAGAAACATAGAAACATAGAAAATAGGTGCAGGAGTAGGCCATTCGGCCCTTCGAGCCTGCACCGCCATTCAACGTGATCATGGCTGATCATCCAACTCAGTATCCCATACCTGCCTTCTCTCCATACCCCCTGATCCCTTTAGCCACAAGTGCCACATCTAACGCCCTCTTAAATATAGCCAATGAACTGGCCTCAACTACCTTCTGTGGCAGAGAATTCCAGAGACTCACGACTCTCTGTGTAAAGAATGTTTTCCTCATTTCGGTCCTAAAGGAATTCCCCCTTATCCTTAGACTGTGACCCCTTGTTCTGGACTCCCCCAACATCGGGAACAATCTTCCAGCATCTAGCTTGTCCAACCCCTTAAGAATTTTGTAAGTTTCTATAAGATCCCCCCTCAATCTTCTAAATTCCAGCGAGTACAAGCCGAGTCTATCCAATCTTTCCTCATATGAAAGTCCTGACATCCCAGGAATCAGTCTGGTGAATCTTCTCTGTACCCCCTCTATGGCAAGGATGTCTTTCCTCAGATTTGGAGACCAAAACTGTACTGAATACTCCAGGTGTGGCCTCACCAAAACCCTGTACAACTGCAGTAGAACCTCCCTGCTCCTATACTCAAATCCTTTCGCTATGAATGCTAACATACCATTTGCTTTCTTCAATGCCTGCTGCACCTGCATGCAACTTTCAATGACTGGTGTACCATGACACCCAGGTCTCGTTGCATCTCCCTTTCCTAATCTTCCACCATTCAGATAATAGTCTACCCTCATGTTTTTGCCACCAAAGTGGATAACCTCACATTTATCCACATTATACTGCATCTGCCATGCATCTGCCCATTCACTCAGCCTATCCAAATCACCCTGCAGCCTCCAAGCATCCTCCTCACACCTAACTATACCCCCCAGCTGGGTATCATCTGCAAATTTGGAGATGTTGCATTGAATTCCCTCGTCCAAATCATTAATATATATTGTAAATAGCTGGGGTCCCAGCACTGAGCCTTGCGGCACCCCACTAGTCACTGCTATGGCCAACATTCCATTAGCTTTCTACACTGCCTGCTGTACCTGCACGCCAACTTTCAGTGACCGGTGTACAAGGACACCTAGGTCTCGCTGAACCTCCCCCTTACCTAACCTAACCCCATTGGTTGCATCTGCCCACCCAGTCAATCTGTCCAGGTCCCCCTGCAACCTCCTAACATCATCTTCATAGTTCACACTGCCACCCAGCTTTGTGTCATCTGCAAATTTGCTAGTGTTGCTCCTAATTCCCTCTTCCAAATCATTTATATATATGGTAAACAGTTGCGACCCCAACACCAAGCCTTGCGGCACTCCACTCACCACTGCCTGCCATTCTGAAAAGGACCCATTCACTCCTACTCTTTGCTTCCCGTCTGCCAACCAATTTTCTATCCATGTCAACACCCTACCCCTAATACCATGTGCTCTAATTTTAGTCACCAATCTCCCATGCAGGGCCTTATAAAAGGCTTTCTGAAAGTCTATATACACTACATCCACTGGCACCCCTTCATCTATTTTACATCCTGAAAAAAATCCAGAAGATTAGTTAAGCATGATTTCCCTTTCATAAATGCATGTTGACTTGGACTAATCCTTTTACTGCTATCCAAATGTTTCATTATTACCTTTTTAATAATTGACTCCAGCATCTTTCCCACCACTGAAGTCAGGCTAACTGGTCTGTAATTCCCTCTTTTCTCTCTCACTCCTTTCTTGAAAAGTGGGATAACATTAGCTATCCTTCAATCCATAGGAACTGATCCTGAATCTATTGAACATTGGAAAATGATCACCAATGCAATGCGTCCACTATTTCTAGAGCCACCTCCCTGAGGACCCTGGGATGCAGAACACCAGGCCAAGGGGATTTATCGTCCTTCTGTCCCATTAGCCTACCCAACACTATTTCTCGCCTAATGACCAATATCTAACTTAAACACACTCTCACTTCAAGTTTATAAATCTGTAAACACTTGCACAAGCAGCAACACAAATGACGGTCCACGGACTTAACATGATCTAAATCTTAACTTTTAATTCCTCTAAATTTATTTACATACAGAGAATATTTACAAAATCCGGATCCTATGCCAATATGGAAAGCTAGATCTTTACAACTTACAAAAGGATTAGTCCAAGTCCAGGTGAGTGGGCAGATGCGTGGGAGACGCAGTATAATATAGATAAATGTGAGGTTATCCACTTTGACGGCAAAAACAAGACTTCCGGTGGCGCCATGCTGGGTTGAAGAGGAACGCCAGCCAGCTCCGTGAGAAAAAACGGGAAAAAAAACGGGAGAAGAAGCCCTACCTGCTGCCTGCTGTTTCTGTACGGACCGCTGTGAGTGACGTCATCAGGCGCGCGACCGTAATGGCAACACAGCACAGCCCACCCGCAGATAAACCTAAACTTAGATACACAAGGCAAAAAACGGCAGAAGAACAAGGCCTGACTGAAGCACTGGGCTCAGGTAGGACATCATCCCAGGAAGATGTGTCTAAAAAGTTAAATAAAAAATCTGAGATGGAAGAACTTAAAACTTTTTTTACACAAGAAATAATAGAATTAAAATCGGAATTGAAGTCTGATTTGACAAAAATCAATTTTAAGGAAGAAATAGAAAAAATGAAGGAGGAGATGAAAGAGTTAAAGTTTGAAATTAATACCTCGGCTCGGGAATTATCTGATAAATTGCGAAAGGAACTCGCAGAAATATTAATGGATCAAGCTGCAATTACAGCAGAAGAGATGAATGCTAAAATACAAAGTAAGGTGGAAAAGGAGCTGGAACCTTTGGAAACAGTACTTAATGAGCAGTCGTCGGCCATAAAGGACCTTGAAGATTTAGCCGAAACAAGTGCTCAGTCTATGAAAGCACTCCTCAAAGAAAATCAACGCTTATCTGATCAACTGGGCAAAATAACTGAAAAATGTACCGAGCTGGAAGGACGCCAGAGAAGGCAGAACCTAAGGATTGTGGGTATTCGAGAAGGGAGAGAAGCGAATCAAGATACCTGAGAGTTTACTGCAAACTTACTGCAAAAGGTTTTATCTCTGGACCAGAAACCTTTACTAGCCTGAGCACATAGAGTAATGAGGCGTTATACAAGACAAGACGCCCCTCCAAGACAAATGATAGTGGAAGTCCAGTATGATCATGTTTTGGAGGAGATGATGAACAAAATAGTAAGAAGCAGAAATCTTACATACGAAGGAGACTCAATTAGCATTTATCAAGATTACCCAGCAGAGGTTTCTAAGAAGCGGAATGTGTTTAAGGAGACCAAAATAATTTTGAGAGAAGTGAAGAACCTGAAGTACACTCTGAGATACCCAGCCACTCTAAGAGGCACACACAATCAGGAAGAACACTATTTCAAAAACCCAGTAGATGCACTGGACTTTGCCAAGAGGATCAAGAGTCAAGAGGAAGACTGAATGAAAGTTTCAAAGATGAACCTCATTAACAAATAAATCGTATCCTCACGACTGGAATGGACTATGGACTTGTGGTATTTAAAGAAGATGGAGAAGGAGGCGGCCTGGAGACTCGGATGGGAGATACGGATTGGACATTCTTTTATGGACATTAACAATTAGAATAATAACACTACTAATATTAACTAACAAATACTAAAATCCTCGGCGTAGTATTATTACTAATTTACAGCGCGGTACTAATACCAATTAAAGTTGATAATCTTCAATTAAGGATTAATAATTACTCATAGCTGATTTAAATAGAATTAGATAACTATTAAGTATAATCATATAGAATATAAAGCTTGACTTTATTTACCCCCCTTGGTAATTTTTTAGTTTTCCTTTTTTTTAAATTTTCCTCCCTTCTTTTTATTATATTTTATGATATTTCTTTAATTTTTTTCAAGTATAGATATTATCATATACTTGAATGATAGATCCCGTACACATCAGATTTTAACATTCCCGGTTAAATATTTTTATGAATTAACAATATTAAGGAGCCACAGAGCTGGTAAGATAATAACAACGTCTACGGAAGTCTTTAGATTACTAGCCATGCTGGAATGGCTAACACTCACTGCACTAATCTTAGATGTAGTTTTTTCTTTCTTTGTGCACCCTTTTAACCTCTTAATCTATCCTTTTTTTAATATTACTCTCTGTTATTATTACTTTATATTTGAATGGAGTTATAAATCAATGCAAAGGAGATATATACGTGAGTGTCATTTAAGGGTCTTGAAATTCATCTATTCGAAGTTCGGGTGTAAGGTCGGGTATGTCGAGCTGAGCCATTTGCTCTATTACAGACCCCCTTAGACAAATGATGCAAGACTTAAAAACGAATATGGGGAATGGAGGAATAACGTTTTGTAGCTGGAACGTAAAAGGTATTAACGAACCAATTAAGAGAGGTAAAGTATTAACACACCTAAAAGCACTCAAAGTAGATGTGGCATTTATCCAAGAAACACATTTAAAAAAAGACGCAGAGCATAGATTAAAAGCCAAATGGATTGACAAAGTGTATCACTCTTCTTTTACACATAAATCAAGAGGGGTAGCAATATTAATCCGTAAAGGTACTTAATTTAAACACACCTCAACCATAACCGATAAGGAGGGTATATATATCATTATAACAGGAGAATTATATACACAAAAAATGATTTTTGTTAATATTTACGGCCCAAATTTTGACAGTCCATCGTTTTTCAGGAAAATACTAAATACTATCCCAGAATTACCACAACACAATTTAATAATTGGAGGAGATTTAAATTGCACACTGGATCCTTACTTAAACAGATCATCAAGACAACGGAAAATTAAATCGCATTCCAGCGATCTAATAAATGCATATATAGATACTAGTAACATTATGGATGTTTGGAGAATGGAAAACCCAATGGGACGAGAATACTCGTTTTACTCATCGGTACATAAAACCTATTTAAGAATGGACTACTTTCTGGTAGACTCAAAACTTATCCCACTCACTTATAATTCAAAATATCACAATATTATAATTTCAGATCATGCACCGTTATCTTTCATGATTAAAATAACTTGAAAAATGGAAAAGCAGGGACAATGGAGACTCAACCCACAAATTTTAAAGGACAAAACAACCCAAGAATATATTACAAAACAGATTGAGATCTTCTTTGAAACAAATGACAAACCAGAAATATCTTCGTCACTACGATGGGAAACTTTCAAAGCATATACACGTGGAATCATGATATCCTCTCAAGCATTTTATAACAAAGAGAATCGGAGGATACAGCAGGCATTGGAAAAGGAGATTAAACAATTAGATATATAGAAAACGCTGCTAACCCAACCATGATTAAACATAATAAAATTTCTGCATTGAAATATAAATTAAATAAAATACAGTCAGACCAAATTGTAAAACTTTATCAATATACTAAACAAATACAATTTGAATTCGGAGATAAGCCACAAAAATTACTTCTCGTCAATTAAGAAAATTGGAGGGAGAAAAAATAATCCATAGGGTTAAATCAGACAATGGGGAATAACTAACACAAACCAAAGATATTAATGAGAGATTTTTGCAATATTATAAAAATTTATATTCAGCCAAAATGACAGAAAATCATATAGGAATAGAAACATTTAAAAAAAAATTGTAATTTAAAGGTATTAGATTTAGAAGACAGAGAATCACTAAACGCTGAAATAACCATTAAAGAAATCTATTAGGTCATTAAAAAATGTAAAGCACCACGACCGGATGGGATTGGTTCGGAATTTTAAAAACATTTGATGATCTGATGGTACCACGGTTGAAGACACTTTATGAACATATTTATACACAACAGAAATTACCTGGAACATTAAATGAATCTATTATAACACTAATACCTAAATTAGATAAAGATCTGGAGGACCCAGGATCGTATAGAGCTATAGCTCTTTTAAACACCGATCAAAAAATATTAACTAAAATATTAGCACAAAGACTAAATATGGTGATTAACAAAGTAATACACCCAGACCAAACAGGATTTATACCAAAACGATACTCTTCATATAACCTGAGACGATTATTCAATATTATATACTCGAAAAGAAATACTAGTAAAGACCTAGCAATTATCTCATTAGATGCAGAGAAAGCTTTTGATCAGGTTGAATGGTCTTATTTATTTTCGGTTTTGGAATCCTTCCAGCTAGGAGAAAAGTTTATAACGTGGGTTAAATTACTATATACCAATCAGACAGCTAGAATACTAACAAACCAAATTTAATTTATTCAGAGGCGTTAGCAATAGAACCATTAGCACAGCGTGTGAGATTACACCCTGAAATATACGGGTATGAAACCAAAGAAACTGAAAATAAAATTTCTCTATACGCAGATGATGTATTACTTTATATTACAAAGCCTGAAACAAGTATTCCTAACCTGCTAGATTTAATAACTCAATTTGGTCTGCTCTCAGGATATAGAATTAATTGGAATAAAAGTGAACTCATGTCAATAACGGGAAATAACTTATACATATTACAACGATTCCCTTTTACGATACCAAATGAAAAAATTAAATATCTTGGAATTTATGTAACAAAAAGACATGACTCTTTATTTAAATCTAATTTCCCACCTCTACTGAATAAATTACTTAAGAATATCCTATAATGGAAAACACTACCTATCTCAATGTTAGGTAAAATAAACGCGATAAAAATGATTTTTCTCCCGCGATTATTATATTTATTTCAAATGATCCCGATATTTCTTCCCAAAAAATGTTTTAAGAAGGTGGATTCTATAATCACAAATTTTATTTGGGATTATAAGAGCCATAGAATAAATAAGAAACATCTATGCAAAGCAAAAATATGTGGAGGTTTAGCGCTGCCTAATTTTATGTTTTACTACTGGGCAGTTAATATTAAAAATATGAATTTTTGGTTGGAAGAATTAGATAAACAACCAAATTGGTTAAAAATGGAAATGGAAGATTGCTTACCTTTTGAAATTAGCTCGATTCTATTTGCTAATACCAAACTGCATAAAAAAACTTATAGAGGAAACCCAATAATAGAAAGTGGGATACGTATTTGGAAACAATTAAAGAAATCTTTAAAATTGGAATGTATACCACTGGATCTTCCTATTGCAAACAATATTACTTTTAAACCCTCAAGGATGGATAAAGGTTTCTCACAATGGAAAAATTATGGAATTAATAAGATACGGGATCTCTACAGGGAAAATCTTTTTCTTTCATTTCAAGAACTACAACAAAAGTATGGACTACACCCAAAAGAATATTTTAGATATTTACAAATTAGAGATTATGTTAAATCAAATACACAAGAACTTAGAAATAGAAAGACAGAAATTCTAGATTAATGTTTAAATAAACACCCGGACACAGAAAAATTAATATCATATATTTATAATATTTTATTGAAAAATTATGCACCAACATCGGAAATATATAGGCAAGCATGGGAAAGTGAATTAGGACAAACAATCAGTTTAGAAGTATGGGAGGAAAGTTTACAACATATACACTACTGTTCATTAAATGCCAGACACTCTTTGATACAATTTAAAGTTTTACATAGATTACATCTCTCAAAGTCCAAATTAAACAGAATTTTCTCAAATGTTTCTGCTATATGTGATAAATGTCAACACCTAGAAGCTAACCTAACGCACTCATTTACCAAATGTATAAAAATTACTAATTTTTGGTCAGAAATTTTTAAGATAATTTCGAAGGTAGTTAATACAAATTTGACTCCAGATTCAAAATTAATCATATTAGGTATATTAGAAACTGATCAATCACTAACAATAAAACAACAAATTTTTATCGATTATAGTTTAATAATTGGTAAAAAATTAATATTAAGATTTTGGAAAGGTCCTACCTCCCCCACTATCAAAATGTGGATTACAGAAATATCGGAGACACTTCATTTGGAAAGATTAAGACTTGTCCTCTTGGACAGGCTAGACCAGTTTAGAGGAACATGGTCTCCATTTATTGATTATCTAAAGGGACAAATTGGCTTGGTTAGAGGGCCTGACTGAAACCTGAACGAAGGAATGGATGAAGAATCATATATAATAGATCACTGATATATCTCCAATGAAGAATAGATTGTTTAATACTCCACTCACATTATTGATTTTCTATTTTTACTCTTATTTTATTTTTCTCTATTATTTCTTTAAAAAAAAACTATATAAAAATAGCTAAAAAAAAAAACTAAAAAAAACTACTGGAGAGACAGTTGACGGCACGGAAAGACGGCACCCGTGAAAGGCTGGGTTAGCACCCCAGTCTGTGTCTTGCATGAGAAAGAAACCCAACAAAGCTACGGAAAGGCCTAATGAACCATCGTGGCCTAAACATCCATCAGGCGAGAATGAAATGCTCGGAGAAGGAGAAAGAGGTGCAGCGCACAGGCCTTGAACCTGGTGAGACGCAGGAGGAGCCCGGCCGGGAATCACCCCACAGAGCCCAGTCCCTCCATGCACTAGAGTCTCCCAACCCCTGCAGAGTAGTTATTAAGATGGCTGATCCGTGGGCAGTTGCTGCTGGGACGCAAGTCGGGGCCTGATCAACCCCGGCTGGGTCGCCTGGGCGAGGTTGTCTGATGTTGTGAGACCCGAAACACCCGATGACTCCAGGTCACATCACTGAGGATGCGTCCCAGCGCATCTAGAAGATGTATATTTTTCACATTGAAGTCTGGCTCAGCCAGTGGCACCCAGGAATAGACTGGGTGACAACCAAGAATAGTTTTGTGACTACTGGAGAGACAGTTGACAGCACGGAAAGACGGCACCCGGGAAAGGCTGGGTTAGCACCCCAGTCTGTGTCTTTCGTGAGAAAGAAACCCAACAAAGCTACGGAAAGGCCTAATGAACCATCGTGGCCTAAACATCCATCAGGCGAGAATGAAATGCTCGGAGAAGGAGAAAGAGGTGCAGCGCACAGGCCTTGAACCTGGTGAGACGCAGGAGGAGCCCGGCCGGGAATCACCCCACAGAGCCCAGTCCATCCATGCACTAGAGTCTCCCAACCCCAGCAGAGTAGTTATTAAGATGGCTAATCCGTGGGCAGTTGCTGCTGGGACGCAAGTCGGGGCCTGATCAACCCCGGCTGGGTCGCCTGGGCGAGGTTGTCTGATGTTGTGAGACCCGAAACACCCGATGACTCCAGGTCACATCACTGAGGATGCGTCCCAGCGCATCTAGAAGATGTATATTTTTCACATACAAATTTGACTCCAGATTCAAAATTAATCATATTAGGTATATTAGAAACTGATCAATCACTAACAATAAAACAACAAATTTTTATCGATTATAGTTTAATAATTGGTAAAAAATTAATATTAAGATTTTGGAAAGGTCCTACCTCCCCCACTATCAAAATGTAGATTACAGAAATGTCGGAGACACTTCATTTGGAAAGATTAAGACTTGTCCTCTCGGACAGGCTAGACCAGTTTAGAGGAACATGGTCTCCATTTATTGATTATCTAAAGGGACAAATTGGCTTGGTTAGAGGGCCTGACTGAAACCTGAACGAAGGAATGGATGAAGAATCATATATAATAGATCACTGATATATCTCCAATGAAGAATAGATTGTTTAATACTCCACTCACATTATTGATTTTCTATTTTTACTCTTATTTTATTTTTCTCTATTATTTCTTTAAAAAAAAACTATGTAAAAATAGCCAAAAAAAAAAACAAAAAAAAAACAAAGGGGCAGATTGTTATCTCAATAGGATTAGGTTATGTAAGGGGTAGGTACAGCGAGGCCTGGGTGTCCTTGTACATCGGTCACTAAAAGTTGGAGTGCAGGTACAGCAGGCAGTGAAGAAAGCTAATAGAATGTTGGCCTTCATAACAAGAGGATTTCAGTATAGGAGTAATGAGGTTCTTCTTCAGTTATATAGGGCTCTGGTGAGACCACATCTGGAGTATTGTGTACAGTTTTGGTCTCCTAATTTGAGGAAGGACATCCTTGTGATTGAGGCAATGTAGCGTAGGTTCACGAGATTGATCCCTGGGATGGCGGGACTGTCATATGAGGAAAGATTGAAAAGACTAGATTTGTATTCATTGGAGTTTAGAAGGATGAGGAGGATCTTATAGAAACATTATAAAAGGACTGGACAAGCTAGATGCAGGAAAAATGTTCTCAATGGTGGGCGAGTCCAGAACCAGGGGGCACATTCTTAGAATAAAGGGGAAGCCATTTAAGAGTGAGGTGATAAAAAACGTTTTCACCCAGAGAGTTGTGAATTTATGGAATTCCCGGCCACCGAGGGCAGTGGAGTCCGTCACTGGATGGATTTAAGAGAGAGTTAGATAGAGCTCTAGGGGCTAGTGGAATCAAAGGGATATGGGGAGAAGGCAGGCATGGGTTATTGGTTGGGGATGATCAACCATGATCACAATGAATGGCGGTGGTGGCTCGAAGGGCCAAATGGCCTCCTCCTGCACCTATTTTCTATGTTTCTATGTTTCTAAACCAGCTGAGTTAGATGTGAATGGCTGGCTGTTTGAATGTTCCTATTTGCCTATGGAGTAAAGATTGATCTTCACTAAGTGTGTTACTGTGGTTAATTCATAAACATGGTGTCAGAGTCTTGAGCCATGTCTCCAACACTTTTGCCTGAATTTATTTTAGTTTTTGTTTTAACATCGAACCATGGCAGGTTCTGTGCGTAAACCAGATCCTTTGGTGTTCGCCAGTGAACTTGCCGAACATTGATGCATCTTCGAAGTGGAATTCTGAATTTTCTTAGATGCTGCCCACCCTGGAGCTGCTCCCTATACCATTGCATTAATTCTCCTCAACGTAGTGGGCACAGTGGCTACCCTGCGGGCACAGTATTTCTACTACGCCCCGGTACATTCCAATGCTGTATGTTGTGACCATATGTTGAACATACAATGTTGTGACCTTGGGAGAGTCCATCAGAGACCCCACCTGCCTTTTCCGAAAGTTCAGAGACCTGTGCCAACTTCACACAAATGTTATCATGGAGCACCACGTTTTTTTTTCCGCAGCCAAAAAGAGGATTGCTGCCAGATGCTACTTCCAAGACCGAGACGTACTCATCCTTGCAGACTTGTATATGGCATCCTGAATGACAAGGTGAGAAATTAATTACTCCGGGATGAGGAGCTTACACTAGATAAGGTTGAACGTGCATGCCGAGTTGCAGAATACACTGACACCCATATTAAAGCCTTGGGACCGGGGCAACACTCTGTCTAAGATGTCCTTGCCTTCTATAGGTCGCCGTGACAAACATCAACAACCCCTCGACAACTGCCTACAGCTCCAGGGACGGTAACCGATCCGCTGGTCCGTAACTGTGGTAATTGCAGTGGTCACAACTGAAATTTTGTTCGCAATGCCTCGCTTATGGCAAAACTTGTCACAATTGTAAAAAAAAGGTCACTTTATCCGATGCTGCCATGCTCATGCCAACATGGCGCAGCCACAACAATCTCTCTATGCGCTTGCGCCCACACTTTCCCACGAGGCACTGACAGAATCAGCATTTCCAGCAGAACCACTACAGCAGCACCTGCAAGAAGACAGCCAAAACATACTTTCTTGTATACCAGATTCACTGTCTACAAACAGTAATCCCATGACAATGCTCAGTATCAACAACACCAGAGTTGCTGCAAAGATAGATACTGGAGCGAGATGTAATGTTGTCTCTCTATCAGACTTCCAAAGAATTCACAACAATAAAACAGTCATGAAAACAAACTCAAAGTTGCATCCATTTGGTGGGGGGTGGAGGGGGGTGGGGGGGGGGGGGTGGGGAGGGGGGGGGGGATTTGCAACTAGTTGGTATGGTCACATTACAATGACATCTAGCATTTTAAGTTTACAATCTGGGCTTTTTTCATCATTAGAGGGGAAGTGCCCCTCCTTCTGGGCATTTATGCATGCCGCGATATGAACCTCGTCGTCTTTGGCAAAACTGTGTACCAGCTGTCGACCTCTTAAAGTCCCACCCAACAACTACTCGAACAATACAAAGACCTATTTGATAACTAGCTAGGCAAGCTTCCCACACAATACAGCATTGTACCCAACAAGGAAGTCATACTTTCATTCGTTCTCCTCACCGAATCCCACACGCAATGAAGAACCACGTCAAAGCTGAACTAGACAGAATGGAACCACTGGGCGTAATAACCCCTGTCAACGACCCCTCCTCCTGCGTCTCCACCATGGTCGCAGCAGTCAAGAAGAACAAAGACGAAATAATGATCTACATCAACCCCAAATATTTAAACACTGCCATCAAATGACTACACCACCTGGTGGAAGAGGTTGCAGCCAACCTGGGTAAAGCCACAGTATTCTCTGTCCTAGATGCAAAGAACTCATTTTGGCAAATACCATTAGACCATACATCCACCATGTTAACCACTTTCGCTACGCCTTTCGGACACTACCGATTCTTACGAATGCCATTTGGCATCAATTCAGCCAGGGAAGTTTTTCAATGTACTATGGAACAACTCTATACTGTCTACCCATGCGACAAAATCGTGGACAACATCCAGATCACTGGGCGCAATGCACAAGAACATGACTCAAACATGAAGAATAGAAACATAGAACATAGGTGCAGGACGAGGCCATTTGGCCCTTCAAGCCAGCACTGCCATTCATTGCAATCATGGCTGATTGACCCCAATCAACATCCTATGCCTGCCTTCTCCCCATAGCCCTTGATTCCACTAGCACCCAGAGCTGTATCTAACTCTCTCTTAAATCCATCCAGTAATTTGGCCTCCACCACCCTCTGTAGCATGGAATTCCACAAATTCACAACTCTCTGGGTGAAAAAGTTTTTTCTCACCTCAGTCTTAAATGACCTCCCCTTTATTCTAAGACTGTGGCCCCTGGTTCTGGACTCACCCAACATTGGGAACACTTTTCGTGCACGTAGCTTGTCCAGTCTTTTATAATTTTATATGTTTCTATTAGATCCCTCTTCATCCTTCTAAACTCCAGTGATTACAAGCCCAGTCTTTTCAATCTTTCCTCAGATGACAGTCCCGCAATCCCAGGGATCAATCTTGTGAACCTATGCTGCACTGCCTCATCACAAGGATGTCCTTCCTCAAATTAGGAGACCAAAACTGTACGCAGTCCTCCAGATGTGGTCTTACCAGAGCCCTATACAATTGCAGAAGAACCTCTCTACTCCTATACTGAAATCCGCGTGTTATGAAGGCCAACATTCCATTAGCTTTCTTCACTGCCTGCTGTTCGTATAAGCCAAATTTCAGTGACCGGTGTACAAGGACACCCAGGTCTCGATGTACCTCCCCCTTACCTAACCTAACCCCATTGAGATAATAATCTGCCCCCTTGTTTTTACCACCATAGTGGATAACCTCACATTTATCTATATTATACTGCATCTGCCACGCATGTGCCCACTCACTCAACCTGTCCAGGTCACCCTGCAATCTCCTGACATCCTCTTCATAGTTCACACTGCCACCCAGCTTTGTGTCATCCGCAAACTTGCTAATGTTGCTCCTAATTCCCTCTTACAAATCATTAACATATATGGTAAACTGTTGAGTCCCCAACATTGAGCCTTGCGGCACTCCACTCGCCACTGCCTGCCATTCTGAAAAGGACCCGTTCACTCATACTCTTTGCTTCCTGTCTGCCAACCAATTTTCTATCCACATCAACACCCTACCCCCAATACCATGTGCTCTAAGTTTAGTCACCATTCGCCCATGCAGGACCTTATCAAAGGCTTTCTGAAAGTCTAGATACACTACATTCACTGGCTCCCCTTCATCAATTTTACTTGTCACATCCTCAATAAACTCCAGAAGATTAGTCAAGCATGATTTTACCTTCATAAGTCCATGCTGACTTGGACTAATCGTTTTACTGCTATCCAAATGCTCCATTATTACCTCTTTAATAATTTACTCCAGCATCTTTCCCACCACCGAAGTCAGACTAACTGATCTGCAATTCCCCCTTTTCTCTCTCGCTCCTTTCTTGAAAAGTGGGATGACATTAGCTATCCTCCAACCCACAGGAACTGATCCTTAATCTATTAAACATTGGAAAATTAATACCAATGCATCTATTTTTTCTAGAGCCACCTCCCTGAGGACCCTGGGATGCAGTCCATCAGGCCCTGGGGATTTATCATTCAGTCCCATTAGCCTACCCAATACTATTTCTTGCCAATGAAAAGTTATTTAAGTTACTTGATCCCCTTAGATCCTCAGTCCTCCAGTACTTCTGGGAGATTGTTTGTGTCTTCCTTAGTGAAGCAAGTCCTAGATCGTGCCAGTGAGCTAAATCTCAAACTCAACCCTCTCAAGTGCAGGTTTCGGGTTGACGAAGTGTCTTACGTGTTCCATGTGTTCACCAACAATGGACTCATGCCAGATCCATCTAAAACCATTGCCATCAACGAAATGCCATCATCTATGGACGAGACAGCTCTACAACGATTTCTATGTATGCTAAACTAACTGGGAAAATTCATCCCAAACTTCAGCGAGCTGTCAGTCCTGCTGCGACAACTGTCCCACAAGGATACCCACTGGTCCCGGCACCAACACCAGCAGAGGGCATTTGAAACCCTCCAACAACTAATGTCTTGTGCTCCAACCCTCACATACTTTGATGCCAAGTTACCCGTCACCCTCACCTGTGATGCCTCCCAATAATTGACTGGGCATTGTTTGCCTGCAAGAAGATGGGAAGAGTCCCAGACCAGTTGCCTATGCCTCCTGCACTGAACAGCACTATGCTCAAATCGAGAAGGAGCAACTTGCAGTAACTTTTGGCAGCAAGAAATTCAAGGACTTTATCATTGGAAACCCGATCACGGTCAAAACCGATCACCAGCCCCTGGTCAGTATCCTCAGTGATCCGATCCACACGGCACCAGCACGTTTACAATGCATGATGATGGAACTACAGAGATCAGGCTAACCTACAAATGCAGTGAGGACATGCACTTAGCTGACACCCTCTCACGGCCACCTCGCCCAACCT
This sequence comes from Raja brachyura, assembly GCA_963514005.1. Next base: position 40,298,669 of record OY740786.1, read on the forward strand.
GCGAAAAACACTTGTCTGATGATGAGCACAAGGGGTACATGGTTATGATGGTCTAATGCCTCCCATCTGCCGGTTTAGACATTCTAGTGTCACAAACAGCTGCATTCGTAACACTACAATCACTTGCCACTGACATCCGCCGCGGTTGGCCAGACAAACAGCACCACCTGCCACATGCTGTCCACCCATTATCCCCTGTCCGCGATGAACTGGTCATTCAAGACGGCGTTATAGTGAAAGAAAATAAGGCAGTCATCCCGATGTCTCTTTACAGCAAGTACTTCAATATTGTTAATGGGGGCCATCCTGCTGCAGAAATAACCCTCCAACGTGCAAAATGTATGCTTTTCTTGCCTGACATGGCTGACTACATTCTCGAGAAAGTTGCTGCCTGCCTGATTTGCAATAGCCTGACCCCGCACCAACAGAAATAACCACTTCTCCCACACCCCACACCAGACTTACCCTGGTCCACAGTAGCTGCTGACATCTTTGAGTGGGAGGGCAAACAATACCTGGTTCTAGTCAGGGCCGGATTTACGTATAAGCTAGACAAGCTTAAACTTAGGGCCTCGAGATCTAGGGGGGCCTCGGCCCGCTCCACCAAGGTGTTTCTTGTTCGGAAAAAGAGGGAGATCTACAATAATTATAGGCAGCATGAAGTAAATGAGGTGCTTCAGGAGTATAAGGAATGTAAAAAGAATCTTAAGAAAGAAATTATAAAAGCTAAAAAAAGATATGAGGTTGCTTTGGCAGGTAAGGTGAAAGTAAATCCAAAGGGTTTCTACAGCTATATTAATAGCAAAAGGATAACAAGGGATAAAATTGGTCCATTGGAGAAACCGAGTGGACAGCTATCTGCAGAGCCAAAAGAGATGGGGGAGATATTGAACAATTTCTTTTCTTCGGTATTCACCAAGGAGAAGGATATTGAATTATGTGAGGTAAGGGAAACTAGTAGAGTAGCTATGGATACTATGAATTTCAAAGTAAAAGAAGTACTGACACTTTTGAAAAATATAAAAGTGGATAAGTCTGCAAGTCCTGACAGGATATTCCCTAGGACATTTGAGGGAAGTTAGTGTAGAAATAGCCGGGGCTATGACAGAAATATTTCAAATGTCATTAGAAACGGGAATAGTCCCCGAGGATTGGCGTACTGCACATGTTGTTCCATTGTTTAAAAAGGGTTCTAAGAGTAAACCTAGCAATTATAGACCGGTTAGTTTGACTTCAGTGGTGGGCAAATTAATGGAAAATATACTTAGAGATAATATATATAAGCATCTGGATAAACAGGGTCTAATTAGGAACAGTCAACATGGATTTATGCCTGGAAGGTCATGTTTGACTAATCTTCTTGAATTTTTTGAAGAGGTTACTAGGGAAATTGACGAGGGTAAAGCAGTGGATGTTGTCTATATGGACTTCAGTAAGGCCTTTGACAAGGTTCCTCATGGAAGGTTGGTTAAGAAGGTTCAACTGTTGGGTATAAATGCAGGAATAGCAAGATGGATTCAACAGTGGCTGAATGGGAGAAGCCAGAGGGTAATGGTGGATGGCTGTTTGTCGGGTTGCAGGCAGGTGACTAGTGGGGTGCCTCAGGGATCTGTGTTGGGTCCTTTGTTGTTTGTCATGTACATCAAGGATCTGGATGAAGGGGTGGTAAATAGTGAGATTAAACGAGAACTTACCTGTTCGAAGTTTGATCTTTATTTTATGAGGAGTTACGAAGAGGGATTACGTGAAGAAGACCCCGCCTGGCGCTGGAACGGCATACTTCAAAGCAGCGGCATGAAAAACACAGAACCAAATAGCCGGAGTAAAATAGTAAGGCTCAAAATAGACTAGAACTACCAGATGATCATTTATATTATGAGGGTTGGGAGTGGAGGGCACGTAATCCCTCATCGTAACTCCTCATAAAATAAAGATCAAACTTCGAACAGGTAAGTTCTCGTTTAATCTCACTATTTTACTTCGGAGTCACGTGAGTGACTACGTGAAGATTTTAAAGCCCTGTGTTTTCCATGTCGTAAACTCATTTCATACGACTCTCTGTTTGGTCAAAACAGTAGTGAGTAAAAATATTTTAACACATTGTTATATTTTATGTAATAAGTCCTTTAATTATAAAAAGAACAACTTTTTTAAAATAAGAACCCCTCTATTGCAGGGGAAAATTACAACAATTGATAAATGATGTAAATGGTAACATAAATCGATAATATAAATCGATAATATAAACAAAGCAAGCATTCAAAGGGAACCCAGTACTGCGTGTCCAAATCCTGGCACCGTGACAACAGGTTTATTGTAGAACTTTGAAAAAGTTTCTTCTCTAGACCACCCTGCGGCCTCTAAAATTTGATCGAGTGGTACGTCCTGTACCTTCGCCGCGGACGTAGCTGCTGCCCCAGTGTAGTTAGATTTAACACATCAGTGTCTATTCCTGCTAGACCCAAAACCTGTTTTAACCATCTAGAAATGGTTTGAACTGAAACTTTTGTATGTGGTTTTTGTGTGTTATCAATAACGCTTTCTCAGAACCTCTGAGATTTTTGGTTACCTCCATGTATTGAGTTAAATGCTTAACTACACACAATGTTTCATCAATAGGATATGCTTTAAACATTACCTTCATTCCAGTTCTCCCTGGTCTGCTTTGTTTCACCGGTCATAAACATAAACACAATGTTATCTGAAGTCACATGCATGCAATCCAACCTTAACAATTGCAAAGTCTGTACTCTTTGAGCTGATACCAATGCCATTAACATAACCACCTTCAATGTTAAGTTCTGCAAAGATATTGAATTAATTGGAGTCCATTGTTTAAGTAAAGTAAGAACAATGCTAACATCCCAAATTCCTGTATATCTGGGCTTGGGAGGATTTATATATAAATACCCTTCATGAATCGAGATATTAATGGGTGAGACCCAACTGAATCCTGATCCGAAATTTGTCCTAAATAGGATGACAATGCACTCCGAGCACAATTAATGGCACTATAACTCAAATGCTCATCAAAGTGTAACCCAGCAAGGAACTCCAATACATTTGAAATGTTTGCAGAATGATAAGATATCTTTGCCTGTGTACAAAAGGCTTCCCATTTCTAATATGCGACATATATTGTTTTCTAGTGCTAGTCCTCCAAACTGTATCTATAACATCCATGGTCCTGTCCGACAGTTCAAACTCTTGCAATGGTCTGGTCAGAACCTGCAGATTTACAAATTCATATGATCATGCAATGGATGAATTTCTTTTGTTACTGGTTGTGTCAACAGATTGTCGCACTGGGAATTACCATACATGGTTCAATAATCATTTTAAGCATCAATGGGAACCATGACTGTGTGGGCCAAACTGGCACCACCAAAATGCCTTTGGCAGCGTCTTGCGCTATTTTCTTGAGACATTGCCCAATGAGACAGAATGGGGGAAAAGCATAAAATAACATATTCCCCCAGTGTAGCGAGAAAGCATCCACCGCTACTGCCCCTGGATCGTGTTCCCAAGACACGTATTTCGGCAATTGGTGATTCAATCTAGATGCAAACAGATCAATGTCCGGTACTCCATACCGACTGACAATATTTTTGAAAATTTTTGGATTTAACATCCATTCTGAATTGTCTTTAAATATTCGTGATCTTTGTCTGCCACAACATTGTCTCTCCCTGGGAGATAAATAGCTGAAAGCCAAATATTTTTGCAATACACCACTGCCATATCTGGTTACCAGATGATCACATTAATTTTGATCTGACACCACCATGTGATTGATATATGCCACAGCTGTGGTGTAATCTATTTGTACTTGGACATGCAAATCCTTTAATGAAGAGCAATAAGCTTTAAATCCATAAAATGCTCCCAGTAGCTCCAAATAATTAATACCATATGTTTGGAGCAATAAATCCTCTTGGACAGCCCATCTGCCCCCACAGCTGGTCTCATTGTCCGTAGCCCCCCATCCGAGCGAGCTTGCGTCAGTTTGTAAAACACGACTGGCTGATGAACTAAAATGTTCTAAGCAGCTTGTGGATCATTCTCAATCCACCAATGTAATTCCGATACAGCTTCCTTAGGCAATTGCATTGGCCTATCAAAATGGCCTGCTCGCTGAATTAGCGCTTTAGTTTTTGCCCTTTGAAGATTTTGGTAATGTAAACGACCAAATTCTATTGCTGGAAATGCTGCTACCAATTTACCAATACCCTTGGCAACCTCTCGGATGGAGGGATAAGGTTTGTTAATCAGGTTTTGACACACATTTGTCAAATCTAACTCCTTATCCATTGGTAAAGTTACCAACATGGTGACTGAGTTAATCACAAACCCCAGATATTGAATGGTTTGCGATGGCTGTAACTTAGACTTTGTTGGATGGATCAGAAACCCCAATTCTCAAACAAGCTAATGGTTGCTGAGACTGATTTCCCAGCTGATTCCTGATTAGCATTGACAATTAAAATGTCATCTAAATAAACCCTAACGATGTGTTTTGATGCCATTAGCAGAGCAAGTGCTGGCTTTAACAATTAAGTGAACAACCTAGGTGCTGAACTTAATCCATTAGACAAAGCTTGTATTGCCACAGCTGTCCCATCCATTTAAACTTTAAATACCTGCGAAAACTATGATGAATTGGGACGGAATAATAAGCCTCCTTCAAATCTAGTGTAGCCATATAACAGCCTGTTGATACCAACTTCATTGCAGTGTGAAATGTGTCCATTTTAAAATGTTTACACTGGACAAATGTTTCATTCAAAAGTGTGAGATCTAAAATGATCCTACAACCCCCATCTTTCTTTGTTCTGGGAAAAATGTTTGATACAATTGTTGTGGATCCTCTCCAGATTCTAAATGACTCCTTTTTTACTCAAATTCTTAATCTCTTTAACAATTTGAATTTCCTCACTCTCTGAGAACATCAAAGAATGACTAGACTCATTCCGTCCCAATGGATCCATACCTTCCACAAAATCAATGGTAAATCCTCTCAGCAGTGTCTAATACAACACGATCAACTGTAATATTGTCCCATTCCTCATAAAACATTTGGAGTCTACCACCAATCTGTGGCTCATCCCAACATTCCTCTTAATAGGATAATGTTTATGTACCTCTCCACCTGGACGAAATGACTTCCTTTCCCAATAAATGGGCGTACATTTGGCTGTGTTGGCTGGAAAATGTCCCTTATCATACTCCTGCCTCGGCTTGTACCAGCTCCAAGTCAAATCCCTTTTTATATAGCCAGTCCATTTCTGGCCAAAGGTGAAGGGTTTCATACGACCAAAAGTCTTTGCCTCTTCATCCATTTCTTTAATTTGTTTAGACAAATCCTCTCCGAACAAAACCCTCTAGGAGTTTGAACATTGCTTGGTTTACACAATCCTGCAAATCTTGAATGTAATAGAGGTCGAATGGCAATCTTACTCATACAATTAATCTCAAATGAGTTGCAAAATAAGGCCAACATATGTTTATGCACTTTGGTCATTCCACAACCTTCCACTTATCTGCCAGGTGCAGTAATGCCAGCTGAAAACAGCTTGAGGACTCTTTGAAATCGAATTCATTGCGCCCGCATAATTGAAGACATTGGCGCCCAAACAACTGGATTCACCGTAGGTACCTTCAAAGAGGCACAATTAATAGATGTTTTATACATTTCTGCTGTCTCAACCATAACAGCATCTTGAAGCGGGTGAGAGACCATATAATTAATATTGGCCGCCAGGTTATCTTCCATGGCCTCACCGCTTCCTCCAGGTATAGCAAAATCTTGTGCCACATCAGGCACACCTGGATCCATTGTGGTGTGTACTCCGGACCACAATCACCACTTTCAGGGTCTGTCTCATACAGCCCTGGTTCTCCTGAAACTTGTTCAAGGAGATTACCTCCAGTCCATACCCAGGCACTGGGGTTTCAATTCCCAAATCGAATTGGCACCATATTCACGATATGGACCCCCTCAGGGGCTGCCTGGGAATATTCTGGGTTCTTAGACCCTTGGTTGATTATAGTCTGGAGCAATTTTCTCCATTTGGTCCATTCTGAGCCATAAGGCTTTCCTTTCTGGACCTTCAGAATCAGAGTCCTCAGAAACCCCAGGCCCTGCAGCTTTCTTTTACTTTTTTGAGGCACTGGGATTTCCTCTACAGTTTCTGTTTGTGGAGCAATCAAAGCCTCACTAACGGGTGTTTCAACGGCCGCCGGTATCGGAACCGGCTCCGCAATAATCTGCTGTCCCGACTCTTCTGCACCCCGGGACGCACGTTTTACCCGCTGTTTCTTGGCCTTCTCCATTTTATTTTTTCCTCTAACTCCTCCTGGTTTACCCACCGGGCTACGGAGTTCTGAAACCTCGCCCAAAATTTTGTAAAACTTTCTTACCTGCGGGCTGGTTCCTTACCGCTGTGTGGAGCTGCGCTCTGCAGCTCTTTCGTTGCCGACAGCGACGACGTAATGCCGTTCCAGCGCCAGGCGGGGTCTTCTTCACGTAGTCACTCACGTGACTCCGAAGTAAAATTGGATTAGTAAGTATGCAGATGATACCAAGATAGGGGGCATTGTGGAAAATGAAGAGGATTTCCAAAGTCTACAGAGTGATTTAGGCCAGTTGGAAAAATGGGCTGAAAGATGGCAGATGGAGTTTAATGCTGATAAATGTGAGGTGCTACACCTTGGCAGGACAAATCAAAATAGGACGTACATGGTAAATGGTAGGGAATTGAAGATTACAGTTGAACAGAGGGATCTGGGAATAACCGTGCATAGTTCCTTGAAGGTGGAATCTCATATAGATAGGGTGGTAAAGAAAGCTTTTGGTATGCTAGCCTTTATAAATCAGAGCATTGAGTATAGAAGCTGGGATGTAATGTTAAAATTGTACAAGGCATTGGTGAGACCAAATCTGGAGTATGGTGTACAATTTTGGTCGCCCAATTATAGGAAGGATGTCAACAAAATAGAGAGGGTACAGAGGAGATTTACTAGAATGTTGCCTGGGTTTCAACAGCTAAGCTACAGAGATAGGTTGAATAAGTTAGGTCTTTATTCTCTGGAGCGCAGAAGATTAAGGGGGGACTTGATAGAGGTCTTTAAAATGATGAGAGGGATAGACAGAGTTGATGTGGACAAGCTTTTCCCTTTGAGAATAGGGAAGATTTAAACAAGAGGACATGACTTTAGAATTAAGGGACAGAGGTTTAGGGGTAACATTAGGGGGAACTTCTTTACTCAGAGAGTGGTAGCGGTGTGGAATGTGCTTCCAGTGGAAGTGGTGGCGGCAGGTTCATTGGTATCATTTAAAAATAAATTGGATAGGCATATGGATGTGAAGGGTATGGAGGGTTATGGTATGAGTGCAGGCAGGTGGGACTAAGGGAAAAAAGTTGTTCGGCACAGACTTGAAGGGCCGAGATGGCCTGTTTCCGTGCTGTAATTGTTATATGGTTATTATATGGTGTATAAAACTTTTGACATAGTGGTGTTACAAAACCTATCATCGGTGGCGCTATTTCCATGCTGCAGACTCCAACTCCCCTGAATTTGACTGCGTTGGGTCCTAGTGGTAGCCATCCCCATACTGGTAACCTCAGTGGTTGTTCCATTGGGTCTTCCCCATTCCCCCTCAAACTATGCGACCCCAGCTGTTCCCCACCCACACTACAGTCGTCATACCCACCTACCCCCTGACCATCCACCAACACCCCACAAGACATTGCCTCAGCCTCAGTCCACTCACCTGCCTTTCTCCAGCCCCAACCCCCATCCCTGCCATGTGTTTACCATCCCCCCTGACCTCCTCCTCTCTGATACCGAATGGTCTGTCCTCAGCAGAGGCCTCACCTTTGTCCCGCTCCATACCCACCTCAATAAGTTCTGCGCCCGCCGCGATTTGGAGCTCTTCTTCCGTCGCCTCCACTTCGCACCATTCTTACATGGGAAGGAGTCCTCGCCCCCATTGATGATCTTTTTTCCCATCTCCAATGGACCCCCTCCTCTTGGACCCCCAGTCATGGCCATCTTCCGGCTTTAGTCCATTTTATTTTAAACTGCTGGCGGGACATCAACCGCCTCAACCGAATATAATACCATGTAATTCTGTGTTCAGGGAAGCGGAGAGAAGACAGCCATGTATCTGTGTTGCTCACTTCGCTGGGGTTTGTTTTCCTTGCCACCTCCATTGACCGATAATTAGTAAAGTTTTGAATTGGTCTACAAAACAGCTTTGTGCGTTGATATCGCTCTTTGTGAGTTGTCTGTTTAATAAGAAGTGAACCTGTTTGTTTAGTTATAAGTTAACCTTTTTCAAGCTGTTTTGATTCAGATTTGAATCAGGTTTTACAATTCTTTAAGAAATAGTTCCCAACGGGAGGCACATGCAAAAGCCACAGAAGCTATTTTGGAAAGTTACAGTGCTATCACTGATGCCTTCAGTCATTTGTACTCTGATGTTAATGTGAAGGCTGATACTAGGCTTCAAGCTAGCAATCTTTTGCAGAAAATGGATGAACTGGAATTTGTGTTGATGCTGCATTTTTGGACCCATCTGCTTGGTCATTTCCACAAGGTCAACAAAACCATTCAGAAATCCAAACTGTTATTGAGTACGTGTGCAAGTTTGTACAGTTCACTTCAGGATTTTGTAAGCAAAATGAGAGAAGATTTTAATGAGCTTGAGCAACATCAAAAGGCCACCTTGCCAAATGTTAACTACAGAACTGTCACAGGGAGACAAAGAGTAAGGAAATGGCAAAGAAATGATGGAAGTGCACCTTGTCCTGATGCTTTAGAAAAACTGTCTTCAGGAGATAAGTTTAGGATAAAATCCTTTATTCCTATACAAGATGCACTTGAAACCAATTTAAAAAGAAGAGGTACTGTGTGCAGTGAAGTTGCTACTCTGACTGCATCTAAGCAAGAAATTCAGCAAGGTGTTGAACCGTTGATGGAAGTATACCCAGAAGATGTTGACCTGAAACTTACTGATGAACTTTTGCACTTTCACTCGTACGTGAGACAAAGTCATAGGCATACAGAAGAGCAGTCTCTGTCTCATACAAACCCTTATCAAATAATATACAAGGAAACAATTCAGATGGCCTTCCCTAATGTGGAAGCAATCTTGTGGATGTTTCTTAGCTTAATAGTCACCAACTGCTCGGGACTTTTCAAGACTCAAAAGACTTAAAAAGGAATTAAGGTCCACAATGTCTCATGAGAGGTTGTCTGCACTGAGCATTGTGTGCATTGAGAGTGACAAACTTAGGCAAACAGATCTTGGTGAACTTCTGGATCATTTTGCTATGAAGAAGGCGAGAAAAAAAACATTTTTGCTCTCGGCGTCTTTGTAGTTTTTTAATGTCTTAGCATTCAAGATTCAATTCAAGAGACACCTATTGTCACATGCACCAATTGGTGCGATGAAATTTGGGGGTCACCATCTGATGTCGGAATGGGAAAACATTCTCAGCGGCTTGGACTTCCGAATCCGCCACTTACTACCGGAGACCGTGGCTCCCGAAGTCCACAAGCTGAGCTGGGCGGAGATTCATGCTGGCGGCGCATGGCAAAGGGATATTGAAATCAGCATGGCCCGAGGCTGGGAGCTCCGCAAACCACAGCTCCATGATCTTGAAGCAGCAGGCCCAACACTCCAGAGCTTCAAACGCCGATCCAGGTAAGGCATCGCCCACTCCGCGGTGAAACCAATATGTATTTTAAAACCAACTTTGTAATGACAACATGCAGAAGGATCTAAAAGTGTCACACTGTCACTGTCAGGAAGTCATGGTCCTCTAGTCACGGGGGTGGGGGATTGGGGGGAGGGGCCTCACAAGTGAAATAGCTTAGGGCCTCTCTTCATCTAAATCCGACCCTGGTTCTAGTAGATTCCTACACAGGATGGTTCGAAATCGACCTGCTCAGTAGCCCGACCTCAGCCATGCTCATTCAAAAACTAACTCACCACTTCTCTGTCCAAAGAGCCTCCCTAAAGCTACTCTCAGACAATGGAACTCAATTCTCCAGTCAGCTCTGGGACTTTAACCACATTACCTGTAGCCCCGAGTACTCGCAGTCAAACGACATGGCTGAGCGTGCGGTAAGAAGTGCAAAAGAACTAATGGACCACTCACAGAGGGTCGGTTCTGATGTTTATCTTGACTTACTCAACCAAGGATAATGTTCCTCTGGACCTCGCTTTTCACCACACCAGCCTGCACATATAATATATCATTCTCCGACATTTCCAATATCTTCAACATGATCTAATCTCCAGTCACTTCCAGTCACTGGAAGTGTCTTGACAGCAGTCAGGGTTACTGTCGAGAAAGTACTGAAACAGGAGGAGATGGTGGAAGGTTGCTTCTCGGACTGGAGGCCTGTGACTAGTGGTATGCCTCAGGGTTCGGTGCTGGGCCCTTTACTGTTTGTCATCTACATCAATGATTTGGATGAGTAAGTAAAGTAAAGTAAAGTATCCTTTATTGTCATTCAGACCTTTTGGTCTGAACGAAATGTTGTTGCCTTGGAGCCATGCATATAATAAAAAACAAAACACACAATAAACACATATTTAACATCCACCACAGCGAGTTCACCAGGCACCTCCTCACTGTGATGGAAGGCAAAAGTCTTAAAGTCTTTGTCTTCTTCCCTCCTTGTTCTCCCTCTGCGCTGAGGCGATCCAGGCCTCCAATGTTGTCGTCCACTAGGCCCGCGGCCGAGCCTCCGAAGCCGGGATGCCGCCACCGCCGTCGCCGGAATGCTGGAATACCGCTACAGCTCTGAAGCCGGGTCCGCCGCTGGAACGCTGGAACACCACAGCTCTGCAGTCGGGTCCGCCGCTGGAACACAACAGTTCTGCAGTCGGGTGAGAACATACAGCGCAAGATTAGCAAGTTTGCTGATGATAAAAAAGTGAATGGCATTGCAGATAGTGAAGATGGTTGTGAACGGTTGCAGCAGGATCTGGATCAATTGGCCAGGTGGGCGGAGGAATAGTTGATGGAATTTGATACAGAGAAGTGTGAGGTGTTGCATTTTTCATCTTCGAACAAGGGCAGGACCTACATAGTAAATGGTCGGCCTCTGGGTAGTGTTGTAGAGCAGAGGGATCTAGAAGTACAGGTGTATTTACTTGAAGGTCGAGTCGCAGGTAGCTAAGGTAATCAAAAAGCCTTTTGGCTCTTTTGCCTTCATCAGTCAGAGCATTGAGTATAGAAGTTGGGAGGTCATGTTGCAGTTGTATAAAACATTGGTGAGGCCGCATTTATAATATTGTGTTCAGTTCTGGGCACCATGTTATAGGAAAGATGTTGTCAAGCTTGAAAGGGTTCAGTAAAGATTTACGAGGATGTTGCCAGGACTAGAGGGTGTGAGCTACAGGGAGAGGTTGAGTAGGTCAGGTCACTATTTCATGGCGCGCAGGAGGATGAGGGGTAATCTTATAGAGGTGTACAAAATCATGAGAATAGGGGAATCGAGGACCAGACGACATGGGTTCAAGGTGTTGGGGAAAAGATTTAATTGGAATATGATGGGTAACGTTTTCACACAGAGGGTGGTGGGTGTATGGAACGAGCTGCCAGCAGAGGTAGTTGAGGCTGGGACTATCCCATCGTTTTAGAAACAGTTGGACAGGTACATGGATAGGACAGGTTTGGAGGGTTATGGACCAAGCGCAGGCAAGTGGGACAAGTGTAGCTGGGACATTGTTGGTCGGTGTGGGCTAGTTGGGCCAAAGGGCCTGTTTCCACACTGTATCACTCTATGTTTCTATGTTTCTACGGAGCAACGTCCGCGACCCTCTCCTGGGATCTGCAGCCGAACGGCTCATGTCATGGTGAACCCGCTCCACTCTGCCTATGGCCAAACAACTACTAGAACCACAAGTTCATGCACCGTTGGTGATCCAATCCAAGCTCCAACACCACTGTGACATACAAAGAAAATACTGCGATAAAACCAGTTCTCCGCTTCAACAGCTCAACAACGGACAGATTGTCCGCTTACGGTCACTCCGAGGTTACGATCACCTCGGAGTCAGTCTGGGGTCCGCCGCAGAGCCACACTTGTACTTGGTCAGTATTGACAATGGCATCTATCGGCGAACCCACCAACACCTCCTTCCGGTTAATGAACCGGCACCGCCATGTCCTTACCCGGACCAGCCCGCCTGTCTTGCCTCACGCTCCGTGAATGCCACTCCAGTAATTCCTCTGCTGGTGCCGGCGCCATCCCTGCTTTCCCTGGTGCCCCCATCTCCACCGGTGTCTTCTCCTCCGCGTTCGCTCGATAAGGGATTTGCTCCCTCAGGAAGGAAGGATGTGCATAAGGGGTATTGCTATACACGCGCAGGTCGTGTCTGCAAGCCATTCCCACTGATTGGAAAATTTACAGGCTACACTTGAACTGTACATGACCCGTCTTGTTTTATGTGCTCACATATGCACAAGCATGTACACATAAAATAATAAATACCGCACCTTATGCTGGCGTTTTACAATTTGCTCCACTAACCACTCTATATATGTTTTGCTTCTTTAAGAGGAAGGATGTAGATTAACCCTTATTAATTCATGCCATTTATAATCAATCACCACTACACATATGTGTGTGTCACCCTTTACATGGTATTACGGTACTACACAGCTTTGCACCAGCAAGGTGAGCCAGCTCGCTCTCTCTCTCTCACAAGCCAGCTGAGCTAGATGAGAATGGCTGGCTGTTTGAATGTTCCTGTTTGACTAACAAATAAAGATTGATCACTATGTGTGTTGTTGTGGACCATTCATAAATACATAATCTATATCATTTTTCTTTTATAATTACAAATAATATTTTTGGTTCTCTTATATATTTTGTTCCATTCTCAATCTATTATCCTTGTACCATTTTGTTTTTTTTAAATCTTGCCACAGATGCTGCTGCAAATGCATATTTCTCACAATTTTGGTTTCTATTTTCAACACTTGCAGTATCTTGTTGTTTTGCTCTGTACAAAGCAGTTAAATGGATTAGTAAACATTCTCCTTAGAGTGTAGTATGACTAGGAGAATGAGCAGAGCAGAATGAGCTGCTGGACAGGACAAAAATTGAGATTGGCAAGATTTCCCAGCAGGATGCCGTTTGCACCTTGAGTGTAAAGGGCTGTTAACCTTTCACCAAAGTCTCAATAAGAAACAGTGTATGAACTGTTTAAATTTCATTATGTGCCTCCTCATTGAAATCTCCCACTTGGTTCTCCTGTGACTGCCACATAAATGCAACACATTTCCAGAGGATTTCAAGGTCATGGTGTTCAAAAATAAAGAATAGAATCAGGCAGGTTGTTTTCAGGTCATAGGCAACCCTCGAAGGAAACAAACCATGAGTGTAGTCTGTGATTCTAATTTGTAAGTAGAAATGGTAAGTCAACCTGAAATGCTTGACCCTAAAGCAGTCTTAGTATACTGTCTGCCTGTCTGGAATAAATAAACTGGAAAGGCCCCAGCAAGTGCTCCAGCCTAAACATTTATGAAAGCAAGTAAACAGCCTTGGTCAATTTTCTAACCAACTGAGAATACTCTTCAGAATATTGTTGCTTTGATATAGTTCATAGATCGTGCCCGAGCAAAGGCTTTCAACAGCATTGACTACATGTGGTGCTTGACTCTGTACAGTGAGCATCATGAGATGTATAGAAACACTCTGCAGAAGTACTTTGAAACAAACCTTGACACTAAACTGTACAGGTAACCAAAATCATGCCAGTAATAATGAGAAATGTTACGAGATTTTGATCACCAATCTGTCCAGGACCAACCCCATTGATGCAATGGCCAAAGAATCCACACTGATGCCTCTACTTCCTCAGGAGACTGAGGAAATTCAGCATGTCTCCAATGACTCTAACTAACCTCTACAGATACACCATAGAAATAGTACTATCGGGTTGGATGACAGCTTGGTTTAGGATTAGCTTTCTCCAAGACTACAAGAAATTGCAGAGAGTTAAGGATGTAGCCTAGTCCATCACATAGACCAGAGTCCCCACCATTGCTTCCAGCTTGGACAGAGCTGTTCCCAAACCAAGTTGCGATGCAACCCAATGGTATGTTTTCTATGCTGCATCTGTAGGTTTATAAGAGTCACTGGAGAAATGCCTAATTTCATCAGTCTCCTAAGTAAGTAAAAATGAGGAGCTGCCGATTCAATGCGATTGGTCTGCAAAAGATCATTGATAATATTAACAACAAAGAATATAAAGCTCTCAACCATTTCCAATGCTGCACAATTGTTGCTGTTTGGGATATATACTCTACCATGCTGCCTGAAGTCAATAACTAACTCCTTGCTTGGCAACCAAACTCATTCAGAAAAAGCCTGATATCCATTGCTCTTTGGCAATTAAATAAAACTTTTTGTTTTACAGAAACAGCACAGAAACAGGCCCTTTGGCCGATCGAGTCTGCACCAACCAGCAATCCCTGCATACTAACACTATCCTACAAGCACTGGGGGCAATTTACAATTATACCAAGCCAATTAGCCTACAAACCTGTACGTCTTTGGAGTGTGGGAGGAAATCGGAGATCCCGGAGTAAACTCAGGCAGGGTCACGGTGATCATACAAGCTCCGAACATTCAAGCACCCCGAGTCAGGATTCATAGCAAAAGGATTTGAGTATAAGATGAGGGAGGTTATACTGCAGTTGTACAGGGTCTTGGTTTTGCCACACCTGGAGTATTGCGTACAGTTTTGGTCTCCTAGTCTGAAGAAAGGCATTCTTGCTATAGAGGGATTACAGAGAAGGTTCACCAGACTGATTCTTGGGATGGCAGGACTTTCATATGAAGAAAGACTGGATAGACTTGGCTTGTATTCGCTGGAATTTAGAAGATTGAGGGAGGGTCTTATAGAGACTTACAAAATTCTTAAGGGATTGGACAGGCTAGATGCAGGAAGATTGCTCCCAATGTTGGGGAAGTCCAGAACAAGAGATCACAGTTTAAGGATAAGGGGGGCGACGTTTAGGACCGAGATGAGAAAATCATGTTTCACACAGAGAGTGGTGAATCTGTGGAATTCTCTGCCCCAAAAGGTAGTTGAGGCCAGTTCATTGGCTATAATTAAGAGGGAGTTAAATGTGGTCCTTGTGGCAAAAGGGATCAGGGGGTATGGAGGGAAGGCAGGTACAGGATACTGAGTTGGATGATCAGCCATGATCATATTGAATGGCGATGCAGGCTGGAAGGGCCGAATGGCCTACTCCTGCACCTATTTTTTATGTTTCTATGTTTCTATGAACCCGGATCTCTGGCGTTGTAAGACAGCAATTCTACCGCTATGCCATTGTATCACCTCTTAATCAATTAAATATGATTGCCATGCTCTTGTACAGCTGACCATGGTGAAAACCAGCTTATTTTGTTTACAATGCTAATACTATGATATCAAGTTTAGCCCTTAATATAAAAGAATTGTTAGTTTGTTTACAAACAGCCACATGTTCATAAAATTACATTTCCTAAAATTTGCATCGGTGATAGGTTGGATTTTAAAAGGCAGTAAAGTTGTGTTTTTTTGAAATACATATATATTTGTTGAAGGGTTCAATTTTGTATAGAGTGCACTACACTGAAGGTAATGTTTTAAGTAGTGAATATAATAGACTTCTGGGATCATAAGGGAGGGCAGAATTGAAGGGAAAATGCATGTGCACACATTTTAAATGATGAATTGCAGCATTAAGTAATATTGGTTTCTGGAACAAATTCAAGCATGCCTTAGAGTCCAAAGAGGAACTCAGTGAGCCACATATAAAAGCAAATTAAATTGCACAACACAAGAATTTAAAAAAAATACAGGAAGCTGAAGGCAATAAAAAATATATAGTGTTCACATAAAATACATAGATCTACCAAAATGCAATGCCTGAAATACATTACGCTATGCCAAAAAGCAATGAATTGTTTACAGCAGGACTTCTGCAGTGGGTTTGATTTCCAAAGCCAATTTCATGGCAATGCTTGTAACCCTAGAAGCGACAGCAACTCATAACCTTGGCACAGTTGGGAATATATAAGACACCTTGTTATGATCGTGTAGGCTTCAGTTATGCCAAAATGCATGCCCCTGTGAAAAAATATTTCCACTGCAGATGGTGGAAAGTCAAAACAATGTTGGAAACACTCAACAGACCCAGTTACATTTAGAGAGCAATATTCAAGTAGTGCTGAATAGCCCATTCCTGAAATGGTACTCTTCTGGCTCCACATAGGGTCACGTTAAATTAAACCTCATATGCAAATGTTTATAAGTAAACAAGGATTGTTGATTTGAGCAGGGGTTAACAGCACTCATGATTCCTGTATCTGGGGTTCTGGTTTCCTATCTCATTCCGTGGACATGAGAAGATAATCAGGTCAGGTCGTGGGAAGTTCCCCCCGCCATGGGTACAATGTAATCCCGAGCATTGTAAGCACACACACAAAAATCCTATACTTCCAGTGGCAAAAGTCCGCAGGAACTGAAGGATAGATATGCATGTTGCGTCCGTCACCGTTCTCATCGGAAACCAGCACCACTGTGTCGCTAATGTTTTCAATGGTGATGAATGAATTAATGAATAATCTGAACTGGTGCCCTAGTCTAAGATTGAGCGAGTGCTGCCTTTCAGTTTTACTATCATTGGTTGTCTTTGCCCTTTCAAAGCATAAGCAATTCTACTATAATGTGATATAGCAGGAGGGGGTGCCACATGATGGCAGCCTCTGCCTACAGTCTGTTTGTCTTTCTATCTTTTTTTTATTTTTAGTTTGTTTAAAGTATGTTTTGGAGGATTTTTTTGTATTTTTGTGGGGGAGGGGGGTTTGGTAAGGGGGAGACCGTTGCCCAGTCACTTCCTGGTGAGGATGAAACTATTCTCTGTGTTGCATCCTCGCCCCACTCCTCGCGGCCTACCAACTGGATTGGCGTGCCCTTTCCTGCTGGGGACCGGACCAGAACTTCAGCAGCGGTGGCGCAGTGCTGGATACATGCGGAGCGGGCATGTTATAGACTATCATGTTCTGTGTTCTTTTTTGTTATTATTCGTATGGCTGCATATGGTGAAAAAATATTTTGTTGTCTCTGTATTTGTACTCTGCACAATGACAATAAAGTTGAATCTAATCTAATCTAATAGTTATGTTCTTAAGAAAACCTCATGTTATAGAAAACCATATAATTAAATCGTGTCAAGGGGGAAAAAGAGATAGTGGCAAGAAAATTTCAGACGAGCAATATATAATTTCCATCACTAGATTTTTATAAATTATGTATTTGCTAATAATTATGTTTATTTATGTTATTGGAGACAAAATACAATAGAGGACTAGAGCAAGTGGGCCCATTTCCTCAATGCGCAGTCGTGGGGGACGGCCATCAGCGTCACACGCTAACACCCCTCACACACACACACAAACTAACCCCCCCTTGATTTTATATTCCTATTATTAATTTGCTCCTTTTACCCCATAGCCCACCCTATCCATACATAACCCCCAACTGCGCAGGAGTGGCTGGGGGGGTGGGGTGGGGGTGGGGGGGTCGAGAGTGAGATGGTGAGTGGGGTAGAGAGGGGGGGGGAGGGTGTAGAGAGGGAGAGGGAGGGGGTAGAGAGGGAGAGGGAGGGGGTAGAGATTGATGGATGGGGGGGCG
Organism: Raja brachyura; assembly: GCA_963514005.1. Next base: position 40,316,388 of record OY740786.1, read on the forward strand.
GTGCGTCACAGGGGAGGGCTGGTTCCAGAACGCACTCACCCATAGGAACTAATGATCACCACTCCCTCGAGAGGGGGGGCAGAGAGGGACCAGGGGGCAGAGAGGGATGGAGGGGGCAGAGAGGGGGGGGGATGCATCTGTCGACACATCTGTTGAAATTTCCTTTTAGAATTTCAACAGAAAAATTCAAGTATTTGGGTATCGAAATTACTAGGAAATATAAATCATTACTCATCGCAAACTATATGCCTTTATTAACTGAATAAAATGGGTTGATTGAATTCTGGAAAACACTGCTGATGTCCTTAATAGGCAGAATAAATGCTATGAAAATGATCTTTTTACCACATATACTGTACCTATTTAAATCAATGCCAATATATTTACCAAAATTAAAAAAAAAACTAGACTCTGATATTATGAACTTCATATGGGACTATAAATCACATAGAATTCAAAGAAAACAGGGGGACTGATACAGGGGGACTGATACTCCCAAATTTGTTGTATTACTATTGGGCAGTGAATATTAAAAATATAATTTATTGGTTGGACAGTTCTGCCTAACAAGTAGATTGGATAAGAATGGAGAAAGAACATTGTTCCCCTTATAATATAGGAACGATTCTTCTTTCCCCGATGAAACTGAACAATATAATATATAAGAAGAATCCAATTATTCACAGTATAATATGAATTTGGAAACAAATAAAATTAACTTTAAAATTAAGAAATGTATTGCTTCTTTCCCCAATAACTAACAATTCCTCATTCAAACCATCTATTATTGATAAAACGTTTGTCCATTGTGAAAGAATAGGAATTAAAATGATTGGAGATATGTATGAAATGGGAATACTTTTATCATTCCAACAATTACAACTAAAATATAACCTGAAAAGTAACCAATATTTCAAATATCTTCAAATTCAAGACTATTTGAAAAAATATATAGAAGGATATCAAACTCTAACCTCAGATTTATTAGAGGAAGGAATGAATAGAAAGGCAGAATCAAGCAATTTAATATCATATTTATATAATATAATTTTAAATATAGAAACACCAATGACAGAGGCAAGTAGAAGGGACTGAGAACAAGAGTTATTGATAAAAATTCAGAACGACAGATGGGGAAAAAAAATCTATTATATGTACATAAATGTTCGATTAATGTAAGGCATAACCTAATTCAATTTAAAATTTTACACAGATTATATTACTTGAAAACCAGATTGAATAAAATATTTCCAGATGTCTCCCCCATTTGTGATAAATGTTTAACTCAAAATGCCACTATAGCACATTCCTTTGTCTCTTTTGTTTCTTCCTTTGTCTTCCTTTGTTTCTTGACAAAACTTCATAAATTTTGGAATGAAATCTTTGGAACTTTTACAAAAATATTCAACACAAAATTGGACCCGAATACAGAACTGATTATTTTTGGATCAATGGAAGAGGGACGTAAATTAACTACATTCCAAGAAGCTCTCTTTAATTATGGTTTATTAACAGCAAAAAAACTTATACTCAAATTCTGGAAAAACGCAACCATACCAATGTTCAAAATGTAGATTTCAAATATGTCGGAAACGCTACATCTTGAAGACAAGAGATTCCTCCTACTAGGCAAAGTAGACCAATTCTTAAAGATTAATCTCCTTTTATCGACTTCTAACAAGCATATGGTGCTATATAACATAACCGTAGAAATTAAATGGTTCAGAACCGGGTGACGGATGGGTAAAGATACTAAATAGGTATATCTCTCCTAATTTATTTTCTTTCTACTTTCTCTTTCTCTTTCAATCTCCTTTGCTTCTTATCTCTGCTCTGTCTCTTTTGCCATCTGTTTCTACTTGCTTGTCTATCTATCTCGACATAATTTATTTCCCTTTTTCTTTCACTGCTCCTTTATTATTAAATAAAAGAAAATGTTTTTAAAAAAAGCAGCAGAAGGCCGGCAGATCGTGGATCCCGCGAGGGGAAGCCCGTGACAGACGATCGGGCAGGGGAGACGGAAAGGAGGTTGTCCCCCCTGATGGTCAGAGATCACCAGGTGGGATTGGGATCACCAGTGAATAAAAGGCGTCACGATTCCCCAAGTCCCTGCAATCGGCGGAGGAATCGCAGGTCTTTATAGATGGCCTCTGCCAGAGGGAGTAATGACCGCCACAGCCACCTTCCCACTGCGCTGCCCTGCACCTTTACCTGTGTGGCATTAACGACCGCCGCCGCCATGTTCTAGAGCTTCATGGAGCCCATAGGAGCGCGCAGCATGACCTGAGCAGCAGTTTAAAGACACTAAGTGAAAATGTAAAGAAGTGAATGTTAAGAAGACATAACAGGGGTGACGTCATTCGCAGTGCGAGTTGGTGGGTAGATTCATTGTGACATCATCAGCAAGACCATCTTGTTTATTTTCTAAGTCATTTGAGATTTGTGAACATTTTCATAAATAACTTGAGCAATAATGCATGAAATTTTCAGATAAGGTGATGTTTTACTTCACAGCATAAATCTCTATCGGGATATGTAAACATTTCACCGTTGGTGCATCGTGTTTTTGAAGAGATGTGAATCGCACATGAACATCACACAACCAAGATCAGAGTTTTATAGTTATACTAGACCAAATGCAGACCCGTTGGATCTGTTCCCCAAATGCGCGTTTGCGGGGGGGGGGGGGGGGGGGAGGGGCTGCGGTGCCACATTGACACTAACCACCCCCAAACACAAAGGCGGGGGGAGGGGGGGAGAGGGAGGGAGGCGGAGATGGGTTGGGTAGAGGGGAGGGTGGGGAGAGGAGAGGGAGGGGAGGAGGAAAGGGGAGAGGTTGAGGAGGGGTCAGAGACGGGGGAAAGGGGAAGAGGGGGAAGGGGGAGAGAGAGGGGGATCGGGAGGGGGAGGAGAGTGGGTAGTGGGAGGAGAGCAAAGAGGGCAGGAAGCGGGGGAGAGGGTTAAGGGGTGGGAGAGGGGAGAGAGGATGTTAGAGGGGCGGGGCAGAGGTGGAAAGAGGGGGTGGGGGAGGGGGGGAGAGAGGTGGGGAGGGAGAGGGGTGGGGAAGTGGGGAGAGAAGTGGAAGAGTGGGGAGGGAGGGGGAGATGGGCAGGGGGAGTGGTGGAAGGGGGAGGGGGGGTAGGGGAGAGTGGTGGAGGAGGGAGAGAGGGATCGGGGAACGGGGAATGGGGTGGGGGAGAGAGGGGAGGGAGGGGGGAGAGAGGGGTGGAGGAGGTGGAGGGGTGGGGAAGGAGAGGGGTGGGGGAAGGGGGAGAGAAGTGGAAGTGTGGAGGGAGGGGGAGAGGAGTGGTGGAAGAGGGACAGAGGGGTAGGGGGAAGGGGGTGGGGGGAGAAGGAAGGGGGTGAGGGAGAGAGGGTGGTGAGAGAGGGATGGGGTGGGAGGGGGAGGGGGAGGGGGAGGGGGAGGGGGAGGAGAGGGAGAGGGTGAGGAGAGGGAGATGGAGAGGGGGAGAAGAGAGGGTTGGGGGAGGTGAGGGGAGAGAGGTTTGGGGCGAGGGAGGAGAGGAGAGAGATGGGGAAGAGTGTGGAGGGAGGGGGAAGAGTGGGGAGGGGCAGGAGGAAGGGGGTGGTGGAGAGAGTAAAGGGGGTGGGGGAGAGAGAAGGGGGTGGGGAGAGAGGGATGGGGTTGGGAGGAGGAGAGGGGTGAGGAGAGCGGGGATGAGAGAGGTGTGGGGGAGAAGAGATGGATGGGGACGGGGAGAGAGGTGTGGGGGAGGGGGAGAGGGAAGGGGGTAGGGAGGGGGGAGGGAATTGGGGAGGGAAGGGGAGGGATGGGGGAGGTAGGGGAGGTAGGGGAGGTAGGGGAGGTGGGAGATGGGGTGGGGGGTAGGAGGGAGAGTGTGGAGGGAGTGGGAGAGTGGCAGGGGAGAGGGGAGAAAGAGTGGGGTGGTAGAGTGGGAGGGAGAGGGTTGGGGCAGTCCATCTATTCCCCATTCCCTATTACCCCCAATCCTCTTTCTCTATTCAGACACACGTGATCACGCACTTCGTCACACACTGCAGGGGGGGGGTTGGTGCAATGACATATGTAAATGAGATTTTGAGGGATGGCATTATGACATTACACAATGGAACATGATGCAACATCAGGCGGGGGAGGGGGGCTGGGGCTGAAGCAAAGGCAGATGTAAATGAATCCATGCTGATTGGACATATGTGAGGGATGGCATTGTGACATCACACGATGGAATGTTCACCAACATTCTATGGGTGAGAGCTGTTTCATTTTTTTTTTACATTTTGAAATTTTGGGGGGTGCGGGAGGATTTTATTAAAAACATTAGTGAATGTAAAAGTGTAAAGTCTAGCAAAATTGAAAAAAATCTGGAAGTTTGAGCGTCTGGTTTTGGCGGACCATGGAATCAAAGGCCAAAGATCTTATCTGATAAAAAATGGAATGTGGCATACACCCACAAACACACACACACAGCCAACACACACGCAGTTTTAAAAGTATACTAGACCAAGTGCAGACCCATTGGGTCAGTTCCCCCAATGCTCGGTTGTGGGTGGAGGGGGGGGGGGGGGGTGGCATGCGGTGTCACACACACTAACCACCCCCACACTAACTACTCCTTGAATAAATATTTATATTATTAATTAGATCCTTTTACCCCACAACTGCCCTAGCCACTGAGGCATAGCCCCCAACTCGCAGGCATGTTGGCATGTCTAGAGAGGGAGAGGGGGGTGGAGAGTGAGGGCAAAGAGAGAATGGGGAGAGACAGTGAGAGAGGCAGAGACAGAAGGGAAAGAGACAGGGGGGATGGCGGCTGGAGGAGAGGGAGGGTGAGGGAGGGGGTTGGGGAGGAGGGGAGAGAGATGGGAGGAGAGAGGGGGGAGAGGGGAGCTGAGAGGGGGGAAGGGAAGGGAGAGAAGGGAAGGGGGTTGATGGGGTGAGAAAGGAGGGGGAGAGGTGGGGGGAAGGGAGGGGGAGAAGTGGGGGGAATGGGGGGGAAGTGAGGGAGAGAGGTGGTGGGGAAGGGAGGGGGAGAGGTGGGGGAAAGGAGGGGGAGAAGTGGGGGGAAAGGAGGGGGAGAGGTGGGGGGAAGGGAGGGGGAGGGGTGGAAGGAAGGGGGTAGGGAATGAGTGGAGGGGAGGATGTGGAGGGGAGGGGGCAAGGGGGTTTATGGGAGGGCAGGAAGGAGGAGAGAGAGAAGGGGAGGGATGAGCAGTGGGGGCAGTCCTTCTATTCCACACTCCCTATCACCCCCACTCCTCTCCCTCTATTCCCACATTCTCCCTCCTCACCTCCCCCATTCCCCTCTCTCCCTCCCTACTCCCTCCTCTCCCTCAATCCCCTGACTCCCCCTCTTCACCTCCCCAGGACCGGCCTTACCCCGCCCGCCCGTCGTCTTATCTCTATTCCCGATCTACAGAGCATGCCAGCGTGAGAGTGGAGCTGTGGGCTTCTGACCAAAGATCCTGCTTGTGACTCTGTGGAGCGCGCAGGGGATGGGAGGGGTGCGCAGGTGGGCAGGGCTTCGCGAGCTGGGCCAGATTAGTGGAACTGACACCTTATATTTACTCCTGATCGGCAGAGCATTTTGAGAATGGGGGGGGTTTGAGCCGGCGGGCGTGCGGGTGATTCCAGCTGCGGAAGGCGTGGCAGAAGCCTAGTTGGAGCGGGGGGGGGTTTGGAGCGTGCGGGCGAGTCCAGCTGCGGGAGGCGCGATCGTAGTTGGAAGGAGGGGGAGCCGGGCTGCCAAATCAAGAGAGAGAAGCGGCTTGGGATTGGTCGGCATGTGGGATTGTGATGTAAGCACCTCGTGAGGTGCCGTTTCAATTTTAAAATGAGTGTGTGTGGGTGGGGGGAGGATTCTATTAAAAAAATGTGTACATAAAAATGTCTAAATGTAATGAGGAGTAAATCCATGAATGTACAAGCGAAATCGCTAGCGAAATGGAAAAAAATAATGGAGTTTGAGCACGTGGTTTTGGCGGACCATGGAATCAAAGGGCAAAAATCTTATCTGAAAAAATGAAATGTGACATACACCCACAAACACTAACACACACCGCCGACACACACATACACAGAGTTTTAACAGTATATAGATAGATAAAAGGATATAATACACTGTTTAATAGAATATTATTGCACTTGAGTCAATTTCAGTGACGACTCATGATGAAACTGACAGCCTGTCCTCTCAAGAGACAATTGTGCCTGGTTACTGTGAGGTGGTTATATAGAAACACTTTTTTCCCCTGAATTTTCTGTTTGGCAAGACAGCATTTTTACTACATGTAAATTTCCAAAGTAACTTTTAAGTACTTCTTTTAACCAATTTAGCTTACACAATACAAATATTGTTCCTTAATTCATCGATCAATATCCAATTCACTGTATCAAAACACGTGTTATAACATGTAATATCTCTTAGTTCTTTTGTAGGAAGCAGTGATCCCACAATTATTTATCAAATTGGATTGTAGAAAATCATATAATTGAAACACTTGTGTCAATGGGGAAAAGGGGATTAGGGAAAAGAACGCTGCAGATACACAATAAAAAAGCATTTTTTCCTCCATAAGATTTTCATATATGATGGTCTTTCCAATAGTTATAAGTTTATTTTTGTTATTGCAAATTAAAAATACTACAGAAGGTATGTTACATTGTTTAATAGGGTATGATTGCACATAGACAATAGAAGCAATTGCTTGGTCTGAAGAAGGGTCTCGACCCGAAACGTCGCCTATCTCCTTCGCTCCTTAGATGCTGCTGCACCCGCTGAGTTTCTCCAGCTTTTTGTGTAACCCTCGATTCTCCAGCATCTGCAGTTCATTCTTTAACACAGAAGCAATTGCTTGTTCATTTCAATGTCAACTCACAGTGAAACTGACAGCCTGTCCTCTTAAAAGACTATTGTGCCTGGTAATCGTGAGGAGGTTACATAGAAACACTTTTTATTCAACTGGACAATTATTTTTGGCACAATAGTTTATTTTCTACATGTCAATTTTCAAAGCCATGTTTAAGTACTCCTCTAGTATCCGATTGAAATCACATCATAACTCATTTGGATTAGATAATACAAATATTGTTCCTTAATTCATAAATCAATATCAATTTCACGGTATGGAAACATACAGTATGCTATAACATGCAATTTGTCTTAGTTCCTTTGAACGAAGCAGTGATCCTGTAATTATTTATCTGTTATTAATCCAAATTGCAGCTAGTGGGAGCTTACTGACTGGAATTTTGTTATTGTAGTTTCCAGATTATTGTCTGGCTTTTAAACTTTTTTCACCAAATGTAAACGTTTTAGATATTCTGATTTTAAGAAAATAGCTACAGAATTTCAATCTTTCTTTATAATATTGGTGAACACAATTTTTAGGAATGTGATAAAAAAAAATACAATGGGAAAGTAGTTGGAAGGAGGGGGAACCGGGCTGCCAAATCAAGAGAGAGAAGCGGCTTGCGATTGGTCGGCATGTGGGATTGTGATGTAAGCACCTTGTGAGGTGCCGTTTCAATTTTAAAATTAAAGATTTGAATGAGATTAGTATTGAATCCTGATTTACCAATGATGTACTATGGATTTACTTTCCATTGAGCATTAATAACTGCAATGTTATGAAAAGGAGTTGTCATCGGCTGCCCTCTCCCCTCCCTGATGGACATTTACATCTCCCGCTGCCTCAGCAGGGCGAAGAATATCATCAAGGACAACTCCCATCCTGCATTTGGCCTGTTCGACCTGCTGCCCTCAGGGAGGCACTATAGGTGCATCAGCACAAGGACAAATAGACTCAAGAACAGTTTCTTTCCAAAATCCATTATCTCCCTGAACTCACACATACACTGACTTCACAGCCTAACCCCCAGACTTTCATCTATCCACCCACTGTAATTTGTACTGTAACTGTAATTTCCAATATGTGCAATAACCCATACTGGATATAGGAGTCCTATTTATTAATTCTATTTATCCATTGTCTTTTTATAGATATGTATATAGCGCTGCAGAACTGTGCACCTAACCCCCCCCCCCTTTGTTTTGCACTGAGTAGGAGCAGCTTTTAATCTCATTGTACATGCGTATAGTGACAATAAAAGGCATTCTGATTCTGATAGCTGTGAAATTACAATTAGAGGTGATAGAGTTAACACCATCTAAAGGGTATGATTTGGCTTAGTTGCAATGATACACAAAACTGGTGTGGCATTCCTCGCACTCTCTACCCAATGGCAAAACTTGACATTTATCTCAAAGCCAAAAAGGATACAAAATCCCATTTCAAACTGTTGACCAACGTGGAGTTGGCCATATTACAACTTATTGTAGTTTCAGTGGGCTAGAGGCAGGAAATGTTTGTCAATGTTCTCACTCTTAAATGTAATTCTATATTGCTATTGCCTTCAAAACATATGAGGATGTTAAAATTTAGAAATATGGAACAGCTGATGCTGGTTTACCAAGGAAAAACAAGCTGCTGGAGTAACTCAGCGGGTCACAAGCTATTCTTGGAGAACATGGACAGGTCCACATCGATAACCCCACGTGGGCACAATCAGAACCCGCACATTCCACACATACAGCATCCGAGGTCAAGATCAAAGCTGCATCTGTAGCTGTGAGTCAGTGGGCCTAGCAGCTGCACCACTGTGTTGCCCTAATCATTTAGGGCCTCACTGGTATTTTGATTGTAGGCACAGTTTTCCCATGTTGTCCCTTAAGAGCCCTTTTCAGCCCCAGGTTATTCTTTTTGGTTTAGTTTATCTGAGATATGCACAACATGGAAACAGGCGGTTCAGCCTATCTAGTACACACCAACCAGTAATCACCTGTACATTAGTTCTATCCCTCACTCTAGGGACAATTTACAGAAGGTACTTAACCTACAAACTTGAACATCTTTGGAATGTGGGAGGAAACAAGAGCAACCGGAGAAAACCCACGCAGTCAAAGAGAGAACATACAAACTCCATCATGACAGCACCCATAGTCAGGATTGAAACTGGGTCTTTGACAATAAGGCAGCTCTACAGCTGCACCACTACGCCATTCCATCTGGCCTTAATCTATATTACTAAAAGTAAGATCTTGACCACTTCCTGGTTTTCTGTTCCATGATTTTTGAAAAAACGCTGCCACTTATGGCTGTGATTTTTGGCCATCTTACTCAGTGTGTCTCTCCGCTGGGCAGGACAAGAGGATTTTTCCCATCGATGAAAAATAAAATAGTATTAATGTTTAAATAATGTTGACATTCTCTCTGCTGCCCCAGCTGGTGGGAGGGGGAGGGACTATAAAATCCAAAAGTGTTGTGCCTCTGGGTCTCTGCAAGATGGAGGAAGTGAGAGGGTCATGTATTTCTGATCTGTCAATAACACTGAACACATATCAACTGTGAATGCTGCACTTGCAAATGGTTGTTGGTGGTGGTAACTGCTTTGAAATGCTGCACTTGCAAATGGTTGTTGGTGGTGATAACTGCTTTCAAATGCTGCACTTGGAAATGGTTGTTGGTGGTGGTAACTACTTTGAAATGCTGCACTTGAAAAATGGTTGTTGGTGGTGGTAACTGCTTTGAGATGCTGCACTTGCAAATGGTTGTTGGTGGTGGTAAGTGTATTGAAATGCTGCACTTGCAAATGGTTATTGGTGGCGGTAACTGCTTTGAAATGCTGCACTTGCAAATGGTTGTTGGTGGTGGTAACTGCTTTGAAATGCTGCATTTGCAAATGGTTGTTGGTGGTGGTAACTGGGCAACTTCTTGTTTGCACAATATATTGATTTTAGAAAAAACGCTACCACTTACAGCTATCATTTTTGATCTTCTTACTCAGTCCCTCTCTGCTCATCAGGTGCAGAGGGTTCTTCCCTTCAATGAAAACCAAAAGTATTATTAGTGTTTTAAAAAAAAATGTTGAGAATCTCTCTCCTGTCAATCACACCATGAAGGCCACGCCCCTTCCGGTGGGAGGAGGGATTATAAAACCTAGAAATGTGGGTGTGGCTCAGTCTCTGCAAGATGGGGGAGGGAGAGGTCATGACTCTGTCTGAGCTGTGAATCAACTGAACACACTGAATGTCTACTTAACTGTGAATGTGGTGTTTATGTGGTGGTTTGTGTGGTTTTGTGGTGGTTGTATGGTGGTTTCACCCTGCTTGAAATGGTATGAAACTGCATTTGAATGTGGTGGCCTTGCACCCTGCTTGAAATGGAATTGAGTCAACTGCTCGCCCACCAGGCTTGAGTGACCGAGCTATCACCCCAAGAATCCATTTGGCCCACAATGTCCATACTAGCCATCTAGAAACCAGTCCCTTCAGCCCACAATACCCATACTAGCCATAATATCCAGAAATCCCCCCCCCCCCCCCTCACTGGCCACCAATATTGAAATTGGTGGAGAGGTGGAATATTGCGTTGGGGGACCAGCCCAAGGGGCCCATTTAGTCTAGTATATTTATAAAATGTCTTGTATTTACCTCAAGTCTACCCATGATTGATATTGAGTGACCCTCCCCTGCCTTCTCAATTCCCTTTTGAAATGTCACTTAATGCTCTTTATTCTCTTGATGAACCTCCACTATCTTTTGTTCTATATACCTATCACATGTTTTTTCTTGTTCAACGCCTTAATATGCCTCAACATTCAGGGTTTTGTGTATGTGTTATATGTTGGCTTTCACCAGAGGGGAACATGTTGGGCCTGAACTTCTGTTATTTTACCTCAGAATGCTCCCCACTGAGCAGACTTTCCTGCAAGTGGATGTTCCCATCTACCTTTGCCAGATTTGGTCTTATTTTAATGCAATGGGCCTTGTCCCCCCATTTTAACTTCCTTATTCCTGGTCCACCCCCATCCTTTTTGTCAACCACTTTGATATAGGCAGAGTTATGGTCTCTACCTCAAAAATGCTCCACCACTGACACACCCACAAGACATGCCCCAAGATAAGAACCACAAATGCTCCATTGGTCTATCTACATATTGTGCTCACACAATCATCATGGACGTATTTAAAAACACATACCCCCTTGAGCCTTTAGCACTCAGGTAATCTAAATTGACATTTGGAAAATTGAAATCCCTGAGTAAAATAACCCTACTTCTGTTGCATCTCTGTGCATCTTTTTGCCTACATCTCCTGTGGACTGTTGGAGGTTTGTAATGCATCCTCAGCACAGTGATGACATCCTTTTCTTCCTTAACTCTACCTGTATGGCCTTCTCTGAGGAGCCACCTAGGATGACCTCCCTCAATATTAAAGTAGTCATTCCTTGACTAACAATGCAATACTACCTCCTCTTTTACATCCTCCTGCATCTCACCTGAAAATTCAATACCCTCGAAATAAGAATTGTGCGATTTGGAAACTTACCTTTGACTTATTTTCTTGTCACTGATTTACTTTGGCATACGACACTGTAGAAGTATGAATATCTGGGGGAGAATATATGCATTTTGTTTTAATTTTCATTCTCTCTGAAAGTCGGGTTATGCAATCACTGGAATGCTTAACAAGTCACAAAGGCATGCATTTAATCCTTCATCTAGTTTGCTGTTTCCCTACAGTGCAGAGAGAATTCTGCACCACTGGTTGTGTCACCTTGTGGGCATAAATCATGCTTCACCACTTGCATGGAATTAAATAGTTGCAGCTCTGCAAATTCAATGGAGCTGAATTTCTGAATTGCAGTATAACATAAGGCTGATGTTTTATGGATATTTAACACATGAGATCTCAGAGGAATTTATCTCCTGATGTTTTTGTTCCATCAGCCTACAGGATTCTGTACTACTGTTCAAAAATGAGAGATTTCTGTAGCAATCCCTCTCAGAAAACACTGCAATTATATTAGGGATTATTCGTCTCACTCTTACAAGTGAAATTTGCATGCACTGTAGATGCTGCAGTGCTCACATAAAACCAATGTACACTCTCTGCCACATATGTTGTCAAGTTGAATGTAATCTATTCAAAGCTGAATTATTTAGAAAGTGTGGTAGGCAATGGGTCTTTTTCTCCCAGATTCCTCAAGATGGTTGTCAAATAAATGATCAAAAGGCATAAATTATTTACATTTTGAGATGATATTTGATAGTTCTGCACATGAGACATTTGAAGAAATGAATGGAATCAATGATAAATTAGCTGGCCGAATCTAGAATTGTCTGGCCAATGTAACACAGAAGGTGATGATAAATGGACAAATCCCTCTGCAAATATTCACTGGTGGCTCCATGAAAGCTCATTCTGAGTCTCATGCTCAGTTCATTACTCATATTCACAACGAGAAAGACATTTCTCATTATAGAAGCAAATTATGTGGTTGGCTACTACAGCAATAAAGATTAATTGCAGGATAGATTAATGCATGTGTCTATAGAGCTTCTGCCCAGGGGGACTTCATCAAATGTGATCCCAAACTAAGCCGTGGCACCAATGGAGCACACACAATTGCTAACTTGGTTTCATTTGTTTTATCATTCATGTCGTGCACAGATGACCTATTGGTCAATATCTTTGTGTGTCTTACTTCTTAACTATCTTTTAATTGTTGACTGGAGAGATCAGCTGAACAGAGTGCTTTGTAGACCTTAATCCAAATTTCATCCAAGTTTAATTGAAAGTGATGAAGTGAGGTTTGTCAGTATTGCAATGGATGTTAATGTTGCTGAAGGAGATGTATGTTTATTCTGAATCCCACTGACCCTTAATGCCTAAGAAAGAAGGAAATAACTTGGGGAGAAGAATCAAGCCTACATTCTAATTGGTGCTGGAATAATATATGCACATATGAAAAATTCACATTTCATTATGGTCATGTAAGTGTGAATTTAACTACATAGTAAACAAACTTTCTGAAGCCCAAGATTAGGATGCTGCTAATTCACGTGGAGGGGCTGGGTTTTTATCTTAGTCTAACAGCCCACATTTATATCTTAGTCTAACAGCCCAAATGTTTTTTCATGACTAAATCAAGTTGTTGGAAGCTTCCATAATTTGCCTGCTACGCACATACACTTAGATTTGCACACCACCCTTTCAAGTCAGGGCCCGTGCATCTCTTCAAATAAGAAATTAAACTTAATTTATTATTTGGTCGCTAACTTAATAAAAGATGATTCCATGTTTTGTTACTTCCAGTGAGAAATCAAAACCTCTCAGGAATACTTCTCAAGATATCAAAGCTGCATAACCTGCAAGTTCCTAAGTTGACTGCGGAATTTAAAACAAAATGCAATCCACAACTGAATGGAAGGGCAAAATTCAGTGGATGAAGCAATTTGTATTAACATGCACACACACAGACGCTTGCGCACACACACACACACACATACACGCATTCATTGAAAATGTTGGATCATTTTCTTGATTGAACACATTCAATAGTAAATTGCCATTTCCTGAAGTTCATATTAGCAATGGTGGGTATATCAGTACCAAATTCCTGTTTGCAATCAAGATGCTGATTATTAAGTAATATAAATTCACATGGAAAAAGCACGGCCCAACTAGTAGAGCTACTGCTTCACAGTTTCAGTGACCTGTTTGTGATCCTGGCTTCCAGTGCAGTCTGGGTCGAGTTTGCATGTTCTTCCTGTGAGTGCTTGAATTACTCCAAATCCTCTGGTTTCCTCCTACTTTCCAAAGACTGATATTTGATAGCGTCATTGGGCACTCTGAAGAGCCTCCAGTACATAGGCAAATAAATAATTTGGCAGATGGGGTGTAGAGGGAGTTGAGGGAAATGTGAGAGAATAGGTTGCAGGAAAGTCAGTGGTGGGACAGAATGAGTTGAATGGCCCTTTACTATGTGGAAAGAAAATCTGGAATGTTGACATGTGGAGGAAAATTTATAACCATAACTTGTAGTTTGTTGTGAGGAAGGAAATTCATGGTTCATATGACAATAAACTAATTTGAATCTGAACATTCTTTTACCTACGCACATTTCAAGTGCATAGGGAGTTGCTTTTTATTTTGCAATCCATAAATGAATGGAAGTGGATGAATGCAATTGGTATTAACAAACACACACATACACACATGCACACAAACAGCTCATGTGCATGTGCATGTGCATACATACATACATACACACACAAAATTTGGTTCAGTTACTTATTTCTGTACATTTTGTACAACTACATGTCTAAAATCTACAGAAATACATGACACTACAACCCTAGTGTCAATGGTATAATGACTAGAAATATGAATACTTGATGATGAAACAGTGTGCATGAGCTTTAACAAAGAAAATGGAATATATCTGTGAAATTAAGACATGTGTGGACATTATTTAATAGTATACACTGTAGCTGAAACACCTCAAAGGCTTCCACTATGGAGAATAACTCTGGATACTTCTCTAATGAACGAGATGTTTTTATATGTTGCAGGTTAGGCTTTCCTAAGGGGAAAGAGGGACAAGGGATGCAACTATTGCTTCATTGCCCACCACCATCAGTATAGTCTAAGCATGCATCAGATACCTGGGAATATGGAAACCTGAGAAGGCACAGCAGTGCCATTCCTTTCAAAAAGTGCATATAACACATTGAACTCATATAGGAGTAATGTTTTGCTGTGGGTTGACCTGCCACTTGATTTCACCTTGTCGGAAGTGATGAAGCGCAAGCCTTGCCACAGCTGCCAAATGTCCACTGATCTTCCAATTTAGAGCAAAATTCCCTCTTAGCCTTTTTGATAGCTTTATCGAGATAGTACCTGGGCTTCCAGTTTCAGTCGCTAGGCTTAAATGCCCGAGATTTGTTTCCTCAGAATATTGTGGGCTTTCTGGTTTATCTAAGGCTTCTTGTCGGGGAACACTTGGATGGTTTTGATGGCCAAACTCTTCTGCAAACAACTGGAAGCAATTGTTTCCACTGTTGACTAGTAAATTAAAGCTCCCAGACCAATGGGTGATGAAACAAACATGTTATTGCCTGTTACAGTGTACCATCATTCTGAACACAGATGAAACAGAACATGGAACATAGAACAGTAAACTTCAGGATCAGGCCCTCCAACCCACAATATCTGTGCTGAAAATAACGCTAATGTAAATTAATGTATTCTGCCTGCATGCAATCCATATCCCTGCATTCAATGTATATTCATGCACTTACCTAAAAGTCTCTTAAACACAATTATCATATTATATTAATGATTTGGAAGAGGGAATTAGGAGCAACACTAACAAGTTTGCGGATGACACAAAGCTGGGTGAACTGTGGAAGAGGATGTTAGGAGGTTGTAGGGTGACCTGGACAGGTTGAGTGAGTGGGCAGATGTGTGGCAGATGCAGTATAATATAGATAAATGTGAGGTTATCCACTGAAGTTTAGAAGGATGAGGGGATATTTTATAGAAACATATACAATTATAAAAGGACTATACAAGCTAGATGCAGGAAAAATGTTCCCAATGTTGGGCGAGTCCAGAACCAGGGGCCACAGTCATAGAATAAAGGGGAGGTCACTTAAGACTGAGAAAAAACTTTTTCACCCAGAGAGTTGTGAATTTATGGGATTCCCTGCCACAGAGGGCAGTGGAGGCCAAGTCACTGGGTGGATTTAAGAGAGAGTTAGATAGAGCTCTAGGGGCTAGTGGAATCAAGGGATATGGGGAGAAGGCAGGCACAGGTTATTGGTAGGGGACGATCAGCCATGATCACAATGAATGGCGGTGCTGGCTCGAAGGGCCGAATGGCCTCCTCTTGCACCTATTTTCTATGTTTTCTATGTATCTGCCTCCGCCATCACGCATGGTGGCTTGTTCCAGGCAGCCACCAATCTTTGTGTAAAAAAATGCCCCGCACAACTTTCTCCCTCAGGCCTTATAGCTATGCCCTCTTGACAATTCCCTGGGAAAAACGTTCTGACTCTCCACTCTATTTATACATATGATAATGATATAAACCTATTTCAGCTTCCAGTGCTTCAGAGAAAACAACCTAATTTTGGTCACCTCTCCTTATAGCCCATACCCACCAATCCAATAGCATCCTAGTAAAAAAGACACAGAGTACTGGAGTAACTCTGAGAGTTGGGCAACATCTCAGAGGTACATGGATAGGTAACATTTCAAGTCAGGGTCTTTCCCCAGTGTGAGGAAGGGTTCCAACAAAAAGGTCACCAATTCAAGTAGGATTGTTACAAGATTTTGAGATTTTAAAAATCAAGCATGGAATTTATCCCATCAGATAAAGCATTAAAAAAACTTTAATTTGATACCAAATTCACTTTCATATCTTCAGTGTTAAAAAAGTTATGGCCATTTTCATAGTCGGAAATTAGCATCTTGTTTTTCCATTGTCTTAACACAAAAGCTGTGATCGAGGACAGTAAAAAGCCCATAATTTTCTCAAACATTAACAGAGCTGAATGAAATGTTCAGTTATTATAAACTGAGGCATTCTGAAACAAATATAAAACATCTTACTTGGATAACCTGAAATTAAAGCATATAATTAAATAGTTACCTAATTGTAGCTCATTAGAAAATTGACCGTTGTGACGGAAATAATAATAAACACCCAGACCGCCTTGAAAATTCAAAAATGTGATATTCTCAAGATCAGAAATTTAATATTATTTTATTACAAGCAGCATGCCGTACCAGATAGGTAAATAAATTACAATTTCTAGCAATAGACCAAGTCTTTATGGATAAGATCAGTTGCTAGCGGGTACAATGGCATATCATAATAAGTAGAATCATCATTCTCCTCAGAATGTAATCAATAAGCAACTCTGTACACCTTGTATTTCCTCCACATTTCAATTCTGGCATTGAAAATGACAGGTTTTTGCTCTTTAAACCATGTATGACATGCCTTTCTGCCCACTACCTTCCCATTAAGAATATCCTGTAGATCATCACATTTGGATAGTCCAAATTCAGATAATCTCTGCGAATGCTGTCTAAATCAGTTTCTTTTACTGGGCATTTGGATTGACAATTTTGCATTTCTTCTTCGGAGACGTCTGTTTAAAATGTAAAGAAGAAAAAAGAAACACTGAACAGCATTAACAGAAACAAGTTATTATTTGCAGTTTTGGAAAAAAATGTAGAAATGATAAAGTAAATGCAAAAACAAATAGTAAATACCCAACAAAAAAATCATATTCATCAGTTTCATCAAATCAATCCATCAATTCATCTAATAAATTAAATTAATCTAAATTCAATTACTAGATTTAAACATCTATCCATTTATTAAGAAAAGGCTAAATTGTTTAAATAGCCTAAATATCCAAATAACAAATGTAGATGGTTTTATATGCAAGCAATAACATAGTTACCTCAGTACAATTAACCCCGCCTAGTTAACATCAATCATAACGCCTTCCCCTTCCTGGGTACAGCTCAGTAGAAGAATGTAACCAGTACTTGAGGATGTATGTAATACCCTGTGCTATCATTAAAAGGTGTTGAACACTCTTAGAGTTTGTGAATTGCTTATTTACATGGTGTCAGAAGTGGGATTCGAACCCACGCCTCCAAGTGGAGACCAGAATGTCCGTTCATTATGGCGCGGGAGGCATAGGAGACAGGATGTAACGATCCATCAACAGACTGAAGGCAGGCCGCGCCCAGACCGAACTTAGAAGCGTCACAGGTGATGGTGATGGGGCGACTCGCATCAAAGAATCGCAACGTCAGAGTGTTAATCAGTTTCGACTTGAGACAGTCAAACGCCTGCTGGTGCTGTGGGAGCCAGACCCAGGCGATATCCTTTTTTGTCAGCTGCCGCAGGGGAGCACTCAGCTCACTGAGATTTGGTACAAACTTCCCAAGGTAGTTCACCATGCCCAAGAATCGTTGTAGACCTGGCACGTCGGTGGGGGCTGCCATCTCGGAGATGGCAGCTGCCTTCAAAGGGTCGGGTTTTAGTCCGTTGGAGGTGAAAATGTGTCCAACATACGTGACTTCTGAGACACAAAACCGGTACTTCTTTGGATTCAGCTTCAGGTTGGCCTTTTGCGCCCGATCCAGGACGCGGCGGAGGTTCTGGTCGTGTTCGGCAATGTCCTTCCCATAGACTAGGATATCATCCACGATGATGGCACATGGCAAGTCCGAGAATATCTGCTCCATCGTTCGCTGGAACACCTCGCTAGCGGAATTGATGCCGAATG
Organism: Raja brachyura; assembly: GCA_963514005.1. The sequence goes on from OY740786.1 coordinate 40,334,530, forward strand.
GCATTCGCAGGAACTTGAATCTGCCGAATGGTGTGGCGAAGGTTGTCAGGTCAGAAGATGCTTTGTCCAATGGGATCTGCCAAAACGAGTTCTTAGCGTCTAGGACCGAAAAGATGGTGGCTTGCCCGACCTGAGCCGCCACGTCCTCAACAGACCGCATGGGGTAGTGTGGTCGCCTGATGGCAAGGTTTAAGTCCTTAGGGTTGATACACACACGTATTTTGTTCTTGTCTTTCTTTATCGTGGCAACCATGGTGGAGGCCCAATCGGTGGGCTCGCTGACCGCTCCAGCGCTTTGATTTCGACGTCATCTACAAGAAAGGCACCGAGATGCACATTGCGGACACCTTATCGCGCGCCCCGCGGACCTCCTGTGCTCGCCACCCCTACGAAACAGAGGACTTGCTCGTACTGGGCGTTAATTTTATTCCCACCAAGCAGCTGCAGCTTTTGGCTGAGCACACCGCTGCCGATCCAGTTTTGCAGCGGCTTGCCTCTGTGATTAAATCAGGGTGGCCAACAAAGCGCTCCGCTGCGCCGCCTGAAGCACAGCCTTTCTTCCTGGTCCGTGACGAACTGGTGCTCCAGAATGGCGTTATCATTAAGGGACATAAAGTGGTGGTCCCGTCCTCCCTGTTCGATTCTTACTACTGCGCAGCCCACAGCGGACACCCCGGGGTCGATGCAACACTCGCCCACGCTCAGTGCCAATTCTACTGGCCTGGAATGGCCAAATATATTCAAGACCGTGTTTCTGCCTGCTCCACGTGCAACAGTCTTGTTCCACACCAGCAGCGACAGCCCCTGCTGCAACAGCCCGCACCTGCCTTGGCCTGGTCCTCGCTGGCTGCCGACATCTTCGAGTGGCGTGGTAACCACTACCTTGTCCTGGTCGACTCGTACTCGAACTGGTTTGAAGTGGATTTGCTGACATCCCTCACGTCGGAGATGGTGATCCGGAAGCTGCGGAAACACTTCTCCACGTTTGGGTCCCCTGTGAGGCTGCAGACTGACAACGGCAGGCAGTTTACCAGCCGAGAGTTCAAGAGTTTTGCCGACAAATGGAATTTTGTGCATTTCACCAGCAGCCCGGAGTACCCACAGAGCAACGGCCTTGCTGAACGGGCCGTCCGCAGCGCCAAGCTTCTGATGGAACAGGCGAGACTGTCTAACTCTGATTTGTATTTGGATCTCCTGAACCTCAGAAATGTTTCCAGGGATCCGGCCATGGGGTCCCCTGCTCAGCGTCTGATGTCCAGAACAACCAGATCTACCATCCCGATTGCCCAGCGCCAGCTGAAACCTCGGGTGCTGGAGCCTGCCTCTGTGCAGAGGCGCATTCAAGAGAAACATGACAGCCAGCGGCGTTCCCACGATCGGTCGTGCAGACCACTCGATCCTCTGTTGCCTGGACAGGTTGTTCGGTTGTAGACCGCCGGTGGTCACTCCCGTCTGGCTACCGTGGTTGGGGTGGCCGACTCACCTCGTTCGTATCTGGTCGACTATGAGGGAACCATCTACCGTAGAAGCCGACAACACCTGCTTGCGGTTAATGAGCCGAAGCCGCAGCCCCCGGGGCATTCTGGATATTTAGTGTGAAAATATTGATCATGGATAGACAATAACACAAAATATAGATGATTTAGATGCACTTATGGCATGATTGTCAACAAAGATTGAGAATGGATGTTTCTGGAATGTGATCGATTGGAATGTTGCAGTTGCCGTAAATTTAAGCCCGTATCGGCAGGCAAGACATGGCTGATTAGTGTGTGGGCCTAAATCACATTTTTCGGCATCATAAGATTAAAATAAAGCCACGTATAAAGCCGTATAAATATGTCAATGCTAAAAAGGTCTTGCCATTAATTGTGTACTTTCCCTTTACTTTCAATCCCAATATACAATATCCCATACTTGCCTGGATTAAAGTTCATCTGCCGGTGCTCCACCCATATCTGTAACTGACCTATATTCTGCCATATCCATTGATAGCTTTTATCGCTGTCCCCAACCACCAATTATTGTGCCATCTGCAAATGTGCCCACCAACGCATCTGAATTTTAATCCAACTTATTGGTATAAATCACAAAAGGAGATGCCAGGACTAATTCTCCCGCAACACCACTAGTCACAGACCTACTCCCTTTTACCGCCACCCAATGTCTTCCTTGAGTAAGTCGGTTCTGATTCTAAGCTCCAAGTCAATGTGGATCCCATGCATCAATCTACCATGAGGGACTTTCTTAAATACTTTATTAAAATCCACATGGACAACACCACTACCCTACCTTCACCAATGACATGTGTCACCTCAGTAGAAAACTCAGTCAAGTGCTTAACACAAGTCCTGCCCCATACAAAGCCATGCTGAAATGCCAATTATTTAACTGATCTTTTGTACATGGTATATGTATGAACATTCCTCCCCCATGGCCCTAGAAATAACCATTGACTGCTTATTGAGTAGTCTCATATTAACGTGTTTTTATATACTTTATAATTTCTCACGCATTATGGTGGAAGGCTATCATGCAAGCAATGTGATTAGAGACAGATCAACTGTAGGACATTGAAGGTGATCAAATTATCTACAATTATGGACATTTGCAAGGCAATTATTAACACAAAGCCATTCTATATGAGAAATAGCCAGCCAATTGCTTTTTACAATGTGATTTCAGGCTGAGCTAACAGTTCAGATTCTGGGACACCAATTACATGGAGTGGAAATAATGGTGAATCTTGGCAGCTGTTTGTAGCCACTGTGGGAATTCACAAGGATGGTTTGTTATGTCAGTGTTGAGTGGGGGAGGGTTAATAGAGCATTAGCCTTCAAATCCTCATATTCACTTCTCTGTCAGAAGGGACACGTACACCCATTTCCTTGAAATAAACAGCAACGGAGCATGACAATAGAGAAGAGAACCCACTTCTGTAGATGTAGCTACTGTCAAGGTTGCCTGCGAATCCATTTGCTGAATGACTCACTAGGTGTCACGCAGCAAGAGCTGATGGAAAATTTCACAAGGAGGCTGAAACATTTGCTTAAGGAATAAAATATAAAACAACTCTGTGGATGTACGTAAGCCAACAGGGAGCAATTCAAAGTTGCTAGGAGAAAGCATTAGATCATAGAGAGAAGTGTTTCTAGATAGTTTATAATTACATAAATGATGCTGCAACCAACCATGTGTGATGAGTGTGTCTTTCAAATCTATTTAAGCCTGTTATTTTTCTCAGAAAGTACTAAAGTACTGAACACATAGGCTATTGAGACTGTTTGGTGTGTGCAAGGTTCTTGATCCCACATGTCTGATTAGTTTGCAGGCAGGCATCTTTTAATCCATTCAGCTATCTGGTGAAGTAGCCATTCACATGAAGTCGAAGGTTAGAACCTCTTCTAACATAATTGCAATATTTTCACCTCATGATATGTAAAGTGAATAATTAACCACACTATCACCCAGACTGATAGAATCGAAAGAACGTTTATGGAAAGACTTAAAGCTAAATTTTATAATGATTTGGCCTTGCAGTAAAATGACTAGTGCTGGTTGAACACCTATTTTCTGGTAAATTATGGTCCGCCCACCGCTATAATCTGGACAAAATTACAAAAGGTAGCGATCCAAAGAAAACACTGTTCCCTGGATCTACAATGTGAGCCACAACAAACAGCTCTGCCACCGGAATGTGCGGTCGGAATGAGCTCTCTGGTCCACCTTGCGAGTCAGGAGTGGGGCCGGAAGCCGGGAATCTAAGTGGGCGGGGAATCAATGGGAACCAGGGATGGGTCGGCAGGTCATTCCATTCACCTTCAGTTTATACTTTATATTTATTTGATTTACGTTACTGGCACTTAATGGTGCTTGAGAGACATGGGAGGGGGTCAGTAGCGGGACAGGGGTGTATTGTCATTTCATTATCACATGACTTTGGTTCACCATCTTATGAATTGTTGCCTGCTAGTGGTGACCAATAAGGGTCTTGTTCAATGCACCTGCAGCAGGCTGGGAGTTTTTGTAGCAATGGCCGGGTTAGGTATCGACCATATTAAGAATACTAAGACTTGAAGCTTGTTCTAAACTTATGTCTGAGTGGGCCTCTGGAGTGGATAGACTCGGGGAAGATCAAAAAGCTCAGGCCTCACCAATAAATGTTAGAGGGACTCACCAGCTAAGTCTTGAGAAACCTTCTCCACCTTTGTAGTACGAATCTATTACTGTCGGCTCCAGCAGGTTCCCCAGCAATGTAATGGGGTAGTTCCATAAGAGCAGCTTCTTCCTTTCAACCATCTGTCTCTTGAATCACACCGTACAACCTTAACCACAACCCTAATAAAGCCCTGAATTATTATGGACTTTGCATAACAGTTGCAATACTGTATTTTGGCTTGCATTATAATGATCCGGTTGCCTAGCAAAACTGATAGCTTACAGTGGTATAGTTTATTGTAGACACAAGGAACTGCAGATGCCAACATTTTGAGCAAAAACCCACACATTTCTTGGAGTAACTCAGAGAACATCGATAGGCGACATTCCGGGTTGGGACCTTTCTTCAGACTTTCTCAGTCTGAAGAAGAAACCTAATCTAAAACATCACATATCCATGTTCTTCACAGATGCTGCCTGACCCACTGAGTTACTCTAGCATTTTGTTGTGTTTTATGCTATTATTTATCGTTAATATATCTGTAAATGATGCAGCAAGTAAGAATTTCATTATTCCTTTAACTGTGCTTATAACTATTCAATGCATTTGACTCTCTTAAGTTTAATGACTGCTCAAGCAGGTTTCTCCTTCTTCCTTTCATTAACACGTGTTTTCCCAGTTGTGCCTCCTGCTGTTACACATTAAATATATCCATGCTTCAGTGTTGCAGAACTAATGTCCAACATGTGTTACAAGCCAATTGGCATCACTGCTGCTTCTCCATTAAAATATGTGCTTAGATACAGAAAAGTGCATGATTTAAGTCCCAATATGGGCAGCAAAACTGCTGCTCATTTTTTTACAAGCTTGTTTTTATTTTTTACAATTAATTACCTATCACCAAACTGGTAGCTTTGAAAGCAGACACTGAGGACAAGGTTCTAACACTAGTTGAGAAATAAACCTTGAAAATATAACCCAGGACAGTCAATAGGTTGTGCTCAGTTCCAGTCTGTTGAAATCAATGTACATCAAACAGAGATTGAAGAAGGACTTCAAAAACATGTTTGCCAATACAATGCAGATGTGTAAAAAAAGGGCCCAATACAACCTCACTCAAAGAAACGTCAGATGTGTAACCATATTGCTGCAAGTACTTCCAATGAACAAATTGTGAGACGGAAGAGATTCAGGAAGGTCCTTATCAAATTCATCAACATTCATCAAATCGTGTGATGTTCGCTGCCACTGAGAAACACTGTTTGAATACAATGTATTAGCCACTGTATTATTGGGTTAGGGAAATTCCGTTATGTATGGGGTTAATCAATATCTGTCATTTGATGTAAAGAGACCACCCCCATGTGGTTCGGCCCCTCGACGTCCGCGGACCTATAAAAGTCTGCTGCCACGAGGTTCTGCGTTGATCTTCTGGGAGAATGCTTCGGACTGCATGACCTTCTGGAGTGTCTCTGTTTGAGCGAGGCCTAGAGGGCTTGATACGAGGATCAAACCCGTGGTGGGATATGTACAGTATTTGAACTGTAATTGTGTTTTGTCAAAATAATGTGCTCAAGTGCTTGTGATTTTTGACTGAAACTAGTCTGGGGGGAAGCTTATGATGAGCAATTTACTTTGGGGGCTCATCTGGGATCTCTACTGACCCCCAAACACAAGTTTACGATCAAGAGTGCTGTGCTGTTTCGACCGCGAGCTGTGCATTTTTCACATTGGTTTTCGGCACTTCGTTAGTTGGAGCGGGCTTGGGAATGGTCTAATCGAGATAATTAGAGCAGAGTTTAGCAAGCACAGGGGGGTAGATAGCACTCCTTTGGGTTAGGGGCACATAAAACCGGGCATGGTGTGGGCCAAAACATGGTCGTAGTTGGCAGACTGCAGATGCTTTAACGAGAGCCTGACGCGCTTCATTGGGTGAGGGTTGGCCCAAGGTTAGATTTGGTATCCAATTGGTGGGGTATTGAAACACAAGTCTGACCTACATATTGATCTATCTTTGCCGGGAGCGCGGATTTGAAAGGTGCGCTCTGAAAATCAGCATTGACGACTGCCAGCGTGAAGAGGCTAGGCGCTGAACCCCCAGTGCCCAGCAGAGAGGAATGTCTGCATGAAGGTATCTGAGTGAGTGATTGAGTAACCGTTGAAAGGAAGCGATTGTGTGAGTAAGTGTGAATCTTAGGGACGATTAGCCATTGTGTGGGAGAGAATCCATTGACCTTGGAGTCTGAGAGGAAGGAGTGAGTTTGAATAGGTGTTAGTGTCTGGAATTTTATTTTGTATTGTAACTATTGTGCTGGGAAAATAATCTAATAGATTTGGAAACCCGATAAGGATATTTGCAAGAAGCTTCCACATGAAGCAGACAGACTAAGAGGATTATCTGGAGAATTAAATGCAGTTTTGTGAAGCGAACATTTGTGAAGCCACTGGGTGGACTAACATCTGCAATAGGGATAAACCACATAGAAATGATTGTCAAAAAATATGGAAACTTCCGGTGGCGCCACCGAAAGGGACTTCCGGTGGCGCCACGTTCTAGGGGAGAACAGCGCCAGATCAGCTCAGTAAAAATCGGTTAAAAAAAACGGGGTTAAAGGAGGGTGCTAACGCTACTTACCGCAGGAGATCGATTTAAAACGGCTCCGGTGCGATTGAAGGCTGCGTGACGTCATCAGGCGCGCGACTTCGGTAAGAAATTTAAAATGCAACCCTCCTCCCCTCCCCTGAAGAAAACGGGCCTTAGAAGAGAGGCTGGTGCCACCAAAGCCTCGGGCTCGAGTTTGACTGCCTCCCAAGAAGAAATCTCACAGAGGAAAGTGGAAATGGAAGAATTTAAAAATTCCTTGATGGGTGAGATGAAGAAACTGGTGAAAGAAATAAAAGACCTGAAGAAGGAATATAAAGATGAATTTAAAGACATGAAGAAAGAATATAAGGATGAAATAAAAACTCTTAAAGCGGAGATTTTGGTGTCTCATGAGAAAATTAAAGTGGAATTAACAAAAGAAGTTACCGAGATGGTAAAGAATATAATGAACGAATGGAAAAGAAAGGCGGATGCTGAATTTCAAAACCGAATCTCTGAGGTAAACGACAAGGTTGCTGGGCTGGAACAAATGCTGAATGATAAGATAGATCCTATTGTCATCACACTCGACCAACAAAATGACGCAATTAAAGATTTGGCTGATTTTGCTGTAAAAAGTGCCAAGGAAACTGAGAAGTTACTTGCCGAGAATAAACGCCTCTCAGAGCTACTCCACAAAATAAATGAGAAATGTATTGATTTGGAAGGTTGACAAAGACGTAAGAATTTGCGAATAGTAGGATTGCCCGAGGGTCGGGAAGGAAATCGGGACCCGCGAAAATTTGCTGCAAAACTCCTAAAGGACATTCTGGATCTGGACCAAGAACCACTGTTGGGCCGTGCCCACAGGGCTTTAAGACGGGCCCCTGGGAGTGGTGCACCACCAAGACAAATGATTGTAAAGGTGGCTTATGATCACGAGTTTGAAGAAATGATGAAGATAATAATAAGAAAGAGGAATCTGAGATATGAAGGAGTTAATATCAGTATCTTCAGAGATTACCCGGCTGAAGTGGCTAAGAGAAGATCTTTATTCTCAGAAACAAGAGGTATTCTTTGGAATATAAAGGATGTAAAGGATCTCAGATATGGTTTGATGTACCCAGCAACATTGAGAGTGACCTAAGACAACAAGGAATTCCGTTTTGTTAAGCATACCAAAGCACTGGAATTCGCCCGAGGCATACAGAAGAAGGCAGAAGAGGAAGCAGAAGAAGTAAGCGCTGAAGAAGAAGATGAAGAAGAAGAATGAACTTTTATTACTGACCTGCGATTATGAATTATTCATTAAGAAAGAGGGGAAATAATGGACATGTTGTTATAGCTTGGTATTAATTAGTAAATTTTTAATTGTCCCCCTAATATAGTATTACCTACTATAATATTAATTATACTAGAAATTAATAACTGGTAATTAGTAATATGAATAATAGAAATATTTACTAAGTACTTAAAGTTAGTACCCCACCCCAATATACATAGTATTATAGACAGGAGCTGGAACACTTAACATCTCTTTTCTCAAAAAAAACGGAAGGCAGTAGATTAATAGCCACGCTAGTGTGGCTTTCACTAATGCACACTACACACTATACCAGTGTAGTTTCTTTTTTTTCTGGGCACCCTGTTAACACCCCTTTCTCTTTTTTTAATTACACTTTGTACTTTTTCTTATATATTAAATATTTGATTCTGCGTTATATATTATATGAATGTAGTTATGAACGATATTGTATAATCGCTCTAAGAAGATATATATATATGGATTACTGAAGATAGAAATTCTCATCGGATTGGCATTTGGGTATACCGCTGGGCTGGAGGGGTCGAGAAGGCTACTCCAAAAAAAACCACCCTAATAGTAAAATGCAAGATATGAATGTGAAGACCGGGGGGGGTGGAATTACCTTCTGTAGTTGGAATGTTAAGGGAATTAATGAACCAATTAAAAGGGGAAAGGTACTAGCACAGTTGAATAGATTGAAATCAGACGTGATCTTCCTCCAAGAGACTCATCTCAAAAGAGATGCTCAATATAGATTAACAGCGAAATGGATTTCCAAGGTATATCACTCTTCATTTACACACAAATCTAGAGGAGTTGCAATAATTATCCGTAAAGGTATACCTTTTAAACAAAATTCTATAATAGAGGACAAAGAGGGTAGATATGTAATAATTACAGGGGAATTATATTCACAGAAAGTAATTTTGGTGAATATATATGCCCCTAATTTTGATAACCCACTATTTTTTAAGAAAATATTTAATAATATTCCTATTTCCACACAACATAATTTAGTTATTGGGGGTGACTTTAATTGCACTTTAGATAGCTACCTAGACAGGTCTTCTACAAAAAGGAAAGTTACCTCTAATTCAAGTAAACTTATAAATTATTTTATTAATACATCGAATGTTAAGGATATTTGGAGATTAGATAATCCATCCGGACGAGAATACTCGTTTTTTTCGCCCGTACACGGAACTTATTCTAGGATAGATTATTTTTTAATAGATTCAAAATTACTACCTTTTACGTATGACGCAAAATATCACAATATTATTATTTCAGATCACGCGCCTCTTACATTTAAGATAAAACTAAAAGATATACTTAATAAAACGACTACTTGGAGATTTAATCCCCAGATATTAAAGGATAAGGACTGTTGTAAACATGTGACGGAACAGATTAAATTATTTTTTGAAACTAATGACAAACCGGAGACTTCACCATCGTTACTCTGGGACACATTTAAAGCATTTATGCATGGTGCAATAATATCTGCACAGGCTTATCTTAATAAAGAAAATAGAAAGATGGAACAAAAGTTAGAACACGAGATAAAACAACTAGATAGTGAAAATATAAAACGCCCTTCTAAAGAGCTAAGTAACAAAATTGCAATAGCAAAATATAGACTAAATAAAATATATTCTAACCAAGTCATTAAACTATTTCAACAAACCAAACAAGTGCATTTCGAGTTTGGAGACAAACCACAAAAACTATTTGCAAGACAACTTAGAAAATTAGAGGATGAAAAATTGATACATAGAATTAGATCGGTGGATGGAAATATATTGACGATACCAAAAGATATTAATGACAGATTTCTACAATATTATCAAAATCTTTATTCATCTAAATTAACAGGACAAACAGTGGATACGGAAACATTTCTACAAAAGTGTCAAATTAACAGTTTAGATCAGGAAGGTAGACATTTGTTAAACGCCGAAATAACAGTAAAAGATATTGAAGAATCAATTAGTTTGTTAAAGAATGGAAAAGCAGCGGGCCCCGATGGCCTAAGTGCAGAATTTTATTAAAAATTTCTAGATCTGATTTCCCCAAGATTATATACAGTATATAGATATGCATATGAACAAGGTAAATTACCAGAATCTTTAAACGAATCTACAATTACACTTATTCCTAAGGCAGATAAGGATTTGGAAGATCCAGGATCATATAGAGCGATCGCACTTCTAAATACAGACCAAAAAATACTAACGAAAGTTTTATCTCCGAGATTAAGTTTGGTGATTTCTAAATTAATACATCAAGATCAAACAGGTTTTATCCCAAAACGCTACTCATCCCATAATCTCAGACGCTTGTTTAATATTATATATTCAAAAAGAGTACGGGACAGGGAATTAGCAGTTGTATCGCTAGATGCAGAAAAGGCATTTGATCAGGTGGAATGGTTATATTTATTTAATATAATGGAAAAGTTTCAATTGGGGGATAGATTCTGTAAATGGATAAGAATTTTATATTTGAATCCAACGGCAAGAATCTTAACTAATCAAATATTGTCAGCTAAATTTAAGCTCTCTAGGGGTTGTAGACAGGGATGTTCGTTATCGCCTTTACTATTTGCTTTGATGATAGAGCCTTTGGCGGAAAGAATCAGATCAGAACCTGAAATCTATGGCTATAATACTGACACAACAACTAACAAAATATCTTTATATGCAGATGATGTTTTGATTTATATTACAAAACTGGAAATTAGTATACCTAAGTTATTTAATGTTATAACTATCTTTGGCACATTTTCAGGATTTAGGATTAACTGGAATAAAAGTGAAATTATGCCTATAACAGGAATTAACTTAAATATATTACAACAATATCCGTTAAAAATAGTTAAAGACAAATTTAAATATTTAGGAATTAATGTAACTAAATCTTATAATTCACTAATTAAATCTAATTACCCTCTATTATTAGATAAACTTTAAAAAATATTTTGTACTGGAAAACACTTCCTATATCCATGATTGGTAGAATAAATGCTATAAAGATGGTGTTTTTACCACAATTATTATATTTGTTCCAGGCTATTCCTTTTTTTCTCCCAAAGACCTTTTTTTAAAAAAATAGATAATATTATTTATAGTTTTATTTGGGATTATAAAAATCATAGAATAAGTAAAAAACATTTATGTAAATCTAAGATAAATGGAGGATTAGCACTTCCAAATTTTTTATATTATTTTTGGGCAGTCCAGATTAAGAATATGAATTTTTGGTGGGTAAATATGGATTATGAACCAATGTGGTTAAAGATGGAAAAGGAAGATTGTTTACCCTATAATGTAGGCTCGGTTCTCTTTGCCCCAAAGGAAGTACAAAAAAAAAATTATAGGGATAACCCTATAATTTATAATAATAGACGTATTTGGAAACAAATAGTTAAGACTTTACAGCTAGATAATCTTTCACTTAGACTACCAATAATGAATAACCCATTATTTAAGCCCTCTATATTGGATGGAGGGTTTAGACATTGGGATGATTTAGGAATTAAAAGGATAGAGCACCTTTATAGAAAAGGAAAATTTCTTTTATTCCAAGAGTTACAAGATATTTACGGATTGTCTCCGCAACACTTGTTTAGGTACTTACAAATTAGAGATTATATAAAATCAAACACACTAGATTATAAAAATAAAGTACCAGGATTAATAGATGATTTGTTTAATTTACACCCAAATACAGAAAAATTAATAGCCCATATATATAACATAATCTTGGATAAGGAGAATCCAACAACGGAAACATATCGGCAAGCATGGGAAAAGGAAATTGGTTTATCCATAACAAAAGAAAATTGGGAAGAAAGTTTACAGCAAATACATCGGTGTTCGTTAAATGCCAGACATACATTGATACAATTCAAAGTATTATACAGATTACACTATTCAAAAACTAAATTAAATAGTATCTTTCACAATCTCTCTTCAATTTGTGATAAATGTAAGAACTTAGAAGCAAATTTAACACACAGTTTTGCTACATGTCCCAAACTGAATTACTACTGGACAGAAATTTTTAAGGTTATTTCTGAGGTTCTAAAAATTAGATTGGATCCAGACCCAAAGTTAATAATACTTGGGATTTTGGATTCAAATTCGGTACTTACAGGAAATCAAAGAAATTTCTTTGATTACTGTTTGATAATAGGGAAAAAAATCATATTGAAATTTTGGAAGGAAACATTATCCCCCACAATTAAAATGTGGGCAGCAGAGATGTTGGAGACGTTACAATTAGAAAGAATCAGATTTGTCCTATTGGACAAATATAATACCTTCGAACAAATATGGTCTCCATATATACAGTATCTAGAGAAGTAGCTGTTCTTGACGTCACAGCCTGACGGGTACCCAGCGGGATTTGATGAGAATAATTGATTCTTATACTAGGATTAATAGGCATGTCTTCATTGATATTATTATTGTAATAGTTTTAGATACAATATATTTTGTTGATTTCCATTGATATATATATATATATGTAATATTTTTTCACTTTTTGTTAATCTATAATTTTTTTTCCTTGCTCTATTTTCTTCTTCTTTTCTATATAATCAAATTATTATTTAATCACTTTCTTATTGATTTAAAACTATTCTATTCTTTTCTTTATTTCCAAAAAAATAGAAGATGATAACTGTCAATGGGTTATTTAAAAAATGTGTAATTAAGTTGAGGTTTGTAAAGCTGTTTACAATATTGTAAATAGATTACTTCTAATAAAATAAAGTTAAAAAAATATATATATATATGGAAACAGTGAAGAACGAAATGAGTTAATTGGAATATGGAGAATGTTCTTCACTAGAAGGAAAATAGATAAAGAGATCGTATTGCTGTCCACTCTAAGAATGGCGGCATATAGATTAGGGATTAGAGGGGAACACGAGAGAACTGGTCCTTCTCAGCATATTCCAGAACAGGGACAGGAAGAACTAGGAGCAGGAGCAGGAGCAGGAGCAGGAGCAGGAGAGAATACCATCTTCTAAAAGGGAAACTACTGAGATGGCTCTTAAAGTGGAGGTACCGACTAAAATTAAACTTATTAAATTTGGTAAGAGTGCAGCAGTATCTGTAGACCTCAAAGGGAGAGAGGCTCACTATATGCCAGGGTGGGCAGAATTTTTCGAAGTGGAGCCACAGCATTCCTCACAGCACTTTCATGTTCCCAGTTTGGAGACACAATGCGCAGCTTGCGAGCAGGGCACAATGGAGTAGTCAGCGTTATCATGGCTCCTCCCACTAAATTCAAATCTGAAGTGGCAAGATCGGGGAAGGATCCTCGAGCCTCTATGATTGCTCCACCAGTGGAGGACAGTATGGGAGATCAATGAGCTAGAAGGAAGGTTCCATTGAAATGGGTACCAAAATTAATTAGAAACTCTAATAGTGGGAAAGTGAAGGAATTCTTCCTGAAGTACAGAGACCGAACAAATAGTTTTTCTGAGGATGAGATAGGAGGTGGAGATGGAGGAATAGATCCGGACATTGATAATATTATTATGTCGGAGCAATTCCATGACGATGGGGGTATAGAACGGATTCCCCCATAGGCAGTTTGTTTGTCGGGAAATGCCGACTCCACCTTTGGTATTAAGTCGCGCATTAGGTGTAAATGTTCCCCAGTCGTTCAGACTTGAATGCAGCCTGGTTCGATGGCAGCTCAGAAACCTATATTAAAGATTCAAAAAAGAGAAATAAGGACAGAGGAGGACAAGGAGGAGGAAGATCTTAGAGGTTGGATAGATCTCCCATTCGGAGAACCGACCATTCCTTGGTTTGACTGGAGAGGTTATAGAGCAGTCCAGCCCGATCAGGGCTACAACTGTGGGGGATTGGGACATTGGAGTCGGTCGTGTCCTGTGAGGAAGTACTATCAAGAAGGAAGGGGGCAAAGAAGAGGGCCATGGTGTTTCAGAAACCAGTGGATTCCGAGAGGTTACTGGGACTCTTGGGACCCCGAGGGTAGAGGTCGAGGACACTGGCAAGGAGATCAGAGGGCAGGGACATTTTGGCAACCAAACCCATTTTGTTAGCCCTAACTTTCCAGTTAATCACACCTATTAAATTTGAAGGCATCCTCACATGGCCCGAGAAACAGCTTGACAAACCGGTAAGAACATTACCCCTTCCAAATTCTAGGAGGAGACACAAAGAATCTAATTCTCGAGAAACCCTCAGTGCAATGAAGAAGAAGGGAATCGTAGTAACCGGTGAGAAGGAATGGTAACTATGGAATGGAAATGGCACTAGGGAGAGAAGAAACAAACCTATTGTACAAGAGGTACGGGAGTGGGGAAAGAAGTTATTACACTAAAGTGTTACTGAGTTTGTGTCTGCAGGACAGTTTATCGTTATCATACAGCCATACGAATAAAAAGAACACAATACACAATAGAATTTAACATAAACATCCACCACAGTAGAATCAACATTTCTCACTGTGATGGAAGGCAATAAAGTTCAGTTAATCTTCCTCATTTTGTTCACCCATGGTCGGAGCCTGGAACCCTCCGCAATCGCCGCTATGCACGGCCAAATGTACAGGCACTCTCACCGGGATGATCGGAACTCCGACGTCAGGACAGATCGGAATGCACTGCGGCTTAGAGTCCCTGAATCGGCCGTTTCTTACCGGTGACCGCAGCTTCCGAAGTCCACTGGCCCCGCTGGATGGAGCTCCAACACTGGCAATCCTTGGCAAAAGGTCCCAGGCTCCCCAATGCTAAAGTCAGCACAGTGCCCGCAGCTAGAAGCTCCGCAGACCATAGCTCCATGATGTCAAAGTCAGCAGGCCCGCGATCGGAGCTCCAACATTGGCAATCCTTGACAAGGAACCTAGGCTCTGCGCTGGTAATTCTGCACTGCGCCTGTTGCTGAAGCTCTGGGCCAGTCTCCAGTCAAAAAGGCCGTGCCAATCCAGTTGGTAGGCCATGAGGGGGGTGAAGATGCGACACGGAGAAAAGACGCAACTGACGAGCTGCTGGCGAGGCAGCCACTGCGGTGGTGCAACCCGACGGAGATGGATGGTATGGAAATGTAGCTAGAAGGAGGAACTCAGCCTACAGTACATGTAATATTTCGAACATAAAAGAGGGGAAGATCTGAGAAGGGTCATATATCAAGAGTGGAGAGTACACCCAAACTCATTGGCCAACGTTTAATGGAAATTAAATATTGAACTGTTTTTGCATAAGACTGCAAGAAGTGGAGGGCAATCCACTGTTGCTGGACAGATATTTGATTCAGGCCTTTAAAATATATGGCCAATTTTACTTCGGAGTCATGTGAGTGACTACGTGAAGAAGGCCGTTAACCCGCATGCGCATCACTACATCTGACGCATTGCGCAATGACTGTCTTGCGGGCGCGTCGCTCCTTCCAGCGGTAAGTTTAAAACGTTCAGGTAAGTGCTTATACTTTACCTGAGGTTGTTGCTCCTGCTTTGTTTACTATTTTTTCACAGAGTACTCGAGCTTTGCAGAGACTATGTTTAAGGTAAAGAGGTGGGCCGCAGCGAAGCCGACTACTGAAGACCGCAGGGCCGCGGGTAGCGGGCGGCCGCCGATTTTGCCTTCAGGATCGCTAGCAGAGGAGCCAGCGGCTACAGACTTGGCGCCAACAGTAAGCACCTTGGCTACCCCGCAGGGGAGAAAAGCCACCAGAAAATCTGTCAGGGCCCTCCTTCTATGGGCAGTGTTTTTGGGAGGCTGACCCACATGGAGCACCTAATGGAGAAGTTGCTCCAAAGCGATATGCTCCAAAGAAGGGAGCTATCTGAGCCCGGGTATTATGGAGAACCCGCGGCAGAGGCACCTGCTAAGGGCTGCACAATGTCTCCCTCTCTGAGGAGGGGAGCGCACAAGGCCAGTCTTACACTGACTCAGATTACGGAGGCACAGCTGCGGAGCATGCTTCAAGGCATGAGGGGCAAGCCTCGGGAGTACCCTCCATGGCATCCAAATTTGCCATCCCTTCCCAAACAGGGGAACCACTGGGAGAGGAGTTAGCCATGAGCATTAATTGTCTGGCCTCTCACCAGCTCCAAGATCAGCCCATGGAGGAAACCACTACCAAATACCATACCCCAGTAAACTGTACCCCATTGAATGTCCCGGCAGTGAATCATTCCATCTGGGGACACATTGGAGGGGGCATCAGAACCCAGGACGTAAAATTACAAAAAATGTTAAGATTACTTGCCTCAGGCATCATGGCCTTTGCCAGGTCGGTGGATGGGGGGCCCATCTCTGATGTTCAGCAGAATGCCATGGCATTAATATGTAATGCACATTTTCAAATTAATTGCCTCCGAAAGAATGCCATCCGTCCTGCTCTGAACCCAAAATTTGCAGCATTGTGCAAGGCCGGTAACATCCAACCACCAAACCTCCTGTTCAGGGAAGATCTGCCTAAGCAGGTCAGGGAGCTGGATGTTGAGGCTAAAACGGCCGGCCAACACTTCCCAAGACGTCATCCTTCCGGCGGCAGTACCCCTAACCTCCTCTCTAAACGAGATGGTTCGCCGGATATGGTGGGTATCATGAACAACAGGCACAAAGGCTTTTTTTAGGGCAGGGCCCAAGCTGGGTTATGTTCAAGATGCGCAGATGGTGCCCTCTAAAAGCTCTACACCCCAGACCTAGGGGGCAGAAGCAAACACCATACCACCGATAACCACTGAGGTAAGTGAGTCTGGTTGTTTGTGTAACACATTTTCGATGGATCAGTTACAAGTTGGGGGGAGATTACAGTTTTTCTTACATGAATGGCATTGGATAACATCTGACCCGTTTATACTGCATAGTATACAAGGTTTCCAAATTTAGTTCCTTTTCAATCCGCCTCCACCCACACAGCATATACCGAGCCGCACTTATGTTCCTTCACAACAGGTGTGTGCAAATGCACAAGCTGAAATCGAATCTTTACTCAAGAAAGGGGTCATTGAGAAGTCGAGTCATGTGTCTCACCAATTTGTGTCCTATATATTTACTAGGCAAAAGAAGGATGGAGGTTGCCGAATCATCCTTGATTTGACTGAGATTAACACCTTTGTGCAGTATAAACACTTCAAAATGGAAAACTTTGTTACTGCCAAGTTTCCAAGGGATGTTACATGGCATGCATCGACCTCAAAGATGCTTACTATTTGGTGGCCATTCATGAAGACCACAGGAGATATTTGAAGTTTAGCTGGATGGGGCAATTGTGGCAGTTTAAAACATTGCCTAATGGGTTAACCTCAGCCCCAGACTATTCACTAAATTGCAAAAAACAGTCCTGGGGCTACTCAGGGCACAGAATCATACAGTTATGGCATACTTGGATGACATCTTAATCATTGGGAAGTCTAAGGAATTAGCTGAATTATCTGTGTCAGCTACCAAACTCATATTTGAGAGACTGGGGTTCCTAATCCATCCAGTTAAGTCAAAATTGGTACCATCTAGAGTATTTGATTATTTGGGGTTCACCATTAACTCAATTCACATGTCAGTGACTCTGCCTTGGGGCAAGCAAGTAGAATTAATTGAAACCTGCAGCAACCTCATTGTTAAGAACCAAACTTCTATTAGACATGTGGCTAGTATAATTGGCAAATTACTGGCCGCTTTTCCAGCTGCTCAGTTTGGGCCTTTGCACTACCAAAACTTACAAAGTGCAAAGGATCAGGCACTCAAACTTCAGAGAAGTCACTTTGATAGACCCATGCAGTTGCCAGCTGAAGCTATTGATGAGTTACAATGGTGGGTGATCAATATTCAGTATTGCTCTAGTACTATTTTAGTTGATACACCATCAGTTATCCTGCAAACAGATGCCAGTGCTCTACTTGGGGTCCCGCCAACACCATCTCAAGCTGCGGTGGCAGATGGAATCTGCATAAATCATCGATGCTTCAGTCACATGGTATTAACTACTTAGAGTTGTTGGGAGCACTCTATGGGTTAAAGCTTATTGTAGCAATATGCATCTTGTGCATATTCAACTTCAGGTTGACAACACTACAGCAGTGGCATACATTAATCACATGGGTGGAAGTAAGTCTGTATACTGTGATAAATTGTATAACCTCATTTAGCACTGGTTTATTATGAGAAACATCTGGATTTCGGCTCTCTACTTACCAGGTAGATATAACATGGTGGCGGACACCAGGTCACGAGAATTCAATGACAACAAAGAATGGATGTTGAATCATGAAGTGTTTAATAACATTGTCGTTCGGTATGGTGTACCGGACATTGATCTGTTTGCATCCAGACTAAATCATCAGTTACCAAATTACATTTCATGGGAACCAGACCCAGGGGCAGTAACAGTAGATGCATTCTTGCATGTGTTTCCCCCATTTTGCCTCATCAGTCGATGCTTGGCCAAGATCAAGCAAGACTCTGCATCTGGCATATTGGTAGTACCAGACTGGCCTACTCAGCATTTGTTCCCACTCATCCTAGCTATGATTTCACAGCCTTTTATGGCTGTCCCCAACAGCAGAAATCTGCTGGTACATCCTGTGACAGGGGAAAGCCATCCTCTTCATGACAGAATAAATGTATTGGTTTGCAGATTCTGAAGAGACCATTCCTGGGGCTTGGACTTTCAGATCGTATGGTAGATGTGATCACTACGGCCTGGAGGAAGAACACCCAGAAACAGACATCACTTATATAAGGAAATGGGAGATGAACTGCTCTTTCTCAAATATTTTGTATGACATTGCTTCCATTACCGATGTTTTGGAGTTCCTTTCTACACTATTCTACAATCAGAAACTCAGTTATAGTGCCATAAACAGTGCTAGGTGCACTTTATCATCTTACTTATGGCTGGGGTCAGGGAACCACACTGTCGGATCTCACCCCTTAATAACCAGATTTATGAAGGGTATTTTTAACTCTACTCCCCCTAGGCCCAGATATTCACACATATGGGATGTGAGCGTGGTCCTCACACTGCTCCGTCAGTGGGCACCAGCTTCATCTCTGCCTCTGCCTAATCTCACATGTTAATCTCTTCATCTCTGCCTCTGCCTAATCCAGACGTTAAATAAACTTGGTTAAATAAAGATTGGTTACATCTTTTGACAACATCACCTTTTTTGTTGATGATCTAATAATGCAGACCAGGGATGTCGGGGCTCAAATTAAGTTTTATGGCTTACCCCTTAGACCAAAGGTTGTGTGTGGTATCTCACATAACAATACATTAAGGTCACTAAGAGCCTCAGAGGCTCGGAATTATCCTTATTCATCAGCTACACCAAACCCATAGGAAGGTTACAGTGCAGACCATTTAAAGATGGATAAAATAAGTTCTGG
This sequence comes from Raja brachyura, assembly GCA_963514005.1. Next base: position 40,353,953 of record OY740786.1, read on the forward strand.
CATGTGCAGAGTGGACACTAACACTTTTAAACCTCATTACACCAGGGCTGCATCTACGTCAGCAGCGAGGGATATGGACGTCCCTCTCGACCACATTCTAGTGGCTGCAGGATGGTCTAATGAACTGACATACCAAAGGTTTTATAACAAACCTATCGCCAGACGGGGGACTTTTGTTAATTCTGTTTTAGGTTCTGTTTTACAGTTTCCCCCTGGGTGAGAGGGGTCACTATTATTTTCTTTGATTATTAAAGCATCAGCATTTTTTATCTATGTCATGTTTGAATGCATTAATTATTCTCACTCATCCTGGTCAACAGATGCATTGTGTGACGCATGGACTCGTTTCCATGGCTTGAAACCACAGAGCTTCAAGATCTTCACATAGTCACACACGTGACTCCGAAATAAAATAGTAAGATTAAACGAAAACTTACCAATTTGAAGTTTGATCTTTATTTTAGATGAGCGATTACGTGCACTCCGCTCCCAATCCTCGTAACATAAAGATCTTCTGGAAGGTCTAGTCAGTTCTAATCTTACTATTTTAATTCAACAACTGTTATCTGTGATTTCACACCGCTGCTTTGAAGATTAACGCACATGCGGGTTGACGGCCTTCTTCACGTAATCGCTCATCGTAACTCCTCATAAAATAAAGATCAAACTTCAAACTGGTAAGTTCGCGTTCAATCTTACCATTTTATCACTTCTTCTTTCGTGTCCTTATGCTATATAGTGGCTCGCCACTGCTGTACACATCGTTGTACTATTGGAGTGTTAAGTGCAAGTTCTGCAGTAGTACTGAGATTTATCAGTGAGTTTCCAGAAAATAGTTCACCTTTCCTCCTGCATCCTTAATAGAGGAGATGAACTGGAGAAGAAAATTAGGTTGGGTCAGGAGAGGCACACATTCCTTCTGCTCTTCTTGAATCCATAGAACAAAGGCATGTATCTTCTTTTCGGTAGCTGCTTCCAGTTCTCTTTTAAGGATGATGCCAAAGACGTTGTATTTTGGTCAAGATATCTGCTGCATAATTTCATTTGCATTTCGTTGTCTCTGTACTGTACACTGACAATGACAATTAAAATTGAATCTGAATAATTCATGTTGAAGGAATTTCAAGGCATAAGGATTGTCATGTGTATTTTAGGTACTTGTTTCAAATGAGCAACCTAGATAATTACAAATAAATTCAGCGGAAGATGTGTGCTTTTCATTAATGATCCATCAAACTCATGAACATGAATTGATAGCAGACAAGAGCAAATGTTTAATGACCTCAAGAGTTTTGCCTGGAGGTCCAAGGCAGTTTTAAATATGTGTTTAAAATGTATGGTGGATTCTACTTCATGAATTAACAAAACTGTTTTTTTTTTATCCTAACAGTTTAGACTTCTCAACAATGTTCTAAAAACGTTGAAGAAACTTTGAACCAGCAATTTCAGAAGTATAGGAATGACATTGGATGAAGTTAATTAGAAGCTATAGTTCACCACAACTGAAAGATAGAAATTGATGCTTTTAGGGTCTGGTAGACTCACAGTAATTATTGTTATGAGCCTTCAGGTGTTTGGTTCTCAGTTTGAATGACTGCCAATTCAAAAGAATAATTTAAAACAAGAAAGGCTGCCTCTTGCAAACATTTTCAAACCATTGGCACTTCATAGATTAGAGGGAAAAAATGCTTATAATAAATGTCAGCCTTCATGAACTGCAGTAGAATTGTTTATTTTACATTGAAAGTCAAACTGTAACTTTTAAATTAGTGAATAAATTATTTCCCACTTTTTAAACTTTATTTCCTGGAACTTGCATATTTACTGTAAGTCACCTGCTGTCAACAAGAAATACATCATGGTGTATTATATGTGTGATTTAGACTTTTGCACACGCATTTCTCCTATTGTTTCTTAAATACACTTTTAATCATTTTTACGATACTACTGCAATATTAAAGTTCCCACTGAAGATAGACCCAAACGCTGGAGTAACTCAGTGGGACAGGCAGCATCTCTGGAGAAGAGGAATAGGTGATGTTTTGGGTCTATCTTTCTTCAGACTGAGAGTCAAGGGAGAGTGAAGCTAATACGGAAGGTGTGAAAACAAAAGATCAAAGCAGACAATGCTCTAGGAAATGTAGAATGCTTCATTCTCGGCTGAGGGACAGCTGACAACGAGGCATACAGACAGTAAAATTAATGAGGACAGAGAAACTAGTCAATTAGTGGGTTTGGGAGGGACAGAGCAAGAAGGAAAGCAAGGTTTACTTTAAGTTAGAGAAATCAATATTCATACCGCCTACAGTTCCCACTACAAACCCCAAGCATCTCTCCTGTACTAGTGCCAGCCAATGCACAGTGGTAGCTGTCTCACTGTGTTTCAGTGAGGCATTTTGAAGTTTAATATTCCAAAGTCCCATTCCATTCAACATTCAACACTGAGATCCCATGAGCTAGGCTGCCATTGAGGGTAAAGGTATACAATCTTTCAGATAAGATAGGCTAAATCTTCCCACTGAGGCAGATTTTTTTTTGGGGGTCTGGTTTTGAATTTCCTATCTACATGGAAATGTCCTTGTTGTCTTGGCCAATATATGGCCAACAAACAGCTTAAAGCTGATCTTAACTATCAGTTTTTATTTACTTGTCAAAGGAGATTTTGTGTTATTTTACTTTGCCAGTAATATTCATACCCCACTACAGAATAAAAGCATTATTTTTAGAATATTTTTAAACTTTTAGAGCTTTAGTCCAGAAAATTGATTGAGTAGAATTTTCCTATCACATAGTTGAAGCATTTTGATGAGTAAAGGGGAAAACTGGTATTTCAGAACCTATTTATATCACACCAGAAATTGGAGGTGGGGGGGGCGGGGCAAATGTTGTGCCTCTGTTCAAGATGATCTGCAGGGAAAATGCTAGGAACTTTTTGCCGGTGAACTTAACAACTGTGGTTGGTAAGTTAATGGAAAGTATTCTGAGGGATAGGTTATTCAGACATTTGGAAGGGCAAGGGCTGATTAGTTACAGTCAGCATTGTTTTGTACATGGGAGGTTGTGTCTCGTCAATGATGTGGAAGAGAACATACAGGGCAAGATTAGCAAGTTTGCTGATGATACTAAAGTTAGTGGATTTGCAGATAGTGAACATAGTTGTAAACGATTGCAGCAGGATCTGGATTGATTGGCCAGGTGGGCGGAGGAATGGTTGTTGGAAATTAATGCAGAGAAATGTGGGGTGTTGCATTTTGGGACGCCGAACAAGGGCAGGACCTATACATTAAATGGTACGCCTCTGGATAGTGTCGTTGAGCAGAGGGATCCAGTAGTACAAGTGCATGGTTGCATGAAGATCGAGTCACAGATAAGTAAGGTGGTCAAAAAGGCTTTGGCACTTTGGCCTTCATCAGTCGGAGTATTGAATTTAGAGATTGGGAGGTCATGTTGCAGTTGTATAAGATGTTGGTGAGACCGCATTTAGAATGTTGTGTTCTGTTCTGGGCACAATATTATAGGATAGATATTGTCAAACTTGCAAGGATGTTATAGAAAATAGACAATAGACAATAGGTACAGGAGTAGGCCATTCAGCCCTTCAAGCCAGCACCGCCATTCAATGTGATCATGGATGATCATAGCCAATCAGTACCCCTTTCTTGCCTTCTCCCCATATACCCTGACTCTGCTATCTTTAAAAGCACTATCTAACTCTCTCTTGAAAGTATCCAGAGAACCAGCCTCCACTGCCCTCTGAGGCAGAAAATTCCACAGACTCACAACACTGTGTGAAAAAGTGTTTCCTCATCTTCGTTCTAAATGGCTTACCCCTTATTCTTGAACTGTGACCCCTGTTCTGGACTCCCCCAACATTAGGAACATGTTTCCTGCCTCTAGCATGTCCAAACCCTTAATAATCTTACATGTTTCAATAAGTTTGCCTCTCAACCTTCTAAACTGCAGAGTATACAAGTCCAGCCGCTCCATTCTCTCAGCATATGACAGTCCAGCTATCCCGGGAATTAACCTTGTAAACCTATGCTGCACTCCCTCAATGGCAAGAATGTCCCTCCTCAAATTAGGGGACCAAAACTGCACACAATACTCCAGGTGTGGTCTCATTGTGGCCCTGTACAATTGCAGAAGGACCTCTTTGCTCCTATACTCAACACCTCTCGTTATGAAGGCCAACATGCTATTCGTTTTCTTCACTGCCTGCTGTACCTGCATGCTTACTTTCATTGACTGATGAACAAGGACCCCCAGATCCCGTTGTACTTCACCTTTTCCCAACTTGACACCATTTAGATAATAATCTGCCTTCCTGTTTTTACGACCAACCTCACATTTATCTACATTAAACTGCATCTGCCATGCATCTGCCCACTCACCCAACCTGTCCAAGTCACCCTGCATAGCACCCTCCTCACAGTTTACACTGTCCACCCGGCTTTCAGTCATCTGCACATTTGTTAATGTTACTTTGAATCCCATCATCTAAATCATTGATGTATATTGTAAATAGCTGCGGTCCCAGCACCGAGCCTTGCGGTACCCCACTAGTCACTGCCTGCCATTCTGAAAGGGACCCATTAATCCCTACTCTTTGTTTCCTGTCTGCCAACCAATTTTCTATACATGCCAGCACTCCACCCCAAAACCATGTACCTTAGTTTTGCCAACTAATCTCCTATGTGGGACCTTATCAAATGCTTTCTGAAAGTCCAGGTATGCTACATCCACTGGCTCTCCCTTGTCTATTTTCCTACTTACATCCTCAAAAAATTCCAGAACTAGAGGGCGTGAGCAATAGGGAGAGGTTGAGTAGGCTGGATCTCTACTCCATGGAACGTCGGAGGATGAGGGGAGATCTTATAAGGTATACAAAATCATGGGAAGGATTGACAAATTGGGAGTGTAAAGATGAAATTGAAGGTGAAGTGAGTACAGGAAAAGGTTTAAAAGACTCCCAAATTAATGGGAAGGAAAGTTCGATAAGGGATAAGAGCGTAAGGTCAGGGCCATTTGCGAACCATCCGAAAGTGGAGGTGAATACCAAGGTCAAAGTATTGTACATGAATGCATAAAGTATAAGAAATAAAGCGGACGAGCTTGAGGCTCAGTTAGAAATTGGCAAGTATGATATTGTGGGAATTACAAAGACATGGGTGCAAGAGGGCCAGGGATGGGAACTGAATATTCAAGGGTATACCTCCTATTGAAAAGGCAGACAGGTGGGCAGAGAGGGGGGGTTAGCTCTGTTGGTGAGGGATGATATTCAGTCCCTTGCAAGGGGTGCCATTGAAACAGGAGATGTGGAGTCAGTATGGATAGAACTAAGGAATTGTACGGGTAAAAAGACCCTAATGGGACTTATCAACAGGCCCCCAAACATTAGCTGGATTTAGGGTGCAAGTTAAATCAGGAGTTAATATTCGCATGTAGTAAATGTAATACTGTGTTTATTATAGGAGATTTCAACATGCAGGTAGACTAGGAAAATCTAGTTGGTACTGGACCCCAAGAAAGGGAGTTTGTGGAGTGCCTCGGTGATGGATTCATAGAGCAGCTTGTATTGGAGCCTACCAGGGAGAAGGCAATTCTGGATTTAGTGTTATGTAATGAACCAGATTTTATAAAGGAACTTGAGGATAAGGAGCCATTAGGAGGTAGTGACCATAATATGGTCAAGTTTAATCTACAATTGGAGAGGGAGAAGGGTAAATCAGAGGTGTCAGTGTTACAGTTGAATAAAGGGGACTATGGAGCCATGAGGGAGGAGCTGGCCAAAGTTGACTGGAAAGATACACTAGCAGGGATGACAGTGAAACAACAATGGCAGGTATTTCTGGGAGTAATACAGAAGGTGCAGGATCAGTTCATTCCAAAGGGGAAGAAAGATTCCAAGGGGATTTAATGTGGCTGATAAGGGACATCAGGGACAGGATAAAAATAAAAGAGAAGAAGAACAATGTAGCAAAAATGAGCAGGAAAGAAGAGGATTGGGTAATGTTTAAAGAGACAAAAAAAGATACCTAAAAAGGCAATGCGGGGAGAAAAGATGAGGTACGAAGGCAAGCTAGCCAAGAATATAAAGGAGGATAGTAAAAGCTTATTTTAGGCCAACATGAAGACTGTTCTCCCACATTACTACCAGCATGTAGACTTTGCAACCAGGGGAATCAATACACTGGACCTAGCCTACACTAATATCAAGAAGGCATTCAAGACAGTCCCCCGCCCCCACCTTGGCTCCTCAGACCATATCTCTGTGATGCTAATTCCTGCATACAGGCCCCTGCTTACCAGAGAAAAACCTACTGTGAAGCAGGTTAGGGTCTGGCCAGAGGGAGCTATGACAACACTACAGGACTGATTTGAATGCACGGACTGGGACATGTTCAAGAAGGCTGCAACTGTCAGCCAACACATCAACCTGGAGGAGTATGCTGCGTCCGTGTCTGCTTACATGGAGAAGTGCATAGAGGATGTCTGTGTCACCAAGACCATCACTGTACGGGCCATCCAGAAACCCTGGATGACCACAGAGGTACGTGGAATGCTGAGAGCACGTAATGCCGCGTTTAAATCCGGCGACGTGGTGGCACTCAGATCCGCAAGAGCCAACCTGAACCGAGTCATCAGGCTGGCCAAGCATGCCCATGGTCAGAAAATCCGGAGCTTCTTCCATGACCCCAAGAACACCAGGCGCATGTGGCAGGGAATCAAATCAATCACGGACTATAAGGCTGCTTCACCACCCTGTGATGACAACATTGAGTTCCTTAATGAACTCAACAACTATTTTGGTCGGTTCGAGGCATTAAATAACACACCTGCAAGCAAAGGTATTCCTCATTGTGAGGAAAAGGCACTCAGTCTTGACATAGTGGATGTTCTGAGGACCTTAAAAGGACTGAACGCACAAAAGGCGGCAGGCCCTGATAACATACCAGGGCGGGTGCTCAGGGAGTGTGCTGATCAGCTGGCACATGTCCTTACGGACATATTTAACACCTCGCTGAACCAGGCTGTCGTCTCATTATGTTTCAAGACTGCCACCATCATACCAGTGCCAAAAAATCCAACATACAATGTCTCAATGACTACCGCCCTGTAGCACTCACCCCCATAATGATGAAGTGCTTCGAGAGGCTGGTCAGGGACCACATTACCTCCAGACTCCCCTCCATACTCGACCCATACCAGTTTGCTTACAGGCCAAACCGCTCCACAGAGGACGCTATATCCTCCGTACTCCATCTGAGCCTGGAACATTTAGAGGAGAAAAACACCTATGTGCGAATGCTGTTCGTGGATTTCAGTTCAGCATTCAACACCATTATCCCCCAGCACCTGATTAGCAAACTGGTTCCATTGGGCCTCGGCACCCCCATGTGTAACTGGCTACTGGACTTCCTCACTGACAGACCCCAGTCTGTGAGGGTTGGAAATAACACCTCCAACACCATCTCTCTGAGCACCGGCTCCCCTCAGGGCTGTGTCCTGAGTCCACTGCTGTTCACCCTGATGACTCACGACTGTTGTGCCAGGTTTAGTACAAACCACATCATGAAGTACGCAGATGACACAACAGTGGTGGGCCTCATCAGGGATGACAATGAGCTGGCTTACAGGGAGGAGGTGAAACAACTGGTGGACTGGTGCAATACGAACAACATGATCCTGAATGTCGAAAAAACAAAGGAGGTCATCGTCGACTTCAGGAAAACCCGGCACAGTCCCACACCACTTCACATCAATGACAGCGATGTGGAGGTGGTCAGTAGCACAAAGTTCCTGGGGGTGCAGATCACTAACAGTCTGACCTGGTTGAATAACATCTCATCAACAGTTAAGAGAGCGCAGCAGCGGTTGCACTTTCTGCGCCGGATGAGAAGAGCTCATCTCCCCCATCCCATCCTCACTACTTTCTACAGGGGCACCATAGAGAGTATTCTGACCAGCTGTATCTCTGTCTGGTTTGGGGACTGTAGAGCCTCCGACTGGAAGTCAGTGCAGAGAGTGGTGAGGATAGCGGAAAAAATCATCGGGACCTCTCTCCCCTCAATCGGGGATATTGCGACCAAACATTGCGTGTCTAAGGCCAGCAGTATTATAAAAGACCCCACACATCTCCATCACGGTCTGTTCACTCTGCTGCCCTCGGGAAAAAGATATCGCAGCATAAGGAGCAGAACATCAAGGTTCTGCAACAGCTTCTTCCCACGAGCCATCAGACTCCTGAATGCCATGTAATGGGCTGCCACCATTGTCTATTTATCCTTTTATCCTTTTTACCCATGCCTATCCTTCTGTTAATTTATCGTGTTGCTCAGGGAGCCAAATGCAACGTAATTTCGTTTGGAACTGCATATATCAATGTATTTCTAAATGACAATAAAGTTTGTTTTACTTGACTTGACTTTTTGACTTATTTAGGTATGCGAAGAGGAAAAAAATAGTTAAGACCAATGTTAGAGCCTTGAAGATTGAAATAGGTGGATTTATTATGAGGAACAAGGAAATGGCTGATGAGTTGAACAGATACTTTGAATCCGTCTTCACTAAGGAGGACACAAACAATCTTCCTGATGTACTAGTGGCCAGAGGATCTGGGATAACGGAGGAACTGAAGGGAATCCACATTAGGCAGGAAATGGTGTTGGGTAGACTGATGGGACTGAAGGCAGATAAACCCCCAGGGCCTGATGGTCTGCATCCCAGGGAAGGAAGTGGCTCTAGAAATTGTGGATGCATTGGTGATCACTTTCCAATGTTCTATAGATACACGATCAGTTCCTGTGGATTGGAGGTCAGCTAATGTTATCCCACTTTTTAAGAAAGGCGGGAGAGAGAAAACAGGGAATTATAGATCAGTTAGCCTGACATTGGTGGTGGGGAAGATGCTGGACTCAATTATAAAAGATGAAATTGCGGCACATTTGGATAGCAGTAACAGGATTGTTACGAGTCAGCATGGATTTACGAAGGGGAAATCATGCTTGACTAATCTTCTGAAATTTTTTGAGAATGTAACAAGGAAAATGGACAAGGGAGAGCCAGTGGATGTAGTGTACTTGGACTTTCAGAAAGCATTTGATAAGGTCCCACATACGAGATTAGTGGGCAAAATTAGGGCAAGTGCTGACATGTATAGAAAATTGGTTGGCAAGATTTTCAGCAATGATCAATAAAAACAGAAGTAGCAACAAAAATGATGGAACATACGTAAAATATAAAAATTAAAAACAGAAATGATGGGTGCCACAACTGCTAGTTTGTGACTGGGTGCCACCTAACAGATTTGCTTTGAAAACTAACAAAACCGTTACTTATGCCCCAGTCCCACTTAGGAAATCTGAACGGAAACCTCTGGAGACTTTGCGCCCCACCCAAGGTTTCCGAATGGTTCTCGGAGGTTTTTGTCAGTCGAAAGTGGTCGAAAGTGGTTTCCCCTTCTTCTATGTTCTGACGATTATTTTAAAAAATTCAAAGCCGGCCGCGACTAAAAATAGGTAACCGTTTTAAAAATCGGTAATTTTTTAGTCAAAGCTGGTTGCGATGCTAGTTGAATGTGGTTGCCAGATGTTGCAGGTAGTGGAAGGTAAGACCTTTTTTTCACCCAGTTTTATTCCACCAGGGAGGTCTTACCTTCCACTACCTGCAACCTTTGGCAACCACCTTCAACTAGCATCGCAACCAGCTTTGACTAAAAATTACCGATTTTTAAAACGGCAACCTATTTTTAGTCGCGACAGGTTTTGAATTTTTTGAAATAATCGCCGGAACATAGAAGAAGTGGAAACCACTTTCGACCATTAGGGAGACTGACAAAAACTTCCAGGAACCTCCGGGAACCGCACGGAAACCTTGGGTGGGGTGCAAAGTCTCTAGAGGTTTCCGTTCAGGTTTCCTAAGTGGGACAGGGGCATTAAGTGGCAACCAGCTGTGTTAGGAGACACAAGCAACTGCAGATGTTTATCATCTTCCAGCCTTCAGTTTGAATAGAGACGTACACTTTTAAGCACACACAAAATATAGGTAAGATAGTTTAAAGATACAATCACAACAAATAACAATGGTTGTTCAGGTTTACAACTTGCTGTTAAACCTGCTGGTCCTGTTTCAGTTATCCCGAGGGCAAATAAAATGGAATACTCATGAAATAAGAATTGTTAGACAGCGAAATAAATGAATCGCACAAAAAAATACTCAGCCACAAGGATCAGGAATTATGAATTATATAAAAAAATATACAAAATCTGTTGTTTATTTCTCTTTTTTTGGTTATTTATTTAACTTTCTCTCCACATATATTTTGTAAGAGAAAACATTTAACATTGTGCATTTTTTGGCAGTGATTTATGAACTCTTATGGGGCAAACCTCTGTAATTCGAATAGCCTTCACAGGAGGATCACCTTTGCTTGGTTAACCACAGGTGAGGGGATGAAAATACTTCATACTAGCTTCGTGCCTCCAATTTGATGCAGCCTCTATCATCTTGTTTATGTAATTAAAATTTCCCCTTTGTTTCCAATTCTTCACTTTAATCAACATTTTAGTGCATTTACACCAGATACATCTATTGTCCTTTGCACATTAAGAATAGTTTGTTTTCTTATTTTAATCAATATAAATATATCAACATCTTTAATATGTTTCTGATTGTCAGTTCCTCTTCACGGTACAGCTTTGATGCTGAGACCTGGCGGTCAGAGGAATTTGCTGTGGAATTATAAATACAAATGAGGAACTTTTCAAAGATCCTCGCGGTCAAATGCACTTGTGTGAGTTATGCACTTCTGGAGCACTTCCTTTAATTGGTTACGGGATTGCCAAGCATTTGATGCATATGCACAGATTGCCGACGCACAGAATTCTGATAAGTGGCATCAAATATAAAATTGTACTGTGCAGATAGGATCTGTAAGGAGCACTGAGGTAGGTATTAACCAAAGCGCTAAGGCAATCTTTAGTATTAGTTGAAGGCTTCAACATTATCTGACAATTTTTAGAGGGTCCAAGGGATAAATCCTATATGTAAAAACATTGTTCTGAAACATTGTTGTCTAATAATCACCATCCATTACCAAACATCCACACTGCTGAATCCACAAACCTCTCTTGTCATTTCTCTGAAAGGCACTGGTTTGTTTTTCCAGCTGACCCATGCATACCCCTTCACCCCAGTCTGCTTAAAGGGAATTTTACCCCTCATTCCGAATGAATGAATTAATACTTTATTGTCACATGTGACAAGTCAAAGTCATATTCTTTGTTGTGCATTCCCAAGGTATACTAAGAGTCACCACATAAAGGGCGCCGATAAGGTTACAAGTATCCTCCTTTGTTCTCCACCTACCCCCCTCCCCCTCAGGTGGTTCCCCCCTCGTTGGCTCCTCCTTTGTTGTTCCCATTACTTACTCCCATTCTGCCTCACACTTCTCTCTGCACAATTCCTCCCCCATGTGATACTCTGTCCTTTGTGTGATTGTGTATTGCGTCCATACCTTTCTGCAGAAGCCCGCATTCACTCCTTTGTTCTCTAACAGCTCCCAACTCTTCTTCTCACATGTTCCCTTCACTACTATGAGCTCTCTCCCTCAGGTCCTCCCGTTATAACCCTACCCCACCACAATGCTTTTGCAACCCCCATGAATTTCTCCTCCTCCGTATTTGTTTCTCCAAAGGAAAAACCTCCCAACTCTAAAGCCAGTCCCCACTCACAACCTCTATCCCCATGCCCTCAATAATGGGAGGTCATGGATCAAAGAACACTGTGTACTGTAAAGCCTATTCCACAGCACCCCATGCCTGGGCACGAGCCAAATAACCATTGCATTTGCTGTTGTATAGATGAATTCAAGAACTATTCACCGTTTAGATTATTAAAACTTGGAATTTTGTTCTGGTGCTAACACTTAGTACATTGTGCATTGTATATATGTAAAACATACTTATAATATTTTAATTATCTTGCTGCTTGTATCATCTCTCCATTCCTGTAGTAGTTTACAGTCAAATGGCACAGGGATAATTTAAAATGTATTAAATCATGATTTTACATTAGTAATGCAGATGGACCTCCCTTATTGAGATTTGTATGACTCATAGACTTATAATTATCCTGCACTCAGGGAACTTATTTTCTATCAATTATTTATCCATCAGATATACCCTGCACATCCTGTGCAAATAGTTTAATTACACAAATAAATAAATGTAAACTGCTTGGTTAAAATTAGCTGCTTTGTGTCATGAGCAATAACCATTGTGTTATAACAAATATAAAAGTTATTGGGCAAAATAAAATATAAATGTGCATAAACTGAAACTCACCATCTTTTTTGGGAATATTGCCTTAACAAATGGAAATTGATAGCAGAAAATTGATATAGAACAGGGAAAAGAACTAGAAGTGATGGATTAACCTGGGTGACGTTCTTTTCACCAGGGAAAATTAAATTTGTGTGTCATTGGAATCTTTGTTGCTTCTTCGTCAGCTCGATTTGATTAGAGAGAACCTTGGGGCATTTGTGTTATGAGCCTAACTGTGAGACTTATTAGTGGTGCATTGTTATAAATGAAATGCTTTGGGGTAGATATTCATCCTCTGTGCCACACATTATTTGTGTGTGTCTGGTAGCAGCTGCATATTGGACTCTAATTCCAAAATGGATTTCTATTGACTTCAAAAATGTCATGTTTCAGAAGCCAGTGCTATATACAGTGTTTGGGATTAGCACTGTTGACTACAGACAAATTTCTGTGCAGTTCTGCATAACAATTCACATGTTATAAATTGGTATGATTAAGTGCACATCACCACATTTTTGAGGTTGCATAAATCACACAACTATAACCAAATTGTAATTATTTTTTCCCTCTCCCTCTCCCTCTCCCTCTCCCTCTCCCTCTCCCTCTCTTTTTTTTTTCCTTTTCCAAAAACTTTATTCAACACAATCATATAATACAACACATCAAAACATAATCAAAAAATCACACTATAACAAACAAATCATTGTAGTACAACATTCATTATTTATAATAGTCTCATCCCCACGCGGTGACCAGCGTTGACGGAAGGCCTCCAGAGTCCCCGTGGACACCGCATGTTCCCTCTCCAGGGACACACGTGCACGAACGCAGGCCTGAAAGAGTGGCAGGCAGCCGAGTCTACCCTGACCATCGACCGCCCGCTGCCTGGACCCGCGTATGGCCATCTTAGCCAGGCCAAGGAGCAAACCGACAAGTAAGTCGCCCCCCCCCACACTCGGCTCTTCCCACTCCCTGCCTTGTGTCCGAACACCAGGATTGTGGGGCTAAAATGCAGCCAAAACTTGAGGAACAACCCCTTCAGATATTGGTACAGGGGCAGTAACCTCTCACACTCCATATACACATGGAACACAGTCTCCTCCTCTCCGCAGAAAATACATGCGGCGGACGAGCCCATGAACCGGCTCAAAAGTTTATTACAAACCACCGCTCCATGCAACACTCTCCACCCCAGGTCCCCAATATAAAGGGGTACGACTCCCTTATAGAAGGACCCCCACTGGGGACCCCGCCTGCCTTCGGATGGTAACACCGTCCGCCATGGTGAGTCGGGACAGGAGACGAAGGCAAGGAGGTTCAGAATGTGCAGGAGCATCCTATACAGGGCGCGTCTCTTCGCCTCACGAAATGGCATGCTGGTCATCTCAGAAAGGCAGCTCAGATTATGTGGAGCCTGAGGCCGAGAAATATCCCGGAGCCTAGGCCCAATGAGCAGATCTGACGGAGCGGGGTAAGCTCTATCTGAACCACTCTAGGCTCGCGCCTCTCCTCGACACCCACCATGACAGGATGAGGACCAGCCACACCCGCAGCCACAACATCCCGCTCTCCTCGTGGAGCAACACTCTGGCTGAAAACAGCCAAATTCCTCACTCTTAGTACATCCCTGTAGAAGACAGGCAAGCCCCTTAGAGCGGGTCAACTGATGCCTGCCACCGGGAGCCGCGAGACCCCCCTTAGGCAATGACCCTGACGGAAAAAATACGTGGCCAGAGCGTGCCATCTGGGAGGGTTCTCTACATACATGTATCTCCGTAGAGTCCTGAGTCGGAGAGCCGCCACCTGGGTATGCACGCATACCAAGGACTGGCCGCCCTCCTCTAACGGGAGACTCAGGACCGCCGCGGAAACCCAGTGCTTCCTATTTCCCCAAAAGAAATCTACCAGCTTCTTCTGTATAGCAGTTACAAATATAGAGGGTGGGACAAGAGTAGCCAGCCGGTACCATAACATGGAGGCCACCAGCTGGTTTATAACCAGCACCCTCCCCCGAAAGGAAAGAACTCCAAGCAGGCCTGACCAGCGCCCCAGCCGGGCAACCACTTTCGTCTCCAACTCCTGCCAGTTTGCCGGCCAAGCATCCTCAGTGGGACTCAGGTACACCCCCAGATAGAGGAGGTGCGTGGTGCTCCACGCATACAATGCCATCTCCTCCGGTAGCGAGTCTACTTGCCACTGACCCACTAAAAGTCCAGAGCATTTACTCCAGTTAATCCTAGCAGAAGATGCAGCCGAGAAAATCTCCTGGCAGTCACGCATCCTCCGCAGGTCACCAGGATCAGTGAACATAAGAAGTACATCATCGGCATACGCCGATAGAACCACCTCAACCCGCGGGCCAGGTAGGGCCAGGCCTGTCAACCTCCTCCAAAGAAGACACAGGAATGGCTCCACACAGACCGAGTACAACTGGCCCGACATAGGGCACCCCTGGCGGACCCCCCTCCCAAAATGGAAAGGAGACAACAACGCGCCATTAACCTTCACAAGGCACTCCGCAGCAGCATACAAAAGCCGGACCCGGGCCACGAAAAGCGGTCCAAACCCAAACGCTTCCAACGTCCCAAATAGGTATTCATGCTCTACCCTATCAAAAGCCTTCTCCTGATCAAGAGACAGAAAAGCAGCTGACTCACCAGTACCCTGGGCTAGATGAATCAGGTCCCTAACCAGGTGGATGTTATCCTGGATGGTCCGGCCAGGGACTGTATAAGATTGGTCAGGATGAATCAATTGATGCAGCACGGAGCCCAGGCAATTAGCCATTGCCCGTGCAAAAATTTTATATTCTGTGCATAGGAGAGAGACTGGATGCTAGTTCTTCAACAAACGGAGTTCGCCCTTCTTAGGCAGCAAGACAACAACTGTCCTACGCCACGAGAGAGGCATCTCCCCGGTCGCCAGGCTCTCCCCCAGAACCAACATGTAGTCAACCCCTAGGATATCCCAGAAAGCTCTAACAAACTCCACCGTCAACCCATCCAGCCCGGGGGACTTACCCCTCCTGAGCTGATGCAAGGCGCGAGTCAACTCCTCCAAAGATAAGGGGCCATCAAGAAGATCAGCCACCTCCCTATCTACAGTCGGTAGACCCTCCCACAGATCTTGCTGAGCCTCCACGCTAAATCCATCCGCAGAGAACAGGGACCCATAAAAGGACCTAACCAAGGCATTGATCCTCTCTGGATCAGTGACAGAGGAGCCGTCATCTGCAAGCAACTCCACGAGCTGTTTTCGAGCTCCCCGCCCCTTCTCCAGAGAGAAAAAGAAAGGCGAAGCTCGGTCCAGATCGTGCAGTATCTGGACCCGAGACCTCACATAAGCGCCTCGGAACCGCTCAAGCAGCAGGCTCCTCAAAACCTCCTTCTTCCTCTGAAACTCTCCCCATTCGCTGGAGTCTTCACCAAACTGACCCAGGCGAGACTCAGTGTCCAGTATCTCCCTCTCAAGCTTCTCGACCGCTGAGTCCCGCCTTCCAGTCGACCCCCACGTATATTCCTTGCAAAAGAGACGGATGTGAGCTTTCCCCACATCCCACCACTGCCTAAGGGAAGAGAAGCACCTCTGCCTCTCTCTCCACTTCACCCAAAACCGACTGAATGACTCCCGGAAACACCGATCCTCCAGCAGCCTGTTGTTGAAGTGCCAGTACGCGGACCCAGCCCGAGCGCACGCTGGATTAAAATCCACACGCACCAGACAGTGGTCCGAGCACGGCACCAGCCGCATTGAGGCCGCTGAGATACGGGAAACAAACGCTCGGGAAATATAAAAACGATCAATGCGGGAATCACCACCCTCAGACCTCCGTGAAAAAGCAGTGGAATCGGGGTGAAGGTCCCTCCAAGCATCAACCAACTCAAAGGAGTCAATCAACCCTCTCAGCTTCTTTGCTACAGCAGGCGCACACTGAGTACCAGAACGGTCCCGCACCTCAAGTGTGCAATTAAAGTCCCAACCAAGGAAGACACACTCTCCCCTATCAATAGTGCTCAACAGAGCAGTCACCGCCTGAAGTAGGCCGGCCTGCATCGTGCCGGAGCTAGGGGCATACACGTTAATGAAATGCAACGGCATGCCATCCAGGCTCACGGCCAGATGGAGCAAACGTCCTGGCACCACTTCCTCCACTTTTAAAATGCTTGGCAGAAAATTCGGAGCCAACAGAAAAGCCACCCCACTCGAATTTGAGCTGAGATGGCTCATATAAACCCGCCCTTCCCACTCCAGTCGCCAGGTGGGTTCGTTACTAACAACGGTATGTGTCTCTTGCAGAAAACACACCGCAAATTTCTCCTCTCTTAGGGCTGATAAGAGCTGAAATCTACGAAAACTCGCTCTACTCCCATTTAAATTTAATGTAGCTACTGTGAATGTGTAGGCACACTAGATTGAGATCCTCACACTCTGCGTAGACTCAAGAACTCCTCCTCTGAGGAACTCCAAAAAAACCCCAAACTGTCTCTTCTCAGAGTCAGGAAGACCACTATCCTTGTTGCCAAGGATAGCCTCGAGACTCTTAATCAAAGCTGGCCAGTCCCCCCACCGTCTTTGAGCAGCATCCTTTCTGGTTCTGCTGGAACGGCTTGTTTTTAGGAACTCTCGCACCTCAAGGATAACACTTGCCTGAGACACGGCCTTGGAGCCTGGGCGCGCAGCCAACCCGCTCGCACCTGAATCAACAAGCTCAAAAAGACCAGAACTCTCTGACGAATCGCTATCCTCACTAGACACACTGGCCCCGTCACTCTCCCCCTCCTCTGCCATGACACCACCCCCAGGATCAATGCCGGGGAAGGGTCCCGACACCCCTAACTGAAACACGCAGCCCACTGAATGGCTGGGCTCCTGCACGCTACCATCACCCTCCACGTCTGGGGCTGGGGAAGCAACAACAAGAGGCATCCCCAGGGCCTGTGGTGCACTGGCACCCTTGGAGTCTGAAAGAGGATCATGACCCAAAACAGCCCCGACCTCCACATCATCTAGAGTGCCCTCTCCACAGGCATCTGCCAGAGAATCTCCACATGCTATTAAACTCTCCCCAGACAACTCATCCGGTGAGGCATCACGCCCCCCAGCACCTCCACTGGCACTGATATGGAGCACAGACTTGAACGACAATACCCCCGAACCTCCCCCCTCGGGCTGGCTCTGCTCATCCCCCGTCTCAGGGGGCACACTACCAGGGGAGCCAACCACATCAACTAGCGTGCTAGCACCCTCAGTAGGCCTCTAAAACTAGGGGACCTCCTCCGACCCAGAGGGCACACACCCAAGGGAGCTAACCCCAACACCCGATGAGATAACTCCCTCGGAGGGCCCCTGAGATGAAGGGACAAACTCCCGCCCAGAGGACACAACTCCACCGGAATCAACCCCAGCACCTGGTCCTGTGACACCCACTGAAGATCCATGAAAAGAAGGCCCAACCACTGATCCAGAAGACACCAGTTTAAGACCACTTTCACCCACATCAGTGGAGGGAAGCACGGAGAAAGACATCCCCCTAGCTTTGGACCCACGCCCTTGCTCATCTTCACCAGGCAAATGCCTCCTTTTTGTCCCGCTAGCATGCGGAGGTACGGTGACCTCCATAAGGGAAGGGTCATCCGCCTCCACATTACCCCCATCCACTTTGCCACCCACACGTTTTGGCTCCCCTGCCCCCTTCTGAACCACCTCAGCTCCTTGCTGGGCCCCAGCAGGTGCAGTCTGCACCTCACTGGAGCTGCCAGGCGCCCCTTGGGTGGTCACAGAACTCGGCAGGTGCACACCCGATTGCATTTTACTCGCTAGGGCGGCCTTTTTCCTCTCCTTCCTCTTGATCTACTTCCCCTGCTTCTCCCAAATCCCCCCCACTTCTCTTCCCTCCTCCTGTGTCCCACCTTCATCCGCCGCCACAGGCGCAGGACGTGGGGGGCGTGGGCTTTCGCTGCCCAGGGTCCCCAAAGCGGAACCTGCGGACCCGGATGGATTATCACTGCCGCCCCGGATCACCAAGGCAGAGCTGGCAGCCATAGCCGGGACAGCAGTACCACCCCGCGCCACTGAGGTTTGACGAGCCACCCCAGATGGGCCAGCAGTGCATTCCTGGGCCACTGCGCTAGAACCCCTAGCAATGACCCCGCGAATAAGGCACTCCGTACGGAGATGTCCAAATTCGCCATACGCATGACACCGTGCCTTTCCCCAACTCCAACGCACGGTTCTGGGGATACCCTTATACTCCACCTCAAAACTCCCCTCAGCACCATCCCCCTCACCCACCTTCATGAACACCCTCCTCTTGAAACTGAAGACCCCTTTTTCCTCCGGGTCCCCCCCGGGATGCAAGATGCTAAAGCATTTAGACCGCACCTCCCCAAACTTGGACAGGTGTAGAATAAGTAACGCATCCGAAATATAAGTGGGGCAGCTCCGCAGAAGAACCGGTCTCACCCTAGATACCCACGGATCCACCTGTATGTGGACCCCCCCCACTGAGATCCCCGTCTCCAACACTAGGGCCACACACTCCCGGGTCTTAAGTATCATCTCAACCTTTCCTCTTTCGAGCTCGGAAGAGACAATAGCCCCCCTCCCAAGAAGTTCATTCATGGCCTTCGTAATTGCTCCCCTAGACATCATAGGCCCAGTTTGAACCGAGATACCAAAACTGTTCCCATCCAAGTCAACATGAGGCTCAAGCTCAGATGGCCTCATACCCGCCACTGATGCCAACGCTGCGTAGGTCCGGACCTTCGGCCGCGCCCCTTCCATCGCCATCCTAACAGGCACAATCCAGTTCCAGGCACCCCAGCAGCTCAGCTCCAAGTTAAGTCCCAGAGACAGTCACATTCAAAGACAGGCAACAGAAAACAGAAACCGCCAGCGGAAGCAGGAAAGTCCCCAGGTTCAGCCGAGAGCAGCTTTTGGGATGCTCTATCCCAGTCTTGCCGGAAGCAAAAGTACCTTCTTCACATTAACCCATGCAGCAGCACTGCAAAATGACTTTAGGGCAGAGAAATGGTGCTAAAAATGACAAAGACACCGCAAACTTCCTTCCCTCGAACTCCAGGCACTCTTGGCAGTCCGCCAACGACAACCGCACCCTCGACAATGTAGAGAAAACTCAGGAATTTTCACACTGGTGGAGGCTTCCCAGACCAGAGGGAAGCTTCAACAGCCCAACGATAAGTTAAACTATGAAGCCCCCCTGCGTCTGTACCTTCTCCAACGGCAAAATCCTTGAAAGGCTGCTTCACTCCTTCTCAACTGCAGAGCTGAGAAGAAAACTCTCTCTCTCTCTCTCTCTCTCTCTCTCTCTCTCTCTCTCTCTCTCTCTCTCTCTCTCTCTCTCTCTCTCTCTCTCTCTCTCTCTCTCTCTCTCTCTCTCTCTCTCTCTCTCTCTCTCTCTCTCTCTCTCTCTCTCTCTCTCTCTCTCTCTCTCTCTCTCTCTCTCTCTCTCTCTCTCTCTCTCTCTCTCTTTTTTTTTTTTTTATTCCATTTCAAAAACTTTATTCAACACAAATCATAAAATACAACACATCAAAACACAATCAAAAATCACACTATAATGAACAGATCATTGTAGTACAACAGTACATTCATTTATAATCGCCTCAACCCACGCGGCGACCAGCGCTGACGAAAGGCCCCCACAGTCCCCGTGAACACCGCGTGTTCCCTCTCCAGGGACACACGTGCACGGACGTAGGCCCGAAAGAGGGGCAGGCAGCCGACTCTCGCCTGACCGTCGACCGCCCGCTGCCTGGACCCACGAATGGCCATCTTGGCCAGGCCGAGGAGCAAACCGACAGGTAAGTCCCCCCCCCACACTCGGCCTCTCCCCACTCCCCGCCTTGTGTCCAAACACCAGGATTGTGGGGCTAAAATGCAGCCAGAACTTGAGGAACAGCCCCTTCAGATATTGGTACAGGGGCAGTAACCTCACACACTCCACATACACATGGAATACGGTCTCCTCCTCTCCGCAGAAAATACATGCGGCAGGCGAGCCCGTGAACCGACTCAAAAGTTTATTACAAACCACCGCTCCATGCAGCACTCTCCACCCCAGGTCCCCAATATAAAGGGGTACAACTCCCTTATAGAAGGACCCCCACTGGGGCCCCCCGCCGCCTTCGGATGGTAACATCGTCCTCCATGGTGAGTCAGGACGGGAGACGAAGGCACGGTGGTTCAGAATGTGCAGGAGCATCCTGTACAGTGCGCGTCTCCTTGCATCACAAAATGGCATGCTGGTCATCTCAGAAAGGCAGCTCAGATTATGCGGAGCCGGAGGCCGAGAAATATCCCGAAGCCTAGGCCCGATGAGCAGATCTAACGGAGCGGGGGTAAGCTCTATCTGAACCACTCTAGGCTCGCGCCTCTCCTCGACAACCACCATGACAGGATGAGGACCAGCCACACCCGCAGCCACAACATCCCCCTCTCCTCGTGGAACAACACTCTGGCTGAACACCACCAAATTCCTCACTCTTAACACATCCCTATAGAAAACAGGCAAGCCCCTTAGAGCGGGTCGACTGACACCCGCCACCGGGAGCCGCGAGACCCCCCTTAGGCAACGACCCTGACGAAAAAAATACGTGGCCAGAGCGTGCCATCTGGGAGGGTTCTCTACATACATGTATCTCCGCAGAGTCCTGAGACGGAGAGCCGCCACCTGGGTGCGCACGCACACCAAGGACTGGCCGCCCTCCTCTAACAGAAGACTCAGGACCGCCGCGGAAATCCAATGCTTCCTATTTCCCCAAAAGAAATCCACCAGCTTCTTCTGTATAGCAGTTACAAATATAGAGGGCGGGACAAGAGTAGCCAGCCGGTACCATAACATAGAGGCCACCAGCTGGTTTATGACCAGCACCCTCCCCCGAAAGGAGAGAACTCCAAGCAGGCCTGACCAGCGCCCCAGCCGAGCAACCACCTTCGTCTCCAACTCTTGCCAGTTTGCCGGCCAAACATCCTCAGTGGGACTCAGGTACACCCCCAGATAGAGGAGGTGCGTGGTACTCCACGCATACAATGCCATCTCCTCCGGCAGGGAGTCTACCCGCCACTGACCCACCAAAAGTCCAGAGCACTTACTCCAGTTAATCCTAGCAGAAGATGCAGCCGAGAAAATCTCCTGGCAGTCACGCATCCTCCGCAGGTCACCAGGATCAGTGAACATAAGAAGTACGTCATCGGCATACGCCGATAGAATCACCTCAACCCGCGGGCCAGGTAGGGCCAGGCCTGTCAACCTCCTCCGAAGAAGACACAGGAACGGCTCCACACATACCGAATACAACTGGCCCGACATAGGGCACCCCTGGCGGACCCCCCTCCCAAAATGAAAAGGAGCTAGCACCGCGCCATTAACCTTTACAAGGCACTCCGCAGCAGCGTACAAAAGCCGGACCCGGGCCACGATGTGTGGTCCAAACCCAAACGCTTGCAACGTCCCAAATAGGTATTCATGCTCCACCCTATCAAAAGCCTTCTCCTGATCAAGAGACAGAAAAGCAGCTGACTCACCAGTACCCTGGACTAAATGAATCAGGTCCCTAACCAGGTGGATGTTATCCTGGATGGACCGGCCAGGGACTGTATAAGATTGATCAGGATGAATCACTTGATGCAGCACGGAGCCCAGGCGATTTGCCATTGCCCGTGCAAAAATTTTATATTCTGTGCAAAGGAGAGAGACTGGACGCCAGTTCTTCAACAAACGGAGTTTGCCCTTCTTAGGCAGCAAGACAACAACCGTCCTACGCCACGAGAGAGGCATCACTCCAGTCGCCAGGCTCTCCCCCAGAACCAACATATAGTCACCCCCTAGGACGTCCCAGAATGCTCTAACAAACTCCACCGTCAACCCATCCAGCCCGGGGGACTTACCCCTCCTGAGCTGATGCAAGGCGCGAGTCAACTCCTCCAAAGATAAGGGGCCATCAAGAAGATCAGCCTCCCCCCTATCTACGGTCGGTAGACCCTCCCACAGATCTTGCTGAGCCTCCACACTGAATCCTTCCGCAGAGAACAGGGACCCATAAAAGGACCTAACCAAGGCATTAATCCTCTCTGGATCAGTGACAGAGGAGCCGTCATCTGCAAGCAACTCCACGAGCTGTTTTCGAGCTCCCCGCCCCTTCTCCAAAGAGAAAAAGAAAGGCGACGCTCGGTCCAGCTCGTGCAGCATCTGGACCCGAGACCTCACATAAGCGCCTCGAGATCGCTCAAGCAGCAGACTCCTCAAAACCTCCTTCTTCCTCTGAAACTCTCCCCATTCGCTGGAGTCTTCACCAAACTGACCAAGGCGAGACTCAGCGTCCTGTAACTCCCTCTCCAGCTTCTCGACCGCTGACTCCCGCCTCCCAGTCGACCCCCATGTATATTCCTTACAAAAGAGACGGATGTGAGCTTTACCCACATCCCACCACTGCCTAAGGGAAGAGAAGCACCTCTGCCTCTCTCTCCACTTCACCCAAAACCGAGTGAATGACTCCCGGAAACACCGATCCTCCAGCAGCCTGTTGTTAAAGTGCCAGTACGCGGACCCAGCCCGAGCGCACGCTGGATTGAAATCCACACGCACCAGACAATGGTCCGAGCACGGCACCAGCCGCATTGAGGCCGCTGAGACACGGGAAACAAACGCTCGGGAAATATAAAACCGATCAATGCGGGAACCACCGCCCTCAGACCTCCGCGAAAAAGCAGTGGAATCAGGGTGAAGGTCCCTCCAAACATCAACCAACTCAAAAGAGTCAATCAAGCCTCTCAGCTTCTTCGCTACAGCAGGCGCACACTGAGTACCAGAACGGTCCCGCACCTCAAGTGTGCAATTAAAGTCCCCACCAAGGAAGACACACTCTCCCCTATCAATAGTGCCCAACAGAGCATTCACCTCCCGAAGTAGGCCGGCCTGCATCGTGCCGGAGCTAGGGGCATACACGTTAATGAAATGCAACGGCATGCCATCCAGGCTCACGGCCAGATGGAGCAAACGTCCTGGCACCACTTCCTGCACTTTTAATATGCTTGGCAGAAAATTTGGGGCCAACAGAAAAGCCACCCCACTCGAATTTGAGCTGAGATGGCTCATATAAACCCTCCCTTCCCACTCCAGATGCCAGGTAGGTTCATCACTAGCAACGGTATGTGTCTCTTGCAGATAACAAACTGCAAATCTCCCCTCCCTTAGGGCCGATAAGAGGTGAAATCTTCGAAAACTCGCTCTACTCCCATTTAAATTTAATGTAGCTACTGTGAATGTGTAGGCACATTAGATTGAGACCCTCACACTCCCTGTAGTCACAGGAGCTCCTTTGCTGAGGACCTTCAAAAAACCCCGAAACTGCCCCAAATCCGAGTCAGAAAGACCACTATCCTTGTTACTAAGGATAGCCTCGAGACTCGCCTGCACATCTAGACAGTCCCCCCACCGCCTTTCAGCAGCAAACCATAATGTTTTGGAAGTGCGGCTCGTTTTTAGGAACTCTCGCACCTCAACAATAAACTTCGCCTCAGACACGGCCTTGGAGTCTGGGCTCACAGCCAACCCGCTCGCACCTGAATCAACAACCTCAGAAAGACCAGAACTGTCTGACAAATCACTCTCTGTGCCCCCCCCACTGGCCGCATCGCTGTCCTCCTCCACAGCCATGACACGACCCCCCGGATCAATGCTGGGGGTGGGTCCCAACACCCCTGCCTGAGACTCGCAGCCCTCTGAATGGCTGGGCTCCTGCACGCTACCATCACCCTCCTCTTCTGGGCCTGGGGAAGCAACAACAAGAGGCATCCCCAGGGCCTGTGGAACACTGGTACCCTCGAAGTCTGAAAGAGGATCACGACCCATAACAGCCCTGACCTCCACATCATCCAGAGTGCCCTCTCCACAGGCATCACCCAGAGAATCACCACCTGCTATTAACCTCACCCCAGACAGCTCATCCGGTGAGGCAACCCGCCCCCCAGCACCTCCACTGGCACTGATATGGAGCACAGACTTGAACGACAACACCCCCGAAACTCCCCCCTCAGCCTGACTCTGCACATCCCCCGTCACAGAGGGCACACTACCAGAGGAGCCAACCACGTCACCTAACGTGCTAGCACCCTCAGTAGGCCTCTGAAACGAGGGGACCTCATCCGACCCAGAGGGTACACACCCAAGGGAGCTAACCACAGCACCCGCCGAGATAACTCCCTCAGAGGGCCCCTGAGATGAAGGGACAGACTCCCGCCCAGTGGACACAACTCCACCGGAATCAACTTCAGCTCCCAGTCCTGTGATACCCGCTGTAGATCCATGAAGAGAAGGCCCAACCACCGACCCAGAAGACACCGGGTCAAGACCACTTTCAGCCACCTCAGTGGTGGAAAGCCCGGAGAAAGACATCCCCTTCGCTCTGGACCCACGCCCATCCTCATCTTCACCAGGCAGATGCCTCCTTTTAGTCCCACTCGCATGCGGAGGTGCGGTAACCTCCATAAGGGAAGGGTCATCCGCCTCCACATTACCCCCATCCACTTTGCCACCCACACGTTTAGGCTTCTTTACCCCCTTCCGAGCCACCCTAACTCCCCC
Organism: Raja brachyura; assembly: GCA_963514005.1. Next base: position 40,378,880 of record OY740786.1, read on the forward strand.
CTGGGCCCCAGCAGGTGCAGTCTGCACCACACTGGAGCTAAACTCACCCGATTGCACTTTCTTCGCTCGGGCGGCCCTATCCCTCTCCTTCTTCTTGTTGTGCTTCCCCTGCTTCTCCCAAAACCCCCCCTCAACACTCCCCTCCTCCTGCGCCCCACCTCCATCCGCCGCCACAGGCGCAAGACGTGGGGGACGTGGGGGGCTTGGGCTCTCACCGCCCAGGGTCCCCAAAGCGGAACCTACGGACCCAGAAGGCTTCGCACTGCCGCTCCGGGTCACCAAGGCAGAACTGGCAACCTTAGCCGGGTCAGCAGTACCACCCCGCGCCGCTGAGGTTTGACAAGCCACCCCAGATGGGCCAGCAGCGCTTTCCTGGGCCACTGCACTAGAACCTCTAGCAGTGCCCCCGCGAAAAAGACACTCCCTACGGAGATGTCCAAATTCGCCGCACGCATGACACCGTGCCTTTCCCCAACTCCAACGCACGGTTCTGGGGACACCCTTATGCACCACCTCAAAACTCCCCTCGGCACCACCCCCCTCACCCACCTTCATGAACACCCTCCTCTTGAAACTGAAGACCCCTTTTTCCTCCGGGTCCCCCCCGGGATGCAAGAGACGATAACATTTAGACCGCACCTCCCCGAACTTGGACAGGTGTGGAATAAGCACTGCATCCGAAAAATAAGTGGGGCAGCTCCGCAGGAGAACCGGTCTCACCCTGGATACCCAGGGACCCACCTGTACGTGGACCCCCCCCACTGAGATCACCTCCTCCAACGCTCGGGCCACACACTCCCGGGTCTTAAGTATCATCTCCACCTTTCCCCTTTCGAGCTCAGAAGAGACAATAGCCCCCCTCCCAAGAAGTTCATTCATGGCCTTCGTAATTACCCCCCTCGACATCATAGGCCCAGTTTGAACAGAAATACCAAAACTGTCCCCATCCAAGTCAACATGAGGCTCAAGCTCAGATGGCCTCGCACCCGCCACTGATGCCATCGCTGCGTAGGTCCGGACCTTCGGCCGCGCCCCTTCCATCGCCATCCTCACAGAGGCACAAACCAGCTCCAAGCCCCTCAGCAGCACAGCTCCAAGTTAAGTCCCAGAGACAGTCACAGTCAAAGACAGGCAGCAGAAAACAGAAACCTCCAGCTAAAGCAGGAAAGTCCCCAGGTTCGTCCACAGCCAAGAGCAGCTTACGGGAAACTCAATCCCAGTCGCGCTGGACGCAAAAGTACCTTCTTCACATTAAGCCAGGCAGCCGCACTGAGCAAAATGACTTTAGGGCAGAGAAGCGGTGCCAAAAACGACAAAGACACCGCACAACTTCAACCCACTGAGATCACAGGCACTCTTGGCAATCCGCCAACGCCAACCGCACCCTCGACAATGTGGAGAAACTCAGGAATCTTCACACAGATGGAGGCTCCCCAGACCAGAGAAAAGCTTCAACAGCCCAACAATAAGTTGAACTATGAAGCCCCCCTGGGTCTGTGCCCTCTCCAACGGCAAAATCCTGGAAAGGCTGCTCCAATCCTTCTCAACTGCAGAGCTGAGAAGAAAACACGACCTCTCTCTTTTTTTTTTTTTTTTTTTTTTCATTTCAAAAACTTTATTCAACACAAATCATAAAATACAACACATCAAAACACAATCAAAAATCACACTATAATGAACAGATCATTGTAGTACAGCAGTACATTCATTTATAATCGCCTCAACCCCACGCGGCGACCAGCGCTGACGGAAGGCCTCCAGAGTCCCCGTGAACACCGCGTGTTCCCTCTCCAGGGACACACGTGCATGGACGTAGGCCCGAAAGAGGGGCAGGCAGCCGACTCTCGCCTGACCGTCGACAGCCCGCTGCCTGGACCCACGAATGGCCATCTTGGCCAGGCCAAGGAGCAAACCGACAGGTAAGTCCCCCCCCCACACTCGGCTCTCCCCACTCCCCGCCTTGTGTCCAAACACCAGGATTGTGGGGCTAAAATGCAGCCAGAACTTGAGGAACAGCCCCTTCAGATATTGGTACAGGGGCAGTAACCTCACACACTCCATATACACATGGAATACGGTCTCCTCCTCTCCGCAGAAAATACATGCGGCAGACGAGCCCGTGAACCGACTCAAAAGTTTATTACAAACCACCGCTCCATGCAGCACTCTCCACCCCAGGTCCCCAATATAAAGGGGTACAACTCCCTTATAGAAGGGCCCCCCTGGGTCTGTGCCCTCTCCAACGGCAAAATCCTTGAAAGGCTGCTTCAATCCTTCTCAACTGCAGAGCTGAGAAGAAAACACGACCTCTCTCTCTCTCTCTCTCTCTCTCTCTCTCTCTCTCTCTCTCTCTCTCTCTCTCTCCCTCTCTCCCTCTCTCTCTCTCCCCCTCTCTCTCTCTCCCCCTCTCTCTCTCTCTCTCCCCCTCTCTCTCTCTCTCTCTCTCTCTCTCTCTCCCCCTCTCCCCCTCTCCCTCTCTCCCTCTCTCCCTCTCTCCCTCTCTCCCTCTCTCCCTCTCTTCCTCTCTCCCCCTCTCCCTCTCGTGAACTCTACATGTGCACACACACACAACGGAAAAAAAAGATGTTTGAACGTTTTTACGCAGCTAAGACTGAGCTTGCATTGATCATCAAATGTAGAATTCCTTTTTTTTCCAAACGCTCTGTTTTCTACTGATACCTGGGGAAATAAAGTGGTAGATATTCTAAGATATAGTGACCATGCAGTGGAGATAGACATTACTTCACCTTTGGAGATTGAGCCAATTATTCCCATTTGTTTGTTCATTCCTCACAAGCGATGAATGCCACAGACCTGGGGGGGGGGGGGGGGGGGGGGAAGAGTTATATTATAAGCTGGAAAGGCTGCAAAAAATTATTTTTATACAAGAATGTTGCAAGGAGTCAAGGAGTGATAAAGAAAGGGGGTTACACAAAAAGCTGGAGAAACTCAGCGGGTGCAGCAGCATCTAAGGAGCGAAGGAGATAGGCGACGTTTCGGGTCGAGACCCTTCTTCAGCTTGGGCAGGCTGGGACTTTATTACTTGGTGCATAGGAGACTGGGAGATCATCTTACAGAAGTATATAAAATAATGAGGGGCATAGATGGGGTGAATGCAGTTTTTTTCATAGAATTGGAGAAGCAAGCATGAGAGGGCATAGGATAACGGTGAGGAGAAAGGTTTAACATGTTTAAAGATGTGAGAGGCAACATTTCCTCTGTAGGGAATATGGTAGGTAAATGGAACAAGCAGCCAGAGGAAGTGGTTGCGGCACAAACAATAAATACTAATTTAAAAGACATTTGGACACGTACATTGAAAATAAAATTTTAAGAGGGATATGGGTAAACACAGACAAATGGGGATGGTCGATGGGACTAGTTAGCATGGATGAGTTGGGTCAAAGAGCCCATTTTCATGAGTAACTCAATGATTATAAAACACTATGCCTGGAAATGTTTCCTTTTCAAGGTTATATCCAATTTTCTATTGAAAATTATTATTGTTTCTTTGTCTAAAATGTTGAAGTCATGACAAGGTCGATTTCCACTTCATTAACATTGCATTGGACCCTCCCTACGGACATGAGACAGGGATTACTAAACTGATAGATTGGATTTCTGTCTGAATCCCACAGCCAAAAGAAAGCCTCTCAGTTCAGAAAATGGAAAGTAAATTAGAATGCTGCTGGGCTATCAGTAAAGACAAATGGACAAAGAAAAAGGCATGACTTTCCAACTTTGTAAGCCTTTAAAGTGATTGAGATGGTCTATCTTTGTGCTCGGGCTATCAATTTCAGTCAGAGCACAAGATAATTTAGTTTGCAAAGCAGGTTCCATGAAGTGCATGGAACTAATTATAATCATATATTCTAGATTCGTTGAATTATTCATGGTGGAGAAAGGCCCTTTGGTCCAACTCATCGATTCCCACAAATATACCTATCTCCGCTAATTCCATTTGCCTACATTTGCCCCATAACCTTCAAGCACATTTTTTTCATGTACCTGGCCTAATGACTTTTAAATATTGTCATTGTACCTACTTTAACCATCTCCTCTCGCCAAATACCCATCCCTCTCAGTGTAAAAAAAGTTGTCCCTTAGTCCTTTGACATCTTTCCCATCTCACCTGAAACCTATGCTACCTAATTTACTTTAGATGTGACATTTTGTTTGACAATGATCAGATAGGCTGAAGAGGTGTTTCCATGCTCATTTACTCTATGAACTGTATCGGCACTGTCTTGGACACAACTGTCTTTCCATTCAATGACACTCCCTAGGGCTCTGTCCTGGAGATGATTGGATCTAATGGATTTGTTTAATTATTGATTGCTGGTTGTGGGGTCTAAACCATTAATGCCTGGAAGTCTAAGGGAAGTGGGCTTCTCTTAAGCGATAATAGACCATAACCTTGAACAACCTGTCACTCCTTCCTGCAAACAATATAAGAAGCACATTACCAGATTTTGAGGGGATTATGATTCCTGTATTAACATGGCAGCAGCTTCAGGACAGGGTTGGTGCAGTTGTACCAGGAAAGCATGTCAATGTGAGAACTGGCAAACTAGATTCAATTGTAGCAATTGATTTTGAGTTTGAGTTCTTGCATTACTGATCAACAGAATAGGACAGGAGAACAGGATTAAATACAATTAGAGCGAGTTAGACATAGCTCTTTGGGCTAACGGAATCAAGGGATGTGGGGAGAAAGCAAGAACAGGATACCGATTTGGATGATCAGCGATGATCATATTGAATAGGATGGCTTGAATGGCCGAATGGTCAACTCCTGCACCTTTTTTTATGTTTCTATGTTTCTAGGATGCTTTCAGGAGTATTTAAAGAGAGAAAACACGTGGAAATTAGAATGGAATGTGTTCCATCAGTGAGGAAAGAACTCTGGGAATGCTGTGAGTATTTGACTTCAGAGTCACGTGAGTGACTACGTGAAGAACCCCTTCCAGCAGTAAGTTTAAACTCCAGGTAAGTATTTTTTACCTGTTTTTTGATGTCCTGCAGGAATCTTTTTCACAGAGGTTCCTGCCGGATGCTTTGTGGGTGCCGACGAGGGAACCAGCTGTGGACTGTGGGGAAACCCCGGTCCTACCACGGAAGCGGGTAACTGGAGAATGTTGGGCTCTGTTCTGTTACTGACCATTTTGTTCTGACACAAAACGGTCAGTAACTTCTGAAAGCTGGGTTCCCGGTGAGGGGTATTCCAACAGAAGTGCGGTTCTTAGACCGCAGTGGCCCAGGATATGGGGTTGAAGCAGACCAGAACAGTCAGCCCGGGTGCTGTGGGGGGGGGGGGGGGGGGGGGGTTCCCCTTGGTAAGGCACTCAGACGCTAGAGTACCCCGGGGAGGGAAAACCCAGCAGTAATGCGGTGTCCAGTCCACAGTAGTTCATAGGATAGGGGGAAAACCGACCAATATGGTCAGACCTGATGCCGGGAGGGTTCCCCTCAGGGTAATGTAAACAATTTAGGTTGACCAGGATGGAGCCCTTATGGAGAGGAGGCTCCATCTACATACACTCCAACTACAGGAGTTGTGACAGTGCCAGGGTGAGCCCGAGCCAGCAGCACCTATTGCACAGGGCTGCTTTATGGGAAGCCGAGTCGATGGCAGCGCCGGCCTATGGGAGAGGCCACACCAGCAGCACCATGTATATGTTGAGGCCGAGGGTATGGCAGCACCGGCATATGGGAGAGTCACGCTAACAGCACCTTGTAGCATGGGCTGCTTAATGTAGGCAGCAACATCTGTAGAAGGGCTGCATAATGTTTCCCTCATGGAAGTGGTGAGCTTCCCGAGGCAGCTTGTTCTGACACTGAAGTTCTACAACTAAGGGACCATTTACAAGTGGGTAAGATTTACGTGTTAAAGAAGGAACTGCAGATGCTGGAAAATCGAAGGTACACAAAATGCTGGAGAAACTCAGCGGGTGCAGCAGCATCTATGGAGCGAAGGAGATAGGTAATGTTTCGACCAAAATCATTCTTCAGACTGATGGGGGTGGGGGGAGGCGGGGGAAAGAAAGGAAAAAGGAGGAGGAGGAGCCCAAGGGCTGAGGGAGAGGTGGGAAGGGGAGGAGACTCTGGCTCACTCTGGCCATGGAGGAGGCCCAGGACCGAGAGCTCGGATATGGAATGGGAGGGGGAGTTGAAGTGTTGAGCCACCAGGAGGTCGGGTTGGTTATTGCGGAGACAGGAAAAGGGGTCATCAGTGGGGGGCGAGGACTTCTTCCCGCGGAAGAATGCAGTGAGGCGGAGGCGACGGTAGAAGAGCTCCAAGTTGTGGTGGGCGCGGAACCCATTGAGGTGGGGACTTAGGGGGACAAAGGTAAGACCTCTGCTGAGGACCGACCGTTTGGTGTTGGAGAGGGGGAGGTCCAGGGGGATGGTAAACACATGGCTGGGATGTGGCCGGAGGAAGGTAGGTGAGTGGACTGAGGACGAAGCATAGTGTGGTGGGGGGGTGGGGGTGGTCAGGGGGTGGAGGGTGGTCATGGGGTGAGGGCTTATGAGGGCTGTGGTGTGGGTAGGGAAGAGCAGGGGTCACATAGTTGGAGGGGGATGGGGAAGACCCAGTGGAATAGCCACTGAGGTTACCAGGGTTGGGGAGACGGGCATTAGGACCCAGTGCCGTCAAAACCCGAGTAGTGGGAATCAGCAGCGTGGAGGCTTCAGGCCCGCTGCAGAGTCCAGTTTGGAGGTAAGGCGACGGCTGCGGGCTGCTGAAGGGCGGTGGAGTGTTGTGGGTCGGCGGACCCGAAGGTAGGAGTTCACTGTCAGTAGAGTCGGGGTCTGCGGGCGATGCTGGGAGCGCCCGGTGGGCGGATGGTCGGTGGGGTGGCGCAGTTCGGCCGGGCCAGTGAGGCGGCGAGATGGGTAGGGTGCAGTGCAGCGGCCATGTTCAGGGGAGCTCAGGTCCTGCGGCGATGATCTGTAGGCCCACTTGGTTAAACAATACAAATGATCAAGACATTTTCATCGATTTAGAGGCATCTAACCATGCAAAATTGGTCAATGCTAGCATTCTAAGCAGGCTGCAATTGGGCCAGATTGCAGCCTGCTTCTTCAGACTCAAGAAGGGTCTCGACCCAAAACGTCGCCTATCTCCTTCGCTCCTTAGATGCTGCTGCACCCGCTGAGTTTCTCCAGCTTTTTGTGTAACACTCAGGCTCATTATTATGGTCAGGATTGTCTTGCAAGACAGGCTCGGGAATCGACCGAGAGTTACCACTCAGGGCAGACACGAAGGATGACAGGCATGGCCTGTTCATTATGAAATATGGCTGGTAACAACTGGATTCATAGGGTGTGCCCATTTACAGCGATCATTGGAGATATTTGGAGGAGGCATTGCTGTGCTGAGGCAATATAACAGTATAATGACAATAAAGCATTCGAAGAAGACTAGTGGGAGTTCTAAAACATTTGTTAAGTCTGGATGATAATTTTTAACACTGAATTTTGATAAAATCCACTGTTACAGTCTCAAACCATGTTTGAGAAATTGGGCTCCTTTATTCAATTAAAATTAAGTTGTTATCAAATAGACTTGTTGGAGGTGTTGCAGAGCAGCATACCCCAAGACATGAAAGCCGACGGGTCAGTATTAGTCTGCCACTGTGTCCATGTTAGTGTTGGCCAATTGGAGAGGCTGCGCCAGCAGCACCTTGTAGTAGGGCTGTTAAATGTCTTCCTCATGGAGGAGGAGAGCATGCCGAGTCTGATGGCATAGCCGTGGAACATACCAAAAGGGATGAAGGGCACGTGTCAGAGATTATTATTGACAGAAAGATTTGCCATCTCAACACATATGCAGTGAACACTGCTATCAGGGGGACATTAGAGTCAGCCGCCGAATCTGTTCTTCAGGTAAGATCTATTCAACAGGCAAATCCTGGAGGATGAAGGTAAGCAGTCCACTGAAGCTGGTGGCAGCATGAAAGCTGGCCAGAAGTTCCACGCACTCTATCAGGTCATTAGAATTTACATGAGCTATCCATTGGCTTATGACTCCACCTTAGGCAACAGATTGGAAGCCTATAGCAGCTTTGTTGTTTTAAAGCAGCAGTCTATTCATTAAGACTAATTGGCAATATAATAGATGTGGTTCAGCTGTGCAAGTGGGAGAATTGAATTCATGCTAAATGGAGAACTTTAAAGTGCCATATAGGTCATGGTTAACACATTTTGCTATTATCAGCTGAAGCTGCCAGGAACCGCACGGAAAACTTGGGTGGGGCGCAAAGTCTCCAGAGGTTTCTGTTCAGATTTCCTAAGTGGGACAGGGGCTTAGGGAGCAACTCTACTGCTGCACAACTACACTGTGGTTCTACCAGTTGTGCTGCTCTGGTTGAATATGTTTTAACATCAGATTTTCTATCTAACAAGCAAAGTAAGTATGTTGATTCAGGAATAAACAATACAAAGTACAGCGCAGATGATGTTATTTTCTGCTCTAAGACGCTTCAGGGACAAGGTTTAGCACCAAAGGAAGTACATAAAGTTAGTTTAGTCTCTTTCAGCTTAGAATACTGCTGATCTGTGAAGAATCACTCTCTGAGCCCCAGCAGGCACTGCCTATCAGCAGCCTGTCAGAGTATGTCAGTCATGAGAACAGAGAGCCAGATGCAGCAATGGTGGGAGCAGGAGAATGAATGCAGCAGCATGTCTGTGTCGGGAGTGACTGCAGATTGCTGGAGGCAGGGGCAACAGGAAAAGAGGCCAGAGGAACCATCCAACTCACCTTGAGCCTCATTATGAGTTTCCTCCTTCAGATAGTCCTCAGTCATATGTGAATAGGTGCTGAAATATCAGACTGTAAATTCTGGCCAAATTGGAGAGGCCAGGCCACTAAAATTGAGTAAAGGCTTCTGGGCTGCTAGGCCATTTGTTCAATTTAAATGTGCCTTCTGCAGAAATAGGACAAGCTGCAGAATAGTTAAAGAAGGAACTGCAGATGCTGGAGAATCAAGGGTTACACAAAAAGCTGGAGAAACTCAGCGGGTGCAGCAGCATCTAAGGAGCGAAGGAGATAGGCGACGTTTCGGGTCGAGACCCTTCTTCAGACTGGTCAGGGATCAGGGAAACGAGAGATATAAACAGTGATGTGGAGAGATAAGGAACAAAAAGATATGCAAAAAAGTATTGGTGACAAAGGAAGCAGGCCATTGTAAGCTGTTTGTGGTGTGAAAATGAGAAGCTAGTGCGACTGGGGAGGGGGGGGGGGAGATGGAGAAGGAATGTCAGGGCCAGAGGGCTGAGGGAGAGGTGGGGGGGGGAGGCAGTCTGGGTTAACAGAATTGAGAAAATTCAATGTTTAAGCCCAGAGGATGCAGACTCCCCAAGCGGAATATGAGGTGCTGTTCCTCCAACTTGCGGTGTTGATCACTCTGGCCGTGGAGGAGGCCCAGGACCGAGAGGTCGGATACGCAGTGGGAGGGGGAGTTGAAGTGCTGAGCCACCGGGAGGTCGGGTTGGTTATTGCGGACCGAGCGGAGGTGTTCGGCGAAACGATCGCCCAGCCTCCGCTTGGTCTCACCGATGTAGATCAGCTGGCATCTGGAGCAACGGATGCAGTAGATGAGGTTGGAGGAGGTGCAGGTGAACCTCTGTCGGACTTGGAATGACTGCTTGGGTCCCTGAAAGGAGTGGATGGGGGAGGTGAAGGGACAAGTGTAGCATCTCTTGCGGTTGCAAGGGAAAGTGCCCGGGGAAGGAGTGGAACGGGAGGGAAGGGAAGAATTGACGAGGGAGTTGCGGAGGGAGCGGTCTTTGCGGAAGGCAGACAGGGGGGGAGATGGGAAGATGTGGCGAGTGGAGGGGTCACGTAGGAGGTGACGAAACTGGCGGAGGACTATCTGTTGTATGCGCTGGCTGGTGGGGTGAAAGGTGAGGACCAGGGGGACTCGGCCCTTGTTGTGAGTGGGGGAATGGGGAGAGAGGGCAGTGTTGCGGGGTATGGAGGAGACCCTGGTGCGAGCCTCATCTATAGTGGGGGAGGGGAAACCCCGTTCTCTGAAGAACGAGGACATTTGCGATGACCTGGTGTGGAACACGTCATCCTGGGAGCAGATGCGGCGTAGACGGAGGAATTGGGAATAGGGGATGGAGTCCTTACAGGAAGCAGGGTGGGAGGAACTTTTCTTTTGACTCCTCCCATTTCCTCCAAACACAAGGCGTAGCTATGGGCACACGCATGGGCCCTAGCTACGCCTGCCTCTTTGTCGGGCACGTCGAACAATCTATGTTCTCGGCGTACCAGGGCCCCACCCCCGACCTTTACCTCCGTTACATTGACGACTGCTTTGGTGTCACCTCCTGCACCCACGCAGAACTGACTGACTTCATCCATTTCACCACCAACTTCCATCCGGCACTCAAATATACTTGGACCATTTCCGACATTTCCCTACCATTCCTTGACCTCACCATCTCTATTGCAGGTGATACACTCCTGACTGACATCCACTACAAACCAACTGACTCCCACAGCTACCTGGACTACTCTTCCTCCCACCCTGCTTCCTGTAAGGACTCCATCCCCTATTCCCAATTCCTCCGTCTACGCCGCATCTGCTCCCAGGATGACGTGTTCCACACCAGGTCATCGCAAATGTCCTCGTTCTTCAGAGAACGGGGTTTCCCCTCCCCCACTATAGATGAGGCTCGCACCAGGGTCTCCTCCATACCCCGCAACACTGCCCTCTCTCCCCATTCCCCCATTCACAACAAGGGCCGAGTCCCCCTGGTCCTCACCTTTCACCCCACCAGCCAGCGCATACAACAGATAGTCCTCCGCCAGTTTCGTCACCTCCAACGTGACCCCTCCACTCGCCACATCTTCCCATCTCCCCCCCTGTCTGCCTTCCGCAAAGACCGCTCCCTCCGCAACTCCCTCGTCAATTCTTCCCTTCCCTCCCGCTCCACTCCTTCCCCGGGCACTTTCCCTTGCAACCGCAAGAGATGCTACACTTGTCCCTTCACCTCCCCCATCCACTCCTTTCAGGGACCCAAGCAGTCATTCCAAGTCCGACAGAGGTTCACCTGCACCTCCTCCAACCTCATCTACTGCATCCGTTGCTCCAGATGCCAGCTGATCTACATCGGTGAGACCAAGCGGAGGCTGGGCGATCGTTTCGCCGAACACCTCCGCTCGGTCCGCAATAACCAACCCGACCTCCCGGTGGCTCAGCACTTCCACTCCCCCTCCCACTGCGTATCCGACCTCTCGGTCCTGGGCCTCCTCCACGGCCAGAGTGATCAACACCGCAAGTTGGAGGAACAGCACCTCATATTCCGCTTGGGGAGTCTGCATCCTCTGGGCTTAAACATTGAATTTTCTCAATTCTGTTAACCCAGACTGCCTCCCCCCCCCACCTCTCCCTCAGCCCTCTGGCCCTGACATTCCTTCTCCATCTCCCCCCCCCCCCTCCCCAGTCGCACTAGCTTCTCATTTTCACACCACAAACAGCTTACAATGGCCTGCTTCATTTGTCACCAATACTTTTTTTGCATATCTTTCACTCATTGTTCCTTATCTCTCCACATCACTGTTTATATCTCTCGTTTCCCTGATCCCTGACCAGTCTGAAGAAGGGTCTCGACCCGAAACGTCGCCTATCTCCTTCGCTCCTTAGATGCTGCTGCACCCGCTGAGTTTCTCCAGCTTTTTGTGTAACCCTGCAGAATAGTGCCGGTTTGTCTAGAGCCTAGATAAGAACTGCAGGAAGAGAATGGAAACATCTGCAGCCCTGATAATTAGATGCAAATTGCATGGTTTGGATGAATGCAAACCAGACATACACATTGTATATAATGTTGCAAAGCTTTACTTTGTTAGATGTTGATTGGATTAAGTATTGAGCCTTGTCTGGATTTCTTGAATATCTGGGTAAATGTTGCTATGTTTGCTTCCTCTCAGAAGCACCATTTGAATACATTGTATTAGTCACTGTATTATTGGGTTAGGGAAATGTTTACCACATGCTGTGTTATTCGATATCTGTTATTGGACTGTATAGAGACCACCCCTATGTGGTTCGGCCCCTCAAGGTGACCTATAAAAGACCGCTCCCACAAGGTCCTGTGTCAATCTTCTGGGAGAACGCTTAGGACTGTGTGACCTTCTGGAGTGTCTCTGCTTGAGCGAGGCTAAAGAGGGCTTGATCAGGCAGATACAAGGGTCGAACCTGCAGTGGTTAGGTATAGTAGTGGAATTGTAATTGTGTTTTGTCAAAATAAAGTTTAGATGCGCAAGTGCTTGACTCAGTGATTTTTGACTAGATTGGGGGGAAGCTTAGAATGAGCTATTTATTTTGGGGGCTCATCTGGGATCTCAACAGACCCCCAAACACAAGTTTGCGATCAAGGGTGTTGAGCTGTTATGATCTCGAGTGCAGAAATTGGGCCCACTGTGCGGTTTTCACATTGATTTTTGGCACTTTGCTAGTCGAGGCGGATCGATCATTCATGGGAAAGGGTCCAAACGGGTGGTTAGCACTCCTTTGGGGTCGGGGCCCATAAAACAGGGTGAGGAGTGGCCCAAAACCTGGTTGTAGTTGACAGACTGCAGCTACTTTAACGAGAACCTGAAGCGCTTCGAGGGTGAGGGGTGTCCCATTGTCCAGATATGGTATCCTCTTGGCTGTGTATTGAAACACAGGACTAGTCTACGTATCTTTGTCGGGAGCGCTGATTGGAAAGGTGCGTTCTGAAAATCGCCATCAACTGCCAGCACGAAGAGACTTGGCACTGAACCACCGGTGCCAGCAGAGAGAGGTGTCTGCGTGAAGGTGCCTGAGTCCCTCCGTGGAGTGACGGACGAGGAACAAGGGGGCAGATTATTATCTCAATGGGGTTAGGTTAGGTAAAGGGGAGGTGCAGCGAGACCTGAGCGTCCTTGTACACCAGTCACTGAAATTTGGCATGCAGGTACAGCAGGCAGTGAAGAAAGCTCTTTGAATAGAGGGGGTATTCTACTTCACTGACTGAAGTACTACTTCACACTGACTTCATCCATTTCACCACCAACTTCCATCCGGCACACAAATATACTTGGACCATTTCCGACATTTCCCTACCATTCCTTGACCTCACCATCTCTATTGCAGGTGATACACTCCTGACTGACATCCACTACAAACGAACTGACTCCCACAGCTACCTGGACTACTCTTCCTCCCACCCTGCTTCCTGTAAGGACTCCATCCCCTATTCCCAATTCCTCCGTCTACGCCGCATCTGCTCCCAGGATGACGTGTTCCACACCAGGTCATCGCAAATGTCCTCGTTCTTCAGAGAACGGGGTTTCCCCTCCCCCACTATAGATGAGGCTCGCACCAGGGTCTCCTCCATACCCCGCAACACTGCCCTCTCTCCCCATTCCCCCACTCACAACAAGGGCCGAGTCCCCCTGGTCCTCACCTTTCACCCCACCAGCCAGCGCATACAACAGATAGTCCTCCGCCAGTTTCGTCACCTCCTACGTGACCCCTCCACTCGCCACATCTTCCCATCTCCCCCCCTGTCTGCCTTCCGCAAAGACCGCTCCCTCCGCAACTCCCTCGTCAATTCTTCCCTTCCCTCCCGCTCCACTCCTTCCCCGGGCACTTTCCCTTGCAACCGCAAGAGATGCTACACTTGTCCCTTCACTTCCCCCATCCACTCCTTTCAGGGACCCAAGCAGTCATTCCAAGTCCGACAGAGGTTCACCTGCACCTCCTCCAACCTCATCTACTGCATCCGTTGCTCCAGATGCCAGCTGATCTACATCGGTGAGACCAAGCGGAGGCTGGGCGATCGTTTCGCCGAACACCTCCGCTCGGTCCGCAATAACCAACCCGACCTCCCGGTGGCTCAGCACTTCAACTCCCCCTCCCACTGCGTATCCGACCTCTCGGTCCTGGGCCTCCTCCACGGCCAGAGTGATCAACACCGCAAGTTGGAGGAACAGCACCTCATATTCCGCTTGGGGAGTCTGCATCCTCTGGGCTTAAACATTGAATTTTCTCAATTCTGTTAACCCAGACTGCCTCCCCCCCCCCCACCTCTCCCTCAGCCCTCTGGCCCTGACATTCCTTCTCCATCTCCCCCCCCCCCCCCCCCCCCCCAGTCGCACTAGCTTCTCATTTTCACACCACAAACAGCTTACAATGGCCTGCTTCCTTTATCACCAATACTTTTTTGCATATCTTTCACTCATTGTTCCTTATCTCTCCACATCACTGTTTATATCTCTCGTTTCCCTGATCCCTGACCAGTCTGAAGAAGGGTCTCGACCCGAAACGTCGCCTATCTCCTTCGCTCCTTAGATGCTGCTGCACCCGCTGAGTTTCTCCAGCTTTTTGTGTAACCCCCAAAGCTCTTTGAATGTTGGCCTTCATAACAAGAGGATGTCAGTATAGGAGTAAAGAGGTTCTTTTGCAGTTGTATAGGGCTCTGGTGAGACCACATCTGGAGTATTGTGTGCAGTTTTGGTCTCCTAATTTGAGGAAGGACATCCTTGTGATTGAGGCAGTGCAGCATAGGTTCACGAGATTGATCCCTGGGATGGCGGGACTGTCATATTAGGAAAGATTGAAAAGACTAGGCTTGTATTCACTGGAGTTTAGAAGGATGAGGGGAGATCTTATGGAAACATATAAAATTATAAAAGGACTGGACATGCTAGATGCAGGATACATGTTCCCAATGTTGGGTGAGTCCAGAACCAGGGGCCACAGTCTTAGAATAAAGGGGATGCCGTTTAAGACTGAGGTGAGAAAAATTTTTTTCACCCAGAGAGTTGAGAATATGTGGAATTACCTGCCACAGAAGGCAGTGGGGGCCAAGTCACTGGATTGATTTAAGAGAGAGTTAGATAGAGCTCTAGAACCTAGTGGAATCAAGAGATATGGGGAGAAGGCAGGCAAGGGTTATTGATTGGGGATGATCAGCCATGATCACAATGAATGTCAGTGCTGGCTCGAAGGGCCGAAAGGCTTCCTCCTGCACTTATTTTCTATGGCACGGCATTGAGATCGAATGTTTATAAGCTAGCGTGTTCAATTATTATTGTAAAAATCCAGCATTGTCTTTGTTAGCATCTTTATCAGATGCGAATTGTATAAGTACTTTGTGCATGTAAAAAGATTTAGAGTATTAAGAGTTAGAAATTTAAGATTTAGAATGTGCGGAGTTAAGTTTGCAGACTGCTCTTTGTATTGTTTGTGTGAGTGCTTAAGGATTTTTAGGTGTTAGATAATTTTATGTAAAAGTTTGTTTGAATTAAATATTTGTGATTGTTTAGATTGTTGTTTTGTTAGAAACTGATTCATGGTGTATCCTTTCAATCGCTGTGTCGGGGGAGGAGTTGTTCCTCGACCGAGCACGCCACAAGGAAGATTTATTAGAGTGTGATTTATGATTATAGTTTATATTGGGGTGTGCATGGGTTACTTGTAATTAGGCGAATATTTTCTTATTTGATTATAGTTTTACTAGCTTGGTTCGGATTTGTTTTGTCTGTGTGAACTTAAAGTGGTTTGAGTGGAAGAGATTGCTGCTCGTTTGAAGTTTGAGTTGAATGTAATGATTGTGATCTAACTGATAAGAAAGTTGGGGGAGCAATTGAATATGAGCAATTGTGTTGAATAATTGAATAGGAGTGATTGGTTGAAAGAGAACAATTATGTAAGAGGTGTGAATCTGGAAGATGATTAGCCATTGTGTGGGAGCGATTCCATTGACCTTGGAGTCTGAAAAGAAGGAACAAGTTTGAATAGGTGTGAGTGTCTGGAATTTCATTTTGTATTTTGTATTGTGACTACTGTTCAGACAATGGGGAATGCCTCAGAGAAGGACCTATCAAATAGACCTGAAAGCCCGATAAGTATAATTTGCAAGAAACTTCCCATGAAGCAGAAAGATTAAGATAATTACCAAGAGAATTAAATGGAGTTTTAAGGAGCGAGCTTTGGCCGCTGGGTGGACTAAAATCTGTAATAGGAATATACATAGAAACAATTGTTAGACGATATGGAAATAGTGAGGTGGGGAATGAGCTTATTGGAATATGGAGAATGTTCTTCACTAGAAGAAAAATAAATAAACAGAGCGTTCTGCTTTCTACTCTTAGAATGGCAGCGTACAAATTAGGGATTAGATGGGGAACATGAGAGAACTGGTCCTCTCGGGACATTCAGGAACAGGGAAAGGAAGATAGTGGAAGCTGACAGCAGGAGCAGGAAAGAATACCAGCTTCTATAAGAGAAACAACTGAGATGGCTCTTAAAGGGGCGGTGCCAACTAAAAACAAACATTAAATTTAGTAAGAGTGCCGAGGTATCTGTGGACCTTGAAGGGAGAGAGGCTCACTATATGCCAGGGTAGAATTTTTTGGAATGGAGCCACAGCATTCCTTGCGACACTCTCATGTTCTCAGTTCAGAGACGGCGTGCGCAGCTTGCGAGCAGGGCATTTGGGAGGAGTCAGTGGTATCTTCGACTCCTCCCACTAAATTCAAATCCAAAGTAGAAAAATCGGAGAAGGACCCTCTAGCTCCTTTGATTGCTCCACCAGTGGAAGATAGTATGGGAGATCAAGGCGCTAGAAGGAAGATTCCGTCGAAGTGGCTACGAAAATAAATTAGGAAATCCAGTAGTGGGAAAGTGAAGGAATCCTTCCTGAAGTGCAGAGACAGAACAAGTAGCTTTTCTGAGAGTGAGACAGCAGGAGGATATGGAGTGGTTGATCCTGATATCGATAATATTATTAGGTCGGACCAATTTTCCAACAATGGGGATATAGAATGTATTCCCCGGAAACTGCCTACTCCACCTCTGGTATTAGGTCCCGTAGTAGGTGTAACTAATCCCCGGGCCACAGACGTCCACACTGTAATGCAGCCTGGTCCGACGGCAGCTCAGAGACCCGTATTAAGAATTCAAAAAGGGGAATTAACTTTGGAGGAAGATCAGGAGGAGGAGGACCTTGAAGCTTGGATAGACATGCCATTCCAAGAGCCGGCTTTTCCTCGGTTTAGTTGGAGACGGTATAGAGCTGTTAGACCTGATCAGTGCTACAACTGTGGGGAATTAAGACATTGGAGCCGACCGAGTCCTGTGAGGGAATACCGAGAAGGAAGGGGATAAAGAAGAGGGCCACGGGGTTTCAGAAATTAGTGGATCCTGAGAGGTTACCAGGACACCTGGGACTCCGAGGGTAGAGGAAGAGTACACTGGCCAGGAGATCAGGGGGCAGGGACCTTCTGGAAACTGAACCCATTCTGCTATCCTCGACCTGCCAGCAAATACAACATATGAATTCTGAAGGCATCCTCACATGGCCCAAAAATAACAATAAAAACCAGAAAGAACACCACACCCTTTCAAATCCTATGAGGATAGACACAAAAAATCTAATTGGGTTAGAGAAACCTCACTAGAAGGAAGGACTACGAAAAGGGAAACAAAGTAACTGGTGGCAACGAGAATGGGAACTAAGGAGAACTGAAATGGCACTAGGGAGAGAAGAAACAAACTGATTGTGCAGGAGGTATGGGAGTGGGGAAAGGAGCCATTGCACTAACTTGTTACTAAGTTTGTGCCTGCAGGTCAGTATAATTGACAACATACTATCTGGGGAGTGAGGTAAAGAATATACAGATCCCTTGAGAACGGGCAGAAGACAGCTCGGGTAATGTAGATCCCCAGAAACGGGAACCAACAAGAACAAGGAAATGAAATGGTCCTGTCCCTTTAAGACAGATCTGGGAAGGCCAACAGGCTTCTCCTCAGTATTCATACTCCTTTGAAACTGACACAAAGGAAGAAGAAAAAGCTACCTACCCTGGTACCCAACTTTAACATCATCTAGCTTTTGACACCAGTGAAGGAAAGGAGAGTAACAATATCCAAGTTTTCCTAAAGAAACAACACAGACAACCTATGACGACTATTGGGACGAACCCCACTTTAGAGAATTGAATCTGAATTTGAAAATAGACATTCCTTTGTGGTTTGGGGCAACACCCCTACTTTGCACCTAAATTATGATTATGAGAACTAAACTGATAACATTTGTATTTGGTCTCTAAATTGTATGGTAATGAATTAGTGAGACTTTAAAGTTTGAGATTTGGAATCAACTTTTGAGATTTGGCTTGGGAATATTTGGAGTTTGTTATCAATATCAATTAATAGACAAGCAGCCAAAGATGGGATTATAGAGAGAACATCAGGAAGGATGGAACTAGGGAAAATCTGGTAATATGGAAATTATTTAGGGAACATGAGAGTTGGAATTGGAAATAGTCAAAAGAGGAACTGTGAACAACAAGACTTCCCTTTAAGAGACCAGGCTAGAAAGTACTCAGTGGTTAGGAAACTAGTATAAGAGTGAACCCCTATGGACTGAGAGCCGAGCCAACATGCTAAGGAAGAAATACTGGTGGGGAAGTCTGTTGAATTAGAAGGAGAAACGTGAATGGGTGTTGAGATATCAGAGTCTATGTATTTGACCAATGGATCTAAATTGTTTAACCCTTGATAGTAAAGCGGTTTCTATTATCAAGGTGGAAATAAATTATCCCTAGAATTGCCATTCTTAATTGGATTTATGATGAAATTAACAACATATGGAAATCGATTGATTAAATTGGAACAGCTATGAATTCCACAGGAATTGGAGTAGAATTGTGTTATCGGCCACATTGCTGAGGAATGAGAAAAAGGAGATGGACACTGAAATTTAGAATATTAAATTGAAGGCTGAGACTGAATTTGGTTGAATTGAAACATTTTTCATGGTTTGCTTTAAATAAGAGTTATGCCTGTAGGGAAATCTGGACTGAACCCAGCTAAAATTTATATGAGAAACCATCATCAGATATACATATTATAACATTGTGTGAATGCATAGTGAGCTGATTAGTGTTAATCTTAGGATAGTGAAGAATGTATTATAGAACAGAACCGTAATAGGAGTACAGTGATAGAGTAGAATATAATAGAGAAGAATATTGAAATGGGAAAGGGATAGTATTGCAGAATTAGAGTGAATGTATGGGAAAGCATTAGTGCATGTGCTAACTTGCTTTGTGCAAAGGGTGGTTGGTGTATGCAACGGGCTGTCAGAGGAAGTAGTTGCTATCTCCATGTTTTAAAAGACATTTGGACAGGTACATGGATAGGGTAGGTTTAGAAGAATATGAGCCAAATTCATCACAACTTGCCCGCACTGACCAACATGCCCTATCTACACTTGTCCCACCTGCTCGCATTTGTCCCAGATCCTTATAAACCTATCCATGTACCTGTGATATTGCATTGAATTGCATAGGGTATTCATTCATTAAGGGCCTGTCCTACCAGCATCCGACTCCATGTGATGAGTGCGATCAAACTAGAAGCGGGGGCCGCGCGGAGGTCGAGTGATCCCCTGTACAGGGCCGTTCCCACCAGCATGCGCCTGCATGCGGCAAGCGCGACCAAACCAGCAGCGAGGGCCACGCGGAGGTCGGGTGAGCAGCGCAAAGTGAGGCAAACTTGGAGCGAAGTGTTAAGGTAAGTTCGCCAGGACAGAGAGGGGCACAGAGGCGGCCACACACATAGAGGCACCGACAGACGGAGGCACCTACATAGAGGGTCATGGAGGC
Source organism: Raja brachyura (assembly GCA_963514005.1). The sequence goes on from OY740786.1 coordinate 40,398,534, forward strand.
ATGATGTTGAGGCGGTGTGTTGTGCATCGAGGCGACGACAAGCCGTTGCCACGCGGATTTTTCGAACATAGTCAGTTTTTCGGAGCCCTGCGCGATGTCGGGACGAACTCCGCACTATTCCGCACGGCTCCGGCGATCGAAGTGGGACCGGCCCCGCGACGCCGGACGGCTCAAGCGACCACATTAGGTCGCGCTCATCGCATGGAGTTGCATGCTTGTAGGACAGGACCTTTACAATCCCTGTGTCCATTTTCGTGGAATATCCAGTTTAGTCCCAATTGTAGTAACAAGGAAAGCAGATGCCGGTTTACCAAAATAATGAGGTAAAGTGCTTTAGTACACAGATCAGACAGCATCTCTGGAGAACATGGATAGGTGATGTCCCAACCTGAAACTTCACCTATTCATATACAACAGAGACGATATAACTGACCCATGGAGTTACTCCAGCACGTTGTGTCATTTTTAGTCCCTACCACCAACCTTGTAGGGATTCTTGGGGAATGTAACAGAATATCTGTGAGGTGTTGTGGGTTTTGATATTCAGAATATATTTCATTTCATTCCTCACATGGGACTTACAAAATAGATAAAAGTTCTTTGAGTAAAGGACATTGTAATGAATTGTATAATTAGTTGTTAACATATAAGAAGCAAAGTATCTGTGGAACATATTCTAAATAGATTTCAATGAGCTGTGAAGCACCCCTTGGGGGCTGTGCCTCTCATTGCATTCAGATAGAAATATAGAAACAGAAACATAGAAAAAAATAGTTGCAGGAGCAGGCCATTCGGCTCTTCGAGCCAGCTTGCTATTCAATATGATCATGGCTGATCATTTAAAATCATGTATCCCGTTTCTGCTCTTTCCCCGTACCCCTTGATTCCTTTGGCCCAAAGAGCTAAATCTAACACTCTCTTGAAAACATCCAGTGAATTGGCCTCCACTGCCTTTTGTGGCAGAGAATTCCACTGATTGACAACTCTTTGGGTGAAAACATTTTTCCTCATCTCAGTACTAAATGGCCGACTCCTTATTGTGACCCCTGGATCTGGACTCATCTAGCATCCTGCATCTAGCCTGTAAGAATCCTTTAAGAATTGTACATGTTTCTATAAGATCTACCCTCATTCTTGTAATTTACAGTGAATACAAGCCCAGTGGACCCATTCTTTCATCACATGTCAGTCCCACCATCCCGGGAATTAACTTGGTGAACCCATGCTGCACTCCCCCAATAGCAATAATGTCCTTCCCCAAATTTGGAGACCAAAATTACACACAATACACCAGGTGCGGTCTCACCAGGGGCCTGTACAACTACAATAGGACCTCTTTGCTCCTAAACTCAAATCCTCTCGCAATGAATGGCAACATGCCATGCGAAAATCAGGGAGCCCTACGTCTACAGGACCCGACCCTCCAACACAGCTGATTTCAGACCAGCAAAGTGGGAGTATCGCGCTAGAGCAGGTCAGACAAAATCCTGACTCTTTATCACTATCTTCCCTTGTTAGGGAGAGTCTAGCAGACATGAGCAAGCATGTTACCCGTTCCACGTCACGGTCTTTCTCCCCAGCCATTCAGGCCGCTCGAGGACGAGCCAGGGGAAGAGCTGCACTTCAGTCGACCAGCCCTGACGGGGCCGACTTTTCACCGCAAACCGCAAGACTGTGGACAGGTGAACATCTGAGACCAGGGTCTGCTGGCATGTCAACTATGGCCAGTATAGACTCACCACCTAGCAAGGCCACTAAATCTCGGGCAGGTGGAGTCTCATCTCGGTCACCACACCCCCCAATAGTGGCAGGACCTGACCGTATTTCGTCTTTGTCCCTAAGGAGGACAGGCGGCAAGCCCGCACGGACATCGGGTCACCACGCTATGGCGGCAAGTGCCGGCTCTCCACCGCACATGTCCATCGAGACTAGCGGGCCGTTCTCATTTGAAAGACGGCGAACGAGCGGCAGGTCTGCACAGGAGTCGCATAGCCCCGCGGCAGGGGCAGGTAGCGACTTCCTATCATGGCACCCGAGTTCTTACCTCGACGAGGTACGGGCCAGTGATAGAAGCCTCAGGGGTTCTTTTGGACCTGAGGGTTATGACCTATCATCCGCATTTGGTGGAGATGGTCGTATAGAACTAATGGAACGCGTGATGGAGCATATCCTACAACAAAATCTCCAGCAGCAGGACATCATGCCCTCCAGTTCCAGGAGATTCTCGATGGGAGGAAAAATATCCCCATAATCGATGGGAAGTGCAAGGGAACAGCCAGGGGAAGAGGAAGAGATTCTAATACATGAATCTATGGCACCTGAAATTGCTCAGGAAGAACTGTTGGGTGTGGTATCCAAGTTCGCGCAACCCAAGTCTTCGGGTCAACCTCTCAAACCCAAACTGGCTGCCAGTATTGATTTCCTTGCCACCCATCAATTACAAGATCAGGTCCTTACTGAAGCCATGAATCGGTATAAGGCGCCAAACAACTGCAGTTCACTTAATGTGCCAACAGTGAATATGCCTATTTGGGGTAATTTCAGCCTGGGAATCAGAGCACAAGAGATAAAATTGCAAAAGATTCTGAAGCTGCTCACATCGGGGATCACTGCATTTGCAAGGTCGGTGGATGGCACAGAATTGAGCACTGAACAAGAAGATGCTATTGCTTTACTGTACAACACCCAGTATGAAATAAACGCGTTCCGGAAAGCTACCATCAAACTGACCCTGAACCCGAAATTTGCGGGTTTATGCAGGGCATCCCTGATGCTACCAGCAACACAGTTGTTTGGAGAAGATCTGTCAAAACAGGTCAAGGATTTAGATGACCAAGTGAGGATGGTGGGATTAGTGAGGCCACACCCTTCGAACAGGCAGGTGTCTAGGAGACTACCATACTCCAGACCTCGGAGGCCACCCGAAAGAACAGAAAGGACCTACACGCCGGCAGCACCACATTATCAGCAACATCAACAGCAGAAGCCTTTGTAAGGCCAAGGCCCGCAGCGGATGGCGTGGAAGATATGGCAGCCGCAAAACCCAGCACCTCCACGATTCACCAAAAATGTCAAGGACCGCGGCTAACAATGGAGGTAAGGTGGTCTGGTTTTCATGCACAAGTTGCATGCATAGCCTCACACATTGGTGGGAGATTGCGTTTCTTTAAGGATGCATGGGATACTATCACCTCAGATGTGTTTATATTACAAAGTATTCTGGGGTATGAAATTGAGTTCACAAATGACCAACTTCCCCCGTCTCAGCATGTGCCAGACCGCAAGTTTGCACTTTCCAATAAGGAAATAGCGGAAGGACATACTGAAATTTTAAGACTACAAGACAAAGGGGCGATAGAAAGAATGATTCATGAGCCAGTTGAGTTTGTATCCAACATCTTTACTAGAATCAAAAAAGATGGTGGATGTCAAGTCATTATTGTCCTAACCCAGTTGAATACCTTTGTAAAATACACCCATTTTAAAATGGACACCTTTGAAACAGCCAAATGATTGGTTTCTAAGGGCTGCTTCATGGCATGCATCGATTTAAAAGATGCATACTATTCAGTATCCATACGGAAACACCACAGGAAGTTCTTGAAATTTGTTTGGATGGATCAACTTTGGCAATACAGAGCTTTGCCTAATGGGCTTACCACAGCCCCTAGATTGTTTACCAAATTACTGAAGCCAACACTGAGGAAACAAAACCATATAGTTCTGGCATATTTGGATGATATCCTGATTATAGGAGACACCATGGAATCAACAAAATTGGCAGTCACAGCCACTGCATCATTATTCCAAAAAATGGGGTTTATAATCCATCCAGACAAATCGAAGTTCTATCCATCACAGGTTATGAACTATTTGGGATTCACAATTGATACCAATCAAATGATTACTTCCACACAAATTAACAAAGCTATGGACATCATCGAGGCACGTAATAAACTGATCTGCGCCAGTACATGAACAATTAGACACACTGCTAAGGTAATTGGGAAATTGGTAGCCACATTTCCAGCTACCCAATTTGGACCTTTACATTATCAAAATTTGCAAAGATCCAAGATTTCAGCATTAAAATTGAATGCTGGACATTTTGATAGACCTATGCAGCTGCCAATAAAGGCAAAAATTGATTTACAATGGTGGATTGACAAAATTCGTAACTCATTCAAGCCCATCATTGTGCCTCATCTGTCGGTGTATTTACAAACTGATGCAAGCTCCCATGGCTGGGGAGCTACTGACAACAATTCTAGTTGTGGTGGCAGATGGGACTCACAAGAATCTACCCTTTTGTTATCACAAGGGATAAATTATTTGGAGATGCTTGGAGCATTTCACGGACTAAGAGCTTATTGTTCAAACCTTACTGGTACTCATGTCCGTCTCCAAATAGACAATACCACTGTGGTGGCATATTTAAATCATATGGGCGGTATCAGGTCAATTTCTTGCAATGAATTGGCTAATTCAATTTGGCTCTGGTGCATACAACGTAATATTTGGATGTCAGCTACCTACCTTCCAGGTAAGCTCAATACAGTGATGGACACCAGGTCATGAGTGTTCAATGATAACATCGAATGGATGTTAAATCCCCAAATATTTACAAAAATCACAGCCAAATTTGGTAAACTGGATATCGACCTTTTTGCGTCACGGTTAAGGCATCAGGTACCAACATATGTACCATGGGAACCAGATCCTTGGGCAATAGCGATGAACGCTTTCTCGTTGCACTGGGGGAAATGATTTTTCTATGCATTTCGTCAATTTTGCCTCATCAGTCGGGTATTACGGAAAATCAAATTAGATTCTGCAACAGGTATTTTAATCATACCCGACTGGCCTACGCAACCATGGTATCCGGTGGTCCTTGGGATGATCAGAGAACCATGGGCAATTTTGGAAAAATGCCCTGAAATGGTGACTAACCCCACTACAGGGGAATACCATCCGTGCCACAGTCATTTGAACTTATTGGCCTGCAGGTTTTGAACAGACCCCTGCAACAATATGGTCTCGCACCAAGGACCATGGATACCATCGGAGCATTGTGCAGAGAGTCTACAAGACGGCAGTATTTAACCCAAATAAGAAAATGGGAGGCCTACTGCACTCGGATGAACATGTCATATGACTCCATAACCATACCACATGTGCTGGAATTTCTTGCGGGGTTGCATCATGATGAACACCTCAGCTACAGTGCCATCAACAGTGCCAGGAGTGCACTATCTTCCTACCTTACCATCAAAGTAGGATCACACAAACTAGTGTCCAAATTGATGAGGGGTATTTTCAATTCAAACCCTCCCCGACCACGTTACAACGTTACCTGGGACATTGGGGTAGCGTTAACCCTACTCAGGACATGGTCACGCATGATGGGACTTCCATTGGACAAACGCACCTTGAAATTGGTGATGTTAATGGCGCTAACATCAGCACAACGGGTACAGACATTACAAAAAATCAATATCGACAATATGGTCTCTACCCCGGAGAGAGTAACTTTTTACATTGACGAGTTACTGAAGCAGCACAGACCTAGATTTACAGGGCTGCAGCTGGTTTTTCCGGCATACCCCGCTGATGTGAGGCTCTGCATAGCCACCCATATCTGTCACTACATAAAAGTGACGCGTGCCCTAAGGGGTATGGAGAAGCATCTGCTGATAAGCCATAAGAAACCACATCACAGGGTGACGGTGCAGACGATCTCCAGGTGGCTCAGGGTCATGTTGGATGCAGCAGGTATTGACATTAATATCTTTAAATCCCATTCTACCAGGGCTGCATCCACGTCAGCGGCGAAGGTCATGGAGGTGCCCATGGACCATATTCTTGCCACAGCGGGCTGGGCTAGTGAAGCCACTTTTCAGCGGTTTTACAATAAACCTGTTACCGCTCCTGTTATGTTCGCAGAGGGCGTGCTGAGTGCTGGTCAGCAACATACAGTTATCCCCGAGTAAGGTTTTTTTTATTTGTTTGTAATTAATAAACAATATTATTTTTCAGTACATTCAGTCTGAAACATGTTTATACTCCTATCCATCCATATTGTGGCGTGTGAGAGCATGGACGTGATCCAGGGCATGTAATCACAGAGCTCTGAAATCTTCACGAAGTCACTCACGTGACTCCGAAATGAAATAGTAAGATTAAACAAGAACTTACCAGTTTGAAGTTTGATCTTTATTTCATGAGGTGTGATGAGGGATTTTGTGCCCTCCGCTCCCAACCCTCTATCATAAGGTCAACTGATATATAGAGTCTCTTCAATCTTACTATAACAAGTCATTTCCTTGTTGGTTCTGTGATTCCACACCGCTGCTTTGAAGAATGTCATGCATGCGTGCTGGCGGGGTCTTCACGAAATCCCTCATCGCAACGCCTCATAAAATAAAGACCAAACTTCAAACTGGTAAGTTCTCGTTTAATCTTACTAATAATCTGCCTTTCTGTTCTTTCCACTAAAGCATTATACTGTATCTATCATGCATCTGCCCACTCACCCAACCTATCCAAGTCACCCTGCAGCCTCATAGCATCCTCCTCGCAGTTCACACTGCCACCTAGCTTTGTGTCATCTGGAAACTTGGAGATGTCCGATTTAATTCCCTTATCTAAGTCGTCAATATATATTCTAAATAACTGGGGTACTTGCGGCACTCTACTAGTCAATGTCTGCCATTCTGAAAAGGTCCCGTTAATTCCTACTCTTTGCTTCCTGTTTGCCAACTATTTCTCTATCCATGTCAATACTCTACCCCCAATACAATGTGCTTTAATTTTGCACCCTAATCTCTTGTGTGGGGCTAGTTAAAGGGTTTTTGAAACTCCAAATACACCACATCCACTGGTTCTCCCTTATCCATTCTACTTGTTACATCCTCAAAAAATTCCAGAAGATTAGTCGAGCATGATTTCCCCTTCATAACTCCATGTTGGCTTTGACCGATCCTGCACTGCTTTCCAAATGCGCTGCTATAACATCTTTAATAATTAACTCAAGCATCATCCCCACTGCTGATGTAAGGCTAACTGGTCTATAATTCCCCATTTTCTCTCTTCCTCCTTTCTTAAAAGGTGGAGTTATATTGGCTACCCTCCAGTCCACAAACTGATCCAGAGTCAAAGGAACATTGGAAAATGATCACCAATGCATCTGCGATTTCTAGGGCCACCTCCTTGAGTACCCTGGGATGCAGACAATCAGGACTTGGGGATTCATCTGCCTTTAGTCCCAGCAGATTTCCTAACACCATTTCCTGACTAATGTGGATTCCCTTCAGTTTCTACTTCCAACTAGATCCTCAATCATGTAGTATTTCTGGGAGATTGTATGTGGCTTCCTTAGTGAAGACAGAACCACAGTACTCGTTTAACTCTTCTGCCATTTCCTTGTTTCCCATTTTAAATTCATCTGGCCCTGATTGTAGGGGACCTATATTTCTCTTCATTAATCTTTTCCTTTTTACATATCTAAAGAATCTTTTAGTTAGGTTTTATATTCCCTGCAAGCTTTCTTTCATGCTCTTCCCCCCCCCCCCCCCCCCCCTCTTAATTAATTCCTTTATCCTCCTCTGTTGAGTTCTAAATTTCCTCCAGTCTGGGTTGCTGCTTCCTCTGGCCAATTTATATGCCTCTTCCTTGGATTTAACACTATCCTTGACTTCCTTGTTAACCACGGTTGAGCAGCCTTCCCTGTTTTATTTTTTCGGCAGACAGGGATGAACAGTTTTTGGAGTTCATCCAAGTGGTCTTTAAATCTTTGCCATTGCATCTCCGCTGTCAACCCTTTAAGTATAATTTGCCTGTCTATCCTAGCCAATTCCTGTCTCATAACTTCAAAATCTCCTTTCTTTAAGTTCAGGATCCTAGTCTCTGAATTAACAGTGTCACTCTCTATCCTAATGCAGAATTCCAGCATATTATGGACACTGTTGCCCAAGGGTCTTTGCACAACTAATCCTTCCTCATTACACAATCTAGGATGGCCTGCCCTCAGGTCGGTTCCTCCACATATAGGTTTAAAAAAACATACTGTATACATTCCAGGAAATCCCCTTCCTCAGCGCTGTTACCAATTTGGTTGGCCCAATCTATATGTAGATTAAAGTCACCCATGATAACTGCTGTATCTTTGCTACACACATCCCTAATTTCCTGCTTTATGCTATCCTACTCCCTACTGCTGTTTGGTGGTCTATATACAACTCCAACAAGCATTTTATGCCCCTGGCTATTTCTCAGTTCTACCCATACCGATTCTACAGCATTCAAGCTAATGTCTCTCCTTATTATTGCATTATTCTCCTGTTTAACCAGCAATGCAACCCCACCTCCTCTTCCTTTCTGTCTATCCTCCCTGAATATTGAATTCCCCTGCATGTCACACTGCATGTCAGCCTTGGTCACACTGGAGCCATGTCTCATGAATTCCAATTATATCATATTCCTTAACTACTAACTGTGCATTCAATTCATTCAGCTTATTACAAATGCTCCTCGCGCACAAAGCTTTCAAGTTTTTTCTTCTTATTTTCCTCCTACGTTTTGCTTCTGTCCTTTTATCGCACTCTGTCTCCTTGCATTGACTACTATCTTCCTGCCCTGTTAGTTTAAATGTGACCTTTCCTACAATCTCTTTCCCATTAACTGCACTCATAAGCTTCCATGTTGTTGACTCCAGCACCCCACCACTGTTTAAAGCCACCCGTGTATCACTCGCAAATCTGCATGCCAGAATGTCGGTCCCCCTCCAATTAAGGTGCACCCTGTCACTTCTGTACAAGTCACCCCTGCCCACAACTTGCAAGAACTCATAAACTGTGAAGGTTTGCTCTTCAATGGGGTATGCATTTTGTTGTGCATCTTATTCTCATAATACATGGGCAATAGTCTGCACTGCAAATTTACTGAAGCTGTTAAGGAACCTCTAAAATTTTGGGTGTTCATTTTACCTAAGAGAACCCCTGTCAAATTTAGGTTTTGAAAGATGGTCTCGTTGAGAAAAAGACACCCAGAATATGTAGGAAGGATCTGCAGATGCTGGTTTTGATCCCTCTCTCCAGCGATCCCGCTGAGTTACTCCAGCATTTTGTGTCTAACACCCAGAATGTTACATCTCCTGCACTGCATTTCCTTTATTAATACATCTTGCTTATAACTTGCATTACATTTGTATGATATATTTTTCATCTCATTATTTTCACAAAATTAATTCAATTATATGGAAATCTTTCTGTCATTTTGCTAACGGGAAGTTTAAAGTTAACTGCTTCTTTTGTTCGTAATAATACATTTGAAGGAATTGCTTTTTGATGAATTATCTATGGCGTGTTGTGGTTTTAAACATGTTTTAATATTTTAAAAGTGGAGCCACCGGAGGCCTTTGTCTTCTTTAATTGAAGTACAATGAACAGTGTACTCAGCTACTTTCACCAAAAGGAACTCTTCCACTGTTGCTGTCTTGTGACATCTCCACTGTAGCGAAACAGATGTTGAAAGGAAATTCTATCTTGATTCTTTGCTTGTTTTTAACAAATCCCTGAAATGTAATTCCCAAACTTTGTCCATGTACGGCAACCTGACGTCCCTAAATGGCTTAAAGTTGCTGATCAAAAGATGAAAGGGTAGCGCAGTAACGGCTGTGACTTAGTTTTGTATCTGAACTTGAATGATAACTTGAATTTTGTTTCTCTTTAGCAAGAGGCGTCAAAGCAAATTGATTGTTAAAGAAGGAGCTGCAGATGCTGGAGAATCGAGGGTTACACAAAAAGCTGGAGAAACTCAGCGGGTGCAGCAGCATCTAAGGAGTGAAGGAGATAGGCGACGTTTCGGGTCGAGACCCTTCTTCAGACTGGTGTTTTGGCTGGTGGGGTGAAAGGTGAGGACCAGGGGGACTCGGCCCTTGTTGTGAGTGGGGGAATGGGGAGAGAGGGCAGTGTTGCGGGGTATGGAGGAGACCCTGGTGCGAGCCTCATCTATAGTGGGGGAGGGGAAACCCCGTTCTCTGAAGAACGAGGACATTTGCGATGACCTGGTGTGGAACACGTCATCCTGGGAGCAGATGCGGCGTAGTCGGAGGAATTGGGAATAGGGGATGGAGTCCTTACAGGAAGCAGGGTGGGAGGAAGAGTAGTCCAGGTAGCTGTGGGAGTCAGTTGGTTTGTAGTGGATGTCAGTCAGGAGTGTGTCCAGTCTGAAGAAGGGTCTCGACCCGAAACGTCGCCTATCTCCTTCACTCCTTAGATGCTGCTGCACCCGCTGAGTTTCTCCAGCTTTTTGTGTAACCCTAAAGCAAATTGATTGTTGACAGGTTTCATTGAATATGGGAAATTGGAAATAGGATAAAAGGCCTGAGGTGCTGGCTGATTCTTTGTGATATAGTGGACTAGAAATAATTTTATTTAATATTTAAGCTGTGCTGAAATTTCCTTCTGAATGGTTTACGGTGCTTGTAGATTGTTTATTGCATGTGAACCAATCATAGTAGGGTAGCATCATTAACCCCAGCTTACTGTATGTTTTATATTAACACCCACTTCCTACATTAAGTAGTCTTGGAAGCGGTGATGATGAATTAACAACTAGCAACCTGCTGTACAGCTATACTATGTGTTTCAATTAAAGATAACTTGAAACTCCAGACCTGTGTAATGTAACAATCATTTACATGGTGTCAGAAGTGGGATGAAAGATCACGACGTTGTGGCCTTTAAATATGACACCATCCTGTATTATCAGCTCATCGCGGACTAGGAAGAACGGCTGCACCTCCAGTGGCGTGCTGGATTCTCTGCCTGGCCATCCTCTTTTGATTATGGATGAGAGTAGCTGAAGAGTGCCATCAGCGGCCATTGTGTTCAGCCAGACGGCACAGGCGTTCTGTGGGTAAAAGTTGATGCCATTCACTGGATGCATGTGGTGCATGAGAGAGAGTGTCAGCAACGAGCATATCCTTTCCTTTTTTGTAAATGATTCTGAAGTCGAACCGCTGGAGTTGCATCATCATGTGCTGCAGTCATGCGGGTGCTGCATGCATAGGTTTATTAAGGATGGTTACAAGTGGTTGGTGGTCGGTTTCAACTGTTCCCGAAGATGAAGTCCTTAAATTTTGAACAAGCGAAGACCACAGCTCGCAGCTCTTTCTCGATCTGTGCATAGCGCTGTTCGGTGTCTACACCATGTCTGCATGGTGCGGGAGGCATAAGATACAGGTAGTACAGTCCCATCGGCAGATGTTTGAAGGCAGGCTGCGCCCAGCCCGTATTGTGAGGCATTGCAGGTTATTGTGACGGGGCGCTTCAGGTCGAAAAATGTCAGGATGGGAGCGCTGGCCAGCTTGCTTTTAAAAAAAATCAAATACTTGTTGATGCTGCTGGTACCAGGTCCACTCATTGTCCTTTCTGGTGAGTTGTCTCAGTGGCGAGCTTACTTCGCTGAGATTTGGTATGAACTTTCCCAGATAGTTCACCATACCCAGATATTGTTGTAGGCTGAACACATCGATGGGGGCTGGCATTTCTCTGATGGCAGCAGTTTTCTTTGGGTCAGGATTAAGGTCATCAGAAGTGAACACGTGCCCGGCATAGGTGAACTCTGGAACCTGGCACTTGCATTTCGTAGGGTTGAATTTCAGGTTGCTCTCACGTGCCCTGCCCATAATACTATTTTGGTTGTTATCATTCTCCGCTATGTCCTTGCCATAAACCAGAATGTCATCTACGATGATGGCACACGGAAGTCCTTCGAACAGCTGTTCCATGGTTCTTTGAAAAACCTCGCTGGCCGAGTTGATGCTGAATGGCATCCTAAGAAATTTAAATCTGCCAAATGGTGTGGCAAATGTGGTGAGGTTTGATGACTCGTCATCTAGTGGTATCTGCCAAAACAAGCTTTTTGCGTCAAGTACTGAAAATACTGTTGCGCACCCGATTTGTGCAGCGACGTCCTCGACAGTTCTCATTGGATAGTGCGTGCGGTTGATGGCAGCATTCAAGTCTCTTGGATTAATGCACATGCGGGGCTCATATGTGGGGTGGGCGGGGGTGTGTGGGGATGTGGAGGGGGGGGGTGTGGGGGAGGGGGATGTGTGGGGGAAGGGGTGTGTGTGGAGGAGGGGTGTGTGTGGGGAAGGGGGGTCTGGAGTGGGTTATGAGGGGAGGGGTGTGTGGGGGGAGGGGTGGTGTGGGAGAGGGGGGAGTCTGGAAAGGGGGGGTTGTGTGGGGTGGGGGAGGGGATGCTGGGGAGGTGTGTATGTGGAAGGGGTGTTTGATACGGGGAGGGGGGTGTCTGAGGGAGGGTGAGGTGGATGTGGAAAGGGAACGGGGTGGGGTAAGGGGGGTGTGGGTGGTGGGGGGGGGGGTGAGGTGGGGACTCCAGGACCTGGCTCTGGACTCACTCAGCGGCTTCCAGCCCCAGCTGCACTCATCAGCCCCGGCTCGTCATGGTGGCTGCCGCTGCCGGCGACGAACACAGCCCCTGCCCGCGAACACAGCCCCCACCCGCACACCACTCCTTCAGCTTTATTCTCGCTGCCAGTGATTGAAAGCGGGTGTCAGAAGGGGCGTCGCCTACCCGGCAAATGACAGATGAGTATTTCACCGACCGGAATAAAATTTGATGAACTTGCAGCACAGGAGAATGGGAGTATGGTGGCAATAAACTGTAGCGTTATCTGGTACTGTTTTTGCGCAAACTTCATAACAACGCAAACCAAGGACAAGATGAGAGTTTTATGTATACCAAACCAAGGGGGACCCGTTGGGTCCCATCCCCTCAGCAAGTGGTTGGGGTGGGGGTTGTCCTGCAGCGTAACGCAAATGCACTAACCACGCCCCACATTCAGTAACCACACACACACACACACACACACACACACACACACACACACACACACACACACACACACACACACACACACACACACACACACACACACTGATATTATATTAATATTATTCATTTGCTCCTTTTAACGCATCCCTGCCCTATCCACTCGCGCATACCCCCAATTTGCAGGCGCGACTAGAGAGGGAGGGGGTAAAGAGACAGGGGCACAGACGGGGGCACAGACAGGGACACTGGGCACAGAGAGGGACACGGGCACAGACAATTATTTTTAATCTCAGTTGTCAATAAAAAAGATAGATCAACTTTTTCAAAATGGAGTCTCACCAAAAGAGCAGCTTAAAATAAAAAGAAGCGCTGTCTTTGTAATTAAATGTTATCTTTAAGAATTAGTACGGTTAAGTGAGACAGCAGAATGTATTTACAGAACAAAAAATACAATGTTTTTGAAGTTAAAACAAAACAATGAAATTCAATCAGACTCTTAGCTTTAGAGATGTGGAAGTCAGCACTTTGTTCTTCACAAACAAAGTGCGAATGACTGTTGGTGAAGGATTTGAAGAATGTTCTCAAAATGCTAGCGTGTGTCAACCAATGCTCTCAGCAGCTCTCGGGAAACCCGAGCCAAGGCTCTAGCATACGTCGTGTGTCGACCTCAAAGCGCTCGGAAGCTCTCGTGAGTTCTCGTGAAACCCGAGCTGAGGCTTAAGCGTGTGTCATGCATCGACCAAAGCCATCGGCAGCTCTCGGGAGTTCTCAGGAAATGTGAGCCGAGGCATTAGCGTGCGTTGTGCATTGACATTGGAAGCACTCGGAAACTCTCGGGAATTCTCGTGAAACCCAAGCCGAGGCGCTAGGTTGCGTCAACCTCGGAAGTGCTCGGAAGCTCTCGGGAAACCCAAGCCAAAGCATCAGCGTGCATCGTGCCTCGACCAAAGCTCTCGGGGGTTCTCTGGAAACCTGAGCCGAGGTGCTAGCGTGCATCGTGCGTCAACCTCAGAAGCTCTCGGCGGCTCCAGGGAGTTCTCGGGAAAAGTGAGCCAAGGTGCTAGCATTGAAAACATTGTGCACCGGGCGGCGCGAGCAGACCCATTGTGACTACTTCAGCTCGGTAACTTTAAAAAGGATTTCAGATGTGTGAACATTTTAATAAATAACTAGATAAAACGATGTTTGACATCATGACGTAAATCGGAATATGTAAAAATGTCACCATTAGCGCATCGGGTTTTACACACACACACACACACACACACACACACACACACACACACACACACACACACACACACACACACACACACACACACACACACACACACACACACACACACACACACACACACACACACACACACACACACACACACACACACACACACACACACACACACACAACACCCCCCCCCCCCCCGAGTTTTATAAGTATAAAGGTAGATGTATCCTGCCTTAATATCTCCTGCCACCTCTGCATCCAACTTCAGTGTATCTGTAGATTAAAAAAAAATGTGAACCAACAAATGTCTCTTTTTCCAATTAAATTGTTCTATTTGAGAATGTGATTTTAACCAACAATGAAGTATTTTGGATATTTATTTCTGAGAGGTTCAAGAGATTGGTTATAATAGACATCAACTCCTCCCTTAGCTAGTACCTGGTTCCACTACAATTAACCTGCCGCCACAACAGATCAAAACGGGATGCAATTATGTTGGACCACTTGGAAAATAAGAATATGTAAGATGGCTGTTGTTCATCGACTACCGCTCAGTATTCAATGCCATCATCATCTCTAAGTTTGTGTTGAAACACATGGAACTGGGACTCCACTAGTCTCCCTGTAATTGTCTCATCATCAGCTGACTACAAGCAGTATGAATTGGCAACATCACTTCCATTGCCAGTCCAGACATAAATTGGAGGAATAACATCTCACATTCTGCTTAAACATAGAATATCCTATTGGTATGAACATGGAATTCTTCATTTTTATGTAATTCCCATCCCATTCTTTTTCTTCTTTCTTCTTTCTATTTTATGACCCTGGTGCGTACCTGTTATTCAAGAATTCCCATCCCTTCCCCCACTTCCTTTTACCTATATCTATCTCTGTAGTTTACCATTTCACTTCTTTCAACCATTTTCTCTCCTTATCAATGCCCTGTTGTCTCTTTCTCTCCTTTTGTCTCCTTTATTCCCCTTTTGTTACCTCTTTGTCTCCTTATCCTCTCCAGCTTTTGTCCTTTTATTCTCACAATATTAGTTCAATTATATGGAAATTGTTCTGTCATTTTGTTAACATGAAGTTTAAATGTGCAGGCTTTGTAACATCCCACCACATTTCCAGCTTCCTCTCCTCTCCTGATAAAGGGTTGTGACCTGAAATGTTGCCTATCCATGCCCTCCTATGATATTGCCTGACTCATTAAGTTATTCCAACACTTTATGTTCTGGCAACAACACTTCCTCTCCAATAACCATAGAAACAAGAGCATCTCAAAGCTGTGTGCTCAGTCCCTCAACCCTTGACAGTGTAGCCAGCCAAAGTTCCAAAGCCATCTTGAAATTCACAGACCATAACACCGTTGTTGGGCAAATAATCCGTAGCGATGAGTCAGACCACAGGAGGGTGTTTGAGAACCTGACTGAATGTTTCCAGAACAACTATCTTGCCTCTCAATATTCGTAAGACTAAGTAGCTGATTGTAAACTTCACGAAAGGATAGTCAGGAACCCATCACCGACAGGACAGCAGCTGAGAAAGTCAACAGCACCAACAGGAGTGCATATCTCTGAGCATCTATCCTGGGCCAAGTACATTGATGCAGTTTAAAGAAAGCTCATCAATACCTCTATTTTCTTAGAAGATTGAGGAGCTTTCATGTTACTGAATATCAAATTTCTACAGGTGTATAGTAGAGAGTATATCAACTGCATCCAGGACAGATTCAAGCTGCCAATTCTCCCCCACCAACCCAACCAACAACATATTATGATGTCTAAAACATGTTCACTGCCAAATTCCAATTATTGGTAATGATTTTAGTATCAATATTTGTATTGGTGTTAGCTTATTATTGTCACATGTACTGAGATACTATTTAAAACCTTGGTTTGTGCACTATCCAGGTAACGTACCAATACGCAAGTACGATCATACCATGCAGAATATATTGTTAAAGGAAGTTGACGATCTTAACTTCTAATGTTGTCATTGTGGAGTTTAAAGGGAGAAAGTGCAGTTAAAAGAGACTGCAATGGCTGAAACAATCGAAAATTGGGAACTATCATTCCTAACTTCTAACAAACTTCTAAGGGTGAGAGAATGATAATTTCAGATTCAGATTCAATTTTAATTGTCATTGTCAGTGTACAGTACAGAGACAACGAAATGCATTGATTTAGGTGAAAGAAGTTAAGGATACATTTCAACACGTAGAATATTGTAAATCTTCCTGAGCAAACATCTTCCTCAGAGAGCTGTGGATGCTGTGTAGTGAATGGTATTCATGCTGTAGATTAACATCAAGAGAATCCGAGGGAGAGAAGTGGACTTGGAAGTCACCATAAGATTATTGCATGGCAGAACAGGTATTTAACTTCTAGTTAATTTATATTTTGGAAGAAAAGTTGTAGAAGAGCCTGTTGCTCCCAAAGGGCAATAGTCAATTGATCATGCCTACAGTGGTAGCACAACTGAACTATTAAAAACAAATATCTTCCAAAATGTTATATCATTAATTAACTCAGACTACCAAGCCACCTTGGGTCATAAGTCAGGTGCCAAGAGTCAAGATTATTTATTATATGTTAAAGAAGGAACTGCAGATGCTGGAGACTGGTCAGGGATCAGGGAAACGCGAGATATAGACAGTGATGTGGAGGAAACGAGAGATATAGACAGTCTGAAGAAGGGTCTCGACCCAAAACGTCGCCTATCTCCTTCGCTCCTTAGATGCTGCTGCACCCGCTGAGTTTCTCCAGCTTTTTGTGTAACCCTATTTATTATATGTAGTGGCTACATTGAGGACAGCATGTTCCATGCTTAAATATATACTCAGAAAGGCTCTACGTTTAACATTTTGAAAGAAGCACATTGTTAAATTGCATTGATGTAACATCTCCAGTCTATTGAAATGCTTTTTTTCAAAATCCATTTGCTCTGTTATTAGTTCTTATCTAACTAGTTGTCAGAGGAATGCTTAAATCCATATCCATTAGGCATAACATGAATAGCTAGTGGGAGCATGAATTATAACTTGAGTTAGCACCTTCTGTGGCACGTTCAACATAAATTCTTAGCTTCTGTCAGGAAGGGAAATATGGTTTAAAAGAAACAAAGCAGATTACACAGTATTTTTGTCAGGGAAAACATGGAAGTAATGGATGGTGTTGGCAAGGTTGCAATCATTTTGCGCACATTAAGATTTTTTTATGTGAATTGCTGCTTCGCACTGATTTATGCAATTTTTAATCCTCAGTTCCCACTGAAGCAACACAGACTGTGGAGTTTGATGCACAGCACCAACTGTCACAGAACATTAGTTTAAATATTAAACATATCATTGACTTCCTACAGCTGCAATTGTTTTCAACCACAACAGGGTAGACAAATTCCTATCTGGGTAAAGCATTTAGGAAACTTATAGTCATCAAATAAAATTTGTACCATTTTATTATTCTGCTAGGAATACAATAATTATATTACTTAGACATAATTTCCCTTACGCAGATAAGCATGATTTTACAATTGATTTCTCATTCATAAATCCAGGGCTCCTGTGCTGTCAGACATTCTGTCTTTCAGTTTAGACATTAAACTGAGACCTGGCTTGCTCTTGGAAAGGATCTCATGACATTAGTTAGAAGAGCAGACAAGTTATTGCTGATGCCTTGGCCAATATTCTTCCTTCAATCATAGCTTATTGAACAGGTTATTGAGCTTCTAGCATTGTCATCCAAATCTACCTACTTCCACTGTCTCTTTTGCTTGTTAAAAAAACTGATCGCCATTGAAAAAGCCTTATCAACCGAGAAATGTGATTACATTTTGGCAGATATTACTTCAATTAACAATCTCTCCTATGAGTGACATTTTTGGGTAGATATTTTGTCAAGTTCTTGTCTTATGGGCATAAATAATGGAGTTGCTGCTTAACAGAACCAGTTTCCTGACTTCAATCTTGACTACTAATTCAAGATTTAAGATTTAAGATTCAAGAGAGTTTATTGTCTTGTGTCCCAGATAGGACAATGAAATTCTATATATATATAGAATATTCTATATATATATAGAATATTCTATATATATCATAGTTCAGAGTTTGTTAGAATTTGTGTTTAATAGTGTGATGGCTGTGGGGAAGTAGCCATTCCAGAACCTGGATGTTGCAGATTTCAGGCTCCTGTACCTTCTACCTGATGGCAGCGGAGAGATGGGTGTGTGGCCCCTTGATGATGCTGGCAGCCTTTTTGAGGCATTGACCGCGATAAATCCCCTCGATGGTAGAGAGGTTAGAGCCGATGATGGACCGGGCAGTGTTTACAACTTTTTGCAGCCTTTACTGCTCCTGGAAGCTCAGCTTGCCTTCCCAAGCCACAATGCAACCGGTCAGCATGCTCTCTGCTGTGCACCTGTAGAAGTTCAAGAGAGTCCTCCTTGGCATGCCAACTCTCTCTAATCTTCTCAGAAAGTAGAGGCACTGATGTGCTTTCTTTATGATTGCATGTGTTCTGGGACCAGGAGAGATCTTCAGAAATATGCACGCCCAGGAATTTGAAGTTCTTGACCCTTTCCACGAATGACCCGTTGATATAAATGGGGCTGTGGGTCCCCATCCTACCCCTTCCAAAGTTCACAATCAGTTCCTTGATTTTGCTAGTGTTGAGAGCCAGGTTATTGTGCTGGCACCATTTGGTCAATCAATCGATCTCACTTCTATACTCTGACTCATCCCCATCAGTGATACGTCCCACAACAGTGGTGTCGTCGGCAAACCTGATGATGGAGTTCGCTTTATATTCCAGCCGTGCTGTCATGAGTATAGAGTGGGTACAGCAGGGGGCTGAGCACGCAGCCTTCAGATGCACCTGTGCTGATTGTTATCGAGGATGGCATATTTCCACCAATATGGACAGACTGTGTTCTGTGAATGAAGAAGTCGAGGACACAATTGCAGAGGGGTGCGCAGAGACCCAGATATGAGAGCTTGGTTGCCAGCTTGGAGGGGAAGATGGTATTAAAGGCCGAGCTGTAGTCAATGAATAACAGATTGGAGAGCCAGTGAGATTGCATCCACCGTTGATCTGGTTGTGGCGGTAAGCGAACTGCAGTCGGTCCAGGTTTTTGTTGGGGTATGAGTTGATTTGCACCATGATCAGCCTCTCAAAGCACTTCATCACTACAGATGTTAGTGTCACAGGTCGATAGTCATTGAGGCATGTCACCTTGCTCTTCTTGGGCACCGGTATTATTGATGCCCTTTTAAAGCAGGTGGGAACCTCAGAAGTGACAGGTTAAAAATGTCCGTAAAAACTCCAGCCAGCTGGTCTGCACAGGTTTTTAAAACATGCCCGGGTCTACCATAATGTCCAAGCACTTTCTGAGGGTTCACCCTCTGAAGGATCTTCTGACGTCGGCCTCTGTGACTGTGACCAAAATACTATCACGGGGAATGGGGGCTCAGGAAGGCAGATCAGTGTTCCCCCTATCAAAGTGTGCGTAAAACACATTACCGAAAACCGTCTCATCCTCCAGCTTGGAGCAGAAGTCCCTTTTGGCCTTTTGATGGCCTTACCAAGGTCGTATCTGGACTTCTTGTAGACCTCTGTATCTCCAGACCTGAATGCCCGGAATCTGGTCTTCAGAAGAATGCAGATCTCATGGTTCATCCAAGGCTTCTGGTTAGGAAATGCTCGGAAAGTTTTTGTTGCGATGCAGTCCTCCACACATTTCTTTATGAAGTCCGTAATGAAGTCTGTCATGTCAGGTCCGTTGCCAAGTCCCTGAACATTGCCCAGTCTACAGACTCCAAACAGTCCTGGAGTTGTTCCTTTATTTCGTATTGACTGTACGTTGGCCAGTAGGATGGTAGGGAGTGGGGGCCGAAGTCCCCTACGCTTCAGTCTTACTTGTAGTCCTGACCGACAACCACATTTCCGTACTCAATGAAGCCCTCCTCGGTGTTTAAAGGTACAGTACTTACGAGTCTCCGGAAGGTTGGGGATACCCCTGAGATCGGGGATTCCCATACAGTCGGCACCTCCTTATTTCTGTACTTTGGCCAGAAGGTATAAAACACAAGAATGTTCTTCTGTTTGTGACTTAAAGTTTTATTCCGCAAAATGTTGCATTTGACATGCTTAGGTCAAGGACTTCGTAGAATTGCCAAACACATATATAGCTTGTTTCCAAATGTCGATTGCCTAGTTTCCAATGTCAAGAAAATCTTCCTCAAAGCATCATCACGCATGCAGTTGCTCATGCAAATGGCACCCAAGATTATGCACCTTCCTCAGCCCGTTTTGACTAAGTGGGGTTCATGAATCTCTGCTGTACTCTACTATGCTGCAAATTTTGAAAAGATAAAATACATTGTCAACTGTTTTGAAAAAGAAGATTCTGCTGCAGTCAGGATCGTCAGTGAAATCATGCAGAAAAAGTCCCTCCACCGTGATCTTGTGTTTATTGCTTCCAATTTTGCAAACTTACCACAAGCTATCACTTCCCTTGAGGAAATTTGTGAAAATTTGTGAATAACTGTAATTGACGATATTCGTAAAGTTCCTGGCAATGTAGGTAAAGACATACAAGGAAAATGTGAGAGAGTGATTTTAGCTGAGAAAGATCTTGAAGAAATAGAAAACATAGCCAAAATTCTCAAAGGTAGCTGTAATGCACAAGATATCGACATGAATATAGAGTTGGTAGCATGTTTCTGGTATGCCCCAGTAACCTCAGCTGAGGTAGACAGAAGTTTTTCACAACTGAAGCATATTCTGTCTGACAGACAACATAGTTTAACACCAGATAATTTGAAATAAATGCTAGTAATTATGTACAACCAGGCAACTTTGGTTATTTTGGTGGTGGAAATAAATGCCTTTTTATGCCTTTTTTGTAATTTTAATATGCCTTTTTGCCTATTTCAGTGTTTTTTAGTGCCTAAACATCCTGTTTCTAATCATAAGAATATACAGATTTAAGGTAAGCCATTTCTACCATGATTAATTCCCATTTTTCAGATTTTACAATATGGATCTTTGCTGCCAGATGATTTGCTTCTGAGGTTTGCACCGTATTCATCAACATTGTAACTTGATCTTTACCTTCATTATATATTGCAAGTGCAGATTCACAGGAACCTGAAATGTTAACAATTCTTTTTCCCCACACAGATACTGCTCAACATGCTGAATTCCTCCAGCAAATTATTTGTTGTTGATGTAAAGTTCATCTGCAGGGCTTAATGAAGAAGATATTAAGGTCCACTCAGTATTTAAACAGTGTTCAAGTTCAAGTCATGTGTCCCTGATAGGACAATGAAATTCTTGCTTTGCTTCTGCAGTGCAGGTAAAAGTGGACATCAAGCTGTTGTGGAGAAGGTGTTCCATCTTCATTGTGAGGACATCTTCCAGCATGATGTGGTACTAAAAGGGATAGGGTGAAATTAGATATAGTGACTGGAAACATAGTTCAATTAAGTATTATGGATGATCATTATTAACAGAACAATACTCCAACACAATCTGTTTTGTTTGAGAGATATGTTTGCGAGCAAGGAGATAATAAAGGTGCCATACTGGGCAAGCACTGCCTGAAAACTGAAATCCTGAGATTTTGTCACGGTGATTCACATTTTAAGAATATGGCAGTAATTGATGATGAACTGCAGAGGGTGCTATATGCAAGTTCTTTCATCATTGGTGCTGATTTTAGTCTAAATCCGGAGTAAAATGAATGGAGATTTCAGAAATACTAGGAAAGTTGCACACTCTGTGGACAAATTATTCTGGATGAATTGTGCAATAAGCACAAGAGCCCTAAAAGCAGACAGATCAGAAAATAAAGTGCCGCATGCTTTCAGTCCTGGGTTGCGAGCACTGTGACTATATATATATATAGAAAGAGAGAAACATAGAAAATAGGTGCAGGAGGAGGCCATTTGGCCCTTCAACCAGCACCGCCATTCATTGCGATCATGGCTGATTGTCCCCAATCAATAACCCGTGCCTGCCTTCTCCCCATATCCCTTGATTCCACTAGCCCTTAGAGCTCTATCCAACTCTCTCTTAAATCCATCCAGTGGCTTGGCCTCCACTGCCCTCTGTGGCAGGGAATTTCACAAATTCACAACTCTCTGGGTGAAAACGTTTTTCCTCACCTCAGTCTTAAATGGCTTCCCCTTTATTCTAAGACTGTGGCCCCTGGTTCTGGAAAATTGAAAAATATGGAAAATTTACCAGAATAGATCTATATTCTCTGGAGTTTGAGAATACAAGACATGATCAATGTCTCCCTAGATTGGGAGACATGGATTAGAAGATCAAGTGATATATCCAAATTTGATGATGATACAAACGTACTCAGTGTTATTGTGTGGAGGTGTTAGGTAATGTGAGTGGGCAAGGATAAGTCCAATGGAATACACAATAGAAAAATGAAAGGTCCTCAACCTTGATAGAGGAAATGGAAAAGCAGCTTAAGTTGCTAAATGGTGAGATTGAAAATATGATTGGGTTCAGAGGGAGTTGGCTGTCCTTGTAGTAAATAACTGTAGGCTAACATTCGGGTTCAGCAGGCAATCAGCAAGAAAAATAATTTTGTTGCAAGACAATTTGAGTACAAGAATACATGCATTTATCTCCAATTATGTGAGATAAATAACAGAACAGAAATGTAAGGAATTAATTTTTCATAATCATACTTTATCAACCAAGCATGTTTTGCAACATACGAGGAATTTGATTTGCCATACCGACAAACCAATAAAAAGCAACAGAATACACAAAATATACTTTAACCTAAACATCCACAACAGTGACTACTCCACATTCCTCACAGTGATGGAAGGCGAAAAAAAGTTCAATCTCTCCCTTCTTTGTCCTCCAGCGGTCGGGGGCCCCTAACCTTCCGTTAATGGGGTGATCTTGCTCTCGTAGCCGGTCGGCAGGCCTCCTCGTCGGGGACATCAAGCTCCTGCATCAAAGGGAATATCAGTTTCTTAGGATGGCAAGTTTGTCATGTCAGGGGAGATTAAGTTGACTGGGCATGTTATTCTGAGGAAAGAGCCTAAGGGCACTGCTATACTCTGCAGTACTGGGCAAGGGTTTTACTGATGCCATCATTCAACTCGGTTGTGCCTCAATACTGTTGCAAGCCCCCTATATAGTTCAATAAAATTGAGACTGAACTTTACCATCAATTTCTTGTTCTGCCAACATAGCTTCAATTACGTTCATGATGAAGTGCTTTGAAAAACTGGTCCGGGGTCATATCACATCACTCCTGTCCCGAAGCTTTGACCCCCACCAGTTTGCATACAGAGCGAATAGATCTACAGAGGATGCTGTAGCCACAGCTCTCCATGCTGCACTGTCCCACCTGGAGCAGCGGGGAAGCTATGTGCGAATGCTCTTTGTGGACTACAGCTCTGCTTTTAATACTATCCTGCATGTGAATAAATAGCTTCCTGTCGGGCCGCAGCCAGAGAGTCAGAATGGGCCATCACACATCCACAGCCGTCAGCCTCAGTCTCAGTACCGGCTCTCCACAGGGCTGAATGCTGAGCCCCCTGCTCTACACCATCTACACACATGACTGCACCTCCGCCCATCACAGCAACGCCATTGTCAAATTTGCGGATGACACTACGGTGGTGGGGCTCATCTCTGGGGGGGGACGAGTACGCCTATTGGGATGAGGTGGAGCAGCTGACAGTGTGGTGTGGAGAAAATAGTAAGATTGAACGAGAACTTACCAGTTCGAAGGTTGATCTTTATTTCATGAGGAGTCGAAGTGAGGGATTTCGTGAAGAGCCCGCCGGCGCGCATGCTCGACATACTTCAAAGTAGCGGCGTGGAATCACAGAAACCAATCAAAAGAAATGACTTCACATAGTAAGAATGAAAACGACTAAGATTACCAGATGAAGGTGATTGAGGGTTGGGCGAGGAGGGCACGAAATCCCTCACTTCGACTCCTCATGAAATAAAGATCAACCTTCGAACTGGTAAGTTCTCGTTCAATCTTA
Organism: Raja brachyura; assembly: GCA_963514005.1. The sequence goes on from OY740786.1 coordinate 40,422,662, forward strand.
CTATTTCATTTCGGAGTCACGTGAGTGACTTCGTGAAGACTTCAAAGCTTCTGTGATGACACGCCATGGACCACGTCCATGCTGTCACACCACTACCAGGAATGGATGGGAGGAATAACGTGCTGACTAGTCCATACTGCAAAACAAATCATATTTATTAACAACAAATCAAAAACCCCTTATTCGGGGACATCTCCACGTTCTTGCCCCGCATCTAGTACGGCTTCTGCGAACTGTAGAGGCGCAGCGACGGGCCGGTTGTAGAAACGCTGGAACACCGCTTCATTAGCCCATCCTGCTGTGGCGAGAATATGGTCCATGGGCACCTCCATGACCCTCGCCGCCGACGTCGATGCAGCCCTGGTGGAATGAGATTTGAACACATTAGTGTCGATACCTGACTTACCCAAGACGAATCAAAGCCACCTGGATATCGTCTGTGCTGTCACTCGATGGTGAGGTCTCTTATGAGTGACAAGCAGGTATCTCTCCTTTCCTCTGATGCTTGCCGTCACCTTGACGTAGTAACGGATGTGGGAGGCTAAACATAGCCTAGCATCTGCGGGGTATGCCGGGAACTTCAGCTGCAGCCCTGTGCACCCAGGTCTATGCTGCTTTAGTAGCTCGTCAACAAAGAAAACTACTTCTGTGGGGGTAGACATCATTCTGTCGACACGTAGTTTATGGAGTGTCTGTACCCTCTGTGCTGAAGTCAGCGCTAGTAACATCACCAGCTTCATGGTGAGTTTGTCCAGCTGGAGCCCTTCCATGGGGGACCACGTCCTGAGCAGAGCTAAAACTACCCTGACATCCCAGGTGATATTGTAGCATGGTGTAGGCGGATTCGTATTGAAAATACCCCGCATGAGCCTGGACACTAGCTTGTTGGATCCCACCTCAATATTGAGGTAGAATGATAGAGCGCTCCTGGCGCTGTTGATGGCACTGTAGCTTAAGTGTTCATCATGGTGCAACCCCGCGAGGAATTCCAGGACGTCGGTTATAGTCACGGCATCGTACGTGATGCGAGAGCGGCTGCAGAAGGCTTCCCACTTCCTGATGTGAGAGCGGTATCTTCGCCTTGTAGACTCTCGGCACGACGCTGCAATGGTATCCATGGTCCGGGTAGAAAGGCCGTATCCAACTAAAGGCCGATTCAGAATCTGCAAGCCAACAAATTTAAATAGCCATGGCAGGGATGTGGCTCCCCTGAAACAGGGTGAGTAACTAATTCTGGGCTACCCTGCAAACGGACCCAAGGTTCACTGAGCGTGTCAAAGACCATCGGATACTACGGCTGTGTAGGCCAGTCGGGTATGATAAGGATGCCCTTGGCACCATCCATCTGAATTTTTCGTAATACCCGACTGATGAGGCAAAACGGAGGGAATGCATAGAAAAAGCAATTCCCCCAGTCTAGCGAGAATGCATCTAACGCTATAGCCCCAGGATCTGGTTCCCACGAGACGTAGGTTGGTACCTGATGGTTCAACCGGGACGCAAAAAGGTCAATGTCCGGTTTCCCAAATTTGGCTGTGATTTTTGCAAAAATTTCAGGATGTAACATCCATTCAATATTATCATTGAACTTGCGTGACCTGGCGTCCGCCACAAAATTAAGCTCACCTGGCAAATAGGTGGCTGAATCCAAATGTCTCTCTTGACACACCAGAGCCAAATTGAATTAGCCAATTTATCACATGAAACTGACCTGGTACCGCCCATGTGATTTAAATACGCCACCGCTGTGGTGTTGTCTATTTGGAGCCGGACATGTGCTCCAAAGATCTTGGAACAATATGCACGAAGTCCGTGAAACGCTGCAAGCAGCTCCAAATAGTTGATCCCTTGTGATACCAACATTGTATACTCAAGGGTATCCCATTGGCCCCCACAACTAGAATGTTGATTCGTAGCTCCCCAGCCATCAGAGCTCGCATCAGTTTGTAAGTATATCATCGGTTTCGCCTCAATAATAGTTTTAAACGAGTTACTAATGTGGCAAACCCACCATCGTAACTCATCCAATGCTGCAGGCGGCAGCTGCATTGATCGATCATAATGACCAGCATGCCGTCGCAGCGCAGCAATCTTGGCTCTCTGCAAGTTTTGATAATGTAGAGGTCCATACCGGGCTGCCGGAAACAAAGCCACAATCTTGCCAATGACAGTAGCTGTGTGACGAATCGATGGTATACGAGTATTGAGTAAATCTGTACACACCTGTGTTACCTCCTCAATTTTGTTAATTGGTATGGTGACTCTCATGCTAATGGAATTCACCTGGAACCCCAGATAATTAATTACCTGGGTGGGGCAGAACTTAGATTTTTCTGGATGAACAATGAACCCAAGCTGTTGGAACAAATTGACCGCAGCTGCAACCCCTTGTTGAGCTGATTCCAAGGTGTGTCCGATAATTAAAATATCATCTAAATAGGCCATAACGATATGATGTCGTTGTCTTAAATAAGCCATAATTGGCTTCACCAATTTAGTAAATAATCGAGGGGCTGTGGTGAGCCCATTAGGCAACGCCCTATATTGCCACAGCTGGTCCATCCAGATAAATTTTAAGAACCTTCTGTAATATTTTTGCATGGGTACGGTATAGTACGCATCCTGTAAATCAATACATGCCATAAAGCACCCTTGTGAGATCAATGATTTGGCCGTTTCAAACGTGTCCATTTTAAAATGAGTATATGTTACAAAGTTATTCAGAGTGGTCAGATCAATAATGACTCTACAGCCCCCATCTTTCTTAGGTCAGGTAAAAATATTGGAAACAAATTCAACGGGCTCATGAACCGTTTTCTCTATGACCCCTTTCTGTTCCAACCTTAAAATTTCCTTATAGCCTACGGACTGTTCCGCAGCCGTTAGTTTAAACATACGACCCGGTCTATGCTGAGACGGAGGGATGTCCCCATTAATAAACTCAATGCTATGACCCTGAATATTCCGTAACACATACTCATCACTGGTAATATCACCCCATGCACCCGCAAACAACCGCAAACGCCCACCAACATGTGAGGTTAAACAAAGAGAAAAAAGAGAACCAGACCGCCTCACCTCTGTGGTTACCGGCGGTCCCTGACACGAGTGGGTGGACGTAGAGGTGCTGGGTTGGTTTGAGGTCATGGCGTCCTCATTTTCCATCTCGGCTTCTGCCGAGCCTGTCCTAAAAAAGACCCCTGTGGTTGGGGTGGTTGATATCGGTTTGGAGCTGGAGGGTAATTCCTGGTAGACGTGCTGGCAGACCCTCGTGAGCGGCCAAGCGGAGCTTTGGAGCTCGATGGCGTGGGGGCACTCTGAGAGCGCATGAGCCCCACGGTCTTGGCTTGTTCATCAAGCTCTCTGACCCTTTTGGCAAGGTCTTCGCCAAAGAGCTGACGGGGCGGCGGCGGCGGCGGTGGTTTGCACAACCATGCAAATTTGGGGTTGAGCGCTGGGCGGATGCTATTTTTCCGAAAGCCGTTGATTTCATTTTGAGTAGCGCATAGAAGCGCCAGAGCATCCTCCTGGTCCAAATTAAGCTCCTCTCCGTCGACCGACCGCACAAAAGCAGTAATCCCGGCCGTGAGGAGTTTCAGGATCCGCTGAATCTTTAGTTCCTGCTGACGGATAGCCGCACTGATGTTGCCCCAGATTGGCGTATTGACCACAGGCACGTTGAGGGAGTTGCAGTTTGATGGAGCCTTGTGACGGCTCATGGCTTGTAGTAGAACTTCCTCCTGAAGCTGGTGATTATTTAGGAAGTCCACAGTGGCTGCCAGTTTTGTATTGATAGGAAGCCCCAAGGAATGAGGGGCTGCAAACTTGGTGGCCACATCGAGGAGGTCCTCCGCCGGTAACTCAGGCGGGGGTGGGATGGGATCGGCCACTGCCTCCTCGTCCTGCTGCTCCAGGCTGGTGTATGAAGCTGGTGATGAAGCCCTGTGCCTGTCGCTGCTGGATGCCTGTTGTTGTTGAAGGAGACGTTCCAGCAGCCGCTCTATACGGTCAATACGCCCTTCACCCTGAACACTCAGGTGGTCGGAGTCCTCCAGCTCTGAAAATTGGCCGGGGCTCCTGTCATCGGCCCGCACCTCGTCGAGGCCCTGCCGGTGCCGGTAGTTGTCGTCGACAGCCGCCGAGGCGAAACTGCGCGATTCCTGCACGGGCGTGTTCAACCGCCTCCGTATAGCGGGAGCGGAAGCCGTTGCCTCTAAGGACAGATGCGGCATGGTGTCGGCACCAGCCGAAGCCTGGATACCTTGGGCCCGTGCAGGCTTGCCAGCTGCCCACATCGTGGACCTTGCCGACGCATGGTCTCGCCCACCCATCCATGGGGGGCTCGGCGACCGTGACGGGACCCCCAACTGACTCGTCCCGGCGTCGGAAGTTGGGGGGCGACGGCTGGACCTCACAGCTGCCCCGGGTCCCGTCCTAGAACCTGACCGCTCCTTGGCGACAGGCAGAGCCTTAGCCCCGACAGGGTTAGGCTTTTGGGCTCCTGCCCTTCCCCTCCTCAGGGGGCTTCGTGAAGCGGGCCGTGCAGCCGCACGGACCCTTCTGCTCGAGGCCGTCAGCAAGCCTGCTGACGACCTGACTGCCACGGCAGGGTCGTCCTGCTCTGGCGGCACACCACACTCCTCCTCGTCGAACTCCTCCGAGCTGTGGTGTGCGGGCGGGTCCGGACCTGAAAAAACAGAGCTCACCGACATCTCCGCCCTCGTTCCGGTCTGCGTTGCAGGTACCCCCGACAACTCTCGCTCCGGAACTGCTGGCCGGCGACTTCTCCTTGAACTCCGGCCTCTTAAACTCCCATCCATGTTCTTGCTGTGAAGCAAACACAACAAGAACCACCAACTTAAGGTAGCATACTTACCTGCGTGGTTCCCTTATGAAGTGCTGGCGAGGAGCACGCTCCTCCGTCAGCCGTCGCAGCAACGCGTTACGACGATATGTCGAGCATGCGCGCCGGCGGGCTCTTCACGAAGTCACTCACGTGACTCCGAAATGAAATAACCTGCTCCTGAACACCTTAAAGACCAAGGAGATAATAATAGACTTCAGGAAGAACAAAACAGAAATGGTACCACTAATCATCAGAGGGGACTGTGTGGAGAGGGTGGCGGATTTCCACTTCCTGGGAATCCATATTGAGGAGGACCTGACGTGGAGCGTGAACACCTCTGCGCTGCTGAAAAAGGTCCAGCAGAGACTGCACTTCCTGAGGGTGCGCAGGAAGAATAACATCACACAGAGACTGCTGCTGTCCTTTTATCAGTGCTCCATTGGGAGCATCGTAACGTACCGTGTATGCGTGTGGTACACCAGCTGCACAGTGGCTCAGAGGAAAGCGCTCCAGAGAGCCATTGACAATGCCCAGAGGATTGTCGGCTGCCCTCTCCTTACCTTGGAGGACTTACATAGTTCCCGCTGCATCAAAAAATCCCAGAATATTATAAAGGACATTTCCCACCCCGGACACTCCCTGTTTGAACTGTTACCATCAGGCAGACGGTACAGATCTACAAGGACAAGGACAAACAGACTTAAAAACAGTTTTTACCCCACTGCTATAAAGGCACTAAATGTAACCGCCAAGGAACGTGGGGACTAGGGGACTGTGATTGGTACACTGTGAAGTCGACAGAAGGATGTAGGATTGGGTGTTTATGTGTGCTATTTTCATATTTCATATTTATTTTAGTTTATCTTTTTTAATGTTTTACCTTGTATGTATCATTAGCTTTTATGGTTTGAATGGTGCACTGACTGGTTGACATTTTTAAATTTTTTTGTACAAGGTTCATGTTACAATGACAACAAAAAAAACTATTTAAAAAAAAAATGTCAAAAAAGGCAGCGCGATTAGCAATTTCCAAATTCTGGGTAGATAAACAATTCCTCATATCAGTTCTAAATTGACAAACACTTATCCTCAGACTGTGACCCTAAACTCTGGTCTCCCAATCTAGGGAGACATTGATCATGTCTTGTATTCTCAAACTCCAGAGAGTATAGATCTATTCTGGTCAATTTTCCATATTTTTCAATTTTCCAGAACCAGGGGCCACATTCTTTCAGAACCAGGGGCCACAGTCTTAGAATAAAGGGGAAGCCATTTAAGACTGAGGTGAGGAAAAACGTTTTCACCCAGAGAGTTGTGAATTTGTGAAATTCCCTGCCACAGAGGGCAGTGGAGGCCAAGTCACTGGATGGATTTAAGAGAGAGTTGGATAGAGCTCTAAGGGCTAGTGGAATCAAGGGATATGGGGAGAAGGCAGGCACGGGTTATTGATTGGGGACAATCAGCCATGATCACAATGAATGGCGGTGCTGGTTCGAAGGGCCAAATGGCCTCCTCCTGCACCTATTTTCTATGTTTCTCTCTTTCTATATATAGTCACAGTGCTCGCAACCCAGGACTGAAAGCGTGCGGCACTTTATTTTCTGATCTGTCTGCTTTTAGGGCTCTTGTGCTTATTGCTTATAAAAGAGAACTTTATCTTTAGCACTTTTGTCTAATTCATGTTTTGCATGTTGTCTGAGTCTAGGTGCCAGAGACGCTGCTGCAAGCAAGATTTTCACTGAACTCGTAACTCACTGTAGGTGTGGTTATGACAATAAACACGACTTGACAGGGAACCCTCCCTACTTTTTTTTGACAGAATTGAAAATGTGTTTTATACTCTCCCTTGGAGCTCACAATCACCAACCAGGTTGCTGCCAATATCTTATTGTACTGTTCAGCTGCTTTGGCACCTGGAGTAGATAATCAACCATGGTAACGGGAGCTCTATCACCTCGCCCACTTGTGGTCTGTTGACATTTTGTTCTGATTACAAACATGATGGCAATGGTTGACATCGATGGAAAGGGACTTCCTGTGCATAATCTCTCACCCTTTTATCAGGAGGAATTACTTTCTTCTGCCATAGATGAGCCAGGTGCATATTGGGAGCTGGCAGTGAGATGGTGGTGCCATTGATTGCACCATGGATCTTGAGATTTGTATGTTCATTCATTCCCTTCTTCCTCAATGTGATGGCAATGTTTGAGAGTAAACTAGGGTGCATTGAGGGTGATTCGCTTTCACTCTGGTACTGTGGCTTTTCAGTCGACTTATTTCACTTCAGATTGTGGATTTGCTGATTCTTCCACAGATAGAGCAGGAGGTGCCTGATAGGTGGTTATGTTGTGACTTGGTACATTCCACATCTTTGTTTTACTCTGGGCAGGACTGTGCTCCTGAACCTTTGACCCAAAGTTCTCAGTACCATTCTAAATCCTCTTCTGCACGTTAAGCAGTCATGAGCAGGAATTCCCAGGAAGGGAATAGGGGATGTTACAATTTTTAAGAAGACTATGTACATTTTCGATTTTGTTCTGACAAATCTGCCTGATGGATTTGGATTTAGTAAATATAAGTGAACTAGGTCTTCCCTTCATTAGAAACTGTTGGGTTTGAGCTGAAACCCTGCAGCAGGTTCTACCTGTGTTGCTCCGACAAGTCATTGATAGGAAAATCCTCATTTGGCTTGAAGTAGAAACTGCGAGTAAAAAAACCTGCTAGTAATAATAAATCAATCAAAAATACAAAGGAAACAATCACTGCCAAATCATTCATATATCTTTCCATAAATTTGAAAGCTGACAAGTGTTTCCATTGTGGTTTGATTAGGTGAAATAGATGCAGGCTGTTGTATGTATTGGTTTCATGACTTAGTGCAGTGGTTCCTAAGAACAGAACAAGAGGAATAAGAACCAGAAGCAAAAGGAGGCAATTTTCCCCCCTGAGCCTGCTTCGCCATCCAACAAAATTGTGTCTGGTCTTCTACTTCAGCACCATTTTTCTTACCCTAGTGATTTATAATAATAATAATAATAATACTAATAATACATTTTATTTACAGGCGCCTTTCAGGACTCTCAAGGACACCTTACAGATTAAAACAAGCAAATTACAAACATATAAACAAAATGAAACAAAAAAGTAGTAGGGACATCAACAATACACGATTCAAAGAGAGAGAGGTGGCAGCTAATCGCGCCAGCGTTCACTCTCACTTCCGGCAGTAATCTTGGAAACAGAACAATCAAAACACGTTTGAACATGGACATCCACCACAGTGACTCCTGGGGGGGGTGTCAGCTCCCCTGGGCCGGGCGATCGAACCTCGCGTCGGGGCTGGTCGAGCCTTCCACGTCATTGGAGCTCCCTGACTCGGCCTCACCTTAGACTGCGAGCCCTTGGTGTTAAAGTCCACAATGGGAGCGATCCCAGGCAAGGGATCCGGTCCAATGTTAAGTCCACGCCTCGCGGTGGGGCTCACGACAGTCCGAGGAGGCTTCCAGCTCCATTGATGGTAGGCCGCGGAGCCCGGATAATGTGATCCAAAAAAAATCATATCTCCGGCAAGGTAAGAACATGAAAAAAAAGCTCCCCCGATCCCCTCACCCCACATAAAACAAACTGAAGAACATTAAAACAAACTTCTAACAAACTAAAAAATACCAAAAAGAGTGAAAAGACAAACAGACTGCTGGTAGGGCTGCCATCTCCGAGGTGCCACGCCCCCATCTATATTTATACCTCGATTTGTCCAGAAATCCACTGACCTCTACTTTAAATCCATTAAATTATAGAGCCTTCCACAACCTGACCAGCTAGAGAATCCCAATGATTTGCTGCTCTCTGAGAGAAGAATAGTAAGATTGAACGAGAACTTACCAGTTCGAAGGTTGATCTTTATTTTATGAGGAGTCGAAGTGAGGGATTTCGTGAAGAGCCCGCCGGCGCGCATGCTCGACATACTTCAAAGTAGCGGCGTGGAATCACAGAAACCAACAATAGAAATGACTTCGCATAGTAAGATTGAAGTGACTAAGATTACCAGATGAAGGTGATTGAGGGTTGGGCGAGGAGGGCACGAAATCCCTCACTTCGACTCCTCATAAAATAAAGATCAACCTTCGAACCGGTAAGTTCTCGTTCAATCTTACTATTTCATTTCGGAGTCACGTGAGTGACTTCGTGAAGACTTCAAAGCTTCTGTGATTACACGCCCTGGACCACGTCCATGCTGACACACCACTACCAGGGATGGATGGGAGGAACAAACTTGCTCAATAGTTCATACTGCAAAACAAGAGCATATTTATTAATAACAAATCAAAAACCCCTCATGCGGGGACATCTCCACGTTCTGAACCTGCATTCAGCACGGCTTCTGCGAACTGTAGAGGAGCAGCAACAGGCTTGTTATAAAAACGCTGGAACACAGCTTCATTAGCCCATCCTGCTGTGGCGAGAATTTGGTCCATGGGCACCTCCATGACCCTCGCCGCTGACGTCGATGCAGCCCTGGTGGAATGAGACTTGAACACATTAGTGTCGATACCTGACTTACCCAAGATGACTCGAAGCCACCTGGATATCGTCTGGACTGTCACTCGATGATGAGGTCTCTTATGAGTGACAAGCAGGTATCTCTCCATTCCTCTGATGCGTGCCGTCACCTTGACATAGTGGCGGATATGTGAGGCTAAATATAGCCTAGCATCTGCGGGGTATGCCGGGAACTTCAGCTGCAGCCCTGTGCACCCAGGTATATGCTGCTTTAGTAGCTCGTCAATGAAAAAGACTACTTCTGTAGGGGTAGAAGTCATTCTGTCGACACGAAGTTTGTGTAGTGTCTGTACCCTCTGAGCTGAAGTCAGCGCTAGTAACATCACCAGCTTCATGGTGAGTTGGTCCAGTTGGAGCCCTTCCATGGGAGACCACGTCCTGAGCAGGGTCAATACGTCCCTGACATCCCAGGTGATATTATAGCGTGGTGTAGGCGGATTCATATTGAATATACCCCGCATGAGTCTGGACACTAGCCTGTTGGATCCTACCCCAATATTGAGGTAGAATGATAGCGCACTTCTGGAGCTGTTGATGGCACTGTAACTTAAGTGTTCATCATGGTGCAACCCCGCGAGGAATTCCAGGACGTCGGTTATTGTCACGTCATCGTACGTGATGCGAGAGCGGCTGCAGTAGGCTTCCCACTTCTTAATATGCGAGCGGTATCTTCGCCTTGTGGACTCTCGACACGACGCCCCGATGGTATCCATGGTCCGAGCCGAGAGGCCGTATTGGACTAACGGCCTGTTCAGAACCTGCAAGCCAACAAATTTAAATAGCCATGGCAGGGTGTGGCTCCCCTGAGACAGGGTGAGTAACCAATTGTGGGCAACCCTTCAAAAGGACCCAAGGTTCGTTGAGCATGTCAAAGACCACCGGATACCAAGGCTGTGTGGGCCAGTCGGGTATAATAAGGATGCCCTTGGCAGCATCTGCCTGAATCTTTCGCAATACCCGACTGATGAGGCAAAATGAGGGGAAGGCATAGAAAAACCAATTCCCCCAGTTCAGCGAGAATGCATCTAGCGCTATTGCCCCAGGATCTGGTTCCCATGAAACGTAGGTTGGTACCTGATGGTTCAACCATGACGCAAAAAGGTCAATGTCCGGTTTACCAAATTTGGCTGTGACTTTAGAAAAAATCTCAGGATGCAACATCCATTCAATATTGTCATTAAATTTGCGTGACCTGGTGTCCGCCACAGTATTAAGCTCACCTGGCAAATAGGTAGCTGATATCCAAATGTCTCTTTGAACACACCAGAGCCAAATTGAGTTAGCCAATTTGTCACACGAAACTGACCTGGTACCACCCATATGGTTTAAGTATGCCACTGCTGTGGTGTTGTCTATTTGGAGACGGACATGTGCGCCAACAAGCTTGGAACAATACGCACGAAGTCCGTGGAATGCTGCCAGCAACTCCAAATAGTTAATCCCTTGAGTCAACAACATCGTTGATTCAAGGGTGTCCCATCTGCCCCCACAACTAGAGCAATTATCCGTGGCTCCCCAACCATTGGAGCTTGCATCAGTCTGCAAATATACCACCGGATTAGCCTCCCTGATAGGCTTGAATGAGCTGCTAATGTGACACACCCACCATTGCAACTCATTTATCGCTTCGGGCGGCAGCTGCATGGACCGATCATAATGACCAGCGTTCTGCTTTAACGCAGCAATTTTAGCTCTTTGCAAATTCTGATAATGCAAAGGTCCATATCGCGCTGCCGGAAACAAAGCTACAAGCTTCCCAATTATTGTAGCTGAATGCCGAATCGATGGTATATTGGTGCGGATTAAATCTTGACACACCTGGGTAACCTCCTCAATCTTGTTAATTGGAATGGTAACCCTCATGCTCATAGAGTTCACCGTGAACCCTAGGTAATTAATCACCTGGGCAGGGCAGAACTTTGATTTCTCTGGATGGACAATAAACCCTAATTGTTGAAATATATTGACAGCAGCTGCAACACCCTGTTCAGCCAATTCCAGGGTGTGGCCCACAATTAAGATATCATCTAAGTAGGCCATAACTATATGGTGTCGTTGTCTCAAATAAGCCATAATTGGTTTCACTAATTTAGTGACCAATCTAGGGCTGTGGTGAGCCCATTAGGCAAAGCCTTGTACTGCCAGAGTTGCCCCATCCAGATGAATTTCAAAAACCTTCTGTCGTATTTCTGGATGGATACTGAATAATATGCGTCTTTCAAATCGATGCATGCAATAAAGCAACCATGAGAAATCAATGATTTGGCTGTTTCAAACGTATCCATTTTAAAATGAGTATATGTTACAAAAGTATTCAAACGGGTTAGATCAATAATGACACGACAACCTCCATCCTTCTTAGGTCTGGTGAATATATTCGAAACAAATTCAACAGGCTCATGCACCGCTCTCTCAATCACTCCCTTCTGCTCAAGACTTAAAAGTTCCTTGTAGCCTGCTGCCTGTTCTGCAGCAGATAATTTAAACGTTCGAGCGGGCATGTGCTGGGATGGAGGAATGTCGCCATTAATAAACTCAATTTTATGCCCCTGAATATTCTGCAACACATACTCGTCACCAGTAAAATTACCCCATGCACCCAAAAACAACCGAAGGCGACCACCAACATGTGAAGTTAAACAAAGAGAAAAGAGAGAACCAGACCCCCTCACCTCCGTGGTTACCGGCGGTCCTTGACACGCGTGGGTGGACGTGGAGGTGCTGGGTTGGCTTGAGGGCGCGGCGTCTTCGTTTTCCACCAGGGTCTCTGCCGACCCTGTCCTAAAAAAGACCCCTGGTGCTGGGTCTGATGTTGCTGTCGTTGTGGAGCTTGAGGGTGGGTCCTCGTCGAGGTACTAGCAGACCCTCGTGATCGAATGTATGGAGACTTTGAGCCTGACGGTGCGGGGGCACTCTGAGAGCGCATGATCCCCACCGTTTTGGCTTGTTCGTCAAGCTCTTTGACTCTCTTCGAGAGGTCCTCCCCAAAGAGCTGACGGGGCGGGGGCGGCGGCGGTGGTTTGCACAATCCTGCAAACTTCGGATTGAGCGCTGGGCGGATGCTGGTTTTGCGAAACCCGTTGATTTCGTGCTGGGTCGCGCACATGAGGGCCAGAGCATCTTCCTGGTCCAAATTCAGTTCGTCCCCGTCCACCGACCGCGCAAAGGCGGTAATACCGGCCGTGAGGAGCTTCAGGATCCGCTGCAATTTTACCTCTTGTTGACGGATAGCCGCACTGATGTTGCCCCATATCGGCGTATTGACCACAGGCACGTTGAGGGAGTTGCAATTGGATGGAGCCTTGTGACGGCTCATTGCCTGAATGAGGACTTCTTCCTGTAGTTGCTGGTTGTTAAGAAAGTCCACAGTGGCTGCCAGCTTTGCGTTTAAAGGAAGTCCAGATGAATGTGGGGCCGCAAATTTGGTCGCCACATCCAGAAGATCCTCCGCTGGCACCTCCAACGGAGATGGTATGGGATCCACCAAAACCTCCTCCTCCTGCTGCTCCAGGCTGATAGTAGAGGCTGGTGACGACGCCCTGTGCCTGTTGCTGCCCTGCTGTTGTTGACTTTGAAGCAGGAGCTCCAGCAGCCGCTCCATACGGTCAATACGCCCTTCACCCTGAACACTCAGGTGGTCGGAGTCCTCCGGCTCTGAAAAGAAAACCGGGCTCCTATCATCGGCCCGCACCTCATCGAGGCCCTGCCGGTGCCGGTAGTTGTCGTTAACAGCTGCCGAGGCGAAACTGCGCGATTCCCGCGCGGGCGTGTTCAACCGCCTCCGTTTAGCGGGAGCTGAAGCCGCTGCCACTAAGGGCACGTGCGGCGTGGTGTCGGCACCAGCCGAAGCATGGCTGCCTGAAGCCCGCGCAGGCTTGCCGGCTGCCCACATCGTGGACCTTGCCGACGCATGGTCTCGCCCACCCATCCATGGGGGGCTCGGCGACCGTGACGAGACCCGACTCTACCGACCCGTCCCGGCGTCGAGAGTCGTGGTGTGCCGGCTGGACCTCACAGCCGCCCCAGGTCTTGCCCTGGAACCTGACCGCTCCTCCGTGTCAGGCAATGCCTTAGCCCTGGTAGGGTTAGGCTTCTGGGCTCCTGCCCTTCCCCTACTCGGAGGGCTGAGTGGAACAGGCCGTGCAGCCGCACGCACCCTGCTAGAGGTCACCAGCGAGCCCGCTGACGACCTGACTGCCATGGCAGGGTCCTCCTGCTCTGGCGGCACACCACACTCCTCCTCGTCGAACTCCTCCGAGATGTGGTGTGCTGGCGGATCTGGACCTGTAACCACAGGGCTTACCCACATCTCCGCCTGAGTCCCGGCCTGCGTTGCAGGTACTGCAGATGGTAAAGGCCCCGGAACTGTTGACCGGCGAACTCGTCCTGACGTCCTCCGGCCCTTGGAACTCCCATCCATGTCCTTGCTGCAAGACATAACCAACAACAAGGACCACCAACTAAAGGTAGAATACTCACCTCCGTGGCCCCTTATGAAGGGCTGGCGACGAGCGCGCTCCACCGCCAGCCGTCGCAGCAACGCGGTACGACGATATGTCGAGCATGCGCGCCGGCGGGCTCTTCACAAAGTCACTCACGTGACTCCGAAATGAAATTTCACCTCCCTTCAGGCTTAACTTGACTTCAACTTAACATTAACTTCAGGACCCAGTGACGGGCAGCTGAAGATGGGCCCATGGTGGGTGCCAGATGTTGGATGGGCCTGCATGAATGCCGGAGGATGGACGGGCTGAATGAGTGCCGGGGGTCAGTTGAGTCATTTGCCCAGTCCGTAGAAAAACGGCACTTTAAGCCCACCCCCCTCCGAAAGGCGCCAAAGTCACGCACACGGGGAGCGGCAGAACTGCAGCGCTGCTCAAGGTAAGTTTTGTAACATACCTACTACACATGGCAAATCCTCACAAACTTTCGTATGATATGGACATTTTGAGATTGTGAGCCAAGAGAAATATTCTCCCTCATCTATCTAATCAAGCCTTGTAAGCATTATGTAGGCCTCAATCCTGAGATGCTGCCTAACTCACTGAATTACTCCAGAACTTTGTATTCTATGCAAGCTCCTAGCATTTGCAATTCCTTGCGTCTGTTGAGCATAGATCTAATCTATTAGTCATCGGATTGCTCAGCTCCATATTTAGCATGTTATTGCTGTTAGTTGGCAGTTCAGGGCTACCGAAATGGGTTGGGACTGTAGGAATGCCCCTTCCCCCTGATCCCCCAGCCAGTGTCCCCTACCACTACTTTCGGGGTCACAAGAGCCTCAGTACCCTCTTGGAATCCATCAGTTTCTGTGACCCCGTGACCTCCTTCTCTGCCCCCTTCTTTCCTGATGATATTCTCTCATGGGATACGACCGACTCCAATGCCCTAGTCCCCCACAAATATGGAATCCCTAATTAGTTTTGGCACCCATGTCGATGGAGCCTTCTTTCTAGGTCCTTGGTTTCCCCTATTGCCCTCCACCTGGGAGCAATCCTAGGAGATAGAAGATCTCTCCCTGATGTCTCTATTTCAGATTTACATTTAGGGGAGGAGCCAAAGATAACGCTGACTCCTCCCGTGTGCCCCGCTCCGCGCAGGCTGCGCACGTTTCTCTGAATTGGGAACATGAGAGTTCTGTGAGGAATACTGTGGCTCTAGATCCTTCACTCCAAAGAATTCTGCATACCCTAACATGTGATAAATATCTCTCCCTTCAAGATGTGCAAACCCTATTTCATTCTTACCCAATTTCAATTTAGTCGAGACATAGAAACATAGAACATAGAAAATAGGTGCAGGAGTAGGCCATTCGGCCCTTCGAGCCTGCACCGCCATTCAATGTGATCATGGCTGATCATCCAACTCAGTATCCCGTACCTGCCTTCTCTCCATACCCCCTGATCCCTTTAGCCACAAGTGCCACATCTAACGCCCTCTTAAATATAGCCAATTTTTGGCCAATTTATAGCCAAAGAGACCTTCCCTTTAAGAGCCGTCTCAGTAATCTCCCCACCGAAAGGTGACACTCTCTCCTGCTCCTGCTGTTGGATTGCTAATTCTCCCTGTTCCCGCTCTTAAATGTCCCGAGAAGGATCAGTTCTATCTTTTTCTCCTAGTCCCATTTTACAAGCCGCAGACAGCAAAACAATTTATTTATTTATGTTCCTTCTAGTGAAGAATATCTTCCACATCCATATTAATTTGTTTCCTTCCTCACTATTCCCATATGTTTTTAATATCGTCTCTATATATTTTATCCCGATTAAAGACTTTATTCCCCCCAATGGCCAAAGTTTGTTTTTCAAGATTACATTTAATTTCCCTAATAATCCTCTCGGTCTATTCGCTTCATTTGGAAGTTCCCTGCAAATTATCCTTATCAGGCTTTCTAATCTGTTTAATTGATCCTTCTCAGAGACATTCCCCATTCTCGCAACAATGGTTAGAACAAGGTTCCAGACACTAACACCTCTTTCAATCACTACTCGTCTCAGACTCCATGGTCAATGGAATCTCGCTCACACAATGGAGATAGTCATTCCGATTCACACTTACTCTAGCAATCACTTTCTTTCAACTGTCTGCCAGTCACTCCTATTCCATCATTCCTGTTTAATTATTCAAACCTCTCGCTCCTATTCAGTCTCTCTCCCAAATCTCTTATCAGTTAAATCACAATCACGGCATTCAATTCCAAACTTTCAATCAAAGGACCTAACTCCCACTCGCAGTCCCTCAAACAGCAATCTCCCTTTCACTTAATTAACTTTAAGTTTGCACAAACAGACAAACTCAAACCAGGCTAATAAAACTATAATTAAGAATGAAAATATTCCCCGATTATCAATAACCCAAAACACACACCAATATAAACTATAAGCATCCAGTAATTAATCTTCCTCGTGGTGCAATCAATCAGCGGGATGACTCCTCCCCCAACGCAGCCGATCGAAGCTTTGATCGAACCACCCCGATTCAGATTCTTACAAAATAATCTTAAACAAATACAAATATCTAACTTAAACACACTCTCACCAAGTTTTAAAATCTGTAAACACTTGCACAAGCAGCAACACAAATGACGGTCCACGGACATAACATGATATAAATCTTAACTTTTAAATACTCTAAATGTATTTACGTACAGAGAATATTTATCCTGTGCCAATACGGAAAGCTAGATCTTTACAACTTAAAAAAGGATTAGTCCAAGTCAACATGGATTTATGAAATGGAAATCATGCTTGACTAATGTTCTGGAATTTTTTGAGGATGTGACAAGTAAAATGGATGAAGGGGGGCCAGTGGATGTAGTGTATCCAGACTTTCAGAAAGCATTTGATAAGGCCACACGGGAGACTGGTGACTAAAATTAGAGCACATGGTATTGAGGGTAGGGTGTTGACATGGATAGAAAATTGGTTGGCAGACCGGAAGCAAAGAGTAGGAGTGAACAGGTCCTTTTCAGAATGGCAGGTAGTGGCGAGTGGAGTGCCGCAAGGCTCCGTGTTGGGGCCGCAGCTGTTTGCCATATATATTAATGATTTGGAAGAGGGAATTAGGAGCAACACTAGCACGTTTGCGGATGACACTAAGCTGGGTGCAGTGAAACTGTGAAGAGGATGTTAGGAGGTTGCAGGGTGACCTGGATAGGTTGAGTGAGTGGGCAGATGCATGGCAGATGCAGTATAATATAGATAAAGGTGAGGTTATCCACTTTGGCGGCAAAAACAAGGGGGCATATTATTATCTTAATGGGGTTAGGTTAGGTAAGGGGGAGGTGCAGCGAGACCTGGACATCCTTGTACACCGGTCACTGAAAGTTGGCTTGTAGGTGCAGCAGGCAGTGAAAAAAGCTAATGGAATGTTGGCCTTCATAACAAGAGGATTTCAGTATAGGAGTAAAGAGGTTCTTCTGCAGTTGTATATGACTCTGGTGAGACCACTTTTGGAGTATTGTGTGCAGTTTTAGTCTCCTAATTTGAGGAAGGACATTGTGATTGAGGCAGTGCAGCATAGGTTCACGAGATTGATCCCTGGGATGGCGGGACTGTCTTATTAGGAAAGATTGAAAAGACTAGGCTTGTATTCACTGGAGTTTAGAAGGATGAGGGGAGATCTTATGGAAACATATACAATTATAAAAAGACTGGACAAGCTAAATGCAGAAAAATGTTCCCAATGTTGGGAGAGTCCAGAACCAGGGGCCATAGTCTTAGAATAAAGGGGAGGTCATTTAAGACTGAGGTGAGAAAAAATATTTTCACCCAGAGAGTTGTGAATTTATGTAATTCCCTGCCACAGAGGGCAGTGGAGGCCAAATCACTAGATGTATTTAAGAGAGAGTTAGATAGAGCTCTAGTGGCTAGTGGAGTCAAGGGATATGGGGAGAAGGCAGGCACCGGTTATTGATAGGGGACGATCAGCCATGATTACAATGAATGGCGGTGCTTGCTCTAAGGGCCAAATGGCCTCCTCCTGCACCTATTTTCTCTGGTTCTATGTTTCTAAAATGATTTAAAGCATTAGCGCACAATTCACGAACAATCGATCTCAACGCCGCATCACGCTGTTATCACGCAGTGAACCATTCCCTCTGATACCAAAGATTTTCCCCTTCCTAGATTACTCTTTGCTGAGGGGTATTATTCCTTAAATGATTACTTTTCCTCCCAAAAGTTACTATCCTTCTGTTAAGACTGGACATCTATAAGGGGACCTATATCGCTCCTCTCCAAGTTCGACAGAATTAGGGGTACCCTTCGCTATTCAGATTACTTTTCGTCAAGTAATGAGGCTCCCGTCTCTCAGAAACATTTCACTATCAGATACTCGACCAGAGGGTTACTATTCACTGTTGATCAGCCGCTGTTCGGAATTGATCAATGACATGCACCAACTTAAAAGTTGTATATACAGGAATTCGAATTGCACCTTACTGGCAGAACTTCAATATGAAATCCAGTATTTGAAAATTTGGCTTTGCAAATATAGATTCGATCTCGAACTCCTAATTTTAGTTTGTATCTTTCTACTACGCGGGCTCTCGAATTAATTAAAATTGCCCAGTTGAATTCTTGAACAGACTGGCCAATCTATACTCTGTCCATCCAAGCCCGGTACCTTCTCGAGGCTCTTCATCCGTCACTTCAGGGAGAGACTCAGATATCTAAACACAGACACACCGCTCTGCTAAGTAACAAGGATTCAGCACCTAGCCGCTTCGATCTGTGAATTACCAATGCCGTTTTTTGAAGCACAATTTTTCAACACGTGCTCCCAGCCATGATCCAATCGAAGGCGAGACCTATGTTTCAATACCCCGCCAATTTGGATACCAAGTCTAACCCTGGACCACTCCTCGCCTAATGAAGCGTATTTGGCTCTCGTTGAAACAGTTGCAGTCTGCCAACTATGACCACATTTTTGGGCCTCTAACCCAGGAAAGTGACTTTAACCCAACCCCATCAGGGCCTCTAACCCCAGCCTGGTTTTATGGACCTCCAACCCAAAGGCATGCTAACCACTCCCCCGTGCTTGCTAGACTCTGTTCTAATGATCTTGATTAGACCCTTTCCCAAGCCCGCTCTAACTCACAAAGTGCTGAAAATCAATGTGAAAACCGTACCGCGGGCCCGATTTCTGAAACGCGATCGAAACAGCTCAACACCCTTGATCGAACACTTGTGTTTGGGGGGGTTCTTGAGATCCCGGACGAGCCCTAAATGATAATTGCTTGTTTCTAAGCTTCCCCCAGTCTGGTTTTAGTAAAATACCCGTGGTAGGTACAGTAGTTGAACGGTGACGCGCTTTTGGTAAAATAAATTTAGTTGATTCAAGCGCTTGACCCAGTGTTTACTGGGTCAAGCACTTGAATCAACTAAATTTATTTTACCTAAAGCGCGTCAACGTTCAACTACTGTACCTACCACAGGTTTGATCCTCGTGTCTACCTGTTCAAGCCCTCTAGGCCTCGCTCAGACAGAGACACTCCAGAAGTTCATGCAGTCCCAGAAGATCGATGCTGAGCCTCGTGATCGCGGACTTTTATATGTCCCGGGACCTCGAGGGGCCGAACCACATGGGGGTGGTCTCTTAATAACCCAATTACAGATATCAATTAACCCCATAAATAACAGGCATACTCCTAACCCCAATAATACAACAGCTCAATACAGCTCAAAACAGACTTCATAAGGAAGTCAACTAAGAAACATTTACCCTGATTTACAGAAAACCCAGACAAGGGTCAACACCTCATCCAATCAACACTTGGCAAAGTCAAACTCTGCAACATTATTTACAATTATTTTTAATCAGACATAATCAGAAATAAGCCTTTGATCTATCAAATCTGCACTGACCTGTGATTAAGGATACATCTCAACACTTCAGGTTCAGAACAATGATCATTCTTTCAAGCTGCTCATAGTTTGTTAAAAAAAACATTGTCTTCGACATAATCAGCAAGGATTGTTTCATGCTAGGACAGCGTCGCTACTTGAAATCACCACTCGTGGACCTCACTAGCCTTCAGACACAAATGGCTGGTCCCTCAGGACATCCAAATCTGGAGTGCAGTGGCATTATCCAGATATGGCCCATGCCTCAAGCAGTGCAGTGAGGAAGATCTAACCTTGAAATGCCTCATAGCTTTTAATAGGTCATAAAGCAGGAGAGGGTGACTACTTTGAGATACAAGGAACTACAAATTCTGGAATTCTGAGCAAAATGCAAAGTGTTGGAGTAACTCAGCAGGTTAGACAGCAACTGTGAAGGGAATGGACAAACAAGATTTTAGTTTGGGGTCCTTCTCCGGACTGATTCAAAGGTGATAACATTGTCATTAAATTTAATCAATTTTAATTATATCATTAAAAAATATTAAAAACTATTACAATTGAAGTAACTATTTCATACTTTAAAACTTTAAAACATGAAACTGAAGAAAATAAGCTGAACACAATAACTTACCATCCCATTACTTCTCAATCCTCAGCAACACAACACAACTCTGGAAAAGATTTAAAGAGTCAATTCAGGATCAGTCAGCCAGTCGATGATTTATCCATTTCACAATGTATACACAAAATTCTGAATTGCTTAAGAACCAGAATATTAACTCTGTGTTGCTAAAATATTGATAATGTGTCAACTTTCAATGGTGGGTCAACGTGGAGAGTGTTAGCAGTTTCAAATTACTGTATAGTAACATCTCCAATTACCTACCCTGGGCCCAGCATGTATTATAGATGCAATCATGAAGAAGGTGCACCCGCTCTTTTACTTTCCAAGAGGTTTAAAGCAATTCACCATTCCCTGAGTACTGCAAAAAAACCTCCACAGGCACAATGTAGAAGGTATCCTGATAGTTGTATCATGGCCTGGTATAGAAATTCCAATGCACATGAATGTAAATTCTGCACAGCCAGCATTTGCACAGCCCATTCAGTCAAGGACACTGCTCTCCCCACCATTTAAACTATCCACATGAGACTCTGAGATGGCAGCATTAATCATCAAAGATCCACATCATCCTACCCACGACATCATCAAATTCCTAGATG
Source organism: Raja brachyura (assembly GCA_963514005.1). Next base: position 40,443,638 of record OY740786.1, read on the forward strand.
TTAACATCTCAAATGACGTAACCTGGGCCCAGCATGTAGATGTAATCACGAGGAAGGTGTTTGTACCTCCTGCTATTAACATCAGGTACAGATGCCCAATGTACTAACTTCCAGGTTCAGGAATAGCTACCTTCCTACAACCTTCAGATTCCTGAACTGACCTACATAACCCTCATCTCTCAGAGCAAGGGAACTTTATGGACCACCTCTTGCACTGGACTTGTTTTCTAATTGTCTTTTGCACTAATGTATTTCTCTTTGAGAAGTCTTTCTTTTTATTGTGGTGTGAGAATTATACTTGTGATTACCTTCCCACTGTCCAGAGCATGAGCTCTTCCACTCCGTTTAGAAATGCTGTTTGATCTCCAAAATATTTACATCCTCTCAGTCCGAAGAAGGGTCCTGACCTGAAATATCAGCTATCCATGTTCTCCAGAGAAGCTGCCTGGTGTTATTCATGCACTTTGTGTCCTTTTTTTGTCTCATCATTTTATTTGAAGTCAACATATTTTAAAAACTAAGTAAGAGTAATGTAAGGATGTTTAGCGATATGTAATAAGAGGTACAGAAGAACAGTAAAGAATAATGTAAGGTATGATAGATAAAAATAATTAATAGTAATCTAACCTATATAAAATAGTAAGATTAATTGAGAACTTACCAGTTTGAAGTTTGATCTTTATTTTATGAGGAGTTACGATGAGCGATTACGTGAAGAAGGCCGTCGGTCTGCATGCGCATCAATCTTTAAAGCAGTGGTGTGAAATCACAGATAAGAGTAGTTGACCTGAACATAGTAAGAATTGAAGAGAACTAGAACTGCCAGATGACCTTTATAATATGAGGGTTGGGCGCGGTGGGCATGTAATCGCTCATCGTAACTCCCCATAAAATAAAGATCAAACTTCAAACTGGTAAGTTCTCATTTAATCTTTTTACTTCGGAGTCACGTGAGTGACTATGTGAAGATGTCAAAGCTCTGTGATTTCACGCCGTATATGAGTCCAAGCATTGCATACTGAATGGATTGACCATGGATGAGTGAAAAAGATGAATGTATTCAGATATGACATAGTTAGTTAATAATGCTGATGCTTTAATCATCAAAAGAAAATAATAGTAACCCCTCCCATCCTGGGGGGAAACTATAGAACAGAATCTAAAATTGTACTAGCAAGCACCCCCGGTCCGGCAATTGGTTTGTTGTAAAACCTGTGGAACATCTGTTCATTGGACCATCCTGCAGCCGCTAGGATGTGGTCGAGAGGGACGTCCATTGCCCTCACTGCCGACGTAGATGCAGCCTTGGCGAAGTGAGATTTAAAAGTGTCAGTGTTCACGCCTGCACTTGCCAGAACCTCTTTTAACCATCTAGAAATGGTTTACACTGATACATTGTGAAAAGGTTTCTTGTAACTGATCAGAACAGATTACTCAGAGCCTCTGAGGCTCTTAGTGACCTTTATGTATTGTTGAATGTGTGATACTACTCACAACTGTGGATCTATGGGGTGTGCCAGGAACACTAGCTTGAGGGTTACACAAAAAGCTGGAGAAACTCAGCGGGTGCAGCAGCATCTAAGGAGCGAAGGAGATAGGCGACGTTTTGGGTCGAGACCCTTCTTCAGACTGGGCATGGATCAGGGAAACAAGAGATATAGACAGTGATGTGGAGAGATAAAGAACAATGAAACAAAGATATGTAAAAAAGTATCGATGATAAAGGAAACAGGCCATTGTAAGCTGTTTGTAGTGTGAAAATGAGAAGCTAGTGTGACTTGGGTGGGGGGTGAGATAGAAAGGGAAGGAATGCCAGGGCCCGAGGGCTGAGGGAGAGGTGGGAAAGGGAGGAGGCAGCCTGGGTTAACAGAATTGAGAAAATTCAATGTTTAAGCCCAGAGCATGCAGACTCCCCAAGCGGAAAATGAGGTGCTGTTCCTCCAACATGCGGTGTTGCTCACTATGGCCATGGAGGAGGCCCAGGACCGAGAGGTCGGATACGGAATGGGAGGGGGAGTTGAAGTGCTGAGCCACCGGGAGGTCGGATTGGTTATTTTGGACCGAGCAGAGGTGTTCGGTGAAACGATCGCCCAGCCTAGAGATGGTGAGGTCAAGGAATGGTAGGGAAATGTCGGAAATGGTCCAAGTGTATTTGAGTGCCAGATGGAAGTTGGTGGTGCAATGGATGAAGTCAGTCAGTTGTGTGTGGGTGCAGGAGGTGACACCAAAGCAGTCGTCAATGTAACGGAGGTAAAGGTCGGGGGTGGGGCCCTGGTACGCCAAGAACAAAGATTGTTCGACGTGCCCGACAAAGAGGCAGGCGTAGCTAGGGCCCATACGTGTGTCCATAGCTACGCCTTGTGTTTGGAGGAAATGGGAGGAGTCAAAAGAGAAGTTATTGAGGGTAAGGACCAACTCCGCTAGGTGGAGGAGGGTGTCAGTGGATGGGTATGGGTTGCTACTCTGGTCGAGGAAGTACCGGAGGGCTTTGAGACCATCCTGGTGAGGGATGGAGGTGTATAGTGACTGGACGTCCATGGTGAAGATGAGAGGATGGGAGCCTGGGGAATGGAAGGCGTGGAGCCGACAGAGAGTGTCTGAAGTGTCTTGAACATAGGTGGGGAGGGATTTAACAAAGGGGGATAGGATGGAGTCAAGGTATGTGGAAATGTGTTCGGTGGGGCACGAACAGGCAGAGACAATGGGTCTGCCGGGGCAGTCGGGCTTGTGGAATTTGGGGAGAAGGTAAAATCAGGCCGTGCAGGGCTGGGAAATGATGAGGTTGGAGGCTCGGGGGGGTTGGGAGCCAGAGTTGATGAAGTCGGTTATGGTGCAACCACAACTGCTTCAGACTCGATAACACTAGCTTGAGCCCTGGCATCCCTGGTCTGCTCTGTTTGATAAAATCATAAATGATGAAGGTTATATTATTTACATAAGTAGTCATGTTGTCCACTCGTAACTTGTGTAACGTCTGGACCCATTGCATTGTGTCCAGCGGCATTAGCATGACCACCTTGAGGGTGAGTTTAGATAAAGGCAGGGACGAAGCTGGTGCCCACTGGCGAAGCAATGTAAGCACCACACTCACATCCCAAATTTCCTGGGTGGTATAGAATTAAAAATGCGCTTCATGAACCGAGTCCCTACCGATTGGTGCCCCGATCCCAGCACTAAGCAAGAGGATAACGCGCTTCTGGCACTATTGATGGCACCGTAGCTTAATTTCTGGTCATAGAATAGGGTAGATAGAAACTCCAGGACATCTGTGATATGTGCTGGTTCATATGTGATGTTTGAGATAGAACAGAACATCTCCCACTTCTTGATGTGAGAGTTGTACTGTTTTTGTGTACTGTCCCTCCAGGCCATTGTTATCACATCCACTGTTCATTCTGACAGTCCGAGCCCCAGGTATGGTCTCCTCAGAATCTGCAAACCAATAAATTGATTTGGGCATGTAGTGGATGGTTACTCCCCATTACTGGGTGAAGCAGCAGTTTCCTGCTTTTGGGGACAGTCATAAAAGGCTGTGTTGTTATTCCCAGGACTCATGGCAACCAAGACTGTGTTGGCCAGTCAGGCACTACCAAATTGCCTGTGGCGTTGTCTAGCTTGATTTTTGCCAAACACCTGCTGATGAGGCAAAATGGGGGAAAAGCATACAAAAACATTCCTCCCCAATGTAATGAGAATGCATCTACTGCCACTGCCCCTGGGTCTGGTTCCCATGACACATATTTGGGTAACTGGTGATTTAGTCAGGATGCGAACAAATCAATATCCAGGATGCCATACCGGGCAACAATGTCATTAAACACTTCATGATTCAACATCCATTCTGTGTTGTCATTGAATTTTCGCGATCTAGTGTCCGCCACCATGTATCTACCTGGTAGGTAGATAGCTGAGACCCAAATGTTCTTCATAATACACCAATGCCAAATAACTTTTGCCAATTTATCACAAGATACAGACTTAATACCATATAACCATATAACAATTACAGCATGGAAACAGGCCCTCTCGGCCCTTCCAGTCCGTGCTGACCATTTTTTTCCCCTAGTCCCATCTACCTGCATTCAGACCATACCCCTCCATTCCCTTCCCGTCCATATACCTATCCACTTTACTTTTAAATGTTAAAATCGATCCTGCCTCCACCACTTCTGCAGAAAGATCATTCCACACAGCCGCCACTCTCTGAGTAAAGAAGTTCCCCCTCATGTTACCCCTAAACTTTTGTCCCTTAATTCTCATGTCATGCCCTCTTGTTTGAATCTTCCCTATCCTCAATGGGAAAAGCTTATCCACGTCAACTCGTCTATCCCTTTCATCATTTTAAAGACCTCAATCAAGTCCCCCCCCTTAACCTTCTGCGCTCCAAAGAATAAAGACCTAACTTGTTCAACCTTTCTCTGTAACTTAGTTGCTGGAACCAGGCAACATTCTAGTAAATCTCCTCTGTACTCTCTCTAGTTTGATGACATCCTACCTATAATTAGGCGACCAAAATTGTACACCATACTCCAGAATTGGTCTCACCAATGCCTTGTACAATTTTAACATTACGTCCCTACTCCTATGTTCAATGCTCTGATTTATAAAGACCAACACACCAAAAGCTTTGTTTACCACCCTATCTACATGCGATTCCACCTTCAGGGAACAATGCACAAATACCACCATGTGATTGACATATGCCACCTCTGCAGTGTTGTCAAACTGAAGTTGAACATGCACATCTTGCATAGTGCAGCAATAAGCCTTCAGCCCATAGAGTGCTCCCAACAACTCTAAATAGTTAATCCTGTGTTGCTGAAAAATTGATGACTCCTGCACATTCCATCAACCACCGCAGCTAGAGATGGTTTTTGTTGGTCCCCATCATAGGGTGCTTGCATCGGTTTGTAAGATAACCGATGGTGTATCGACTAAAATGTTTCTGCAGCAATGATGAATATTCATTACCCACCATTGTAATTCAGCAATGGCCTCTGCTGGCAATCGCATAGGTCCACCGAATTGGCCTGCATGGAATTTGAGTGCCAGCTCCTTGGCACGTTGTAAATTTTGATAGTGCAAAGGCCCGAAATGCACAGCTAGAAAGGCAGCCACTAATTTGCCAATTACACTGTTTAACAATTAGTTTGTTACAGGCTTCTATTAACTCTAATTGCTTGCCCCTAGGCAGAGTCACAGACATGTGAATTGAATTAATGGTAAATCCCAGGTAATCAATTACCCTGGTAGGTATCAATTTGGACTTAACTGGATGGATGAGGAACCCCAATCTCTCAAACATGAGTTTGGTGGCTGAAACAGATGATTCAGATAATTCCTTGGGGTCACCTATCATTGGAATGTCATCCAAATATACCATCACAATGTGATTCTGAGCTCGTAGTAGCCCCAGAACTGGTTTTAGTAGTTTAGTAAATAGTCTGGGAGCTGAAATCGGCCCATTAGGCAATGCTTTGAACTGCCACAATTGTCCCATCCAGTTCATGTTCAATTATCTCCTGTGCTCCCTGTGAATGGGTACCGAGTAGTATGCATCTTTATGGCCAATGCATGCCATATAACCTCCTTCGGAAACCAGTTGCATGGCAGTACCAAAGTTATCCATTTTGAAATGTTTATACTGCACAAAGGTATTAAGATCAGTTAAGTCTAGGATGATACCACATCCCCCAACCTTCTTCCGCTTGGTGAATATGTTAGATACAAACTGGTGAGGTTCATGAGACGATCTCTCAATGACCTCTTTTTTGTGTAAAGTTTGGATTTCAGCTTGTACATCCAGACTTTCCTGTTGTGAAAACACATATGTGCGGTTTGGTGAATGTTGTGTGGGTGGTAGTGAACTAAGAAGGAACTCAATTTGGAAGCCTTGTATACTGTGCAGTATAAACTGATCTGGTGTGATCCAACTCCATTCATTCATGAAATGTTGCAATCTTCCCCCAACTTGTGCCTGAGTCATGTGTAATGTGTTCTGCAAGGAACTAGTACAGTGCTGGTTTCCGCCCTCAAGATGTGGGGGGTACGGCTGATGGTGGGTGCCCTCCGCACATCCTTGCAGTGGGCCGGCTTGGACCTATCCCTAAAAAAGACCTTTGTACCTCTTGTACGGGTCTTCCTCCAGTTCCGGTGTATCGCCTGGTGCTGAAGGGAGCACAGGGGAGTTGCCGGTATGATGAGCCCCTGGGTGCAGTGTAGACTCTCATCAGGTGAATGGTCTTATCCTCATCGTCCAGCTCCCGGACCTGCTTCAGCAGATCTTCCCCGAACAGGTAATTGGCTGGCTGGACATTGCTGGCCTTGCACAACACAGCGAATTTGGGGTTTAGTGCCGGCCGGATTGTGTTTTTGCACAGGCAATTGATTTCAAAGTGTGCATTGCACATCAATGCCATTGTGTTCTGCTGTGTGTCAGACAGGACCTCCCCATCCACTGATCTGGCAAAGGCCGTAATGCCTGAGGCAAGCAATTTAAAAAAAAATTGGAGCTTTATCTCCTGAGCTCTGACACCCGCTCCAATATGACCCCAGGTGGAATGATTCACGGCCGGCACATTCAGGGAGGCACAGTTGGCAGGAGTATGGTACCTGTTGATGGTCTCCTCCATTGCCAGATGTTTGAGCTGGTGGGAGGCCAGATAATTGATGGTAGTGGCTAGATCTTCATCCAGGGGTGTTCCTGATGTTGATGGAATGGCAAAATTTGATACCAATAGTGGCACTTCAGACCCGTGCCCCCGGGTGCTATCACCAGCTGTGCCTCCAAACTCTGAATCAGATAGATACTGACCCCGTGTGCTCCCCTCCTCAGAGAGGGAGATACTCTGCAGGTGCCACTGGCACCGGTCCCCGTGGAGACCCGCGCTGATATTGTTCCCTCCTTTGGAGCATATCATTCTGGAGCCACCTCTCCATTAGGTGCTCCATGTGGGTGTGTCATCTGTAGACGCTACCCAATGAAGCAGGGGAACCCTCCTGGCCCAACTCACCCGAGTCCACGGGCCTCGCAGACTTCTGTGTGGCCTTCCGCCCCTGCGAGACTTCTTCTGGCACCAAGTCTGCTGTCGCCGGCTCCACCGCCAGCAACACAGAAGGCAATATGGACAGCCGCCTGCTACCCGCACTCCTGCAGTCTTCGGTAGCTGGTTTCACCATGGAACGTCTTTCACCTTCGACATTTACAAGGTTCAAACTTGACAGAAAGCAAGAATTATAGAACCAGCCAAAATGACCTCAGAGAAGTTTTAAAAACTCTTACCTGAGGTTTTAATCTTACCGCTGGAAGGAGCGACGCGCCTGCCAGTCAATTGTTGGCGCATGCTTCAGACGTAATGACGTGCATGCGGACTCCGAAGTAAAATACATAATTATATGTAATCAGAAGTAATAGATAGCTTGAATGGGTCTGAACATTAGAGTGGGAGAATATCTTTTCATGCAACTTTTCTTTTTTGTAACCATAGAAATTATATGAAGTGCAGCTGTACAAGTTATAACATTTCACACTGTGCATTTTTATTGGAGTTGAGGGAAGTGTAGCGAAGGAGAAACAAAGCCAGTCTACAGAATAAAGAAACACTGATCACAACGTTGACATGGATGTCTCTCGTTGCGTGGTGCCAGGAATCGGTAGCAGGGAAATTGGTTACCTAAGGTTGCCTTATAGGAAATATGAACACACACTTTTTGCAAGGTCCCACAAATAGGAACATGATAATGACTAGAAGTTCTGTTTCATGTCAAAGTTATTGTGGGATAAATGATGGCCAGGATACTAATGCATTTGAATCTGCGACCATTATATGAGAACAGGCATATAATTTTAACATATCATCCAAACAATAGGAAACCCACCAGGGAGCTCCACCTGAATTGAAGTGTCAGCCTACAGTTTTGTACTCAGCTTCTTGGAGTGAACCTTGATTTAAAAACTTTACGACTCAGAGACAAGATTCCTACCTATTGATATCAATGGATGCATGAAATAGTTTAGAATTAACAGCATAGGTTGCATGTGATAGTTTAGTGCACATACCTTATCACCTTGCATTATCCAACTCTACTAATCTAACTCTTTACTTTTGGATACACAAGAGTCTGTAGATGCTGGAATCCAGTGCAAAAAAACAAACTGCTGAAGAAACTCAGAGTGTCAGCTGGTATCTGTGGCTGGGATGCAGGGTTTAACCTGTGATGTCAACCATTCCTTTCCCTCCACAGACGCTTCCTGACCTGTTGAGTTATTCTTTCAGTTTGTTTTTACTCAGAGAGTCATGGACTCATACAGGATAAAAACAGGTCCTTTGGCCCAACTTGCCCACCGTGATTTACATGTCCCATTTGGATTAGTCCCTCCTGAGTGAATTTGGCCCATATACCTCCAAACCTTCCTACCTAAATGTTTCTTAAGGGGCTGTCCCACTGCAGTGACCTAATCTGCTCGTTTAGAAGTGTTTGCCCTTGACTCAAACTCGCAGCATGGTCGGCACGTGGTCCTAGGAGGTCCTATGAGGTCACTGGAACTCTCCTTCATGCTCGAGGGAAGTTCCCGTTTACTCGCGGCCTCCGTTTGGTCGAGGAAAATATTTCAGCATGTTGAAAATGTTTCCACCAGTTAAAAATGGTTGACATAGTTCTTTTGAACTCGTAGTGCAGTGGAGTGGGGTCACTATGTAGTTACGTAGGCAATCTCCTTCGCTGACCAGGTATTTTAATTGGCTCATAGGAGTTTTCAGGACCAAGGAAAACCGACCGGTAATGTAAAATGCCCGCTAAACTTTATTAAACGTTGTCTGATTTCTTTAGTGTCCCCCCCTTCTCCCCACCTTCTCCCCCCTTCTCTCCCCTCCTTCTCTCCCCCCCTTCTCTCCCCCCCTTCTCTCCCCCCCTTCTCTCCCCCCCTTCTCTCCCCCCCTTCTCTCCCCCCCTTCTCTCCCCCTCCCCCTCCCCCTCCCCCCTTCTCTCCCCTCCTTCTCTCCCCCTCCCCCTCCACCTCCCCCCTCCCCTCTGCTCCCCCCTTCTCTCCCCCCCTTTCCCCCCTTCTCTCCCCCCTCTCCCCCCCCTTCTCTCCCCCCCTTCTCTCCTCCCCTTCTCTCCCCCTTTCTCTCCCCCTCCCCCTTCTCTCCCCCCTTCTCTCCCCCCCTCCCCTCCCCCCTCCCCTCCCCCCTTCTCTCCCCCCTTCTCTCCCCCCCTTCTCTCCCCCCCTTCTCTCCCCCCCTTCTCTCCCCCCCTTCTCTCCCCCCTTCTCTCCCCCTTCTCTCCCCCTCCCCCCTTCTCCTGCCATCCCCCCTTCCCCCCTTCTCCCACCCCCTTCTCCCACCCCCTTCTCCCACCCCCTTCTTCTTCCCCCTTCTTCTTCCCCCTTCTCCCCCCTTCTCCCCCCTTCTCCCCCCTTCTCCCCCCTTCTCCCCCCCTTCTCCCCCCCTTCTCCCCCTTCTCCCCCCTTCTCCCCCCTTCTCCCCCCCTTCTCCCCCCCTTCTCTCCCCTCCTTCTCTCCCCCCTTCTCTCCCCCCCTTCTCTCCCCCCCTTCTCTCCCCCCTTCTCTCCCCCCTTCTCTCCCCCCCCTTCTCTCCTCCCCTTCTCTCCCCCTCCCCCTCCCCCCTTCTCTCCCCTCCTTCTCTCCCCCTCCCCCTCCACCTCCCCCCTCCCCTCTGCTCCCCCCTTCTCCCCCCCTTCTCTCCCCCCCTTCTCTCCTCCCCTTCTCTCCCCCCTTCTCTTCCCCTCCCCTCCCCCTTCTCTCCCCCCTTCTCTCCCCCTTCTCTCCCCCCTCCCCTCCCCCTCCCCCCTTCTCTCCCCCCCTTCTCTCCCCCCCTTCTCTCCCCCCTTCTCTCCCCCCTTCTGTCCCCCCCTTCTCTCCCCCCCTTCTCTCCCCCCTTCTCTCCCCCCTTCTCTCCCCTCCCCCCTTCTCCCGCCATCCCCCCTTCCCCCCTTCTCCCACCCCCTTCTTCTTCCCCCCTTCTTCTTCCCCCCCTTCTTCTTCCCCCCTTCTTCTTCCCCCCTTCTTCTTCCCCCCTTCTCCTCCCCCCTTCTCCCCCTTCCCCCCTTCTCCCCCCCTTCTCCCCCCTCCTCCCCCCCTTCTCCTCCCCCCCTTCTCCTCCCCCCCTTCTCCTCCCCCCCTTCTCCTCCCCCCCTTCTCCTCCCCCCCTTCTCCTCCCCCCCTTCTCCTCCCCCCCTTCTCCTCCCCCCCTTCTCCTCCCCCCCTTCTCCTCCCCCCCTTCTCCTCCCCCCTTCTCCTCCCCCCTTCTCCTCCTCCCCTTCTCTCCCCCCTTCTCTCCCCCCTCCCCCTCCACCCTTCTCTCCCCCCTTCTCTCCCCCCTTCTCTCCCACTCCTTCTCTCCCCCCTTCTCTCCCCCCTTCCCTCCCCCCATCTTCTCCCCCTCTCCCCTTTTTCTCCCCCCCTCCCACCCCTTTCTCCCCCCTTTCTCCCCCTTTCTCCCCCCTTTCTCTCCCCCACCTCTCCCCCCCTCCTTCTCCCCCACTCCTTCTCCCCCCCTTCTCCCCCCCTTCTCCCCCTCCCTTCTCCCCCTCTTTCTCCCCCCCATCTTTCTCCCCCCCCCCCTTTCTCCCCCCCCCCCCCCAAAGGGATGGAAGAGGTGGGCTGTTGGACAATGCAGGTCAAGATGAAAAAGGGATTGGGGTGGGGAGGATGAACCTGAGTTTAGGGAGGGTTTAGTACAATGATGAGACCTGGGATGAAGTCGATAGCTTAATTGTGAGGCTTAGGAAGAGGTCAGATTTTTATCCACTATTCTTCAGTTTTTACTATATGTATTTAGAACTTTTTTTCCTCAGATGAGTTGTGAGGCCATTGGCATTTCCTTCAATTTCAGCCAAGCTTAGGGATGATAATGCCTTGACATTGCAATGGTAATTGGTTACTGCCTCATTTTTATGCCAGTGTCATCGGTGACCCCATTTCTTGATACTAAGATTTAATGGAGCAGGAAAAGAATGGTTGACATGTTGATCCTGTTCCAATCCTCTCTAAACCCATAGGGATGGACTGAATTAAAATTGAGGCCCCTTTGCCTTTCAATATGTAGGATACTGTACCATCCATGAAATGGATTAAAAAAATGGTAGAATGGAAAGAAATGTTTAAACCCACTGAACATGGCCAGCCTACATATCATTGGGAGGTCAGATTATCATTGATTTGATATCCGTTTTAGTCAGATCTGAAGGAATTAAAACAAAGGCAAAAAATTGCCCTCTATCCTCAAAGAATCAGAGAAGAAAAGCATCTCTATTTGGCACAATACAGGAAGAGATAGTTAGCAAGGAATCCTAATTGTGTTAACCATAAACATTAAGAAGTATTTCATGTGAGGTTAACATTGCTGGTCAGCATATTTAGGTAATCAGTGACTCCACACTTGCAAGGGATGGTAGGGGAAATTAAGGACTAGGTAAAACCTAGAATATTTGTAATAATTGACAAAACATATTTAACACTTTGAAGGCAAATTCTCCAGGTGCTTGGTTGATTATTGACATTTTCCCTGCTTGATGCTGTTTAATTTCTTTGAGATATTGGTGTCAATCTCTCTGGCCTTTCGGAACATTTTTCACTCACACTGCCAGCCTAGGGTTTCTCTGTTTTCCTTTGAGCTTACATAACATTCTCTGTATCATAATTTATGATTATTGGCAGTCTGCAAACTGCAGCCTGCATGGTGTTATCTTTGTTGCCTTGATTATTTTTCAGATGTATTGAAGACTATGAAGATCAATATCTGAACATACATGTTATCAGTGACAAATATGTAATATTTTGCTTCGAAAGTCACGTGACTACGTGAAGAAGCCTGCCAGCCTGCATGCGCATCAATACGTCTAACGCATGGCGCACGACTGGCTGGAAGTAGCATAGCTCCTCCAGCGGTAAGTTTAAAACCCTGCAGGTAAGTTTCAAACTTATTCTGAGGTCGTTTTTTGGTGAAAAATTCTCGTTACAGAGTTCCAATTGCTGAACGAATTATGGAAAAATCCAGGGCGAAACCCAGACGGGCCGCGGGGAAACCGGCTATGGAGGACCGTGGGAATACGGGTAGTCGGCAGCCGTCGGTTTTGGCGTCCGAGTCGCTGACAGTGCAGTCAGCAACTTCAGACTTGGTGCTTGCCCAAAGCACTTTGGCAACCCCGAAAGGGGGCAAAACCAAAAGGAAGTTGGATAGGCCTGTGTACTCAAATGAGTCAGGCCAGGAGGATTCTCCTCCTACAAACATGGATAGCATCTTTGGGCGTTTATCCTGGATGGAGCACCTTATGGAAAGGATGCTCCATCATGATATGCTCCGTGATACAGAAACATATCAGCGCAGGTCTCCATTCATTTAACATATCAGCGCCTGGTCCAGGGCTGCTTAACGTCTGTCACTCTGAGGAGGGGAGTGTATGGGGTCAGTAGATGACTGACTCCGAATTCGGAGGTATGTCCGTGGAACATACTGGAATGCATGACATGCGTGAGGTTCAAGAATTGCCTGCCATGGCATCAATGTTTGCGATACTCTCGCAAACAGGGGAGCCGCTGCAAGAAGAGCTGGCTTGCAGCATAAACTACCTCAAGTCGCATCAATTACAGGAACAGGCGATGGTTGAAACGGCTGCAAAATACCATACAGCTGTAAATTGTGAATCCCTGAAAGTGCCAGCAGTGAACAGCTCTATCTGGGGATACATTGGAGGGGGTATCAAAGCCCAGGAAATGAAACTCCAAAGAATTTTAAAATTACTGGCTTCAGGCATCACGTCGTTTGCCAGATCTGTGGATGGCGGGCCCTTATCGGATGTCCAGCAGGATGCCCTGGCATTGATGTGCAATGCACACTTTGAAATGAACTCCTTTCGGAAGAACGCCATCAGACCTGCCTTAAATCCCAAATTTGCAGGCTTATGTAAGGCCAGCAATGCCCAGCCACCGAATCTTCTGTTCGGGAAAGATCTACCCAAACAGGTAAAATACCTGGATGAGGAAGCAAAAGCTGTCCGGCTAATCAAGGCACCAAAGACGAGCAAAGTTTCATCGTTTCGGCGACACCAACCCTACAACTCCATTAGCTGTAAGCGGTTCGCTGAAGCTGGTGGCAAGTAGAAAAATGATTTCTCTGGGCAGAGGTCTTTTTTTAGGCCAAGGCCCAAGCCGGCCCTCTTGGAAAATGCGCAATCCGCGCATTCCAGCAGTTCTACCCTCCAAACCTCGAGGATGGAAATAGAACCCTCTTCAGGGGCCTTTTGGCCTACTTTAAGACCACCGGTAACCATGGAGGTAGGTGGGTCTGGTTCTCTCTGGAATATGGGGTGTGTGGACCAGTTCCAAGTTGGTGGTAGATTACACTTGTTTTTGCACGAATGCCGATGGATATCATCAGATTTGTTTACACTGCACAGTATACAAGGGTTCCAAATTGAATTTCTTCCCAATTCATTGCCACCCACACAACATACACCAAGCCACGCATTTGTTCATTCCAAACAAGGTGGTTTGGATATACAAGCTGAAACTCACACATTATACACAAAAGGGGGTAATTGAGAAGTCAAGTCATGAACATCACCAATTCGTTTCCAATATATTCTTGAGACAAAAGAAAGATGGAGGATGTCGGATCATCCTTGATTGGACACAACTTAACTCTTATGTGCAGTATAGACATTTTTAAATGGAAAATGTTGTTGCTGCCAAACAACTTTGTTACTGCCAAAGGATGCTTTATGGCATGCATCGATCTCAAAGATGCATACTATTCAGTGCCCATTCACAGGGATCACCAGAGTTATTTGAAATTTAGCTGGATAGGGCAACTGTGGAAGTTTAAAGCATTGCCTAATGGGTTAACTTCAGCCCCCAGGTTATTTACGAAATTATTAAAGCCGGTGCTTGGGCTACTTAGATCTCAAAAACACATTGTTATGGCCTATCTGGATGATATTCCAATCATAGGAAACATGCTGAAATTGGCTAAATTAGCTGTTTCAGCCACGAAACTCATATTTGAGAAGTTGGGGCTTCTCATCCATCCAGTTAAATCGAAGTTGATACCAACTAGAGTTATTAATTATTTGGGATTTACCATTAACTCTATTAATATGTCTGTGACTCTGCCCTGGGGCAAGAGATTAGAATTATTAGAAGCCTGTAACAACCTTGATAGCAGCCATCTATTAGACAGGTGGCTCGTGTAATTGCAAATTAGTGGCTGTTTTTCCAGCTGCACAATTTGGGCTTTTGCAATATCAGAATTTACAACATGCAAAGGAGCAAGCACTCAAATAACATTTAGGTCATTTTAACAGACCTATGCTATTCCAGCTGAAGCTATATCAGAATTACAATGGTGGACGACCAATATTCGGCATTGCTCCAGTAACATTTTGGTCAGTAAACCTTCAGTTATATTACAAACTGATGCTAGTGCTTAAGGATGGGGAGCTACTAATACCATCTCTAGTTGCGGTGGCAGATGGGATGTGCATGAGTTATCAATTCTTCAGTTACATGGTATCAACTACCTGGAGATGCTGGGGGCATTCCATGGGTTAAAAGCTTATTGTGGGAATATGCATAATCTGCATGTTCAACTACAAATTGACAACACTACAGCGGTGGCATATATTAATCACATTGGTGGAATCAAGTCAGTATCCAGTGCTAATTTAGCTAACCTCATTTGGCACTGGTGTATCGAAAAAAGCATTTGGATTTCAGCTACCTACTTGCCAGGTAGGTTTAACATGGTGGCGGACACCAGGTCACGCTAATTCAATGACATCACAGAATGGATGTTGGATCATAAACCATTTAACAACATTGTTGCTCAGTATGGAACACCGGATATCGATGTGTTTGCATCTAGGCTCAATCAACAGTTACCAAAGTATGTTGCATGGGAGCCAGACTCAGGGGCAGTGGTGATAGATGCATTCTCGCTACACAGGGGAGGAATGTTCTTTTATGCATTTCCTCCATTTTGCCTCATCAGTCAGTGCTTGCAAAAGGTCCAGCAAGATTCCGCTTCAGGCATTTTGGTAGTGCCTTGACTGGCCTACGCAGCCATGGTTCCCGCTGATATTGGGAATGATAACACAGCCTTATATGCTTATTTCAAAACACAAAATTTGCTGGTTCATCCCGTGACTCGGGAAGGCCAACCCCTGCATGATCGAATCAATTTGTTGATTTGCAGGTTTTGAGAAGACCTTTCCTGGGGCTCGGATTATCAGACCGACCCATGGACATGATCACTGCAGCTTGGTGAGATAGCACCAAGAAGCAGTACATCTCTTACATCAAGAGATGGGAAGTGTTTTGTTTTAATTCCAACATAACGTATGATACGGCACAGATAACTGATGTCTTGGAGTTTCTCTCAAAACCGTTTTTGACGAAAGATTAAGTTATAGTGCCATTAACTGTGACAAAAGTGCCTTGTCATCCTACTTGTTACTGGGATCGGGATACCACTCTGTCGGGTCTCACCCACTGATAGCCAGATTTATGAAGGGTATCTTTAACACAAATCCTCCCAGGCCCATGTACACGGAAGTAATGGATGTTAACATTGTGTTAACATTGCTTCGCCGGTGGGCTCCAGCTACATCCCTATCTTTGGTCATGCTCACATATAAAGTAGTTATGCCCATGGCGCTAGTTTCAGCGCAACGCGTCCAGTCATTCCATAAGATGTGGCTGGACAGAATGGTTATATCTGCCAACAAAATAACCTTTTATGTACATGAGCTAATTAAACAAAGCAGACCAGGGGTGTTATGTCTAAAGCTGGAATTGTTGGCGTATCCCATGGACCATAGATTGTGTGTGGTCACACATATTCAACAATATGTTAAGGCTACAAAGAACCTGAGAGGCACTGAACTGGCAATATTTATTAGCCATAAAAAACACACACAAGAATGTATCAGTGCAGACCATCTTCAGGTGGTTAAGACATGTATTGGCTTGTGCAGGAGTGGACACTGATGTTTTTAAATCTCACTCCACCAGGGCTGCAACAACTTCAGCAGCGAGGTTCATGGAGGTTCTGCTGGACCACATCCTAGCGACTGCAGGATGGTCGAAGGAGTGGACTTTCCAAACCTTTTATAATAAACCAATTGCCAGGCCGGGTTCGTTTGCCAACTCAATTTTAAGTTCTGTTTAATAATTTGCTTTTCCGGATGTAAGGGATCACTATTATTATTATCATTTGTTTATTAAAAGCATCAGCATGTTTTAAAGCTATGTCATGTCTGAATGCATTATCTTTTCAATAATTTCTGGTCAACTAATTCAGTGTGTTGCATGGACTCGTGTTCGCGGCATGAAATCACAGACCTTTAAAGTCTTCACGTTGTCACTTACGTAACTTTGAAATAAAATAGGAAGATTAAACGAGAACTAACCAGTTTGAAGTTTGATCTTTATTTCATGAGAAGTTGCGATGAGGGATTATGTGCCCTCCACTCCCAACCCTCTTCTCATAAAGATCATGTGGTAGTTCTAGTTCTCGAATCTTCCTATAATCAGTTCAGCAACAGTTTTCTGTGATTTCACACCGCTGCTTTGAAGGTTCGTGCGCATGCAGGCTGGCGGGCATCTTTACGTAATCCCTCATCGCAACTTCTCATAAAATAAAGATCAAACTTCAATAGACTCTGTGCATCCACCCGATTTAATCCTCGCATAATTTATATTTGAACTTCTCTGTGGGGAGGCATGTTTCCCTTGATGCTCTCAATTTAAGTTTAGTTTTAAGTTTATTATTCTCACATGTACCAAGGTACAATGAATCACTTTGTTTTGGATGGTATCGAATCAGATCAGATAATACTATACATAAGTAGTGTACAATCAAGTTAAACTCAAGCACAACAGGTAGAGCAAAGGTGAAGATAAGTGCAAAATATCGTTCTCAGGATTGGAAAGCAACAGTTCCATAGACAAAGTCCAATATTTGCAATGGAGTATTAGTTAATTTGATAGTACCCTTGCTTATGGAAGAACCAAATATTCTAATATCAGAAACTATTGCAGCCATTGCAACAATGCAACATTGCTAATTACTCAAGGTAGTCGCTAATATGCAACTTTCACAACAGTGCATGTGAAAATAAACCTAACACATAAAGAAGAGGCACACTGATAGGTGGATGCACAACACAGCTAAGAAATCTAGGCTAAATAACGGAATAAATATTTTCCCAGGATCTCCATTTTTATTAGAATTTGCAAGATTATTTGAAACAGCATATTCTTAGCTCTTTTCCACTGTGAGCACTTCTGCAAAGCCATTGTTTTCCCTTAACAATTGCCTGACTTTGAAAAAGTTTGAGTTTTGCACCCTAATGAATATAAAGGCATCATGGGTCATGGCTCGAGATGAATATAAGCGCTCTTGCAATCAGCACGCAACAGAGCATGGAAAAGCAGCACTCTTCCAATTACTCTTGGGTGATTGCTGCTGGATCTTGAGAAGCTGGCAGCAAGGCTTCAGGACATCATGTTTTAGTGATCAAAGGACTAAATAGAAAATTCTCTAAAGGAACCAATTTATCTAAGCAATTGTGGTGCTGTCACTGGAACCATCCCCTGTGGCAGAAGGGCAGTTGGAAGCTCCAACTTGGTAATTACGGCGTCAGTAATCTGAACATCAAGAGCAAGCATAAAAAAAAGTATTGGATTCATTCTATTAATGGGAGCCTGTCAGCACAGTTTATATGTGCAAAAAGGCAAGTGACATCAGACTGCAAGGACAATACAATGTCACTGCTCAAATCTTTATCATTTTGAATAATAAAACTGCACTTAAACCTACTTTCTGTAACGTGGAATACAATGCTAGCTTATGGAAGGATTTATTTTCTTGTATGAATGCATTTCCAATACATCATTTTACTTCGGAGTCACGTGAGTGACTACGTGAAGACCCCGCCAGCACGCATGCGCGACATATCGTCGTTCACATGCGGAAGCGACAGTCGGGAGGAGCGGGGCTCCTCCAGCGATGGAACGGTAAGACTCACCAGAGTGGTGAGCGCGGCGAGAGTAACGGCAAGAGCTGCTGCTATAGAGCGCAGCCAGCAGCGTGCCGTTTTTTCTCCGAGCTGCAGGTGCTACCTGCAGCTCCCGAATTCAGCCCGGGAGGACTGCTGGTTCGCCACGGACAGGCGGTAAAACCACCCGTTCATTTCTCGAGCTGCAGGTGCTACCTGCAGCTCCCGACTTCCGCCCGGGAGGGCGGTTGGTTCGCCACGGACAGGCGGTAAATCCACCGGGACTGGTTCGCCACGGACAGGCGGTAAATCCACCCGGAAGCCGATCGGGACTGTCGACTCAGCTGGGTCCAGTCCCGAGGACACCCCGTTCGCTGCAGCAACGGAGGTCGTCTTACCCGCATGGAGCGGATGGTGGAGCAATTGCTCCAGCGTGACCTGCTTTAGCAGGGGCAGGGTCACAGTGGGCCTCTTCGCAGGCCCACGGCAGGATCCTATTATGGACTGCCTAAATGTCTCACCCTCTTCGGAGGGGAGCATTGGGGGTCAGAACTGGGCTGACCCGAAGAGGGGGAGTTGGCTGAACAAACCAACAGTGTCAGGGGTGCAGTGAAGAGTTCTGGATATGGTAAGTAACATGCAGTTCCTTCTAAAAAGGTTACCTATCCACCCTAAGCTGGCAGCTAGTTTAATTATATGACTACAAACCAGCTTCAGGAGCAGCCATCTATGCTATAGCTGATAAGTACTTTGCTCCTGATAATTGTACTCGCTATTGTTCCCGCGGTAAATACCCTATTTGGGGGATAATGAGCCCTACGATTAGAGGGCAAGGAGTCAAACTTCAGAGGATCCTGAAGCTTTTGACCGCCGGTATTTCGGCAGTGCCAGTACTGCGGTGGGTATAGAGCTACCGGTAGGAAAAGGATGCTCTGGCCTTACTGTGAACACAGTTGAAAATAACTACAGGAAGAGCAATTCACCCCAAATTGCGGGGTTATGCAAACCAGGTACGCTCAACCACCATATCTGCTGTGCGGAGCTCCCCAAACAGGTGAAAGACCTGGACAAAGAGGCCATAGGGCTGATAAGGTACCCAGTACCTCCAAGCGCACTGCCAACAGCTACAGCACCCCTACACACCCAAAGCTCGAAGGCCGGCCCACCTGCACAACAGCCTTTTTAGGCCATGGCCCAGCCCGGCCTTCTTGGAAAATGCGCCACCCCTACAACGCATCAACTCAAACAGAAGAAATAACGGTGGTATTGGACACTACGCCGGCAATACCTTGGAGGTAGGTGGATCTGCCTCCCCCAGGAACATCATATGTCTAAAATTCATCTTATGGGGGAGACCGGTTGCACTTTTACCTCTGATCCTTACATATTCGGAAGTATTCAGGGCTATAAAATTAATTCATTTACGAACTCCCTGCCCCGGTCCAGCATTCGCCTAGCCGAAAGTTATATTTTCACAAAGAAAGAACGGCGGGCCATGCTGAACTATTAAGAGGGGTTATTGAGAGAATCACAGGAGTTCGTATCTAATATATTTACCAAAAATAAAAGATGGCGGATGCCGCATAATCATAGACCTGACCGAACTGAATACTTCTGTTCAGTATGTTCATTTCAAAATGGACACAGTAGCCAGCTTATAGCTATGGGTACTACATGGCATGCATTAACCTCAAGATGCATACTATTCAGTACTAATACACAAGGATCATAGGGAATACCTTAAATTTATCTGGATGGGACAATTATGGCAATATATAGCCTTACCCAATGGGTTATCATCAGCACCCAGGCTGTTCAACAAATTACCAGCTTTGGCCTATTTAAGGAAACAAAATCATACTGTTATGGCCTATCTTGATGATATCCTCATTGTCGGGGATAATTGGAAACGGCTACATTGGCAGTTTCTAGCCATAAAATATCTCTTTCAAAAGCTGGGGTTCATCATACATCCAGATAAATCAAAGTTGGAACTCTCTACTACCATGGATTACTTGGGGTTCACCATTGACTCGGTGCAAATGTCTACCACCTTACCACCGAACAAGGTGGTGGACTTGGTAGAAGCTTGCAGAAGCCTTACTGGCATCAGGGATCCATCCATACGGTAGGTGGCCATGGTATTGGGAAGATAGTGCCTCCTTTCCCGCAGTGCACTTCGGACCACTACATTATCAAAACCTACAAAGAGCTAAAATTATAGCTCTCAAAAGTCATACCATTTCAACAGGCCTATGAAGTTATTAGAAAAGGCAAGAGTTGAATTAAATTGGTGGATGGGAAATGCTCAATTCTGTTCCAAATCCATCACTATCATAAATCCCTCGGTTACATTACAGACTGATGCCAGTGTTAAAGGTGGGGAGCAGCTAATACCACCACTGCTGTGGTGGCAGATGGAATGCACAAGATTTAACCCTGTTGGGAGCACTAGGGATTAATTATCTAGAAATACTGGAAGCATTCATGGAACCCGGGGGCCTACTGCTTAGATATGCACCAGTTGCATGTATGGTTACAAATTATAATACCACAGTGGTGGCCTATATTAATCTTTTGTGTGGAATAAAATCGATATCATGTGATGAATTGCCTTTTTAACAACTAGCACTGGTGTCTGGATAGAGAGATTTGGATCTCAGCCACTTACCTTTCAGGTAAACTAAATACGGTGGCGAACACCAGGTCACGCAATTCAACGACAACAATGAATGGATGTTGGATCAGGACCGGGGCCAGCAGCGATGGATGTTTCTCGCTGCATTGGGGGGATTGTTTGCTAAGCATTTCCCCCCTTCTGCCTCATCAGTCGGGTCTTACAAAAATTTAATAGACTCCGCAACTGGTATTTCGGGTTCCCGATTGGCCTACCCAACCATGGTCCCCAGCAGTACAAAGATGGCCGCAGAACACTGCTTCCGGATCCTCAAACGGCCGGGCCTGTTGGCACACCCTGTGACGGGTAAGTTATCCGTGCCATGATCGCATTAACCTATTGATGCTGTTTCTGAACAGGCCATTCTGGACTTCGGATACTCCGACAGGACGATCTATGTCATCACTCGTCGTGAGGGAGTCCACCAGGGACAGCACTGACATATGTCAGCAGATGGGAGTGTTTCTTCTTCAGAACAAACACTTCATATGACTCGGCCACCATCACTGGATTGCAGGAGTTCTGGCCACCCTTCTTTCCATGAAGGTTTGAGCTATAATGCCATTAAATTTGCAGGAGTGCCCTACCTACCAACCTGGACCGAGAGGGTGATCACCTGCGTATAGGATCACACCCTCTGGTATCAATCTGATGAGGGGTATTAATATTTTCCCCTAGACCAGATCCACTCATACATGGGACCTAGGCATAAAATTTACTATGCTTCGAGGATGGACAAAATATTGGGGCACTCTCTGGATAACTACATATTATATGGTTATGCTTATGGCACTTGTAACAGCACAACGGGTCCAGTCTCATAGCTAAGGCTGCATCCACGTCAGCGGCTAGGATGATGGGAGTTCCTATGGACCACATCCTTTGCTACAGCGGGTTGGAGAGTGAACGGATTTTCAGCACTTCTTTTATAACCCGTGGCCGCTCCTGAGACGTTGCGGGGAATATGTTGGGTTTCTGTTACATGATTTACCCAATGTGGGGCATATCATTTTAGGTATGACTAAATACCTTCTTTGTTTTTCAGCCAGTGTCTTGTCTGAATTACGTTCATCCTCTTATCCCAACTTTAGCGGTGTGTGAGCATGGAGCTTCCAGGGCATGAAATCACAGAGCTTTGAAATCTTCACGTAGTCACTCACGTGACTCCGAAGTAAAATAGTAAGATTAAACGAGAACTTACCAGTTTGAAGTTTGATCTTTATTTTATGAGGAGTTACGATGAGGGATTACGTGCCCTCCGCTCCCAACCCTCTATTATAAAGATCACCTGGTATGAAAGTTCTCTTTTTTATCTTACTATATTAGTCATTGTGACTGTTTGTTCTGTGATTTCACACCACTGCTTTGAAGAATGTCGCGCATGCGTGCTGGCGGGGTCTTCACGTAATCCCTCATCGTAACTCCTCATAAAATAAAGATCAAACTTCAAACTGGTAAGTTCTCGTTTAATCTTACTATTAATCACATTACTCGTGTTCATTTCAAAACATACATTTTTAAGTGAATCTACTGTGAAATTAAGCTGAATGCTGTTCATAAACACAGGAAAGGATTGAGGAGATTAAATTTGGTGAGTGTTTGGAATGTAAGATTGATGTCACGGTGCAAAGACTAGTTGAGCTTAACTGGTGATTACATCGACAGGGAATATACAATAGATAGGTGAGGATAAACTGAACAGAAGGATGTACAGATAGGAAGAGATGAGGCAAGGTGCAAAATCTCACTTGGAGCATTAACAACAATGTGGACCAATTATATGGAATGGTACGCTACTATAGTGCACAAACTGCCAGGTATTGTGTAGAAAATTATTTTTTATCACATATGTGTTAATCCTTGTTTTTGGAATAACGTACATTTTTGTAACACAGATACCAAAGTAAATCCTTTGGAAAGACATCCTTGCCATAGAGGGGGTACAGAGAAGATTCACCAGACTGATTCCTGGGATGTCAGGACTTTCATATGAGGAAAGATTGGATAGACTCGGTTTGTACTCGATGGAATTTAGAAGATTGAGGGGGGATCTTATAGAAACCTACAAAATTCTTAAGGGGTTGGACAAGCTAGATGCTGGAAGATTGTTCCCGATGTTGGGGGAGTCCAGAACAAGGGGTCACAGTCTAAGGATAAGGGGGAATTCCTTTAGGACCGAAATGAGGAAAACATTCTTTACACAGAGAGTGGTGAGTCTCTGGAATTCTCTGCCACAGAAGGTAGTTGAGGCCAGTTCATTGGCTATATTTAAGAGGGCGTTAGATGTGGCACTTGTGGCTAAAGGGATCAGGGGGTATGGAGAGAAGGCAGGTACGGGATACTGAGTTGGATGATCAGCCATGATCACATTGAATGGCGGTGCAGGCTCGAAGGGCCGAATGGCCTACTCCTGCACCTATTTTCTATGTTTCTATGTTTCTAAATCAAACATCGCACATTACAGACAAAGCATTCCACAAGGTGATTCACTCATATATTGTCAGACTAAGTATTTAATCCTAAATAGTGTTCCATTATTAAAAGTATAGATAATTTGATGAACAGGCACGGTCACTGATGAACACTAATGGTGTCTGGTCTCATTATCATTTTAAATATTTCATTACTAAGTGGCTCACTTGACAGGCTGAGAACAGAGCTGTAAATAAATCCATTTGCAGGAGTGTTCCACTTTGGAGTAACAACAACAGATTCACTTATGCAATTAAAATGAAATGGTAAATCACCCAGAAATCAGACTAAAATTGATTCCAAGCCAAGGGAATGTGGGTGAGGCTAACTGAGATGAGATGCTTAGGGAAAGAAGGTCGATATTTTAAAGTGGCAGGAATCTCAATACTACTTACTATCCAGTATGCTTCAAGAAATAGGAACATTGATAAAAAATAAGGTGAAACAGACTTTTATCATTGTTCCAATATCAAGACATTGACCTGAGCTTCTCAGATGTTTCTGTTCATAGTCTAACGACCTAGATGGCCAAATTTGAAGATAACAAAACTAAGACCATTCTAGATCAAATCCAGTTTTGTTTCAGCAATTTTTTTCTATAGCAATTCAAGCTGACAGAATTAATCTGCTTAATCATTTAAGGCAGTCAACAGTATTATTTCTTGCCTAGAATGTCGGAAGTATATATTTCAATTACTCTGCTACTGAATCTACAGATTTTAAACCCTAAAGGGCATTACTACACAACAGAAGTAAGGCAATGTCAGGGAGGGAAAACACATAATTTTAGACAATATTACCCCTGTTGATATCAAATAACATTGCTCATAGAGCCTCTGCTTCACAGTGATCAGGGTTCACTGTGAAGCAGACCCTAATTGATCAGCAACCCTGATTGATGGAGTTGTCTGTGGCAGTTTGCATTTCTCCATGTGACAGCATGGGTTTCACCCAGATGCTTCAGGTTCTTCCCACATCTTTAAGATGTGCAGGCTAATAAGTTAATTAGCCACTGTACATTACCCCAAGTCTATACATGAATGATAGAACCTGGAGATAATCAATGGGAATGTGGGGAGAATTAAATGGGACTCATGCAAGATTAGTGTAAATGGAAGCTTGAAAGTTGGTTCAAACTCTGTGGGCTGAGGTGGCTGTTTCCATGCTATAACAAATTTCTGAGTCGATGACTCAACTTCTGTAATAGACTGGGCAGTGTTCACCCTTTTTTACAGTCCTCCACTCCTGTGCATTCAAGTTGTCTCTCTGACTTATCAAATCTCTGCAATCTTCTCAGGAAGTAGAGGTGTTGGTGGGCTATCTTTATAATTGCATCGGCGTGCTGGGCCCAGGAAAGATCTTCAGAGATATACATACCCAATAATTTTAAACTTTTGACTCTCTCCACAACGTCCCACATCAATATGTGGGTCCTCATCCTTCCTTTTCCAAAGTCCACAATCAGTTCCTTGATCTTACTGACATTGAGAGCCAGGCTGTTGTGCTAGCATCATTTGGTCAGTCGATCAATCTCCCTTTTGTACACTGACTCATTATCATCTGTAATTTGTCCAACAATGGTGATGTCATCGGTGAACTTGAAGATGGCGTTCACACTGTGTCTGGCTACACAGTGGTGAGTATAGAGCAAGTAGAGCAGGTGACTGAGCACGCAGCCTTGAGATGCTCCTGTACTAATGGTTATCGGAAGAGGTGTTGCTGCCAATTCGTCCAACCCCACGTTGTGAATAAAAAAAGTTTCCTCAACCTGTTGGTGCTTCTATGATCCTTGCTCCACCCCCAAATATTCCAAGTTGAGCACAGAATTCTGTTTTTTTCCCAGATCTCCCTGTGCCAAAGGTTTTTTTGTCTACATACTGCCATAATGATTTGATTGATCAACACTGCCTTTCCTGATCCCTTTTCTGAACCCATAATCTCCAATGCAATCCTCTCTCTGATTCCTTTCCAACATCTTCCACTGTACAATGAATAACAGATTATAAGGTAGCATCTACTGCAATGATGCTCATGTTATTTGAAGATGATGTATTTAAAGAAAATCAGAATCGAGAGTTATAGTCATGTTTAGATATGACATATAAATAAGCCCTTCAGCCCACCTTTTACAGAAGTGTGTGTCTCAGTCACTGTGAAGCAGGTGCTCTAACAACTGCATCACTGTGCCATCCTATGTGCCGCCGTAAATACTGAGAAAAGATCACTAACTACACTATTGAACTTCTCTGCTTCATTGAGTACAATCTGGTTAGAGGTATTCAACTATTGGCAGAAATTGACAAATTAATTATCCAATTGACCTATAAAAATTGTATTTTCTGCATTCATAAAAGGCAATTATTTTCTGATGGCAAATTAAATGAAATGATGAGATTTTACCACTTCTACAGCTTGAAATGGCTTACTTGACATTTATAACAAACTGACATACCATAACATGAGCAATGAGCAATGCATAAAAGTAGCATTCAAAGTAACATTTGCAGAATTATAAAATTCCGGGGAAAAGTCAAGCCAGTAATATCCCAACAATTTTCATGCTTAAATAAGGTTCATCAAGTTGGAAGAAAAGGTATCCAAAATGATGCTGCCAAGAATACAAAGGGAATTGATAGATACCAAGATGGGCTTAGATAAGGTAAATCAGGAGAAGCTATTTTCATTGCAGTTCTGAATATATGGAGAGAATGGATGTAAACAACATTTTATGCAGCGATTATGACCTGAAATTCAAAGGCAAAAAAGGATAATGAAACCAATCATTCTACAAAGAACTGCACTGGCTCAGTAATTCTCCTCTGTACCCTTTTTAAAGTGTTTCCTTTAGTGTTGCACTCCATCATAATTATCTCTTGGCTCTTGTATTCTATAGCTCTACACCTGAAGCCTCTGATGTCATATGTTACTTTGATCACTTTTTGATCCTGCTCGTCCATTTTCAATGAACTGCACATACAACTCCAGATTTCTCCTGATATCTAACTGCTTGTTCCATAACTCTGTCTTTATCTCCTTGAAGTATATTTTTTATTATTTTAATTGTTTACTCCACTCCCTTCCGCTCCCCCCCCAAAAAAAAATTGTGTTATCTGCAAATTTGGAAATTATGTCCTGTAACTTGTCATTAATATAAATTAAGAAAAGCAATGATGCTGGTACCAACTGCAGAGGTTTTCACTTTATGAGTCTCTCCAATCCAGTTTATCAATGTACATTATTTCAGGATTTATCATTGATTTGACTCCCTTTAAAAATTGTTCAGCATTTTAGTTAAACAAATGCCCTTTTA
Source organism: Raja brachyura (assembly GCA_963514005.1). Next base: position 40,470,115 of record OY740786.1, read on the forward strand.
CTGACTTCTGAAGTTATGAATACACAATTGAAAGCTAAAATATATCCATGTTTTACTTATGGAAACCTAATTTATTTTTTAGCCTTGGTAATTGCATTTGTCCTAGATCTTCATTTGATATTTCCAACTCATTCATTTATAATTAAATACACAGTTACATTTACAGTGTAAGACAACCACATATCCATAAATATTTGGGATGAGATTTCAACATCGATTCCAATAAGTAAACAAGAAGAGGCAATGCTGAAACAGTAGGCAATGACTTAACATCTCATTGACACCACTGTGAATGATCAGTAAAGCCTACTGTTTGACAGCATGAGGGCTCCTCAGGTGAAGTGATCGACAGATGTCAAGTGGCTCTTGGAATACATTGACATTAATAAGATCCAGATCAGTATTTTAGTAATGCTCTGACTACAGCATGCACCATTCAATCTATAACAGATATCAGCTCATATTGAAAACCCAAGGAGAATTGTCCAATCAGTGGTGTTATGAGAATCAATACCAGGCATATGCCTTCAAGGTAGACAAGGTAGACAGTACCTACCCTGACTAAAATTTATAAAAAAAATAACTATTAAATATAAATAGTAAAGATTTCTAATTCATTTACTAAATTCAATAATTATTAAAGAATGGTTATTATTTTAATAATCGATTTTAGTCAGTAAGTTCCATGTCTTCTCTTCAGCCCAGCAAGTTACTTTCCCTTGAGTGCCTACCCAACTTGTTTTTCAATACTCCTCTCGACTTCTTCTTCTTTTGTGTGGCATGCACAGCCTAAAGTTGTTGGGCAACTTGTTCTATTTGATCTTCCGTTTGTGCACGTCGAGTTGATTGCATTAGTCGAAACAGGGCGGACCTCGCCTCCCCTTGACTGTTTTCACTGTACTTCCTGCCTTTGAGTTTCAGGTTGCAATCCTCTCCGCTGTATCTTCTGAACTGTACCTTAAATCTGCAACACCTGTAAACATCCAAACCTGTTTGCACAAAGTCATAAGGTCATAAGACCATAAGTGATAAGAGTAGAATTAGGCCATTAGGCCAAACATGTCTACTCTGCTATTCAATTATGGCTGATCTATCTCTCCCTCTTAATCCCATTCTCCTGCCTTCTCCCCATAACCTCTGACACCTGTACAAATCAAAAATGTAACTATATCTGCCTTAAAAATATCCACTGACGGAGTTCCGGTGGGGCTATAGAAGGTTAGAACGTGCGTGCAACACCTCTGCACCAAGTCGAATAAACAACTGTAAAAAAAAGAACAAAGCAGATCATTAAACATACTCAGGAGACCGGTAAACAGACTTTATCATTACGCGACTCCCGCGACGACCGTAATAACCGAAAATGTCACCCAAATGGGTGAAAACCCACAGGTAACCATGGAGGAAGGTGGGTCTGGTTCTTGTAGGAACATACTAAGTGGGAATCACTTACAAGTTGGAGGAAGATTACACTTGTTTCTGAAGGAATGGTATGAGATAACATCAGGTTTGTTTATACTACATAGTATACAAGGGTTTCGGATTGAATTCCTTCCTGGTTTGTGTCCTCCCGTACAGCATACCCCAAGTCACACACTCATTTTCTCACAAAAAGAGAATTTGGAGGTACAAGCTGAAATTTGAAAAAAAATGTAAAAAAGGTTAATTGAGAAGACACATTATCAATCTCAACAATTCGTGTCTAATATTTTTCCTAGGACAAAAAAGGATGGGGGATGTCAAATCATACTTAACTTGATGAGTCTTAAACCTTATGTGCATTATAAACATTTCAAAATGGAAACATTAGTTACTGCCAAACAACTGATTTACAGAGGATGTTACATGGCAAGTATAGATCTCAGTGCCTGTTTATAGGGATCATCGGAGATATTTGAAGTTTAGCTGGATGAGGCATTTATGGCAATTTAATGCACTGCCTAATGGGTTAACCTCAGCACCTAGATTATTCACAAAACTGTTAAAACCAGTATTGGGGCTACTCCAGGCTCAGGGCCATATTGTAATGGCTTATTTGGATGATAGCTTGATAATACGAAAGACCTGGGAAACAGCTGAATTATGAAGAGTTGTTAAACTCTTGTTTGAGAGATTGGGGTTCCTCATTCATACACTTAAATCCAAATTGATACCAGTTAAAGTGATTGATTATTTGGGATTCACTATTAACTCAACACACATGCTAGTGACCTTGCTCAGGGGCAAGAGATTAGATTTAATTGAAGGCTGTAACAAACTCATGGAGGAGCAACAACCTTCAATTAGACAGGTGGCCAGCCTGGTTGGCAAATTAGTGGCTGCCTTTCCAGCTGCACAATATAGACCTTTGCATTACCAAAATTTACAATGTGCAAAGGAACAGGCACTCAGAGTACATGCAGGACATTTTGACAGGCTCATGCAATAACCAGCTGAAACCATTGCTGAATTGCACCGGTGGATTATGAACGTCTCAAATTGCTCCAGCAAAATTCTGGTTGAGGAACCCTCAGTTGTTTTACAGATGATTTTAGTGCCTTAGGTTGGGGTGCTACAGATATCATCTCAAGCTGTGGAGGCAGATGGAATATGCAAGAGGCATTGATTCTTCAATCACATGGAATTAATTATTTAGACCTATTGGGAGCATTTTATGGGTTTAAGCTTATTGTACAACCATGAGTCAATTATATGTTCAACTTCAGATTGACAACACTATGGTAGTAGCGTATGTTAATCACATGGGTGGAATCAAGTCAGAATCTTGTGATAGATTGGCTAATTTTATTTGGCACTGGTGAATTACAAGACATATTTGGGTTTCAGCTATCTACCTACCAGGTAGACTCAATATGGTGGCAGACACCAGGTCACGCAAATTCAACGTCAACACAGAATGGATATTGAATCATGAAGTATTTAATGATATTGTTATTCAATATGGAATGCTAGATATTGATTTGCATCCAGGCTCAATCACCAGTTACCTAAATATGTTTAATGAGAACCAGATACTGGGGCATTCTCAATGCATTCTTGCTACATTGGAGTGTAATGTTTTTATATGCATTTCCCCCATTTTGCCTCATCAGTCAGTGCTTGCTCAATATCAAGCAGGACACCGCTTCAGGAATATTTGTCATACCCGACTGGCCTACTCAGCCATGGTTCCCTCTCATTTTGCAGATTACAACACAGCCAATTAAGGGTGTTCCAAAACACAGTGACCTACTGGTGCACCCTGTAACTGGGGATTTACATCCATTACATGATCATATTGATCTGTTAATTTGCAGATTCTGAGAAGGCCATACCTGGGGCTTGGACTATTCTATCGTGCCATGGATGTAATTGCTGCGGCCTGGAGGGATAGTACCAAAAAACAGTATACCTCTCATTTCAGGAAATGGGAGATGTTCTGTTAACAGGGGAACACTGCATATCACACGGCATGCATCGCAGATGTGCTTGAATTTCTGTCAACACTATATTTTGATGAAGGGTTGAGCTATAGTGCCATCCATAGTGCCAGAAGTGCCCTGTCATCATACTTATGGCTGGGGTCGAACAACATTCAGTTGGATCTCACCCTATAATATCCCGGTTTATGACGAGTATTTTTCATTCCTATCCTCCCAGACCCAGGTACTCAGATCCTGTGATGTGAGCGTGTTGTTCATGCTGCTTCACCAGTGGGGTCCAGCCACATTGTGTCATTGCCCAAAATCACCCTAAGGTGGTCATGCCCATGGCGCTGGTTTCAGCACAATGGGTCCAGACATTGCAGAAGCTGCGACTGGACAGGATGGTATCATCGGGCAAAAAAAATTACGTTTTATATTTACAATTTAATTAAACAGAGCAGACCAGGGATGTCGAGGTTCAAGGTTATATTTTCGGCATACCCCACAGATCTCAGACTGTGCGTAGTGTCACACTTGCTATATTATATTAAGGTCACCAAGAGCCTCAGAGGTTCGGAATCAGCATTACTTATTAGCCATAAAAAAAGGCATATGAAAGTGTTGGTTCACACCATCTCAAGGTGGCTGAAACAGGTTCTCGTGAATGCAGGAGTGGGCACTGACCATTTTAAATCTCACTCCACCAGGGCGGCATCAACGTCAGCAGTGAGGGCAATGGACGTCCCTCTAGACCATATCCTCGCGGCCGCAGGATGGTTAAATGAACTGACTTTTCAAAGGTTCTATAACAAGCTGCTTACCGAACAGGGGGTATTCGCCCAATCCATTTTAAGTTCTGTTTCATAGTTTCCCTCTGGGAGAGAGGGGTCTATATTGTTTCTTTGTTAAATAAAGCGTTATCGTTTCAAATCAATGTCTTGATTCACACAAATGTCCTCATTCTTCAGAGAACGGGGTTTCCCCTCCCCCACTACAGATGAGGCTCGCACCAGCATCTCCTCCATACCTCGCAACACTGCCCTCTCTCCCCATTCCCCCACTCACAACAAGGGCCGAGTCCCCCTGGTCCTTACCTTTCACCCCACCAGCCAGCGCATACATAGAAACATAGAAAATAGGTGCAGGAGTAGGCCATTCGGCCCTTCGAGCCTCCACCGCCATTCAATGTGATCATGGCTGATCATCCAACTCAGTATCCCGTACCTGCCTTCTCTCCATACCCCCTGATCCCTTTAGCCACAAGTGCCACATCTAACGCCCTCTTAAATATAGCCAATGAACTGGCCTCAACTACCTTCTGTGGCAGAGAATTCCAGAGACTCACCACTCTCTGTGTAAAGAATGTTTTCCTCATTTCGGTCCTAAAGGAATTCCCCCTTATCCTTAGACTGTGACCCCTTGTTCTGGACTCCCCCAACATCGGGAACAATCTTCCAGCATCTAGCTTGTCCAACCCCTTAAGAATTTTGTAGGTTTCTATAAGATCCCCCCTCAATCTTCTAAATTCCATCGAGTACAAACCGAGTCTATCCAATCTTTCCTCATATGAAAGTCCTGACATCCCAGGAATCAGTCTGGTACATCCCAGGAATCAAAAGATAATCCTCCGCCAGTTTCGCCACCTCCAACGTGACCCCTCCACTCGCCACATCTTCCCATCTCCCCCCCTGTCTGCCTTCCGCAAAGACCGCTCCCTCCGCAACTCCCTTGTCAATTCTTCCCTTCCCTCCTGCTCCACTCCTTCCCCGGGCACTTTCCCTTGCAACCGCAAGAGATGCTACATTTGTCCCTTCACCTCCCCCATCCACTCCTTTCAGGGACCCAAGCAGTCATTCCAAGTCCGACAGAGGTTCACCTGCACCTCCTCCAACCTCATCTACTGCATCCGTTGCTCCAGATGCCAGCTGATCTACATTGGTGAGACCAAGCGGAGGCTGGGCGATCATTTCGCCAAACATCTCCGCTCGGTCCGTAATAACCAACCCGATCTCCCGGTGGTTCAGCACTTCAACTCCCCCTCCCATTCCGTATCCGACCTCAATTCTGTTAACCCAGACTGCCCCTCCCCCTCCCCCTCCCCCTCCCCCTCCCCACCTCTCCCTCAGCCCTCGGGCCCTGACATTCCTTCTCCATCTTCCCCCCCCCACCCCAGTCGCACTAGCTTCTCATTTTCACACTACAAACAGCTTACAATGGCCTGTTTCCTTTATCATCAATACTTTTTTGCATATCTTTCATTCATTGTTCTTTATCTCTCCACATCACTGTCTATATCTCTCGTTTCCCTGATCTCTGAAGAAGGGTCTCGACCCGAAACATCGCCTATCTCCTTCGCTCCTTAGATGCTGCTGCATCCACTGAGTTTCTCCAGCTTTTTGTGTAACCGTCTTGATTCAATGCATTGTTTTATTCACTCATCCTGAGTCAATTGCTGAAGTGAGGCGCCTGGATTCGTATCTACGGCATGAAATCACAGAGCTTTGAAATCTTCACGGAATCACTCACGTGACTCTGAAGTAAAATAGTAAGATTAAACAAGAACTTACCAGCTTGAAGTTTGATGTTTATTTTATGAGGAGTTACAATGAGCGATTACGTGCCCACTGCTCCCAACCCTCATATCGCAAAGGTCATCTGGTAGTTCTAGGTTTATAGTTTTACTATGTTACTTCAATTACTGTTATTCTGTGATTTCACACCACTGCTTTGAAGATTGACTCGCATGCGGATTGGTGGGGTTCTTCATGTAATCGCTCATCGTAACTTCTCATAAAATAAAGATCAAACTTCAAACTGGTAAGTTCTCATTTAATCTTACTATTTTAATTGCGTCCTACATATTTTGCAATAATACGTTTCAGCTGAGATTCATTGTTAAATTAAGCTAACTTCAGAGAAAAGACAAAGATTAAAGGTCCAGTCCCCTGACCCCTACCTGCATAGATCTGAACATAAGGTTATAAAATTACCCTATCTTTTGTGCGGAAGCACTTTAAAATGGTATGTCTGTTTCAAACGGTATGCCAGAAGATCAGATGTTATGAAAATCGGGCAGGAATTCTGTAAAATGGAAATACTGCTTAATTTATATTTGACTCACAAATTTTATGATAGCAGGATTAAATCACTAGGTGGAAAATATTCTGTTATGTTGATTCATTGAGCTATACAGTATGAAAAAAAAACCTCTTCAACCTAAATTTGCAACTCAGTCTCTTTCAAAACTGCTACCTCTCACCTTTGACCCATATCCTATAGATTTAGGCACCTCCAGTTTGGAAACAAACACTATCTATTGGATGAAGAAAGGTCTCAATCCGAAATGGCGCCCTAAATGTCACCTATTCCTTTTCCCGAGAGATGCTGTCTGACCAGCTGAGTTACTCTAGCTTTTTGTGACTATCTTCGGTTTAAATTAACATATGCGGTTCCTTCCTACGCACCACTTATCTAATGTATCTGTGCCCTTCATAATTTTATTAATCTCGATAGGGTCACCCCTCAGACTCTTTCACACCAGAGATAATAGACCCAGTCTAACCGTAACTCCTCGTAACTCATCCTGTCCAGGCAACTTTCTTGTGAATCATTTCTGCACCCTCTACAAATTAAGCACATCTTTCTGTAGTGGTGACGAGACCTGCATACAATACTCGAATTGCAGCGTACACAAATGAATTGTGCAACTGTTATAAATTATCCCAACTCCTATACTCAATGACACCACCAACTCCCAAATACATCACTTTGGCCTTTTCTGAATTATATTTCCTTGCCCCTTCTCACAGATGATCTAGACCTTCTTCATTTTCGACGATACAACCAATGTTGGTGTCATCTGCATACTTATTAATCATGCCACCTAAATCATTGATATTGAATAAAGTCCCAGCACCAACCCTTGCTTTACTCTATGGTTACAGGTCTCCAGTCTGAAAAGCAACCAACCACTACCACCTTCAACCTCCTACGACCAATTAAATTTAATATTGCATTTCCTATCTCATCCTTGATCCCCTGGTCTCTCAGTCTTAGTTCCCCTAAACGTTGTCTTCCATCATCTAACCTTCTGGACAAACTGGCTATGCAGGGTCTATTCAAATACCTTGTTAGAATCCATGTGGACAATGTCTACTGTCCTGCCCTCACCAATCCTTGTCTTTACTTCCTCCCAAAAAGCCCATATCAAATTTGTGAGAGACGATCTCCCATAAACAAAGCCATGCTGAATATCCCTGATCGGCCAATGCCTTTCCAAATGCAAATAAATCATGTCTACAAGAATCCTTTCCAGTAAATGTGCCACTACTGATGTCAGACTCACTGGCCTATAGTCCCTTGTCTTGCCACTACTTACTATGCTTCTTAAGTGAAAGCACAACTTTAGCTATCCTCTTCATAAATTAATGGAATTGAAGAACATGGAAGCAGGACTTTCAGTCCAACTTGCTTATGCTGACCAAGGTGCTTACCTGAGTTAGCCCTATTTGTCTGCATTTGGCCCATATCTCTTAAACCATGAACCTATCCTAATATTTCAAAGTTCAAATTATATTCATCTCGACAACTTATTTTGGCAACTTGTTCCACAAATCCAAGTCCCTCTGTGTGCAAAAGCCTCCCTGATCCCCATTGGATCCTTCCCATCTCACCGCTAGTTTTTGATCTCTAGTTTTAGACTCCCCTGATTTAGCGGGGGGGCGCAACTCGCGTTGCAGCGGCCCCTACAGCCTGTCTGTCTTTTTAAAAATTTTATTTTTTATTTTTTGTCTAGTTAAATGTAGTTGTCTGTGTTTTTTTTTGTATTGTTTGTAACTGTGTATATGGGGGGGGGGGGGGGGGGGGACGACTTTTAAATCTCTTCCCTGCATGGGAGACCTGACTTTTTCCCTGTCGGGTCTGTGTTGTCGTTGGGGCCTAGCACCGTGGAGCGGCCTCCGACTGGGATGACCTGGGGGCTCCAGTCACGGAGCCTGCGGAGCTGCGGACTCACCATCTGGCTGGCCTCGGAGCGTGGGGAGCGGTGGTGGCTCGCTGCTGTGGCCCAACTCCGGAGCTCCAGCTCCAGCTGCAGCTGCAGACCGGTGGACTATCGGGAGCTCGTGGGTCCGGGTAAGAGACCACTTTCTGGAGCTCCCGCAACACAGCTTCTCCAGCCCGTGTCGCGGGGTTGCAGTGACCCGGAGCGGGACCATACATCGCCTGGCGCGGCTTCAATGGCCGTAGGACTTAACACCGCCTGCCTGGGGCTTTGACCTCGGGAGAGAAATGGTGCGGGGGAGAGAGAAGACTTTGTCTTCCATCACAGTGAGGAGGAGATTCACCGTGATGGATGTTTGTGTGAATTTAATTGTCTGTGTATTATTTTATGAATTGTTCTGTTGTATGGCTTGTAGAAAAAGAGTTTCGTGCGAGCCTCTCTGAGGTTCGAATGACAAGTAATTAAATAAAATCAAATCAAATCAATTTTAGACTGTGACCATATACTTTATCTATATCCCACATGACTTTATAAAATTCAACAAAGTCACCCGTCAACCTCTTTTTCGCCCAGTAAAACAGTCCCAGCTTATCCAAAAAATCTTAAAACAAATTGAACTGTGGTTACTCATCCAAAAGTGCTTCCCTGGTGACACATGAGCCACCAGCCTACCCTCATTTCCAAGGAGGAGGTTGAGTGTCGACTCTTCTGCAGGGCAACCATCTATATATTTCTTCTGAAAACCTTCCTAGATCACTTTACAAATTCTGTACATCTAATCCCTCAGCACTATGGCAGTCCCAGGCAGTATCAGGGATATTATAATCACCAATTATGACGTTTATTATTCCAAAACCAAGTGCAATTTCCACAAATATTTGTTCTATTGGTTATAGAAACAGAAACATAGAAATTAGGTGCAGGAGTAGGCCATTCAGCCCTTCGAGCCTGCACCGCCATTCAATATGATCATGGCTGATCATCCAACTCAGTATCCCATACCTGCCTTCTCTCTATACCCTCTGATCCCCTTAGCCACAAGGGTCACATCTATCTCCCTCTTAAATATAGCCAATGAACTGGCCTCAACTACCCTCTGTGGCAGAGAGTTCCAGAGACCCACCACTCTCTGTGTGAAAAAGTCCTTCTCATCTCGGTCCTAAAGGATTTATCCTTTTATGGGGAGGTCCTTATCCTGGACCTCCCCAACATCGGGAACAATCTTCCTGCATCTAGCCTGTCCAACTCCTTAAGAATTTTGTACGTTTCTATAAGATCTACTCTCAATTTCCTAAATTCTACAGAGTATAAACCTAGTCTATCCAGTCTTTGTTCATAAGACAGTCCTGACATCCCAGGAATCAGTCTGGTGAACCTTCTCTGCACTCCCTCTATGGCAATAATGTCCTTCCTCAGATTTGGAGACCAGAACTGTACGCAATACTCCAGGTGTGGTCTCACCAAGACCCTATACAACTGAAGTAGAACCTCCCTGCTCCTATACTCAAATCCTTTTGCTATGAAAACTAACATACCATTCGCTTTCTTCACTGCCTGCTGAACCTGCATGCCTACTTTCAATGACTGGTTTATCATGACACCCAGGTCGCGCTGCATCTCCTCTTTTCCTAATCAGCCACCATTTAGATAATAGTCTGCTTTCCTATTTTTGCCACCAAAGTGGATAACCTCATATTTATCCACATTATACTGCATCTGCTAACCATTTGCCCACTCACCCAGCCTATCCAAGTCACCTTGCAGTCTCCTAGCATCCTCCTCACAGCTAACACTGCCCCCCAGCTTAGTGTTATCCGCAAACTTGGAGATATTGCCTTCAATTCCCTCATCCAGATCATTAATGTATATTGTAAATAGCTGGGGGGTCCCAGCACTGAACCTTGCGGTACCCCACTAGTCACTGCCTGCCATTGTGAAAAGACTTGTTTACTCCTACTCTTTGCTTCCTGTTTGCCAGCCAGTTCTCTATCCACATCAATACTGAACCCCCAATGCCATATGCTTTAAGTTTGTATACTAATCTCTTATGTGGGACCATGTCGAAAGCCTTCTGGAAGTCCAGATACACCACATCCACTGGTTCTCCCCTATCCACGCTATTAGTTACATCCTCGAAAAATTCCACAAGATTCGTCAGACATGATTTACCTTTCATAAATCCATGCTGACTTTGTCCAATGATTTCACCACTTTCCAAATGTGCTGCTATCCCATATTTAATAACTGACTCTAGCAGTTTCCCCACTACCGATGTTAGACTAACTGGTCTGTAATTCCCCATTTTCTCTCTCCCTCCCTTCTTAAAAAGAGGGGTTACGTTTGCTACCTGAAATCCTCAGGAACTTCTCCAGAATCTAAAGGGGTTTGAAAGATTATCACTTATATTTGTCTAATGATTGGTTTGGTAAACAGCACTTATTGCCAAATGTGAAACTGTTTTAGACAAGGAAAGGACCAAACTATTGCATTCATCGAAATTAATACTCATGTGTACTGGAAAAAAAGATGATGGTACAATTTACCATCTATGTCACAGGTATTATTCAGATCCCAGCTGGATCTGTCATTTGGTCTTGAGGAGGGCTCCTTTTTATCAATTTTCAATGCCTCTGCAGCAAGAAGGATTACAAAGTTATTCTCTGTGGTGTACTTTTTAACAGCTGGATTCCTCCAAGTCTTTGATCACCAACCCATATGCATGGCAAAAATCTACAGAGAATGCACAAACCAACACAGCAGGAAGTGATTTCAGTTTGCTAATGAATATTTTGCAAAGGCATTGGTAATATTTCGAAGCACTTTATTCCCAGATTTATACTTAATCTTAAGGAAGAGAATCATGGTAATACTTTGCTAAAGTATATAAAATTATGATATGTATATAAAATTATGAGAAAATGTCTACCGGAATATGTAAACATTTTACAGTTACCATGTCTTTTTTTGCAACGATGTGATTGCACACATACATACAAATAAATACACATCCAAGATCAGAATTTTGTGTACAGAGGTATGATGTTGTGATAGATGCAGGGAATGGAGGGATTTGGATTATGTGCAGGCAGGTAAGAGTTGATTTTTGGCATTATGTTATGAAACGTCGCCCATCTCCTTCGCTCCTTAGATGCTGCTGCACCCGCTGAGTTTCTCCAGCTTTTTGTGTATGCCTGAGATCAATGTGATTTAATCAGTTTAAAAAAAATCGTAAGCACAGATATCTTCAGCACAACAACACTCATGATATCACTGGTTGGGAGTTGATGAGGTTTGAAGATTTTCTATCTTGATTTATAGATACAGTAATTCCATTCTGGTGAGTTGTATTATTGGAGGCGAGATAAAATATTACAGTGGGAAAGTTGTGGTTTGATATTTTTTTTTCTTCCCCTCAGTCTGAACTGGGATTCAGAATAAAATGCATCTGCAGGTGAATGGCTTTCACAGGCAGTCAATATTAACAAATCCTGCACAATTCTTCCTGGTTGACTCATTAAACAGCTACTAATCATTGATGACATAAATGCAATAACTTTTGTTAGATATCTTAGGACTGTATAATTTCTTGGAAAATGCAAAGCAATCTTCATTACTTAATGTTAATCAATATCTCAATGGTACTCTATCTAATTTAATTTTAAAAGCAAACAATTGCTTTGATCTATTTCGCCCAAGGGGCCAGTTAAGCCAGGTCAGAAAATAATAGTGAGTAATCAGTTCCCGGGTTAGATCCAATTCACAAGTCCACATTTGGCATGGATTTTTCCTGTGCATCGATGGAGAATTAAATAGTTACATTTTCAGGTCAATGGCTTGAGTAAAGCTGAAAATGAACCAGGCATGTCTCTCATTTCCCTTTTATCCCCACTCCTTCCCCTTCCTCCTGTCCTCTTCACCTCTTTTCCTCCCTCTGAGTTTACATTTTGCTCCCATTCTCTCAATATTGACATCCTTTTGTCTCCTTTTTACTTCTAACCTTTGTTATTTATATCTGCCTATCACTGGTCAGGCTTTGTCCAAATCACACCTTTGTTTTCCGGTTTCCCTTCATAGTATAATCAGTCTGAAAGAATGTCACCATAATATGTTTCCAACCTCCAGCTAAGGGAAGGTGAAGGACCATTTATTTCTTCCCAACAACTTCAGTCCAGCAAAGAAAAACAAATTCAGCAAAGAAAAGGGAAATTAAACAGCTCTACTTTTCAGAAGGTTACACAAAAAGCTGGAGAAACTCAGCGGGTGCAGCAGCATCTAAGGAGCGAAGGAGATAGGCGACGTTTCGGGTCGAGACCCTTCTTCAGACTCAAGACTCTACTTTTCAGAATACCACCCAGTGAGATAATGAGAGTCCTTGTGGTGTGCATATCTGTAGTTGCAATTAAAAGAAAACATTGAATTACACAACATCTTTGTAGCAATATAACAATTATGTAGGCAAAATTGTTTGAATGAATTTGATGGGATTTTATTACCCCATCTTTACTGAAGTAAAACTAAAAAAGTTTTCCATTGTTAAAACAAACTTTTATTTAATTTGGGTTTCTGTAACACCTATCACTTGGGATGTTGTGGAAGGTGTAACATTCATATTGAAATTGCATGTGATAATCCTTAATAATAACAAATGGATGAAAGCACTCAGCAAGTCACACAGCATCTAGTGAGAGAGAAACGGTTACATTTTCAGGTCATTGGCTTGAGAAAAGTTGAAAATGAACCAGGCATGTCTCTCATTTCCCTTTTATCCCCACTCTTTCCCCTTCCCCCTGTCCCCTTGACATCTTTTCTTCCCTCTGGGTTTATATTTTGCTCCCTTTCCCTCAATATTGACATTCTTTTGTCTCCTTTTTACTTCTAACCTTTGTTACTTATATCTGCCTATCACTTGTCAGGCTTTGTCCAAATCTCACCTTTTGTTTTCCAGCTTCCCTCCCTAGTATAATCAGTCTGAAAGAATATCACCTGTCCATTCCCTCCACAGATGCGGCCTGAATGTTGTTAAAGCAGAATTCATTATGGGCCAGTAGGTTTTAAGCTACAACTAGAGGCTAGGAAAATTAATTTTGCCAATAGATTTCTGTTATCCATTGCAACTAACAGGGTGGAATTGGAATTTAATACTCAAGGAATTTGATTAAACAGATAATTTGTAAAAGGCATAGACTATGACATCAGATTTTTATGATGCTTTGCTGTCAGGATCATAATAATAATTGCTTACAGCTGTATTGTAAGTAATGCAATATAAATGAGCCTTTGACTTTGTTCTTCATTTTAGCTCCAGCTGCTACCATTTCCTGTGTGTAAAACCTGTGACATTACATTTCTGTGTTCAACAATTATCAAGAAAAGATATCAGTGCTGATATGTAGAATGGCTTAATTAATTATGGTGTCAGTCCTGGGAAGAAATGGACCTTTACAATTCAAGCACTGTGGGAGGCAATTTTATTCTTGGCATTCACCTCTCACTTATTTCAAAACCCAAACTGACAGATAAAATCAATGTTAGTGACATGAAAGTTCGCAATTAATCTGTTTTTTCTGTTAATCCCACCCATTTCAATGTCGACTTTTTATAATGTACTAGACTAAGTGGGACCCGTTGGGCCTATGTCACATGGGAGGCATGGTTCACCAACACAATCCGTTCCCCCAATGCAATATTCTGCCACTCACCCGTAGCCCCCAACTGCGCGGGCGCGGCTCATCACCCCTCATGCCCCGGCATCTATCCCTCTCCTCTTCACCCTCCCTCTTCTTTCCCCTCTCCTCCTCCCCTCCCCAATCCCTCACTATCCTTACCCCTACCCTCAGTCACTCCCTCCCTCCATAACTCCTCTCTTCTCCCTACCCCCTCCTATCCCTCTATCCCCCCACTCATCACTTCCTCCTATCCTTCCCTAACTCACCCCCACTATCCCTCCTCACCTCCCCCACTGTCCTCCACTCCCTCTATTTTCCACTCCCTAAGCAAGAATTTCATTCTCCTATCAGGGACACATGACAATAAACTCACTTGAACTTGAACTTAACTCCCCACTCCCCCTTCCTCTGCCTCCAATTCCCCTCCTTCTCCACTCTCCTTCCTTACCCCCTCCCACTTCTTTGCCCTCTCCTCCTACCCTCCCCAATCCCTCCCTCACATCTCCTTTCCCCTACTGTCAGTTATTCCCTCCCCACTCCATAACTCATTTCCTCTCCTTATCATCCTCCTCTCCTTCTATCCCACCCTCTCCCACTCTCCCTCCTCACCTCCCCCACTTTGCCTTTCCTCTCCCTCCCTACCGCCTCCTCTCCCTCAATCCCCCCACTCTCTCTGCTCACCTCCCCAGGATCTCGAGATTGCCACTCCTCACCCATATTGCCACGCCTCACCCAATATTGCATCAGCCGTCAGTGGCCTCAGAGCCAGGCTCAATGCCCAGGCCTCAGGATCCCCGGCAGGAAGGTGGGTGGCGGCAACGAGGCGGGCCGCAGGCACTGACTGACAATGGAGGCGGCCAATCAGTGTGGCGATGGTGCAGGAAGGGGTGTTGCCGTTCGGGCCATGACTGACCCATCCCACCCCAGGCAGACGTTTGTCTGGCACTGGAGGAGCTGCACGCCGTGGTCAACAAACACCAGACGTCTTACCCCGAGGCATTTACCACCATTGCTGGGGACTTCAATAAGGCAAACCTAAAGAAATCACTCCCCAACTTCCACCAACATGTCTCCTGCTGCACTAGAGGACGAAACACCCTCGACCACTGCTACACCACCATCAAGGATGCCTACCGCTCTATCCCTCGCCCTCACTTCGGTAAATCTGACCATACCGCGGGGCTGCTTCTTCCTGCCTACAGGCAGCAATTAAAGAGTGCACCCCCAGAGGTGAGGACAGTACAGAGCTGGTCGGCGGGGGCAGAAGAACAACTATAAGACTGTTTGGAGTCTGTAGACTGGGCTATGTTCAAGGACTTGGCAACGGACTTGAATGAATACGCCACAGTCGTTACAGACTTCATAAAGAAATGTGTGGAGGACTGCATCCCTACAAAAACCTTCCGAGTGTTTCCCAATCAGAAACCTTGGATGAACTGTGAGATCCGCACTCTTCTGAAGACCAGACACCCGGCATTCATGTCTGATGACACAGTGGTCTATAAGAAGTCCAGATACGACCTTGGTAAGGCCATCAAAAAGGCCAAAAGGGAGTTCTGCTCCAAGCTGGAGGATGAGACAGATGTTCGGCAGCTGTGGCAGAGACTGAATGCAATCACCTCTTACAAGGCGAAACCAGGAGGCAGCTCGGATGTCGGCGATACATCACTCCCTGATGAGCTCAATGCATTTTACGCACGCTTTGATAGGGAGAACACCGATGTGCCTTCCCAAGCCCCTATTCGATGTGATGGTATTTCAGTCTCAGTCACAGAGGCTGACATCAGGAAATCCTTCAGAGAGGTGAACCCTCGAAAAGCGTCTGGACCTGATGGCATACTTGGTCGTCTCCTAAAAACCTGTGGGGACCAACTGGCTGGAGTTTTTAATGGACATTTTCAACCTGTCACTTCTGAGGTCTGAGGTTCCCACCTGCTTCAAAAGGGCATCAATAATACTGGTGCCCAAGAAGAGCAAGGTGACGTGCCTCAATGACTATCGACCTGTGGCACTAACGCCTGTGGTGATGAAGTGCTTCGAGAGGTTGATCATGGCGCAAATCAACTCCTACCTCGACAAAAACCTGGACCCACTGCAGTTCGCTTACCGCCATAACAGATCAATGGTGGTCGCGATCTCGCTGGCCCTCACTCCGCTCTGGACCACTTGGACAACAAAAACTCATATGTCAGGCTGCTATTTATTGACTACAGCCCGGCATTTAACACAATCATCCCCTCCAAGCTGGTTACCAAACTCGCAGTACTGGGTCTTTGCGTATCCCTCTGCAATTGGATCCTCGACTTCCTCATCCACAGACCACAGTCTGTTCGTATTGGTGGAAATATGTCAGACTCGATAACAATCAGCACGGGAGCACCTCAGGGCTGTATGCTCAGCCCCCTGCTGTACTCACTCTATATTCATGACTGCCTAGCCGGTCATAGCGCGAACTCTATCATCAAGTTCGCTGACGACACCACTGTTGTGGGACGTATCACTGATGGGGATGAGTCCGAGTATAGAAGAGAGATCGAGCGACTGTCCATATGGTGCCAGCACAACAACCTGGCCCTCAACACCAGCAAAACCAAGGAACTGATTGTGGACTTTGAAAGGAGTAGGATGGGGACCCACAGTCCTGTTTATATCAACGGGTCGATGGTTGAAAGGGTCAAGAGCTTCAAATTCCTGGGCGTGCACATCTGTGAAGATCTTTCCTGGTCGGAGAACACAGATGCAATTATTAAGAAAGTTCATCAGTGCCTCTACTTCCTGAGAAGATTACGGAGAGTTGGTCTGTCAAGGAGGACTCTCTCTAACTTCTACAGGTGTACAGTAGAGAGCTTGCTGACTGGTTGCATCGTGGCTTGGTTCGGCAACTTGAGCGCCCTGGAGAGGAAAAGACTCCAAAAAGTAGTAAACACTGCCCAGTCCATCATCGGCTCTGACCTTCCTTCCATCGAGGGGATTTATCACAGTCGCTGCCTCAAAAAGGCTGGCAGCATCTTCAAGGACCCACACCACCCTAGCCACACACTCATCTCCCTGCTACCTTCGGGTAGAAGGTACAGGAGCCTGAAGACTGCAACAACCCGGTTTAGGAATAGCTACTTCCCCACAGCCATCAGGCTATTAAACCTGGCTCGGAACTCTGAACATTAATATCCCTCCATCTGTTATTTGCACTTTATTAATTTATTAAGTCATGGGTGTATTTATGTATAGAATTGTAGTCAATGCCTTCTATGTTCTGTTGTGCTATGCAAAGAAAGATTTTCAGTGTTCTGTCAGGGACACATGACAATAAACTCTTTTGACTTTGACTTTGACTTTGACAGGAGAGGAGACCAATCTGCGCATGTGCGGTTTTTAAGATATTTAAACCTTAATAACTTTTCAAATATACTACTGATCAGAACTTGGTGCATTTGCTACACATGACAACGATGATGAAGATGGCGAAAAATTGTAGCACTATCACGTACCGTTTTTGCGCAAATGTAAAAACAACGTTTTGAGTTGTGAATTTATGGAATTCCCTGCCACTGAGGGCAGTGGAGGCCAAATCACTGGATGGATTTAAGAGAGAGTAAGATAGAGCTCTTGGGGCTAGTGGAGTCAAGGATATTAGAAGAAGGCAGACACGGGTTATTGATAGGGAACGATCAGCCATGATCACAATGAATGGCTGTGCTGGCTCAAAGGGCTGAATGGCCTCCTCCTGCACCTATTTTGTATGTTTCTATGTTTCTAACGCAAACTGGAAGATAACAAGATGAGAGTTTTAGTTATGTACTAGACTATGTTGGACCTGTTGGGTCCCAGTATCACGGGGGAGGGGGGCAGGAGCCAGTGAGGGGGACCAGGGGAAGGGGCTGGTGTGGACTCACACCAGTCACTAGTCACTGGTCTGCTCATCACTGGTCACTGGTTGCTGGTCGCTCTCCTCCGCTGAGATCAGATTCTCCGCTTTCCGCAGAGAGGGAAACTGTAGGAACACAAAGGTACGAAACAGATTAGAGCCATCACCAATAGATGCAAGGGTTATTTAAAATTAGATAAATCAATATTCATACCTGTAATGTATTCATATATATTGATGTATATGTTAATAAGTTGGTGTTCAATATAAGCAGCGAGTTCTGGGTAATAAATCTCTGTCTCTCATGATCCAGGCAACCTGTGTGTAATTCTAGTTCTTCATTTTGCCGACGGAATATAACAAAAATTGACATAGAGCAAGTTTGTGAACTCATCCTTTAAATATAATGCAGGACTGTTTTGCAACATGCAGTATTGTTTAACATTTACTATGATTAACATTCCTTCTATGCATGGGACTGTAGTTTAAAACAGCAACTGTACAAATCGTCGAGAGTTTGTCAGGCTATCTCTAAGTTATGTCTACGTGGCAAGATGGTGTCCTTGGGATTGTGTAGGAATTTAGACTGAGTTTTTTTGTCAAGTTCCTCAAGCTGTATAGCTTTTGTACAGCTATGTTTTGGGTGAATTGCTAGACCAGAACAGAGAGGAAATTTGGGCTTTATTAATTTACTTAAAAATAAAAAGAGAACAACATGATGGCAGCGTCCATGGGCTACATTGGAAAACTCGGCACTTTCGACAAGAGTAGAGAGCTGTTCAGCTCTTATATGGAGAGAGCCAACAATTTATTCATGGCAAACAGCATAAAGGAGATTAGCGGTGAAGGGGAGGTAGTGACTGAAACAAATAAGGCCGTTTGCGAACGCATGAAAGCGATTCTACTCAAGGAGATCGGCCCTGAAGTGTACGACACACTCGTGAATCTCCTTGTGCAAATAAAGTCAAAAGACGTGCCATTCAATGACATTATGGAGGAGCGCTTTACCCCAAAGCCTCTGGAAATTGCAGAAAGCTATAAATTCGAAAAAAGAAACAAGAAGCAAAATGAGCCAATTGAAGAGTATATTGTTGCCTTGAAAAACTTAACTTTGCACTGTAACATTGGAACCTTTCTCGGACGCGCACTGATTTGTCTGGTCCAGTCGATGAATGAATTCAGTCCAAACTCACGAACACTCCAGATCTTACATTCGAGAAAGCATGCCACCACAATGGAGATGGCATCAAAGAATGCTCATGAGTTTTGTTCACCACGGACTGCAGTGGCTATTTAGAGTCACAAGGCAGTGCATATGGCCAAACCAAGAGGCGCTGAACCAAAAACAGCGGGGAGCCAAGTTCAGTCAGTTGTTATCGTTGCAATGGTAATCACTCATCCCAATTTTGTCAGTTCAAAATGGCGAAGTGCTATAACTGCCAGAAGAAAGGCCATATTGCCTCAGCATGTCGGGCCAAGCATAAAGCAGGAAACCAAGAACATGCGGGAAACAAGCAAAAATACCAGAAAGCAGTTTAAAACTTGGAGATTAACCCAGATTGAAATGAACTTGGGTTAGACACCATTTTTGCAACCAACATCGATAAGCCTACAATCAGCCAAGGCGAAGACTTTTGAACTAAACTATTGATTAATGAACAGTTAATTGATATGTGTATTGACATGGCAGCAGATTGTTCAGTCATGAGCAGAGACCTGTACGAAACAAAGTTCCCACAGACACCATTCTTTGAATCAGAATCAGAATCAGACTTTATTCACCAAGTATGTTTTGCAACAAATGAGGAATTTCATTGGCCAGGTCAGTCATACAATTAAAAGCAACAGATCATTCAAAAACACATTTTAACATGAACATCCACCACAGTGACTCCTACACATTCCTTACTGTGATGGAAGGTGAAATAGAGTTCATGTCCCTTCCCTTAGTTCTTCCTTGGTCGTGGGCCTCAAGCCTCCATTAATGGGACAATATTGACTCCTGTAGCCGACGGCGTTTGGGCCCTCCGCATCGAGGTGATCAGCTCCTGCATTGGGGGGATGTTAACTCCCCCGCGCCGGGCGATCAAACTTTACGTCGGGGCTGGTTGAACCTTCTTCGACATTGGAGCACCCGACTTAGCCTGTCCTGACTGCGAGCTTGATGGTAAGCCCGCAGGCCGCGGTGGGAGCAATCCCAGGCAAGGGATCAGCTCCAATGTTAGTTCGTGCCCCGCGGTGGCGCTCACGACAGTCCGAGGAGACCTCCAGCTCCATCGATGGAAAGCCGCAGTGCGCACTGGAGAATGTGATCCGAGAAATGAATCACATCTCTGGCAAGGTAAGAACTTGAAAAAAGAGCTTCTCCCGACCCCCTCCCTCCTCCCCCACATAAAACAAACCGAAGAACATTAAAACAAACTTTCAACACACTAAAATTAACAAAAAGAATGGAAAAACAAACAGACTGTCGCAGGGCAGCCATCGGACTGGCGCCCCTGGTGATATGGTAAAGTCAGAGAGTAAGGCTAAGCTGAGAACCTACTATGATGAAGCTTTGGAGACATGCGGACAAATAAACTGTAAAGTTCAGCATAATGGTCATTCAGTAAAACTGCCCTTCATAGTGGCCAGCTACAGAAATAATGCAACCCTCCTTGGAAAGGATTAGCTGAGTAGAATAGAGTTAGATTGGAAGAACATTTTCAGCGTCGATTTGTCCCAATCACTTTTTGAAAATGTCATAAGCAAACATGCAGAAATATTTGCCGACCGTTACACAGGAATAACAGGGTACTCGGCACAGGAATAACAGGGTACTCTAAACACATTCAACTTAAGCAAGATCTGAAACCTGTGTATTGTCAACCAAGACCTGTACCATATGCACTAAAGCAACAAGTGGAGGAAGAACTCGACAGGTTAAAGTGGAATAGAGTACTCGTGAAGACAGACCAGAGTAATTGGGCAATGCCAATTGTGGCCGTACCCAAGGTCGACAAAACTGTTCGACTATGCGGTGACTACAAAGTCATAATCAACCAAGCCGTTGAGGATAAACTATATCTGATACCAACCTCGAACAAAGCAGAACAAAGCAAGAGTCTTCACTAAACTGGATTTGTCTCACATAAGGGCTTGTATTCATATGCAAAGCTGCCTTATGGTGTAAAACCCTCCCTGAAAATCTTCCAGTCTGTCTTGGACAAAATGTTACAAGGCATTCTGCACTGTGTGTGCAACCAGGATGTCCTACTGATATTCACAGAGGGCATGGTACAACATCTGGAAATTCTCGAGCAAGTTCTCACACGACTGCACTGCAACAATGTCAAACTGCGACAAAGTAAATGTGCATTTGCACAGTGAGAGGTGGTCTATCTTGGAATCAAAGGAGAAGCCACGGACTTCGCCCTGTGAAGGCGAAAGTTGAAGCAATAGTGAATGCTCCAAAACCCAACAATGTGTCAGAGCTACGATCATTCCTTGGGATGATGCAGTTCTATGCACGATTCCTTCCAGATTTAGCAACTGTGCTAAAGCCACTACATCATCTGCTACAAAAATATGTGAAATGGACGTGGGGAAAGGAACAGCAATGTGCAAGGAAAACTTGACAAGTGACAAATTCCTTGTTCACTATGACACGACAAGCAAGATGAAACTTGCTTCTGATGCTTCATGTTATGGTGAAGGTGCAGTGATCTGCCACGTAATGAATGACGGACAGGAAAAGCCTATTGCTTTTGCATCCCACACCCTATCACTGAGTGAGCACAATTATGCACAAATAGAAAAGGAAGCACTTAGCATCATGTTCGGAATCAAGAAATACCATCAGTTTCTAATCGGCAGTCACCCTAATTTGAGGAAGGACATTATTGCTATTGAGGGATTGCAGCGTAGGTTTACAAGGTTAATTCCCGGGATGGCGGGACGGTCATATGCTGAAACATGGAGCAGCTGGGCTTGTATACTCTGGAGTTTAGAAGGATGAGATGGAATCTTATTGAAACACATAAGATTATTAAGGGTTTGGATACACTAGAGGCAGGAAACACTTTTCCCGATGTTGGGGGAGTCCAGAACCAGGGGCCACAGTTTAAGAATAAGGGGTAAGCCATTTAGAACGGTGACGAGGAAATACTTTTTCTCACAGAGAGTTGTGAGTTTGTGGAATTCTCTGCCTCAGAGGGCGGTGAAGGCCGGTTCTCTGGATACTTTCAAGAGAGAGCTAGATAAGGTTCTTAAAGATAATGGAGTCAGGGGATATGGGGAGAAGGCAGGAAAGACGTACTGATTGGGGATGATCAGCCATGATCACATTAAATGACGGTGCTGGCTTGAGGGGCCAAATGGCCCTCTCCTGCACCGATTGTCTATTGACCTTCAGTCATCTACACTTATTCTCCATTTAGATGATCATTGACCTTTTGATTCCACCTACTGAATGCGTGAACTACACTTCCCCACATTAAATGTAATTTGCCAGGTTTTTAATCAATCACTTATTTTATCTTGCTAACTAAATGTGTTGCACAATTACATTATCCCTTAGTCTGAAGAAGGGTCTCGACCCGAAACATCACCCGTTCCTTCACTCCAGAGATGCTGCCTGTCCCACTGAGTTACTCCAGCATTTAATGTCTATACTCATCACAATATGTCCTTCCTCTTATTACAACATCATACATTAGCAGAATTAGAACACATACATTCCATTCCTTCCTCCACATCATTGTAAACAATTGAATGGCAAATTATAAATAATTGCTGGCCAACTCACACAATGGTAATGCCAGGAAAACTAGTACGTATTCCCTGCTCTGTGCCATTTTAGAACATTTTTATATGCATTCAAATCTTTAGGTCAGTATGATTTGTTGCTTTTTTATTAACCATTAAGCTTGACTGTACTTAGTTTATTCTACAACATTCAGTGATTGTAATTTCCCTTATAGGCTATCACAAGGGCTCTTGCTCCCCTACCCCCATTCGCAACAAAGGCCTCACCAATATATATGGCCTCACCAATGCCTTATATAACTGCAACATTGGCTCCCAACACCTACGGTATCTATTCTCAAATACATGGGACATTATCCTTTACTCCCTCTGCCGGCACTGACAATTGGAAAAGCTCCTTGGGGTCCCCTTTGTCCTCATCTTCCACCCCATCAGCCGCCGCATACAGCATATAATCCTCCAACAGTTTTGTGACCTCCAACGGGATCCCATTACTGGCCACATCTTACCATCTCCACCCCTTTCTGCTTTCCATAGCTTCCTGGTCAACTCGTCCCTTCCCAGCCAAACCATCCCCTCCCCAGGTACTATCCCCTGCAACCACAGGAGATGCAACACCTGTCCCTTTACCTTCCCCTTGACCTCATCCAAGGACCCCAACATTCTTTTTAGGTGAGGCAGAGATTCACTTACACCTTCTCCAACCTCATCTACTGTATCCACTGTCCCAGGCATCAACATTTGTACATCGGCGAGACTAAATGCAGGTTTGACGATCGTTTTGCTCAGTCTGCCTTAACTTACCTCTCTCACGTTGCTCAGCATTTTAACTCCCCCTCTCATTCCCAATCTGACCTTTCTGGCCTAGGCCTCATCCATTGTCAGAGTGAGGCCCAGCGCAAAATTGGAGGAACAGCTCCTCATATTTCGCTTGGGTAGTTTGCACCCCAGCGGTATAAATATTGACTTCTCTAACTTCAAATAGTCCTTGCTTTCCTTCTCTCTCCATCCCCTCCTACTTCCCAGTTCTCCCACCAGTCTTACTGTCTCCAACTACATTCTATCTCTGTCTGAGTCTGTATCATTCTATCTATATCATTAGTCTGAAGAAGATCTTGACCCTGAAATGTCACCCATTCCTACTCTCCAGAGATGCTGCCTGTCCGGCTGAGTTACTCCAGCATTTTGTGTCTAATTTCAATTATAATTCATATAGCTCGAGTTATTAATATGGAAATCTCTTTTATGTAGGTAAATAAACATTCATCCACATGTCAACATTAAATTTAATAATAAACTGTCTACATTATTTATATGATTGTTATCATACAATAACATCGTAAATTTGTATGAGGAAATAGTTGTATCAAAATATTTTCTTTGTTTCATGTATCAGTTGTTTTTTCAATTTAGTTACTTTGATTATATAGATTTTAAATGCAGTTTTTTAATGTTCCATCTACCCGCAAGTATGCTGAACACCGTTATTGTTTTATCTTTAAAGAGATCATTCAATTGATATTTTGAATTTGAAATTTCCTATTCCAAGCAAAACCCAACTTTGCATTGTGAATTGATGTGATATATGTGATTACAGTAAAGAAACTCATGGAAAGTTGATATTAAAATCAAAGATTAGTTAATGTAAACAAACTCACATTTACTATTTCACCAAAAATCCTAGAGGAAAGGTGAAGCTGAAAATTGTGATAGCATTTCCTCTTTCCACAGCAAAATAAAGAATAGATGCAAATGAACAATTTAACATTAATCTGTCAATCTTTATAAAATTGGCCATTAACTAGATTTTAAACAACTAAACACACACAACAAAAACAGTTGTTAAGCTCTTGCATGTGGGAGCAGCTGTATGGTAGCCCTAAGCAAAGGTCAATGTATCTTTGTTTAAGTGCTGGCTACACTCAGTAAAACCAGATTGTGTTTTATTCTGCATCAAAGAAGGTAGCTTTTTGAACTATGGATAACTGAGTGTGGAGCCCAGATTTAAAAGATGTGGGCAGCTACCTTCATTGATTTGGTATTGCTATAATTACTGGATTATTATTGTCACGTTTACCGACATATAATGAAAAACTTTGTTAGCGTGCACAAACATGCATAGGTGCAATGGGTAATGCAAAAGGAAAAAAAAATCAGTGACCAATATAGGGTTACAGCATTACAGCTGCAGAAAAAGTGCAGAAAAAAAATGCAAGGGCCACAACGGGTAGCGTTGGGTGATCAGGATTACATTGACTACCTCCAATAATCAACCCCAAGTATTTTTCATACTCTTTGACAACAGTGAAGCCTTATCACCACTTGACAGGCTCCATTGAAATAAAGTATGCAACCTCAAAATATAGAAGCTGAGATGGTGCATAGTAACATGGGATAATGTGTTGCATGGCCAGTAGCATTAAGTCAGCCAAGGCAGAAAGGAATCCATGCCAGAAATAAATTATTGGGATGATTTATTTATTAAAAAGATAGGTTTAAGATTACTTTAATCTTCAAAACTATTTGTAAAATAATTACATGAGCATAAGGAAAGTGAATGCTGCACTTATAATATAGAATAGTACAACTCAGGAACAGGCCCTTGAGCCCTTCAGGATGTCTGCACTGATCATTATGCCAATCTAAACTAATTCCATCTGCCT
This sequence comes from Raja brachyura, assembly GCA_963514005.1. The sequence continues at coordinate 40,495,461 of OY740786.1, forward strand.
GAATATGGTCCAGGTGCCCCTATTCCCTGCCTGTTCATGTTTATGTATAAACATCTCTTAAACTAAATCTTCTTCTGCAATTGTATAGGGCTCTGATGAGACCACATCTGGAGTATTGTGTACAGTTTTGGTCTCATAATTTGAGGAAGCACATTCTTGTGATTGAGACAGTGCAACGTAGGTTCATGAGATTGATCCCTGGGATGGCGGGACTGTCATATGAGGGAAGATTGAAAAGACTAGGCTTGTATTCACTGGAGTTTAGAAGGATGAGGGGGGATCTTATAGAGACATATAAAATTATAAAAGGACTAGACAAGCTAAATGCAGGAAAAATGTTCCCAATGTTGGCGAGTCCAGAACCAGGGGCCACAGTCTTAGAATAAAGGGGAGATCATTTAAGACTGAGGTGAGAAAAAACGTTTTCACCCAGAGAGTTGTGAATTTATGGAATTCCCTGCCACAGAGGGCAGTGGAGGCCAAATCACTGGATGGATTTAAGAGAGAGTTAGAAAGAGCTCTAGGGGCTAGTGAAATTAAGGGATGTGGGGCAAAGGCAGGCACGGGTTAGTGATAGGGGACGATCAGCAAATGATCACAATGAATGGCGGTACTGGCTCGAAGGGCCAAATGGCCTTGTCCTGCACCTATTTTCTATGTTTCTATGTTTCTAAACACCAACATTGTACCTGCTATCTTCTCCCTCGGTAGCACATTCCACACACCGACCACTCTTTATGGTTAAAAAAAAACTTGCCTTATACATGGACACAAAATGCTGGAGTAACTCAGCAGGACAGGCAGCATCTCTGGAGAGAAGGAATGGATGACGTTTTGGGTCGAGACCCTTCTTCAGACTTACACATTTCCCTTAAATTTTCCAATACACAAGGAATTACAGATGCTGGTTTACAGAACATAACACAAACTGTAGGAGTAACTCAACAGGTTAGGCAGCATCTCTGGAGGACGTGTCAAGTTTAGGAATAAGACCTTTCTTCAAACTGGAGGGTCATGACCCAAAATGTCATCTGTACATGTTATCCTTTAACTTTCCCTCGCCTACTCAAATCTGTACCCTCAATATTTGTGTTTTTTTCCCACTTTGGGAAAAAGTACATAATTTTATATACTGCTTTCAGGGTGCAAGTCATCTTCCACCAAACACAATTTAAGTTTCTCCAATCTTTCCTTATAGTTAATACACTCCAATCCAAGCAACATCCCAATGAGCACCTTCTTCATTTTCTCCATAGACTCCATATCTTTTGAGTAATACATTGACCTGAATTGCACACAATATTCCAAATGTGGCCAAACCAGTTTTATATAGATGATTTCCTGACTTTTATACTCAATACCCCTATTGATGAAGGCACTTACATTGTATAATCTCAGGTTAGCCCAGAGCACATAAGTGCTGATGAAATACAACTTAAAATAGACTTAAGTGCTGTGAAGGGACAAGCAAACTGCACACAACAAAATCCTACAAAATACTTATAATCTGTCTGTAGAAGTTGGTTGAGAGATAAATGTTGACCAGGATACCAAGGAAGATTTTATTGTTGCACTTCAAAATAGCTCTATGATAGCTTTCAGGTTTGTGAGAGGAAAGGCATTTGAAGTACATTCTGAAAGAGAATGCTGCGACGGAACATTAATCCCTCAGTAATACATTAGAATGACAACCTAGCTTTTACGTTATCACTGTACTGACATTTTTATCCTACACTTTCTGGCTTTAAAATGAGGAAACCAATTCACTATTTAATCATACATTGTGGAGAGTATTGCAAATATATCATTCATCCACACCTAATTGCATTTGAAATTAATGTCATGAGTCAAGAGTGTTTTATTGTCATATGTCCCAGATAGAAAAATGAAATTCTTTCCTGCTGCAGCAGAACAGAATATGTAAACATAGTACACTGTAAACAATATAATAAACAAGAGAAAAAAAAGTTGTATATATACACAAGTACACCCACACATATATATGTGTCTATATATATATACATACATATACACGCACATGCACACACACGTACATAAAAAAACAAACAATAGTAGTGCAATAATAGCAATAATAGTCTATTGTAGTCCAGAGCTTATTTAAGGTTGTAGTGTTTAATAGTAAGATTTAATGAGAACTTACCAGTTTGAAGTTTGATCTTAATTTTATGAGGAGTTACGATGAGGGATTACATGAAGAAGAGCCCGCCAGCCCGCATGTGCGTCAATCTTCAAAGCAGCGATGTGAAATCACAGATAACAGTTGTTGAACTGAATATAGTAAGATTCGAGAAACTAGAACTACCAGCTGACCTTTATGAAAGAGGGGTGGGAGTGGAGGGCACTCTTCATAACTGCTCATAAAATAAAGATCAAACTCCAAACTGGTACGTTCTCATTTAATCTTACTATTTTACTTCGGAGTCACTTGAGTGACTACATGAAGATTTTGAAGCTCTGTGATTTCATGCCATGGAAACGAGTCCATGCGTCACACACTGCATCAGTTGACCAGGGATGAGTGAAATTTAATAAAGCATGACATAGATTGAAACTTGCTGGTGCTTTTTCATGATGATAATAATCATCCAGGAGGAATTACAATAGAGAACCTAAAATAGTGTTGGCAAATAACCCTGGTCTAGCAAATGGGTTTGTTATAACACTTTTGGAAATTCGCTGGTTTGACCATCCTGCAGCCACTAGGATGAGGTCCAGGTAAACATTCACAACCCTCGCTGCTGATGTTGTTGCAGCCCTGGTGGAGTGAGTTTTGAAACATCAGTGTTCAGTCCTGCACAAGCCAACCCGTTAAATCACCTGGGGATGGTCTATACCAATACCTACGTCTGAGGTTTTTTCTTTGTGTGTAACTAACAAACATGCTAGTTCAGAGCCTCTAAGGCTTATGGTGACATAATCACTGCTGTAGATGTGTGACCACACCCACAACCAAAGGTCCACGGGGTATGCCATGAAATTAGTTTGAGACCTGACGCCCCCGGTCATATTATCAAAGTATCGTATTATTTGCAGCTGTAACCATCAGTCCAGTCGTAGCTTATGCAATGACTGGGCCCATTGCGCTGAAACCAGTGCCATGAGGATAGCCACTTTCTAAGTGAATAGACCGAGCACAGGAATGTAGCTGGATCTCACTGGCAACGCAGCGTCAGCAGGACATAAATATCCCATATCTCTGAGTACCTGGGCCTGGGGGAATTTGAGTTGAAGATACCCATCATAAATCTGTATATCAGAGGTCGATACCCGACACCGTGGTGTCCCGACCCCAGCAGGAAGTATGACAACAAGGCACTACTGGCACAATTTATATAACTCCATCTCTCATGAAAATATAGCTTTGAGAGGAATACCAAGACATCTGTTATACGTACTGTGTCATCCAATGTATTGGACTGTAAACAGGACACTTACCATTCCTTGATCTAGGAGATGTACTGTTTCTTGGTACTATCTCTTCAGGCCGCAGTGATTACATCCACCGTACAACCTGATAGCCCGTACCCAGGAAAAGGTCTTCTCATATTCTGCAACCCAACAATTTGATTCGCTCATGCAGAGGATGGTTCTCCCCAGTCACGGGGTAAACCAGCAGATTTTGTGTTTGGGAACAGCCATAAAAGGCTCTGTTATCATTCGCAGTATGAGTGGACCCATGGCTGTGTCAGCCAGTCAGGCATTTTCAAGCCTGAGGTGGAGTCTTGCTGGTTTTTAAGCAAGCACCGACTGATGAGGCAAAATGAAGAAAAGACATAACGAGCATTCCTCCCCAGTGTAGCGAGAATGCATCCATCGCCACCACCCCTGAGAATGGCCGCCATGCCAGATGATTTTGCAACTGTTGATTGAGACTTGATGCAAACAAATCGATATTTGGTGTTCCATCAATCCATAAAGTCATTAAATAATTTGTGATCCAACATTCATTGTGGTGTCATTGATTTACGTGATGATACACCAGCGGCAAATTAGGTTAGGTAAACTATTACAGGATATTAACTTAATTGAACCCATGTGATTGAAATATGCCACCACCATAGTGTGTCAACGTGTAGGTGAGCATACAGATTGATGCATATTCACACAATAAGCCTTTAACCCATGGAATGCACCTAGTGATTTTAGGTAGTTGAAAGCACATTACTGATGGATTGGTAACTCATGCACATCCCATCCGCCTCTGAGACTAGAGATGGGATAGTAATTCCCCATCTTTGAGCACTAGCAACAGTTTGTAACATAACTGAGGGCAAAAATGACCAAATGTGCTGGAGCAATGCTGAATACTGTTTGTCCATCATTGTGACATAGCTTCAGCTGGTAATAGCATAGATCTGTTGAAAATGACCTACATGGTACTTGAGAGCTTGATCCTTTGCACAATGTAAGTTCTGATAATGCAAAGGCCCCAATTACGCAGCTGAAAGTAATCACTACATTGCCAATTTACACTAGCCACAATCTCTTGCCCAAGGGCGGAGTCAGAGACTATTAAAAGAGTTAAAGGTACATTGCAATCTATAACACTAGTTGGTATCAACTTAAATTTAACTGGATGGATGAGTAAACACAATTTCTGAAGTATGAGTATTGTGACTGAAACAGTTAATTTAGCAAGATTCAGCATTTTAGAATATCATCCAGATAGGCCATAAATATGTATTTTCGAGCTTAATGAAGTTTCCCATTAAAAAATAATACTGCACATGTGAATGTGAGTTAATCAAGGGTGATCCAACATCATCCACCTTTGATTCTTTGGATATCTTTTTGTATACCCAAACTGTTATTCGTCGACAAACGTGCAAAACAGTAGCTAGTCCACACACACCGTGTTTCCGAAAGAACCAGACCCACCTCCCTCCATGGTTATCGTTGGTCTTATGGCAAGCCCAAAGGCCCCTGATGTGTGTTTTGTTTCCATCCTCAGGTTCTGATTCCATTCTTGAATTTGGAAGATAGGACTGCTGGGGTGCGTGGATTGCACATTTTCCCTCAGGGCCGTCTTGGGCATTGGCCTAAAAGACCTCTGCCCAGAGAATCAGCTTTCAAGCTGCCACCAGCTTCAGTGAACCACTTACTGCCGATGGAGGCGTCGGGGTGCAGTCACCGAAACGGTGAGTCTTTTGCTCGTCATAGGTATCTTTACTGGTCTGACAGCTTCACTTCCTCATTCAGGTTTCTTGCCTATTTGACTTTGCTGGCACTGTAATGATGTGATGTGAGGTCATTGATGCTTAACAAGCTCCACGTTTTCTGCCATAGGCTGGAAGCCAACTCTTCCTTGCAGCGGCTCCTCCGTTTGCGTGGATATCACAACCCTTAATGCCATGACAGAATTCTTGACCTCACGCATGCACTCCAGTATGTTTCACGGACATACTTCTGAATTTGGAGTCAGTCATACACTGATTGCCTACGCTCACCTCCTCGGAGAGGGAGATATAATGCAGTCCTGCAACAGGCGCTGCTGCAGTTCCCCGACAAGACCTGCACTGATATGGCCCCGTCCATGGACCATATCAGGATGGAGCATCTCCTCAGTGGGATGAACGCCCTGCGGACGCATCCATGCTCCACTTGGGTAAATGTCCGAGGACGTACCAATGGAGGGGAAACCTCCTTTTTTCTTCACGCATCTGGCGTTTCGTGGAATGTTCCCTCACGACAGACCACCAAACAGCGACTGCCTAGCTCCCCTCCTCAGAGAGGGAGATATAAAACAGCCCTGCACCAAGTGCTGCCCCGGGCCCCCGAGACCCGTGCTGATATTACTCCCTTCCTTGGATTATCAGGTGGAGCATCTCTTCCATGAGATGCTCTATCCGGAAAAGAAACATCCGAAGACGCTCCCACTGCAGGAGATGATTCTCCTGGCCAGACTTGTCCAAAGGATACCCCACAGTCACCACAGCTGGGTTGTCCCCAAGCTGGGTTCCCCTCCCGGAGCCGGGATTTCCCACGGTCTCCGCAGCCGGGTATCCCCGTGCTGGGTTCCCCTCGCGGAGCCGGGATTTCCCGTGGTCTCCGCAGCCGTCCTTCCCCGTGCCAGGTTCCCCTCGCGGAGCCTGGATTCCCCACGGTCTCCGCAGCCGGGTTTCCCCTGCGGAATCATGATTCCCTGGAACGACATCCAGCAGGAACTCTGTGGAGAGCTTTCTGCAAAGGCAACCTGAAAAATAAGTTCAAAACTTACCATCAGGTTTGAAACTTACCACTGGCGGAGGAGCGCGCCTGCCAGCCAGTCGTGAGTCATGCGTTAGACATAATAACGCGCATGCGGGCTGGCGGGCTCTTCTTCACATAGTCACTCATGTGACTCTGAAGTAAAATAGCCTGATGGCTGTAGAGAAGAAGCTGTTGCTGGAAAACTGGAACATTACAGTTTTCAGGCTCCTGTATCTTCTTCCCGATGACAGGACTCAAATAAGTGTGTGGCCAGGGTGGATGGTTGCCATTTGGATGGTTGTTGCCAGATAGGAATTGTGGTGGTTGTTGCCAGATAGGAATCACCAGGGACCATATGGACAGAACACACAAAGGCTATTGATAGAGAGATCCATTTGTGTCTTAAGAAGAATCCTATATTTTCATGGTTATCATTACTAGACCAGTTACTGGAATTCAAGTTCTCCGCTTGACGTGCTGGGATTTGGAAGCCTGGTGCCTACACCAGCCAATGTGCCTACACCAGCCAATGTGCGTCATACTTCAAAGCAGCGGTGTGAAAACACAGAAACTATAGTCTAAGTGATATATTAAGGCTCAGAAGACTAGAACTAGCAGATGATCGTTGCGATTATGAGGGCCGGGAGCGGAGGGCACGTAATCCCTCATCGTAACTCCTGATAAAATAAAGGTCAAACTTCAAACTGGTAAGTTCTCATTTAATCTTACTATTTTACTTCGGAGTCACGTGACTCAGTTGACACAGTAGTGAATCAGTTGCCACAGTAGTGAATAAATAATGTATTGAACATTGCTTCAAATTATCCAAAAATTATTTTAATAATAACAAACAAAACAGTAATAACCCCTCTGTCTCAGGGGGAAATTACAAATGAAATTTATAAAGACAAATAAATCAAACCAAACCCAATACAGCATACACAGACCCTGGCACTGTCAGGACAGGTTTGCCATAACATTTTGAAAAGGTTGCCTCCTTAGACCATCCTGCGGCCCTGAGGATTTGGTCTAGAGGCACATCCTGCGCCTTCGTTGTGGATGTTGATGCCGCCCTGGTGGAGTGAGATTTAAACACATGAGTGTCTACTCCAGCACAATCCAAAACCTGTTTCAACCATCTAGAAATAGTTTGTACTGATACCTTTTTATGAGTTTTTTGTGACTGATGAGCATTGCTATTTCAGAGCCTCTAAGACGCTTAGTTACCTCGATATATTGACACAGGTGCTTAACTACACATAACGTTTGGTCAACGGGATATGCTTTAAAGCTTACTTTGATTCCGGCCATTCCTGGCCTGCTTTGTTTGATTAAATGATACACATAAAACGTAATGTTATCTGCAGAAGAATACATGCTATCTAGTCATAACTTTTGCAATGTTTGCACTCGTTGCGCTGATACTAACGCCATGAGCATAACCATTTTAAGTGTTAACTTCTGAAAAGACAGTGACATGATTGGAGCCCATTGCCGAAGCAGTGTGAGAACTATACTGACATCCCAGATTTCTGAATATCTAGGCTTTGGAGGGTTCTTATTAAAGATTCTTCTCATGAATTGGGACACTAGCGGATGAAACCTGATAGATTGTTGTTCTGAAAACTGCCCTATATAGGAGGACAAAGCACTCCCAGCACTATTAATGGCACTATAGCTCAAGTGTTTTCAGCAAAATGCAATGTAGCAAGGAACTCCAATACATCCGGTATGCTTGCAGTATAATAAGATATATCTGACTGCAAGCAAAACATCTCCCATTTCTTAATATGAGACACATATTGTTTTTAAGTGCTATCTCTCCAAGCTGCAGTTATCACATCCATGGTCCTACTCGACAGTCCAAAGCCTTGGGTTCAGGCATTCTGGCATTCCGGTGGCCCAACTCGGAGTTGTGGCGGCTTTCCGGTGGCGGCAGCAGCGACTTCGGAGGTTCGGCCGTGGCCCAGTGGACGACATCGTAGGGAGCTCGCAGGTCACAGGTTGGTGGCCTGTTTTTCCGGAGCTCCCACGGCAACAGCTGCGTCCACTGGACTGGAGGGCGGCAGCTTCGGCAGTTGCGACTGCCCCGGGCCGCGGAGTTGAACCGGCCTGTTCGCGGAGTGATGTTTAGCCGCAGGACTTACATCATCCGGTGGGGTCACAACATTGGAGGCCTGTGTCATCTCAGCGCAGAGGAAGAGGAAGAACAAGAAGGTAAGAGACAAAGATTTTTACCTTCCATCACAGCGAGGAGGTGTCTGGTGAAATCACTGTGGTGGATGTTAAATATGCGTTTATTGTGTGTTTTGTTCTTTACTATATGTATGACTGCAGGCAACGGAATTTTGTTCAGACCAAATGGTCTGAATGACAATAAAAGTTTTCCTATTCCTATGAATGGTCTGGTCAGAACCTGCAGATTAACAAATTAATACGACCATGTAACGGATGACTTTCTCCTGTTACTGGATGCACCAACAAATTACTGCAGTTGGGGACAGTCATGAATGGCTGAGTCATCATTCTGAGCACCAATGGGAACCATGGCTGTGTAGGCCAGTCCGGAACAACCAAAACGCCTGAGGCAGAGTCCTGCTCTATTTTGGTGAGGCATTGCCTAATAAGGCAGAATGGGGGAAAAGCATAAACGAATGTACGTCCCCAATGTAGTGAAAATGCATCCACCGCTACTGCTCCAGGATCTGGTTCCCACAAAACAAATTTAGGCAAATGGTGATTTAGCCTGGATGCAAACAGATCAATATCTGGCAAAACATAGCGGCTGACAATCATTTTATAAACATCAGGATTTAACATCCATTCTATGTTGTCATTAAATTTCCGTGACCTGTTGTATTTATCACATGATACTGATCTTATTCCTCCCATGTGATATATGCAACAGCCGTGGTATTGTCAATCTGGGGCTGAACATGTAAATTATTAATTGCTGAACAATAATCTTTTAATCCATAGAATGCACCCAGCAATTCTAAGTATTTTATACCATGCCTGTGCAGGTTTTTTCCATCTACCACCACAGCTAGACTCGCTGTCTCTGGCTCCCCATCCCAGAGCACTTACATCTGTTTGTAAAACCACTGAAGGTTGCTGAACCAAAATGTTTTTGGTAGTTTTTACAATATTGATAATCCACCATTGTAATTCAGCGATGGCTCTGGCTGGCAACTGCATCGGTCTATCAAAATGACTTGCATGTTCTTTAAGTGCTTGTCTCTAGCTCGTTGCAGACTTTGATAGTGCAGGGGTCCAAACTCCACTGCAGGGAGAGGCACCACCAATTTGCCAATAACACTGGCTACTTCCCGGATGGAGGGGTGTTGTTTTTCAGCGAGACTAGTACAGACCTCCCTTATTTCCACAGCCTTGGCTGCAGGCAAAGTCACTGACTTATCAACTGAATCAATGACAAACCCCAATTAATCAATTTTTTCCGATGGCTCTAACTTGGATTTTGTTGAATCAACCAGAAACCCTAACCTTTCAAACAGGTGTTTGGTTGCTGAAACCGATTCCTCAGCTGTCTCCCGAGTGTTGCTTATGATTAAAATATCATCTAGATAAGCCATTACAATGTGAATCTGGGCACGAAGTAGCGCCAGCACTGGTTTCAACAATTTTGTGAACAACCTAGGAGCTGAGGTTAATTCATTGGGTAATGCTTTAGATTGCCACATTCAACTAAATTTCAAGTATCTCTGGTACTGATGAAAAATTGGTACTGAATAATATGCATCTTTCAGATCTATGGTTGCCATATAACAACCTTCTCATAAAAGCTGTTTAGCAGTATTGAAGGTGTCCATTTAAAATGCCTATACTGGACATAAGAATTTAACTTGGTTAGATCCAGAATTACTCTACATCCCCCATCTTTTTCCTGTCTGGGGAATGTATTGGACACAAATTGTTGAGGATGGTATGTCGTCCACTCAATGACCCCTTTTTGCAACAAAACCACAATTTGTTCATTTACCTGCTCAGGGTCCAGAAAAAAACAATACTAGGCATATTCGTGCAGGTGGATGAATTCCCGACATAAACTCTATTCGAGACCCTGACACAGTGTCCAGTATAAACTGATCAGATGTTATGCAGCACCATTCATCATAAAATAACTGCAACCTACCCCCAACCAGAGGTTGATCCCCAGAAGATTTATCCTGGGCTGAATGAATCACCCGTACCTCTACAGTCGACCTTGGAGTTCTTGTCCTTTTCGCCATACTGGGGTTGTAGTTGGGATATACAGGTGGGTAATAGCGTCATCCCACTGGCCCCACTCTGTTTGGCCATGCCCTCAGATCTGACTCCCTTCACGTTGAAAACAACCTGCGAGGTGGCATCCTGGTGGAAGGAACATATGTCTTCATGAGGCCCATTGTCTTGGCCTCTTCCTCCAGGTCTTTCACTTGTTTAAGCAGGTCCACCCCAAATAAATAATCTGACACTTGAAAATTGGTGGACCTGCATAAAGCTGCAAATCACGGGTTCACCTCGAAATATGCATTACACAGCAGGGCCAACATATCCTGCTGTGTACCGGACATTGTTGCCCCTCGGACCATTTTGCCAAAGGCCGTGATGCTTGCTCCCACCAATTTGAGGACCCGCTGGAAACAGATTTTTTGTCCATGCATCGTTGCACTCATTTGTGCCCAGATAGCAGAGTTCACAGTGGGCACTTTGAGCGACGCACAATTCACAGGTGTTTTGCATCTGGTGGCTGTTTCTTCCATTATTGTATCTTGTAACTGGTGAGAGGCCATGTAATTGATGTTGGCCACCAGGTTTTCTTCCATAGCCTCACCAGTACCTTCCGGAATAGCAAAGTTCCTTGCTACGTCTGGGACATAGAAACATAGAAACATAGAAAATAGGTGCAGGAGTAGGCCATTCGGCCCTTCGAGCCTGCACCGCCATTCAATATGATCATGGCTGATCATCCATCTCAGTATCCCGAACCTGCCTTCTCTCCATACCTCCCCGATCCCTTTAGCCACAAGGGCCACATCTAACTCCCTTAAATATAGCTATTTTAAAACAGAGCCCTGGAGCATGACTCATGTGCTCCGGTGTGTGCTCAAAAGCAGTGACACCAGCTTCAGGATCAGACTCCTCCTGCCCTGGCTCTCCCAAGTCTTGCTCCAGGGAGGTCTCTTCCAGCCCTAAACAAAGTGTTGGAAAGGGTGATTTCCACTGGTATTGATAAGCAGTGTAACCTTCACTGTATGGGCCTCTATGTGAGGCTGCCTGGGGAATCCTAGGGGCATTCGACCCCGATTGAAAAGCCTCAGGGCTCATTACAGTTTGGAGCATCTTCTCCATCTGGTCGAGCCGTCCCCATACCTTTTTAGCATCAGGAGGAGAGTCTTCCTCATCATCAGATCCATCAGATATAACGGGCCTGAGAGATTTTCTCTTGGCCTTCCTCCCTGATGGAGTGGCCTCAGTGCCCTGAAGCACTGAAGCTGATGGAGGCAGTTGAGCTGCCAGTAGAACAGCAGACGGCATCGGAGCCGGCGTTACTGCAGCCGTTATCTCCCGACCTGATCTACGAGCGGCAACCGCGAGTCTGCGCATTCTGCTCCTACTACGGACAGTTTTCTTACCAACACCCTCCATTACCACTAACTCCCGCTGGCTCCCGAACCAGACTTACAGAGTTTAAATACTTGCAGGGAAAGTTTGAAATTGACTTACCTGCGGGTTTACTACTTACCGCTGGTGGAGCTGCGCTCTCCAGCCCGTCAGTGCACCATGCATCGGACATAATGACATGCATGTGCCCAGTGGAGCGTCTTCACATAGTCACTCACGTGTCTCCAAAGTAAAATTCATAATCCTCTCTCACCTCAGTCCTGAGAAAACAGGACATTCATCTGTTTCCTCCTCTCTGGCTGGCTGGTAACATTTTCATATATTACAATGTCCCAATTCTTAATTATATTCCGTGGCTAAATACAATTTCAAGAGTTTCAAAGGGGTCACAACTAATAAAGCTTCCATTGAATGTTTTTTAAAGTGGGAAGATAGTGGTTACATATTCACAATGGGGACAACAATGGGAAAATACAGACATTAAACAACATTGAACAATGACATTGTTGAATAAGGTAACCAGTGCTTCTCTCTGTACACAAAAGATGTTGGTACATACCATTAATAAACATATGTGTCACATGTCCGGAAAATGAAAGAATAATGTTTACCTTTTTAGAGGCTGTATCAGCACATACATCACAAAAAAGCACCGAAGGAAGCCTTATACAGCATCAAATGCCATGGCAAAGATCATGAATAATATTAATCTAATAAAGTAGATCTTACAAAGTGACAAGGATTGGTAGTATGTAAAAGTGTTGTGAAGTCCTTATGACTCAGCAGTGAAAGATTAAAAAGTTCACACGAAGGGAGAAAATTGATTATGGGAGAAAACTTGTGAGTAACATTAAAACAAACACTAAGAGCTTCTATGCAAACATATACAGGAAGAAGCTGGCTAAAGTAAGTGTGGGATATCTAGAGGCTGGTGCATTCATCACAAGATTATGGACATAAATGTTACCAGTCTTCACCATGGAAGATATAGCAAATTTTCCTTACATAACAGATGGGCTAATTTCAAATAAAATGGAGGACCTTGTAAATGTTTCAATTACAAGAGATAATGTATTATGGAATCTCATGTGGCAGAAGTGGACAAATCAACAGGACCTGATTGGTTGGAGAACAGAAAACAGCCAATGTGATTTATTTGTTCAAAAAGGAAGAAAGAGTCAGGGAACGATAAACCAGTTAGTTTAATGTCTACTGTTGGCAAGATACTTCAATCAATTATCAGCTTAAAAAAATGATCATTTAGGGAAGCTGAGTGTAAGCAAAACTAGTCAACATGTTTTTATAAAAAGGTAAATCACGCGCTTACATTCTTGGAGGATGCGACAGGGCCAGTTAATCAAGGGGAGTTAGTAGATGTAGTGTATTAGATCTTCAAAGGGATTTGACAAGATGCTGGAGGCTGGTGCATAAATTAAGAGCTCAGAGTATCAAATGAAATGTGTTCGCATGGTGGTAAATCTACCTGTCACTTAAGAAAAAGAGTTGAAATAAATGAGTTATTTTCAGGCTGGACAGGTGTAACAGTTAGAATATCCCAAAGATCGATACTTGACCCTCAGTTGTTGACCTGGAAAATAAAGTACCATTGAATCATTGAAGGACACAAAATGTAAGATTTCCAAATTTGCCAGCGTTATGGGAAAAGGTAGAAAGGCATGTTTGGATGACAACATTGTGATTCCACAATGGAATATGGATAGATTTAATGTTTGGATGACAACATGGCAGATTTAATGCAGAGAAGTGTGAGGTTATACACTTTTGTAAGAGGAATCAAAAGTGGTGTATTATCTAAATGGAGAGGAATGATGAATGAATAAAATTTAGAGGAGCTAGGCCCCTTTGTTCTTTGTTCCATCAAGAACAATTAAAAATTCTCTACATATTCATGCACGGGATCTAACTATGAACAATATTACTTGTGATAGGATGATGTAAGAAAACATAACTGCCAGTTTTTCATATGTTTATTCATGCTTCTAGCCAATACAACCTAATACAATATTCTGTTTCTTTAAAGAAGCATGTGTTCAGATTAACACTTCACTGCTAATTTATCATAGTCATAAACAATAACATTTATATTTGAAATTATAACCATATAACATATAACCATATAACAATTACAGCACGGAAACAGGCCATCTCGGCCCTTCAAGTCCGTGCCGAACAACTTTTTTCTCTTAGTCCCACCTGCCTGCACTCATACCATAACCCTCCATACCCTTCTCATCCATATGCCTATCCAATTTATTTTTAAATGATACCAACGAACCTGCCGCCACCACTTCCACTGGAAGCTCATTCCACACCACTACCACTCTCTGAGTAAAGAAGTTCCCCCTCATGTTACCCCTAAACCTCTGTCCCTTAATTCTAAAGTCATGTCCTCGTGTTTGAATCTTCCCTATTCTCAAAGGGAAAAGCTTGTCCACATTAACTCTGTCTATCCCTCTCATCATTTTAAAGATCTCTATCAAGTCCCCCCTTAACCTTCTGCGCTCCAGAGAATAAAGACCTAACTTATTTAACCTATCTCTGTAACTTAGCTGTTGAAACCCAGGCAACATTCTAGTAAATCTCCTCTGTACCCTCTCTATTTTGTTGACATCCTTCCTATAATTGGGTGACCAAAACTGCACACCATACTCCAGATTTGGTCTCACCAACGCCTTGTACAATTTTAACATTACATCCCAGCTTCTATACTCAATGCTCTGATTTATAAAGGCTAGCATACCAAAAGCTTTCTTTACCACCCTATCTATATGAGATTCCACCTTCAAGGAACTATGCACGGTTATTCCCAGATCCCTCTGTTCAACTGTATTCTTCAATTCCCTACCGTTTACCATGTACGTCCTATTTTGATTTGTCCTGCCAAGGTGTAGCACCTCACATTTATCAGCATTAAACTCCATCTGCCATCTTTCAGCCCATTTTTCCAACTGGCCTAAATCACTCTGTAGACTTTGGAAATCCTCTTCATTATCCACAACACCCCCTATCTTGGTATCATCTGCATACTTACTAATCCAATTTACCACCCCTTCATCCAGATCATTGATGTACATGACAAACAACAAAGGACCCAACACAGATCCCTGAGGCACCCCACTAGTCACCTGCCTCCAACCCGACAAACAGCCATCCACCATTACTCTCTGGCTTCTCCCATTCAGCCACTGTTGAATCCATCTTGCTATTCCTGCATTTATACCCAACAGTTGAACCTTCTTAACCAACCTTCCATGAGGAACCTTGTCAAAGGCCTTACTGAAGTCCATATAGACAACATCCACTGCTTTACCCTCGTCAATTTCCCTAGTAACCTCTTCAAAAAATTCAAGAAGATTAGTCAAACATGACCTTCCAGGCATAAATCCATGTTGACTGTTCCTAATTAGACCCTCTTTATCCAGATACTTATATATATTATCTCTAAGTATCTTTTCCATTAATTTGCCCACCACTGAAGTCAAACTAACCGGTCTATAATTGCTAGGTTTACTTTTAGAGCCCTTTTTAAACAATGGAACAACATGCGCAGTACGCCAATCCTCGGGGACTATTCCCGTTTCTAATGACATTTGAAATATTTCTGTCATAGCCCCGGCTATTTCTACACTAACTTCCCTCAATGTCCTAGGGAATATCCTGTCAGGACCTGGAGACTTATCCACTTTTATATTTTTCAAAAGTGCCAGTACTTCTTTTACTTTGAAACTCATAGTATCCATAGCTACTCTACTAGTTTCCCTTACCTCACATAATTCAATATCCTTCTCCTTGGTGAATACCGAAGAAAAGAAATTGTTCAATATCTCCCCCATCTCTTTTGGCTCTGCAGATAGCTGTCCACTCGGTCTCTCCAATGGACCAATTTTATCCCTTGTTATCCTTTTGCTATTAATATAGCTGTAGAAACCCTTTGGATTTACTTTCACCTTACTTGCCAAAGCAACCTCATATCTTCTTTTAGCTTTTCTAATTTCTTTCTTAAGATTCTTTTTACATTCCTTATACTCCTCAAGCACCTCATTTGCTTCATGCTGCTTATAATTATTGTAGATCTCCCTCTTTTTCCGAACAAGATGTCCAATTTCCCTTGAAAACCAGGGCTCTTTCCAATTTATACTGGTTCCTTTCAACCGAACAGGAACATAAAGATTTTGTACTCTTAAAATTTCCCCTTTAAATGTCCTCCATTTCTCCTCTACATCTTTCCCATAAAACAAAATGTCCCAGTTCACTCCTTTTAAATCATCTCGCATCTCGTTAAAGTTAGCCTTTCTCCAATCAAAAATCTCAACCCTAGGCCCAGTTCTGTCCTTCTCCATAATTATATTGAAACTAATGGTATTGTGATCACTGGACCCGAAGTACTCCCCTACGCATACCTCCGCCACCTGTCCCGTCTCATTTCCTAACAGGAGGTCCAGCACTGCCCCTCCTCTAGTAGGCACCTCTATGTATTGCTGCAAAAAACTATCCTGCACACATTTTACAAACTCCAAACCATCCAGCCCATTTACAGAATATGTTTCCCAGTCTATGTGTGGAAAGTTGAAATCTCCCACAATCACTACCTTGTGCTTACTACTAATATCTGCTATCTCTTTACATATTTGCTCTTCCAATTCTCGTTCCCCATTTGGCGGTCTATAATATACCCCTATAAGTGTTGCTACACCTTTCCTACTTCTAAGTTCCACCCAAATAGCCTCCCTAGATGAGCCCTCCAATCTATCCTGCCAAAGCACTGCTGTAATATCTTCCCTGACTAGCAATGCAACACCTCCACCTCTTGCCCCTCCAATTCTATCACACCTGAAGCAACGAAATCCTGGAATATTTATTTTCCAATCACAGCCCTCCTGCAACCATGTTTCACTGATCGCCACAACATCATACTTCCAGGTGTCTATCCAGACTCTAAGCTCATCCACCTTTCTGATAATGCTCCTAGCATTAAAATATGCACATTTAAGAAACCCCCCATCTCTTGTTCTCTGTTTATTTCCTTTTTTTTCTTTCTCCTCTTGTGTCCGAGTGCTTCCCTTTTCTGCTTCCTGCCTCCCATTCTGTCTACTAGCTTTTGCTATTTGCATCCCTCGCCCCATTCTAGTTTAAAGTCTCCCCAGTGGCCTTTGCAAATTTCCCCGCCAGGATATTGGTCCCCCTCGGGTTCAAGTGCAACCCATCCTTTCTGTACAGGTCCCACCTACCCCAAAAGAAGTCCCAATGATCCAGAAACTTGAATCCCTGCCCTCTGCACCAGTCTTTCAGCCAAGCATTTATCCTCCACCTTGCTCCATTTCTACTCTCACTGTCACGTGGCACAGGCAGTAATCCTGAGATTGTTACCTTTTTGGTCCTTTTCCTCAACTCTCCTCCCAAGTCCTTAAATCCTCCCTTCAGGACCTCTTCCCTTTTTTTACCTATGTCATTGGTACCTATATGTACCACGACCTCAGGCTCCTCTCCCTCTGATTTGAGGATATCTTGGACACGTTTAGACACGTCCAAGACCTTGGCACCAGGGAGGCAGACCACCATCCTGGTCTCCCGACTGCGTCCACAGAATCGCCTATCCGACCCCCTAACAATAGAGTCCCCAATTACTATTGCCCTCCTCTTTTTTCCCCTACCTTTCGGAGCAACAGGGCCGGTCTCTGTGCTGAAGGCCCGTCCACTGTCGCTACCCTCGGGTAGGCTGTCACCCCCATCCGTACTCAAACAGGAGTACTTATTTGCCAGGTGTACTGACATTGGAGTACTCACTCGTTCATGCCTCTGCCCCTTGCCCTTCCTTAGCGTGACACACATGTCTCTCTCCTGTGGTTTTGGAGTGACCACCTCCCTATAACTCTCCTCTATCACCTTTTCACTCTCCCTGACCAGGCAGAGGTCATCGAGCTGCTGCTCCAGGATCCTAATACGGTCCCTTAGGAGCCCCATCTCTCTGCACCTGATGCAGATGTGGACGTCAAGAGGGCCATCCGACACCATGATCTCCAACATCTGACATGCAGTACAGTACACTGCTCTGGCTGACATTCTCTCGCCTTACCCTGGATCGATATCAGTATAATATAATGGAAACTGCTGTGAGAAATCAGCAGGTATCTGACTCAAACAGCTGCTCCCACTGCACCTTTACTGACCCACTGTACCTTTACTCACCCACTGTACTTTTAACCAGAAAGCAGAAATACTAACCAGAGGCTCCACCCAATCAGCTGCTTCCTCTAGTCTGCTTCCACCAATCAGCGGCTTCCACCAGAAACCTCCCTATTCAGAACTTAATCTTTATCTTTCATTTAATCATTTCAAATTCATAAATATATTACATGATACAAAAGCTTACTGTTGATCCCTGTATTTTAAGTTGAGGAATGTAAGAAATGAAGGAGTACCTTTAAGAGTGAAATTAGGAGGGTCAAAAGAGGACACAAGTTAGCTCTGGCAGCAAAATAAAGGACATTTCTGAGAGATTCTACACATACATTGGCTTGCAAAAGTATTCATACCCCTTTAACTTTTCCACATTTTATTGGGATTTTACGTGATTGACCAACACAAAGTGGCGCATAATTGTGAAGTGGAAAGAAAATGATACATGGTTTTCAAATTTGTTTACAAATAAAAAACTGAAAAGTGTGGCGTGCAAAAGTGTTCAGCCCCCTTTACTCTGATACCCCTAAATACAATCCAGTGCAACTAATTGCCATCAGATGTCACCTAATTAGTAAATAGAGTCCACTTGTGTGTGATCTAATCTCAGTATAAATACAGCTGTTCTGTGAAGGCCTCAGAGGTTTGTTAGAGAACATTAGTGAACAAACAGCATCGTGAACCCCAAGGAACACACCAGGCAGGCCAGGGATAGAGTTGTGCAAAAGTTTAAAGCAAGGATAGGTTATAAAAAAATATCCCAAGCTTTGAACATCTCACGGAGCACTGTTCAATCCATCATCTGAAAATGGAAAGAGTATGGCACAATTGCAAACCTACCAAGACATGGCCGTCCACCTAAACTGACAGGCCAGGCAAGGAGAGCATTGATCAGAGAAGCAGCCAAGAGGCCCATGGTAACTCTGGAGGAGCTACAGAGATACACAGATCAGGTGGGAGAATCCGCCCACGGGACAACTATTAGTTGTGCACTCCACAAACCGGGCCTTTATGGAAGAGTGGCAAGAAGAAAGCCATTGTTGAAACAAAGCCATAAGAATTCCCATTTGCAGTTTGCCACAAGCCATGTGGGGGACACAGCAAACATGTGGAGGAAGGTGCTCTGGTCTGATGAGACCAAAATTGAAGTTTTTGGCCTAAATGCAAAACGCTATGTGTGGCGGAAAACTAACACTGCACATCACCCTGAACACACCATCCCCACTGTGAAACATGGTGATAGCAGCATCATGCTGTGGGGATGCTTTTCTTCAGCAGGGACAGGGAAGTTGGTCAGAGTTGATGGGAAGATGGATGGAGCCAAATACAGGGCAATCTTCGAAGAAAACCTGTTAGAGTCTGCAAAAGACTTGAGACTGGGGCAGAGGTTCACCTTCCAGCAGGATAACGACCCTAAACATACAGCCAGGGCTACAATTGAATGGTTTAGATCAAAGCATATTCATGTGGTAGAATGGCCCAGTCAAAGTCCAGACCTAAATCCAATTGAGAACCTCTGGCAAGACTTGAAAATTGCTGTTCACAGACGCTCTCCATCCAATCTGACTGAGCTTGAGCTATTTTGCATAGAGAAACGGGCAAAAATGTCAGTCTCTAAATTTGCAAAGCTGGTAGAGACATACCCCAAAAGACTTGCAGCTGTAATTGCAGCGAAAGGTGGTACTACAAAGTATTGACTCAGGGGGGCTGAATACTTTTGCACACCACACTTTTCAGTTTTTTATTTGTGATAAAATTTGGAAACCATGTATAATTTTCCTTCCACCTACAATTATGCACCACTTTGTATTGGTCTATCACAGAAAATCCCAATAAAATACATTTACATTTTTGGTTGTAACATGACAAAATGTGGAAGAGTTCAAGGAGTATGAATACTTTTGCAAGCCACTGTATATTACGAGCAAAGGGTGTCAAAGGCGAGAATAGGCCCCACAAGGATCAACAAGGTTCATGACCATGGACCTAAAAAACCCTAAAGAAAACTCTCAGAAAAGGTAAAAATGGGGGAAATTCTTCTCCAACACTCCCCCCCCGAAAGGAAAAAAAAATCAATCCATACAGGTAATTTGTTATTTATTCAGTGACTAATCTTTTGAATGAGGTGATTACTGCTTATGTTGGATTAACTTTCTGTGTCTATTGATGATCTATATTTGCCAGTCATGATCTGAAATCAAACCCAATGTTGCGAAGCTCATGAAACCTGACTTTGTCAGCAATGGCAGCCTCGCCAACTGTTTTTTTTGTCTTTTTGGTTATTTTTTGTGTGTTTTAAAAAGTTTGTGTTAATGTTCACTGGTTTGTTTTATATGGGGGGTGGGGTCGGGGAAACTTTTTTTCAATCTCTTACCTTGCCGGAGATGCGATTGTTTTACCGATCGTATCTCCGGTCGCTCTGCGGGCTAACATCATGGAGCTGGCGACTTTACTCGAGACTGACTTTGAGACCCACCACGGGTGCATGGACTTACCATTGAAGCCTGTGATCCCTTGTCTGGGATTGACGCTCCATTGCGGCCTGCGGATTTCACCATCGAGGAGCTCGCAGTCTCGGGAAGTGACTGATGTCGGGAAGCGCCAAAGTTGCAGGACCCGGCGCGGGGAACTGAGATCCCCCCAATGTGGGAGCTTAATCACCCCGATGCAGAAGGCTCGACCAATGGCTGCGGGAGCCATGATTGCCCCATCAACGGAAGGTTTGGGGCCCCCAACCCCGTGAGAACAAAGAAGGGAAGAAAAATTAACTTTTTTTGCCTTCTATCACAGTCAGGAATGTGGGGTAGTCGCTGGGGGATGTTCATGTTAAAAATGTATTTGGGTGTCTTGTTTGCCATATAGTAAAGGTAATGCTATGGTTTTAATGCGAGATTTCAACATGCAGGTAGACTGGGAAAATCAGGTTGGTACTGGACCCCAAGAAAGGGAGTTTGTGGAGTGCCTCTGTGATGGATTATTGTATTGGAGCCTACCAGGGAGAAGACAATTCTGGATTTAGTCTTATGTAATGAACCAGATTTAATAAAGGAACTTGAGGTTAAGGAGCCATTAGGTAGTGACCATAATATGGCCAAGTTTAATCTATAATTTGAGAGGGAGAAGGATAAATCAGATGTTTCAGTGTTACAGTTGAATAAAAGAGACTATGGAGCCATGAGGGAAGAGCTGGCCAAAGTTGACTGGAAAGATCAAGAGAGACCTAGATAGGGCTCTTAAAGATAGAGGAATCAGGGGATATGGAGAGAAGGCAGGAACGGGGTACTGATTGGAGATGATCATCCATGATCACATTGAATGGCGGTGCTGGCTCAAAGGGCCGAATGGCCTACTCCTGCACCTATTGTCTATTGTCTATTGTCTATTGCCTCTTGTTGCTCTTTAATGTTATGACTGTATGGCAAATCAAATTTCTCGTATGTTGCAAAGCATACTTGGCTAATAAAGTACTATTTTGATTATGAATATAATTATGCAAACTGTATTAAGGCTATAAATGATTTAATTGTAAATATGGTACAAACAAATTCATTCTGTTCTATTTTTCTTATGTTCTTAATCAAGACCCAAAACGTCACCTAGCCATTATCTCCAGAGATACTGCCTGTCCCTCTGAGTTCAACTAGCATTTTGTTATTACATTTCAAATGTAGCACTCTTTGCATAGTCAATAAAATAGTCGTACCTTTTCCCAATCACCCTTTTTAACATGTCTTTTTTGCCAAAGTATCCAAATAAGCACTAAG
Source organism: Raja brachyura (assembly GCA_963514005.1). The sequence goes on from OY740786.1 coordinate 40,517,258, forward strand.
ATTAATTGACAATGAAGTAAGAAAGTCTGTGTGTATATATAAAACATAGTCATACCAAAGGCTCATTTTAGGTTTTGATTGTTCAAAATTTAGTCATCTGTGCAATTAAATGTGATTTCAATTGCCAGATATTAAACCAACATGGTATTGATCAAAATGTCATTGCACTGCACTTCTACAACTTTCTAAAGCCATAGTAGCATGTGTAAAATTCAGGAACACCTTAGGAACCAGAAAAAACCCAAATGTTTAATTTGTTGCTACACTGGTAAGGTTGGATCAGTTGTCTTTTCATAAGGAAACTACTGGCTACCATCATGGTCAAGGTTTAAATGTTCACTGGAGTTTAGAAGGATGAGGGGGATCTTATAGAAACATATAAAATGATAAAAGGACTGGACAAGCTAGATGCAGGAAAAATGTTCCCAATGTTGGGCGAGTCCAGAACCAGGGGCCACAGTCCTAGAATAAAGGGGAGGTCATTTAAGACTGAGGTGAGAAAAAACTTTTTCACCCAGAGTTGTGAATTTATGGAATTCCCTGCCACAGGGGGGCAGTGGAGGCCAAATCACTGGATGGATTTAAGAGAGAGTTAGATAGAGCTCTAGGGGCTAGTGGAATCAAGGGATATGGGGAGAAGCAGGCACGGGTTATTGATAGGGGACGATCAACCATGATCACAATGAATGGCGGTGCTGGCTCGAAGGGCCGAATGGTCTCCTCCTGCTTCTATTTTCTACGTTTTTATGTTTCTATGAACCCTACCATCAATATATGTCAAGATTCTATCCTTACAAGCCTTAATGGGTAAAATTCATCCACTCATAGGATGACCATTATGCTTAATCCATTTTTAGGCTTAAGTATGGCATGTTCATACAATAATGCTACCAAGGCAGTTTGCCACTGCTACGGCAATTACCGGCACACATTTACTTGCTATTATGTCAACAATAACCAGGAGTGACAGTTTCATGAAGACCTTATTTTAATATTATCTCTGAATAGTCTAAAATGAGTGAAATGTTAATGTCCCAAATAAAACACAGTGGTGGCAACTTTGATTTTAATCATGATGGAGATAACCAGAGGGAATTTTATTTTCATGCAGTAAACTATAATCTGGAATTCTGTGTCTGAAGGATGCAACAGCGACATTCAATAGAGATTAACATAAGCACTTGGAAAATTAATCGTGGAGTCTGGAGATATGGAGAGAACGCAGGAACGGGGTACTGATTAGGGATGACCAGCCATGATCACATTGAATGGCGATGTTGGCTCGAAAGGCCGAATGGCCCGCTCCTGCACCTATTGTCTATTGTCCATTGTCTATTGAAAAAGACTAGGAGGGTGTGGGTGAATGGATATTGCTTTCAAAGATTCAGCACAGGTACTCACCCATTTTGTGCTACATCATTCCATAGTTCCAGAAATGGACAATAGACAATAGGTGCAGGAGTAGACCATTCGGCCCTTCGAGCCAGCACCGCCATTCAATGTGATCAATGCCATAGACAAGTCAATGGCTTTGACAGTCAGTAATCCCAGATGCACATGTATATTCTCTGCCTAACCTTTTACAACAAAATTTCATGTGATTTATCGCAAGTACCTTCATGCCTTCCAAAGCAAAGTTGAGCAATATCTACGACATTTGTATAAATTTGACTTAAACTAGGTAAGATTTTTTGTAATTTTCAATTTTCTGCAAAATGTGAATGCCTTTATGGGTGGTGATGCAATAACTTTAAATAGTTATTGGATAATGGCAAAACAAGAGTAATCACCTCTGTTCTGTGACATTCCAGAAAGAAAATAAAATTGATTTTATATTTATCAATCCAATTTTTGACAACAAATACATTGGCTGTCATGCAAGAGAAAGATACAGCTGAAATAAAATGAGTAAAGGGAATATGGATGAAAAATGTCACTGAGCAAGAGGGAAACATTTTACAAGAACCAAAACTTAGATGTACTATTTGGTAGTTAAAGCGAGCGAGTGACAATCGTAGGAGTAGGCCATTCGGCTCTTCGAGCCAGCACCACCATTCAACGTGATCATGGCTGATCATACCCAATCAGGACCCCGTTCCTGCCTTCTTTCCATATCCCCTGACTCCGCTATCTCACTCTCTCTTAAAAGTATCCAGAGAACCGGCCTCCACCGCACTCTGAGGCAGAGAATTCCACAGCCACACAACTCTCTGTGTGAAAAAGTGTTTCCTCATCTCTGTTCTAAATAGCTTACCCCTTATTCTTAAACAGTGGCCCCTGGTTCTGGACTCTCCCAAAATCGGGAACATGTTTCCTGCCTGTAGCATTTCCAAACCCTTAATAACCTACAGAGCCTGTCCTACAAGCATGCAACTCTAAGCGATTAGCGCGACATAACGTGGTCGCTTGAGCCGTCCGGCGTCGTGGGGCCGGTCCCAATTCGATCGTGCGGAGTTCGTCCCGACACCGAAAAACTGACTATGTCCAAAAATTCCGTGTGGCAACGGCTTGTCGGCTCGCAGTCGCCTCGACGCATTACACACCGCCCCGACATCGTGCCTCCATGAACCTATCTGTAGGTGCCTCCATGACCCTCTATGTGTGTGGCTCCGTGGCCCTCTGTGTGTGTGTGCTTCTGTGCCCCTCTCTGTGTGCCCCTCTCTGTCCTGGCGAACTTACCTTAGACTTCGCTCCAAGTTCACCTCACTTTGCGCCGCGTTGCGCCACTCACCCGACCTCTGCGCGGCCCCTACTGCCGGTTTGGTTGCGCTTGCCGCATGCAGGCGCATGCTGGTGGGAACGGCCCTGTACAGGGGATCACCCGACCTCCGCGCGGCCCCCGCTTCTAGTTTGATCGCGTTCATCACATAGAGTTGCATGCTTGTAGGACAGGCCCTTTATATGTTTCAATAAGATACCCCCTCATACTTCTAAACTCCAGAGTATACAAGCCCAGCCGCTCCATTCTCTCAGCATATGACAGTCCCGCCATCCCGGGAATTAACCCTGTAAACCTACGCTGCACTCCCTCAAAAGCAATAATGTCCTTCCTCAAATTAGGGGACCAAAACAGCACACAATACACCAGGTGTGGTGTCACTAGGGCCCTATAGAACTGCAGAAGAACCTCTTTGCTCCTATACTCAACTCCTCTTGTTATGAAGGGCAACATGCCATTCGCTTTCTTCACTGCCTGCTGTACCTGCATTCTTACTTCCATTGACTGATGAACAAGGACCCCCAGATCCCATTTTACATCCCCTTTTCCCAACTTGACACGATTTAGATAATAATCTGCCTTCCTGTTTTTGCTACCAAAGTGGATAACCTCACATTTATCCACATTATACTGCATCTGCCATGCATCAGCCCACACACCCAACCTGTCCAAGTCACCCTGCATTCTCATAGCATCCTCCTCACAGTTCACACTGCCATCCAGTTTTGAGTCATCTGCAAATTTGCTAATGTTACTTTGAATTCCTTCATCATTGATGTATGTTGTAAATAGCTGCAGTCCCAGCAACGAGCCTTACGGTACCCCACTAGTCACTGCCTGCCATTCTGAAAGGGACCCATTAATCCCTACTCGTTGTCTCCTGTCTGCCAACCAATTTTCAACTCATCTGCCATTTCCTTGTTCCCCATAATAAATACACCTTTTTTATTTGGAATAATTGATTCAGAGAATAAATAAGATTTATAACAACTAATCTAAATAGTAGCATTTGCAATTAACATTCGGTGAATGGATGAGAATGAATGAATGAATATTCATCTAAAGGATTATGTAATTAATATCCATTTTATAGCTTATGGTACAATGTATGATGGACCAAGGATACTGCAGAAGTTCTGCAAAATCTTCCTCATTATAAAAATTACAAGAGGCAATGGCCCCTAACAAAAAGTATTTATTGTAAGATTCAATAGTAGATAGAAATTCCCTGCATTTTGTGTTTATGCATTATATGATACCTTTGCTGTGCTCTCTGCACATCAGACTTACTCACAGAAATAATTGTTTTGTATGTAAAAGTTATTGATAGTCTGCCAAGTGGATGTGCCAGTGTATGTTGGGATTAAAGCTGGTGCCTGTCCACGAGGTTAGTCTCATCCCATGATTGACAATTTAACTGAGTGCAAGGTTGAGAGTGCCTTAAATACAACCTTTTATTTGAAGCTCACAAAAAGCATTACCCAAATTGACTCAGCATGGAATTTACAAACTGAAATACACACTCACACTCCTGGAGGAGATGAAACCCCAGGACTGTCATCTTGCAGGAGGTGTCTGGAACTGTTAACTTCAAGGGTAGAAATCCCCACACAGTAGACATCGCCACACACAATTTATTGATCCCCAATGATATGCCAAAATGAGTGCATCAAGACTCTTTTACTTTGGAGTTACATGAATGACTATGTGAAGAAAGCCGTCAGCCCACATGCGCGTCATTACGTCGACGCATTGCGCAACGGCTGACTGGCGGGGGTGTTGCTCCTTCCAGCGATGAATTTAAACCTGAAGGTAAGTTTGCAACTTATTCCCAGGTTTTGTTTTTCTCTTTCTGCAGGAATCTCTGTTACAAAGAGTTTCCTGCTGGACTAATCCGGGGCGAAGTCTGGACGGGCCGCAAAACCGATTATGGACCGCGGGGAATCCCGGTCTCGGACCATGGATACCGGGACCAGGGGGAACCAGCTACAGAGACCGCGGTAGTGCGAGTAGTCGGCGGCCATCGGGTTCGCCACCCTAGTCACTGACAGCACAGTTAGTGGTTTCCAGACTGGCTGTGGTTCTCAGGAAGGGGGTAAAACCAACAACAAGCTGGTAAGGTCTGTGAAGTCAGGCCAGGAGGGACCCCTCCAACATATAGCAGTCAGCCGCTTCCAGACCGCTGTTGTTCCCCAGAAATGGGGTAAAACCAAAAGTAAGTTGGTCAGGCCTGTGGACTAGGGACTCAGGCCCGTCTGCGGACGTATAAACCCACATGTAGCACCTGATGGAGAGGTTGCTCCACAATGATACTCCAAAGGAGGAAGTTATCTGCACGGGCCTCCTCGGGGGCCCACGGCAGCGGCACCTGTTTCAGGGCTGAACAATGTCTCCCTCTCTGAGGAGGGGAGCATTCGGGGTCAGTTCCTGTATGACTCAGAGCAAAAATCCTAATATAGGTCTGTAGGAGGGGCCATGTCAGCGCAGGTATCCTCAGGGGCCTGCGGCAGCACCTGTTTTCAGGGCTGCCTATGAATCTCCCTCTCTGTGAAGGGAAGTGCAAGTGGTCAATGTGTAGCTGACTTCAAAATTGAAAGTATGTCTGTGGAACAAACTGGAGCACATGCATATGGCTTCAAGAGATACTCGCAAACAAAGGTGTTGCTGCCGGAAGAGTTGGTCTCCAGCCGTTGATAGAATACCCAGAAGGGGCCACAGTTCCCCTCATGCTACAGTGCCGGCAGTGAACAGTGCTATCAGGGTGTCATTGACAGGCATGAAATCCCGGAAATGAAACCAGCCACCGAATTTTCTCTTCAGGTAAGATTTATCCAACAGGTAAGACCTGGATGAGGAAGCAAAAAGCTGTTGGACGAATCAAGGTACCCACGATGAGAAAAGCTTCATCGGTAGGCAACGACACACCCCACACCTCCATCGGGGGTAAGTGGTTAACTGAAGCCGGTGGCAGCTTGAAAGCTGGGCACGGAAATATGGCCAGAGTTGTCTTTCGAGGCAGGCTCAGTATGATAAGGTTTTTCAGAGCAAGGCCCAAGCCGGTCTCAGGGAAAATATGGAATCCACGCACCCTACAAGTCCTACTCTCCAATCAAGGACAGAAAAATAACCCGCATCAGGGGCCTTTGGGCTTACCATAAGACCGCCAGTAGCCATGGAGGTAGGTGGGTCTGGTTTTTCCGAAACATGAGGTTGTGGGCCATTTACAAGTTGGTAATATTTACACTTGTTATTTTTGTACAAGTGACAACGATAACATGAGATTCAGATCTGTTTTAAAAAAAATGATGATAACATGTGATTCATTTATACAGCACAACATACAAAGGTTCCAAGCAGGCTTGGAATTGGGGCCAGAGTTGTCTTTCGAGGCAGGCCCAGTATTATGACCAGGATTGCCTTTCAGGACAGGGTGAAAGATGGATGATGTCACTTCATCCAGATTTAACTCGTATGTCCAGGATAGACTTTCAGAAAAGGAAACTTCGTTACTGTCTAACAATTGATTTCCATAGGATCTTTATGGCAAGCATCAATCTCAACGATGCATGCTATTCAGTACCCATTCACAGGAATCGCCGGAGATATTTGAAATTTATCTGGATGGGGCAATGATAACAGCTAAAACGTTGCAAAATGGGCTAACTTCAGCTCCCAGGTTATTTACCAAATTACTAAAACCGGTGCTTGGGCTGCTCAGAGCTCAAAAACATTTATTATCGCCTATCTGGATAATGTTTTAAATGCTGTATTTTACTAAAATTAACTGTTGCAGCCGCAAACTGTATTGAGAAATTGGGGTTCATGATCCATCCAGTTAAATTTAAGTTGATACCAATCATAACTATTAATTATTGGGATTTACCTTTACCTATCAACTTAATACTGACTCCGCCCTGCGGCAAGAGATTTGAATCAACCTCGTTGTTATGAAGCAGCCTTCTATTCATCAAGTGTAATTGGCAGTATAGTAGCTGTGTTTCAGCTGTGCAATTTGGGCCTTTGCATTATCAGAACTTACAACATGCAAAGAATTAACCTCTCAAGTACCATATAGGTCATTATTTACAGGCCTATGCTATTACCAGCTGAGGCTACCAAAGTCACAATGATGACAGTATTCAGCATTGCTCCAGTCATTTTGGTCAGTAATCTTCAGTAATTACAAACTGATGCTAGTGCTCAAAGATGAGAAATTACGAATGCCAACTCCAGTTATGGAGGCGGACGCGCTTTGCATGTGTGACCATTTTTTCAGTTATTGGTATCAACTACCTATAAACACTAGTGCATTCTATAGGTTAAAGGTTATTGTGCGAATATGCATAATCTGCATGCTCAACTCCAAGTTGATACACTATGGTGGTGGCATATGTTAGTCACATGGGTGCAATCAAGTTAAAGTATCCTGTGTTACACAATAAGCTGGAGAAACTCAACGGGTGCAGCAGCATCTAAGGAGCGAAGGAGATAGGTGACGTTTCGGGTCGAGACCCTTCTTCAGACTCAAACTCAGACTTAAAGTATCCTGTGATAGTTACCTAACCTCATTTGGCGCTATTGTATCATCACGTGAAATCAATGACAACACAGAATGTATGTTGGATCACAAAGTAACTAATGTCATTATGGTTCTATGGAACACCGAATATCGATATGTTTACATCCAGGTTCGTTCACCAGTTGCAAAATATGTGGCATACAGTGGCGAGAGATACATTATCGCCACACTGGGGAGGAATGTTCTTTCATGTCTTTCCTCCATTTTGCCTCATCAGTCAGGTCTTGCAATAAATCCAGCAAGATCTTGCTTCAGGCTTTTCAAACTGCCAACAGACTGGCATACGCAGCCATGGTTCCCACTAATGTTGGGAATAATAATAGAACCTTATATGGTTATTCTAAACCTAAAACGTTGCTGGTTCAGCCTGTGGCTCGGGAAACCAGCCTCTGCATGATAAATCAATTAATTGACTTGCAGACTCTGAGACGACTATTCCTGCGGCTCAGGTTGTCAGACTGATCCATGTAAGTGCTCACTGCAGAGTGCAAGTATAGCACCAAAAAAGGCAGTACATTTCCTCTTCAGTAGATTGGAAGCGTTTTTGTTTAAATACACATGTTACAAATAATACAGCACGGATAACTGATGTCTTGGAGTTCTTTTTCAAATGGGTCTTTGACAATAATTAAGTTATAGTGCCATTAACTGTGCCAACGTGCCTTCCCATCATATTTGCTGCAGTAATTGGGACCCACAATGTCGGGTCTCACCCTCTGATATCCAGAATTATAAAGGATATCTTTAACACGTTCTCCCAGGCCCAGTTACACTGAAGTATGGGACAATGACGTTATGTTAACACTACTTCACCAGGGGGCTCCAGCTACATCCTTATCTTTAGCCAGCTCTCATAAGGTAGTTATTCTCATGGTACTGGTCTCAGTGCAATGGGTCCAGTCACTACAAAAACTGCGACTGGACAGGATGGTTACATCTGTTAATAACATAATATTTTATGTTTATGATTTAATTAACCAGAAAAAAAAGGGGTCGTTAGGTCTCAAACTAGTTTTCATGGCATACCCCATGGACCTACGATAATGTGTGGTCACACATTTACAATGATATGTCTAGGTCACCTAGAGCCTTAAAGGCTCCAAACTAACAATGTTTGTTAGTTACAAAAAACCTCATAAGAAGGTATTTGTTCTCCAGGTGATTAAAAAGGGGATTTTGGCTAATGCATGAGTCAATACAAATATTGTCAACTCTCATTCCACCACGGCTGCTACTACATCAGCTCCACGGGTTATGTACGTTCTGCTGGACCACATCCTAGCAGCTGCAGGATGGTCAAACGAAAATACTTTCCAAACATTTTATAATAACCTATTGCCAGATCGGGGGTATTTGCCAACTCCATTTTAGATTCTGTTTTATAGTTTCCCCCTGGATGAGAGGGATTACTATTATTTTCCTTTGATGATTAAAGCATCAGCATTTCTAACAAACTAAGTCATATCTGAATGCATTAATCTTTTAGACTCATCCATGATCAATTGATGCAGTGTGTGATGCATGGACTCGTTTATGGCATGAAATCACAGAGCTTTGAAATCTTCACGTAATCACTCACGTGACTCCGAAGTAAAATAGTAAGATTAAATGAGAACTTACCAGTTTGAAGTTTGATCTTTATTTTATGAGGAGTTATGATGAGCGATTACGTGCCCACCGCTCCCAACCTTCGTATCATAAAGATCATCTGGTAGTTCTACTCTTCTCTAATCTTACTATGTTCAGTTCAACTATTGTTATCTGTGATTTCACACTGCTGCTTTGAAGATTGACGCACATGCGGGCTGACGGCCTTCTTCACGTAATCGCTCATCGTAACTCCTCATAAAATAAAGATCAAACTTCAAACTGGTAAGTTCTCGTTGAATCTTACTATTTTTTCATACTGTCTGACTAATTGAGATACATACACATATAAATAATTATATGCTCATAGACTCACATGCACACTGCACAGACACTATGCATACATACAAACACACACGTGTACACACTAATGCATTCCCACAGTCGCACTCATTTGCAAACTTATTAATACTCACCACATACAGATGTACAGACACAAATACTCAATCACTGATGTATACAGCACACGCTCAACCCCACATGTTTGTTCAGTCCCACAGACACACATGTACTCACACATTCACAAATATACAGACATACAAACACCGACATCATCCGACATCACCGACATTCACACACACAATACATGTACACAAATCACAAAATCACAAACACACACACACACTCATGATCCTATTACTTCTTAGGAAATCAACAGGTGTAGTGAACAAAGATACTCTAAAGTAAAATTTAGTACAAAATCTTTATGAGCACTTAGTTACTTAAACATGCATACATGCCACTGATTTCTAAAACTTCACCTTTAATATACTGTTCCAACTTATCGCTTTTTACATTAAATCGCAAGACTTATAGCTTGGACAAATATTATCTGCATAAAATGATTTTGACCATGTTCATGCTTGTAAGGGTACAGTCTTCTCTGAATTACAAACTCAGGGTCCTCTTCTTCTTGTGATGATGCACATTATTTCACATGCTTAAAAAAAACATGAATCCCCACCAGACAAAGAACAATACTTCCTCCTCAAAATCTATGGGTTCACTGTAATTCACCTCATGATTGTGAAATGCTTTAACTCATGCTGGGTCTGCCAGTTAAGTTTAGCAATGACTGTGTCTGAGCTCCAATGCAAAGTTGAATACTATCCTATGATTCTGATCTTGTGATGTTACAATAATTATTATGCTCAGGTCATAAGGGAAAGCGTCTTAGAGGCAGCATAATGCGTGGAAGGTCTCATGGTGTGATGAAACATATGCTCTGCCTTGCCCATCTACTGCTAGCCTCTCTTTATTGAAGTGCGAAGATGGGGTGAAAGGGCATGAATGAAAAATGATTGATTGCGCAGGAAAGTGTTATACAACTTTGATCAAATCCAACTGGTGAGCTAAGTGAAGTATAGTGCTGGCATTTCATCAGTTCTGCTGCACTGTGTGTCTTGAAAGAAGCAAATGGTGCAAAGGTTTGAAATCAACCCCAGTTGGAGTCTCATGAGATTTTTCATCATTGCTGAATGACTCTGAAATTCATTGGTTTGAACTTTTAGTCCCTCAATATATCTTCCTGGTCATTGTATGCCATTCTGATCAATATGCTGACACGTGACATTCCTCTCAGCTGCTGTGGGTACAATGTTGAATAACCATCATCAAGGTTGAGCGGCAGTCCAAAGAGTTCAGGATTTCACTTGCACAGTGGAACTAATCTGAAAAAAGTACATTTTGTGTGAATGCTGGAGTTAAGGTAGAAGCATAGAGATATTTGAATGAGCTAGTTCAGTAACTGTTTAAGAAAGAACTGCAGATGCTGGAAAAATTGAAGGTAGACAAAAATGCCGGAGAAACTCAGCAGGTGAGGCAGCATCTATGGAGAGAAGGAATAGGCAACGTTTCAGGTCGAGACCCTTCTTCAGACTGATGTCGGGGGTGGGGGGGGTGGGAAAAGAAAGGAAGAGGCGGAAACAGTAGGTTTGTGGGAGAGCTGGGGAGGGGAAGGAGGAAGAAATTAGAGAAGTCAATGTTCATATCGCTGGGGTGTAAACTACCTAAGCAAAATATGTGGTGCTGTCCTCCAATTTGCATTGGGCCTTACTCTGGCAATGGAGGAGGGCCAGGACAGAAAGGTCAGTTTCGGAATGGGAGGGGGAGTTTAAGTGCTGAACCACCGGGAGATCAGGTTGGTTAGTGCAAACTGAGCGGAATTGTTGGGCGAAGCGATCGAGCCTGTGCTTGGTCTTGCCGATGTAAAGTTGACACCGAGAACAGCAATGCAGTAGATGAGGTTGGAAGAGGTGCAGGGGAATCTCTGCCTCACCTGGAAAGGCTACTTGGGTCCTTGGATGGAGTCGAGGGTGGAGGTAAACTGACAAGTGTATAATTTCCTGCGGTTGCAAGGGAAAGTACCCGGGGAGGGGGTGGAAAGGGACAAATTGACCATGGAGTTAAGGAGAGAACGGTCTCTGTGGAATGCAGAAAGGGGAGGAGATGGGAGGATGTGGCCAGTGGCATTGGAGATGGCAAAAATGTTGGAGGATTATATGTTGTATGTGACGGCTGATGGGGTGGAAGGTGAGGACATGTTCTGCAACTGGTTAGATTTCCATTCATTTATGTATTATTATCAGTTCAAATGTACCTGTAAATTTGATGATGTCATCTGCGATCCCCTGCCTGATCGTTGAGATACTATTCTTAATATATGAAAAGGATCGCTTGGCGTTGGTTGGTGACTATGAATTTTAAAGTTTCTTGAGAAAAGCTCTCCGTGAGGGAATCAGAGACTCAATATGTCACTAACGAGATCCAAGGAGGTGACAGACATGAGGTTAAGATGCCAAAAAGGTGCATAAAGAAAGACTTGGCCAAGGCAGTCATGCACTTTGAGGCCTGACTGCAGTGTCTTGCAAAGATAGATCCTAGTACTACCAAGTTTGAGAAGGTCTACAGGATCATCCCTGCTCTACCCTGCACCAGGCTGCAATGCAGTCCTCCCTGGGTAAAGTCATAGTAAATTGTTATGGCTCAATATGTCAATGGTTAAATAGTGCTTTATTGTCATGTATGCACTGCGCAATGATATTATTTTTGCATAGATCACACCAACAGAAACTACAAAGTCTGGTCAATGCACTTGATATACTGGAGCGACTCCTGATCCAGATAAGCGCCAGACTGCTTCAGGGTCTCCTCCTTCACCCTCGACTGGTTCGGCCAGTGAACCGACATCACGCCCAACCACCTTTGTGTCCTGGGGTGCCTCCTGCAGGTGACCTTGAAGGCGCTGGCAGCAATATCCCAGTCCCTCTCCTACCAGCTCACTCCTTGCATCCGTCATTGCCAGCGGCTCTCTCCACCTTGGCTCTCCGATCTTTGGGGCCGAGCTCGGCAGCATCCGAGCTTCGCCGCTGTGACCGAGGTGGGCTCAATGGCTTCCTCCTGCAGGCCGCTGGGTCACAAGGTCTGCCAGGTCTCCTGGGCGGGTTCCCAGCACCATGGCATCCCGGGAGCCTTTTTCCGCCATGTGGTATCCCAGAAATCTCCCATCATCCGGACCATCAAGTAAAACATAAACTAGTAAATATTCTTACGGCTCCCTTGAAATCTGACTGATTAAAAATTTCACCACAATTGACTTTCTGAACCAAAGTCTTAATTAAGTCTGAGATTGTCTCATCCCATTCTCTTTCTCATTAACTTATTTTCATCAGTTCCCTGTGATTTTTTTGCCATTTTACACAGTGGCGCATCTCATCTGCCTCACAGTGTCAGAGACCTGAACTTGATCTTTCAGGTGCTGTCTGTGTGGAATTTGCACATTCTCCTTGAACTGCATGGGTTTCCTTTGAGTCCTCTGGTTTCCTCCCACATCCCTCGGGATAGCCCCCACTCTCCCACGGCCACCATCCGTGGGTTGTGGGTCAGGTGGAGCAGAGGTGTAGGACAATGTTCATCCCTCCACAGTGATGTGATGGACGCGGGGGTCTGGACCAATCGCTGACAAGTCCCACCCCCTGGTAATGTCATGTCCGCTATTTGACTTTGCTGTTGAGTGGCATTCGGTCCAATGGTTTGTAGGCGACACTGCCATTCAGGTAGGTGGCATTTCGGCAAAGCGGCCATTCGGTGAGTTTGCTTTTAGGCATCCCGTCCTTTTGGTTAGTTTGTATTTAGGTGTCCCACCCTTTCAGTTAGTTGGCGTTTCGGCTTGGTTTCCATTCGGTTATTTGGCATCCACTTCTTTGCTTCTGCTTCTCTTCCATCTGCACCATGTCCTGGTACCGATCAAAGACAGGGCTTGGCTGAATAAAAGGTGCAGATCTGAAATACAGATACCATCTGACCTGTTGAGTGGTTCCAGCATTTTTCTTGCTTTCAGTAGGATGTCCTTACTTTTACATTTTCAGGTTAGGAACTGTTTCCTGTGGGGTAACACAATGATCAATGCTATATTTATATAATTGTGCAATGTATATTACTAACTTCAAGGAAGTAAGTGAATACGTGGTAATCAAATATGTAGACAACACAAAACAAGGAGAGGCATGTTTATGGGAGGATGCAAATAGCTTACATCTCAATACCACACAAATAACCTCTATGTGGTATTGTTATGTTAGCATGTTAGCATATATAAGGCCAAGTTACATAAGGGTGGGTGTACACATAGTTGTGAGGTGAATAAACAGTTAATCTAGAGACACAAGAATCCTTGAACAAAATACAAAGTTGTAGTGGAACTCAGTGCGTCAGGCAGCACCTGGGAAGGCAATAAACAGTGAAATGTGGCCTGTTTGTTTCCTCCCTGGATGCTGCCTGACCCTTTGATTTCAACCAGCACAATGTGCTTTGAAACAGTTAATCTATTTTGGTCTTGATTGTTGGAGGATTAATGTTAACCAATATATCAGAATATTTCTCTGCTCCTTCCTGAATTATGTCATCCACCTGAAAAGCCATGTCCAGTCAGTAGCATTGGACATGCTGCATATTGGCATTGTTTATTCCAATCAGTTTCCAAAACTATCACATTTCAAAAACTATATATAAAGCTTCTAATATATCGAGTGTTAGTTCAATGCAATATAAATAATTTTGAGGCAAACATCTTTGGCCGGCCGGCATGACCTCATTAAACTAATATCCCATCTGAAAGATAGCATTTGTAACAATGAAGTACTCAGGACTGCACTGACTTGTCAACTTTGATTATCTGTTCAAATGCTTGGGATGAATTTTGAAGCCAAACCTTTTGCATCTTAGACAAGGGTATGATCACAGGAACAGGATAACAAAGATCAGAGGAAGACAATTTATAAAAATGTAACATGTTAAGATGAAAAAAAAGTAAATTTGAGGTCAGAAAGAAATTTCAGATCCTTCTCAGTTTTAGTAAGAATTTTTTTTTTTTATATCCTGATGTGATGCAAACATTCATTTTTAGCCTTTGGTCTTTTATTTTTCATCGTCAGTGCAACATGAAATTCTGATCTTACTGATACCACGTTTCAGGGTGTATTTAAATCATTTCCCACAAATACTGCCTTGAAAGTGTTTCAAAGGCATAATTACTTTCTACATTTTTTGTGTTTTCTCTGCCTTCTCAACAAATGAGGTTGAAATCCTAAACCTAGTGTACTTGAATACTCAGTTTCTCCTTTTCATTGCTTCAGAAAAATCCATTGACAATGGGTGAACAACATTTCACAAAATGGGGGCCAAAATGAATAAAAACAATTCAAAAGCATAACCAAAAATCCTTCAAAAAAACATCACTTTATATGCTGTGCAAATTTGCAAGCATATTTCACAAATATCTCAAGACATGCGAAAATGTGGAATCAGATCATTTAAGCACAGTAATAATTTACTAAATACTGGTCAACAAGTTCAGATTGCTAAAATGCCATGCTGAGACCATTTATTGTATATCTCAAATGATTTAAAATGGCATATACAATGTTCATATTCATTATAAATAATTATTATAATTGTATTATTAATTGTGTGGTAAGCTTGTCCCAGGATAGGTCTTGAGATGAGGAGATGGCCCTAGTGAGGGCCTTAGTGAGACCACAACTGGAGTATTGTGAGTATTTGGTCTCCAAATTTGAGGAAGGAATTCTTGCTATTGAGGGAGTGCAGCGTAGGTTCACAAGGATACTTCCTGGGACGGCAGGACTGTCATATGCTGAGAGACTGGATTGGCTGGGCTTGAACACTCTGGAATTTAGAAGGATAAGAGGGGGTCTTATTGAAACATATACGATTATTAAGGGTTTTGACACTGAGGAGTCCAAAACCAGGGGCCATAGTTTAAGAATAAGGGGTAAGCCATTTAGAACGGAGTTGAGGAAACACTTTTTCACACAGTGAGTTGTGAGTCTGTGAAATTCTCTGCCTCAGAGGGCGGTGGAGGCTGGTTCTCTGGATACTTTCAAGAGGGAGCTAGATAGGGCTCTTAAAGATAGCGGAGTCAGGCATTATGGGGAAAAGGAAGGAACGAGGGTACTGATTGTGGATGATCAGCCATGATCGCATTGAATGACGGTGCTGGCTCAAAGGGCCGAATGGCGTACTCCTGCACCTATTGTCTATTGTCTATTGAGAGGGAGGTGTTGAGTTTAGATCAGCACCTCAGGAAACAAATCAGGAAAACACAGGAAAATGTTGAGTATTTGATGAGAGTGATCTTATTTCATTTAGCAGAGGAAATAGAAACGATTAAAAGCATACTGGCATATCTCAGTTGAGTAGTAGTCCAAATCACCATAGACATAATATCTGCATTTCATTGTGAACACATGCATATATTAAATCTGCACAGCCCAGCAGCCAAAGTTGTACCCCCAAAAAAAGAGCTGCTCAGCAAGTGCTTTGTATAGCAGTTAGATGCAAAGTTTCTCCATGATTCTGATCACAGTCAGATGTGGCATTTTGATCTGGAACAATACAAACAAGGCTAAGTTTCTCAAGATTTGCAAATTCTAACCAATATAGTTTGGAGAATATTAGCTTATTGCTTTGTTAAATTTCTGGTAATCCAAAGTCTAAAAGATAATTGATTTGCTCTCTTTGTTTGTTTCCAGTGAAGATAGCACTTTCACCCTGGTGTCAATAGGAATTGCAATGTTGAAGATGTAGGGTAAAGGCATGCTGCAGGAGGCATGCAGGAGATCAAACTGACCACAGAAGTATGTGATCATGAGAAGGATATCTTCAAATGTGCACTGGCAGCTAGCAGCTATGATGTCACAATGGGATCGTAGCCCTGCCGGCTACAATGTTGCTATCCCAAGACACAGAGTCCTTGGCAGCAAATGTCCTTCAGGGGAATAATCCACCATCCAAACCCAGCCTTTTAATTGCTCCCTAAATTGAAAGTGTAATGATTAGATTTGGATAACAAAAGATGGCCTTGTTGGTGGCACCAACATCACATTAAAGAATTAAAAATGTTAGTGCAATTGCATTTTTGTGTAAGTTTAAAATTAAAGAGAGCTGACCTGCACAGTTGGGGGCTATGGGTGAGTGGTGGAATATTGCGTTGGGGGAACGCATGGTGTTGGGGTACGTGTGAGTGATGAAATCTTGCATTGCGGAAAGGGTTGTATTGAGGGACCATGGGTGAGTGGTCGAATATTGCGTTGTGGGAATGGGTAGTGTTGGGGGACCAGTCCTCCTCTTCCTGTTTGCGTTGTTTTTAAATTTGCGCAAAAACAGTACATGATAACACTACGCTTTCTTGCCAACTTACTCGCCATTGTCCTGTGCTGCAAGCATACCAATTTTTGTTCCAATCAGTGGAATATTACAAACATTAGGAAGGTTTAAATATCATTAAAAAACGGCCCTTCTGGCTGTCAATCACCGGCGGCGAGGAGAATTAAGCTGAAGGAGCAGAGCGAGGAGAGTGAGCTGCGTCGGCCAGCAGACAGGCAGCCGGTGAGTGAGTGAGTGAGACTGGTAGGCAGCCGGTGAGTGAGTGATTGCGGCCGGCAGGCAGCCAGTGAGTGATTGCGGCTGGCAGGTAGCCAGTGAGTGAGTGAATGCACCCGGCAGGCAGCCAGTGAGTGCGGCCGGCATGGAGGTGGTGAGTGAGTGCGGCCGCCAGGCAGCCGGGGAGCGAGTGTGGCCGGCAGGCAGCCAGTGAGTGAGTGCAGCCGGGAGATGGTGAGTGAGTGCGGCTGAGAGCCGCTGAGTAAGTGCGGCCGGGAGCCGTTGAGCGAATGCAGCTGGGAGCCGTTGAGTGAATGTGGGTGAAAGCCGTTGAGTGAGTGCGGCTGGGTGCCGATAAGTACATGTGGCCAGGAGCCCAAGTGATGCCGGAGCCGCTGACACCCCCCCTTCCCACACACACCCCTCCCTCCTGCCACACACACCCATCTCACCCTCCCACACACACCCACCCCCCCCCCACACACAGCCATCCCCCCTACTCCCCTCCCACAAACATCCCCCTTCCCCTCCCACACACACTCTCTCCTCTCCCCCCACAATGCAGCCACCTCCACTCCCCCCACATGCATGCTGCCCATACATCCCGCCTCTCCCACCCCAGCCCACCTTTCTCCACACAACTCCTCCCCCACACCCCCCTCCCACCAAACCAAACCTACCCACACACACACAACCCCCCATAACTCTCCCACACCATATCTCACTGCCAAACACCCACCCCGCCACACAGCCATAGGCCGTGCCAGTGACAGCGGTAGGCCACACCAGCGGTAGGCACCTGCAGGACATGCCCCCTTGCCCCCGCCTGAAGCCATCCCCGTCCCCCGGCTACAGAACTCTCCCCACCGTCCCTGCCTGAAGTGACCCCCTCCCCCGGCTTTAGAATGCTCCCCGTCGGCTCTTGCCTAAAGCCGTCCCCATCCGCAGCTGCAGTTCATTTGGCCCACAACACCCATACTAGCCCAAGAATGGCCCTCAACACATGTACTAGCCCAAGAAAAATACATTTGGCCCGTAATATCCATACTAGCCCTCTGGATACCAGTCCACAACTCCCGCACTAGCCCTGCAGAAAGACTCCCCCCACTAGCCACTGCCAGAATCCTTCCCCCTCCTCCTCCCCTAGCTGTAGGACATCCCTCCTCCCCCACCTGCTCCCACCAGCCTCCGCCTGAAGCCGTCCCCCTCCCCGGCTGCAGGATGCTCCCCTCCATCAGCACCCGACAGCCCCCGCCTGAAGCCGACCCTCTCCCCTGGCTGCAGAACACTCCCCCCTCGGATCTCGGCAGCCCCTGACTGAAGCCAGCCCCTTCTCCTGTTTGCAGGAAGCCCACCCCCCCCCCACGCCACCCCCACTGGCCCCCGACAGCCCCCCAATGACCTCCTGATAGTCCCTGCCTGAAGCCATCCCCCTCCCCCACCTGTAGGACGCTCCCCCCACACCACCAGCCCTCGACAGTCCGTGACTGAAGCTCTCCCCCTCCGCCAGCTGCAGGGAACTTCACACTACCCCCACCAGCCCCCGCCTGAAGCCGTCCCGTCCCCGGCTGCAGGATGCTTCCCATTGGTCCCCGCAAAGCAGCGGCAGGGGTAGCCAGTGGTAGGCTATGGCAGTGGTATGCCACGGCAATGGTAGGCTATGGCAGCGGTAGGCCACGGCAGCGCTCGCTCCTCTCCCCACAGGCCCCCAACAGTCCCCGCCTGAAGCCGCGCCCCACCCCCGGCTGCAGGACTCTCCCCCGACCAGCCCCTGACAGCCCCCACCAGAAGCAACAAGAGATGCAACAAGAATGAATGGACTGAATAAATCTCATCTTTAACGTTTAAATTGTTGTTATAGAGAATACTCTTTTTATTCAGGTGTCCACAAAACGTATACACGAATTGATTATTTCCTGGTGGATGCAAAACGTATCCCTTTTACCTATAACCCTAAATATCACAATAACATCATTTTGGACCATTGTCCATTAACGTTTTCCTTAAAATTAGGAGGAATGTATAATAAAAAAGCCTCCTTTGAGACAAACGAAACACCTGGTATTTCAGCAACATTATTGTGGGAAACTTTCAAGGCCTTTATCAGAGGCTGTATTATCTCTTACCAAGTTTTTCAAAACAAGAAAAACAGGACAGAACAATTTGAACTAGAAAAACAAATTAAACAGCTTGACTTAGAAAATGCGATTGACCCAAACACTGCAAAACATAAGATAGCCGCATTAAAATTTAAATTAAATCAGATCCTTTCTGCAAAAATGATTAGGATATTTCAATATACTAAGCAAACCACACAAACTTCTGGCACGCCAACTCCGCAAATTAGAGAAGGATCACAATATTCAAAAAATTAGATCAGAAAAAGGAGAGTTGCTCACACTGCCAAAATATATTAATGAAAGATTCTTAAAATTCTAACACTATACTCATCAAAAACAACAGCTGACCCTGCAAAGATGAATAGTTTTCTTGAGAATTGCAATCTCCCATCCCTTAATGAGGTGGAATGGGATGAATTAGGTGCTGAGATAACAACAAAAGACTTTGTAGCGACAATTAAATCACTGAAAAGTGGAAAAATGCCAGGTCTGGACGGGTTTAGTAATGAATTTTACAACAAATTCTATGATTCAATTTCCCCACGCTTACGAGCCCTTTATATTCAAGCATTTAAAGAACAGATTTTACCACAAACCCTTGCCGAATCAACCATTGCACTGATCTCCAAAAAAGATAAAAACCTTGAGGAGCCTGGATCATATAGGGCAATAGCTCTTTTAAATACAGACCAGAAGATATTAGCCAAGACTTTGGCACGTAGATTAAGCCTGCTTATTAGTAAATTAATACATCCAGATCAAACTGGGTTTATACCTAATCGACATTTATTTTATAATTTGAGACGTTTGTTTAATATAATATACTCGCATAGAATGACAAACGAAGAACTAACAATTATTTTTCTAGACGCAGAAAAAGCTTTCGACCAAATGGAATGGGCTTATCTTTTTACAGTGTTGGAAAATTTTCAATTAGGAGAAAACTTCATTTCAATGGTGAAGCTGTTATATACTAATCCGACAGCCAGAATACTGACAAACCAAATTCTTTCACCTAAATTTCACTTATCCTGGGGTAATAGACAAGGATGCGCCCTTTCACCAATGTTATTTGCTTTAGCCATAGAACCCCTAAAAGAGAGTATTAAATTACATTCGGGCATTCATGGATATAACACTAAATATACCAGCAATAAGATTTTGTTATATGCAGACGATGTACCTTTATACATTACTAATTCCCAATTTAGTATCGCAAATATATTAAATGTCATAGAACAATTTGGTGCCTTTTCAGGTTGTAGAATAAATTGGAATAAAAATGAAATTATGCCAATAAAAGCTCAAGATCCTTCTCAACTCCAAAAAATTCCCTTCAGAATTGTACCGAAAAATTTAGATATCTCAGAGTTTACATGACCAGAAAATACACCTCGCTATTTAAAACAAATTTCCCACCATTAATTACCAAACTAAATGCCTACATTCAATTCTGAAAAAACATTCCCTATTTCCCTTATAGGTAGAGTAAATCCCATAAAGATGATCTTCCTTCCACAACTCCTATTTTTATTTCAATCAATACCGATATATCTCTCCAAAAGTTTAAAAAAAAACTCTACTATTACTATTACTAACTTCATTTGGGACCACAGAATACACAAAAGACATTTGTGTAAATCCAAAGAAAAGAGAGGAGTAGCTCTTCCTAACTTTCTTTTCTACTACTGGGCGACTAACATTAAAAATATATTTTTCTGGATGGATGATACATGTCAACAGGTAAATTGGTTAAAAATGGAGAGGGAAGATTGTTTGCCTTTTAACATAGGCTCAATTATTCTATCTCCAATACATCTGAATAAATTAACGTATAAGCAAAATCTGATAATACACAATGCCCTACGTATCTGGAAACATAGATTAAGTTTAAATTAAGTCTTAAACTGAGAAATTTGTCTCTCCTTCTGCCTATTGCCAACAATCCTCATTTAAACCGTCTACTTTAAATAAGGTGTTTGTTCAATGGAAAAACCTAGAAATTAATGCTGTGGGAGGCTATAAGAAGGGGACTCTCCTCTGTTTTCAAGAACTACAGGAGAAATATCATTTGAAAGTAAGCAATCTTTTTAGATATCTTCAAATCCACGATTATGTGAAAACATGCACACAAGACTGTCCTTTTATGGGTCCAGATATATTAGATGATTCTTTGAATAGACATGCGGACACAAGTAAGTTGATATCTTACATTTATAACACTCTCTTAAATGTTGATACCCCACCATCTGAGATGTATAGGCGAGCATGGGAAGACGAGTTTGGTTTATCAATTTCAAAAGATATATGTGAGGAAAGCCTACTATATATACATTACTGTTCTTTCAATGTCAGGCATTCCCTGATACAATTCAAAATGCTGCATAGGCTATACTATTCAAAGACTAAATTGAATAAGATCTTCCCAACTGTCTCCCTATCTGTGATAAATGTCACCTCCAAGAAGCTACCTTAACCGATTTGTTTGCATCCTGTATAAAAATACAAAACTTCTGGATGGGAATATTCGATATCTTTTCTAAAACACTTAAAATTAAACTGGAATCAGATACAAAACTAATAATCATAGGAATGTCGGAGGCCTGCTCTACATTAATGATATTTCAAAGCTATTTCCTTGACTACGGTTTAATAACTGCGAAAAAACTCATACTCAAATTCTGGAAAAAGATAACAGTTCGCACAGTTCCCATACTGAAATGTCCAAGGTACTACATTTAGAAAAAAATAGGCTTCTTTTTGCTGATAAAGTAGACCAAATCTCCAAAACATGGTCTCCT
The DNA here is from genome assembly GCA_963514005.1 of Raja brachyura. The sequence goes on from OY740786.1 coordinate 40,539,023, forward strand.
TTCACTGAATTTCTTCAACAACAGAATGGTTGAAAACAAATTTAAAACCGGTGCTTGGGATGGGTGAGCGGGAGGTGGGGACAGTGGGGCATATTTCCGTTTCCTTTTTACTTCTCGCACTTCTTGGGTAGTTCAGGGGTCTTTTCTTCTCTCTCTTTTGCATCTTTCTTCTTTTTTTCATTCTTTCCTTTTTTCTCTTTTTCTCGATTTATATATCAATTTATAAAATGTTAAAAATGAAGCTGTAGGAAACTTGTACAACTCTCACGCCGATTGCTTTATTCCTGTACAATTGCTTCTAATAAAATAAAATAAATTTTAAAAATAAATAAATTGTTATATTTTGTTATTCACAATTTAAGCTTTAATAAATCCCTTTTCCACTTGCCGTGCCCGTCAGCTGCGCCTGCACAGTAACACCTGCATGTTCTACCCAATGGGTGGGAATGGCTGCACCGCCGGAGAGCTGCTAAGAGTGGATGTGGGGGGGGTTGAGGGGTGATGGAGTGAGTGCAGAACGCTATCTTTTCTAAAACCCACACCGACACCCGACAGCCCCCACCTGAAGCCGTACCCTTCTCCAGGCTGCAGGACACACACCCGCACCGGTCCCCACCTGAAGCCGTCCCCGTCCCCAGCTGCAGGATGCTCCCCACCAGTCCCCACCTGATGCCGGTGGAATGCGGTAGCAGTAGGCCATGGCAGCGGCAGGCCATGGCAGCGGCAGGGGTAGGCAGCGGTAGGCTATGGCAGTGGTAGGAGTAGGCAGTGACAGGGGTAAGAAGCGGCATGGGTATGGAGTGGCAGGGGTAGGCCGTGGCAATGGTAGGCCACAGCAGCGGTGGGCCACAGCAGCACTCCCTCCCCACTGGCCCTCGAAAGGCCCTACCTGAAGCCATCCCCCTCCCCGGCTGCAGGATGCTCCCCCCTTCCTCACCGGTCCTGACAGCCCCTGCCTGAAGCCGTGCCCCTCCCCAAGCTGCAGGACGCTGCCCCCATCTGAAGCCGTCCCCCTCCCCCGGCTGCAGAATGCAACAAGAGACCAAGAAAGAACTGAACTGAATAAATCTCATCTTTAACATTTAAAATGTTATTATATCATAAGAGTTATTCACATTTTAAGCTATGTCTGTGCAGTAATGCCTGTATGTTCTACGTCACAATGGGAACCCAATGGGTGGGAATGGCTGCACCATCGGAGAGCCACTAATAATGGATGGGGGGTTGGGGATGGAGTGAGTCCATGGGGGGGGGGGGGGAATCGCAAGGGGCAGAATGGAGTGGGGGTGTGAGGGGAGGAGGGGGGAACAGGAGGGTTACAACGGGGACCTGTCAGCTGCTCCTGCACAGTTGGGGGCTATGGGTGAGTAGTGGAATATTGCATTGGGGAACCAGGCCTCCTGTATGAGAATGGGACCCAACGGGTCCCACTTAGTCTAGTATATTATTAAAACTCTCATCTTGTTTGTTAGTGAGTATGCGGGTCTGTGACTCACACCCTGAATTACATCAAAATGGTACAAGTTAGTGCTATAATTTTTGGAGCATCTTAATCATTAATTGTCTTGTGGTGTGTTTTCATCAAGTTTCATTCACATTGATGTTATATTTTATGTAAAAAATGTAAAAGTTATTTACATTTTTTGCTTTACAAAATCCAGTTTGAGAAAGAATCAGCAGTGGCAATTAGAGCCATGACAACACAATGGGATCTAATTTACATAACCTGCTCTGAACAGTCTTCCAGCCCACAATGACATCACAATGGGATCAGCAGCTTCCACCTCAAGGGGGTAGGGAGGGAGGGAGATTAAAAATAAATCCAGAATTGACCTTGCGGGGGGTGGGATGGGGGAAGGAGAGCCCAAATGGTGCCCCCTCCATTTTCATTTTGGGGGGGGAGGGGAATAGGAGAGAATTTTGATTTACAAAAACAATTCCAGAACATTCCTTGTGGGGGTTGAGGGGGGTGGTTGGATGGGAGGAGGTGAGCGCCGATGCCACCCCATTCCTACATAGGGATGATTGATTGGCTCCGTGGAGTGCCACCACTATCTCCAATGTGAGGTTTAATTTTAAAATATTGCAGTTTTCATTTGGGGGGAGGGGGGGGGGGGGGTAGTGGAATATGGGAGAAGATTTATTTGCAACAAACAATTCCAGAATTTTCCTTGAAGGGGTGGGATGGGTGAGCGCAGTGGCAGTTGCAGCTATGACATCATAATGCGATCACATTTGCAACAATGTTACAAATCCAGAAAACTGAATCCTGGTAGCGAGACACTGAACAGGAGGGAAGGGAGTGGTGGGGGAGCCAGGGGAAGTGGAATTTTTTTTTTTTTTTTAAGTCATGGCAGCAAGTGTTTGCATTTTTTTTTAAATTTATGAAGAGGGAGGAAGGAAAGGAGGGGAAGGGAGTGTTGGGGCTAAGGAGAAATGAGGCGCCCCAGCGCAGTTGGGGGCTATGGGTGAGTGGTGCAATATTGCGTTGGGGGAACGGGGTGCATTGGGGGAATGGCTGAGTGCTGGAATACTGCATTGGGGGAATGGGTTGTGTTGGTGGACCACACCTCCCTCTGCAGCTCCAGGCTTTAATATTAACTAGACTGTAGGAAATCTGTTGGAAGTCGGCTGATTCTCCCTATGACCGAGGCTATCCTTCAGGAGTTCTGGGTTCCTTTTTTTTCCAAAGATTTGCTGGAAGGCTAATTGTGCACTGGAAATTCTGTCTTCGTCTTGGTAAGTGCCAGAAGAATCGAACAGGGCAAGTTATTGGTATGTGAGACAGAATAAGTTGCAAGAGGCTGGGATTGCTGGCATGGACCTTGGTGTTTATGAAGCAGGGTTTCAAATACAAATGTGAAATGCACATTTAATAAGAAAGAGACCATGATAGCAATACACAGTAAGTAGGGCAGCAATAATGGCGTGAAAAATTGAGTTAATATTTCAGAGCTTTGACCATTCTTTACAATGGGGATAGTTTAAAGATAAAACTATTAAGATACAGCCAACATAATCAAAATCCAGTCATTCCCCAGGCATTCTCTCTTCTCCTCCTTCCTCGACATGCAGGATATAAAAGTTTGTAAACATGTAGCAGCTGATTCAAAAACAGCTTCTTCTCCATTGTAATTAGATTCTGTTTAAATGCAAAACGATAATCTGAAATCATCCGAGGAACATTGATATTGATTTATTATCATGTGTATTGTGATATAGTGAAAAGCTTTGTTTGAAACAGGGAAACATAGAAAATAGTAGGCCATTCAGCCCTTCGAGCCATTCAATATGTTCATGATTGATCATCCAAAATCAGTACCCCATTCCTGCTTTTTCCCATATCCCTCGTACTCGCTAGAATTTAGAAGACTGAGGGGGGATCTTATAGAAACTTATATTTAACTTTCTATTGAAAAAAGTCCAGTGAATTAGCCTCCACTGCCGTCTGTGACAGAGAAATCCACAGATTCACAACTCTCTGAGTAAAAACGTTTTTCCACATCTCAGTCCCAAATGGCTTACCATTTATTCTTAAACTGTGAGGGGGGATCTTATAGAAACTTACAAAATTCTTAAGGGGTTGGACAGGCTAGATGCAGGAAGATTGTTCCCAATGTTGGGGAAGTCCAGAACAAGGGGTCACAGTTTAAGGATAAGGGGGAAATCTTTTAGGACCAAGATGAGAAAAACATTTTTCACAGAGTGGTGAATCTCTGAAATTTCATTTCGGAGTCACGTGAGTGACTTCGTGAAGAGCCCGCCGGCGCGCATGCTCGACATATCGTCGTAACGCGTTGCTGCGATGGCTGGCGGTGGAGCGCGCTCCTCGCCAGCCCTTCATAAGGGGCCACGGAGGTAAGTATTCTACCTTTAGTTGGTGGTCCTTGTTGTCTGATTATGTCTTGCAGCAAGGACATGGATGGGAGTTCGAAGGGCCGGAGGACGTCAGGACGAGTTCGCCGGTCAACAGTTCCGGGGCCGTTACCATCGGCAGTACCTGCAGCGCAGGCCGGGACTCAGGCGGAATTGTGGGTAAGCCCTGTGTTCACAGGTCCAGATCCGCCAGCACACCACAGCTCGGAGGGGTTCGACGAGGAGGAGTGTGGTGTGCCGCCAGAGCAGGGGGACCCTGCCATGGCAGTCAGGTCGTCAGCGGGCTCGCTGGCGGCCTCGAGCAGGGCACGTGCCGTTGCTCGGCCCGTTCCACTCAGCCCTCCGAGAAGGGGGAGGGCAGGAGCCCAGAAGCCTAACCCTACCAGGGCTAAGGCATTGCCTGACACGGAGGAGCGGTCAGGTTCCAGGGCGAGACCCGGGGCGGCTGTGAGGTCCAGCCGGCACACCCCGACTCTCGACACCGGGACGGGTCGGTCGAGTCGGGTCTCGTCACGGTCGCCGAGCCCCCCATGGATGGGTGGGCGAGACCATGCGTCGGCAACGTCCACGATGTGGGCAGCCGGCAAGACTGCGCGGGCCCCAGGCAGCCATGCTTCGGCTGGTGCCGACACCTCGCCGCAAGTGCCCTTAGTGGCAGCGGCTTCAGCTCTCGCTAAACGGAGGTGGTTGAACACGCCCGCGCAGGAATCGCGCAGTTTCGCCTCGGCGGCTGTTAGCGACAACTACCGGCACCGGCAGGGCCTCGACGAGGTGCGGGCCGATGACAGGAGCCCGGTTTTCTTTTCAGAGCCGGAGGACTCCGACCACCTGAGTGTTCAGGGTGAAGGGCGTATTGACCGTATGGAGCGGCTGCTGGAGCTCCTGCTTCAACGTCAACAACAGCAGGGCAGCAACAGGCACAGGGCGTCTTCACCAACATCTACTATCAGCCTGGAGCAGCAGGAGGAGGAGGTTCTGGTGGATCCTGTACCACCTCCGTTGGAGGTGCCAGCGGAGGAACTCTTGGATGTGGCGACCAAATTCGCGGCCCCACATACGGCTGGTCTTCCTCTAAATACAAAGCTGGCAGCCACAGTGGACTTTCTTAATAATCAGGTGCTGCAGGAAGAAGTCCTCATCCAGGCTATGAGCCGTCACAAGGCTCCATCAAACTGCAACTCCCTCAACGTGCCTGTGGTCAATACGCCAATATGGGACAACATCAGTGCGGCTATCCGTCAACAGGAGCTAAAATTGCAGCGGATCCTGAAACTCCTCACGGCCGGTATTACCGCCTTTGCGCGGTCGGTGGACGGGGACGAACTGAATTTGGACCAGGAAGATGCTCTGGCCTTATTGTGCGCGACCCAGCACGAAATCAACGGGTTTCACAAAAACAGCATCCGCCCAGCACTCAACCCGAAGTTTGCAGGATTGTGCAAACCACCGCCGCCGCCGCTGCCCCGTCAGCTCTTTGGTGAGGACCTCTCGAAGAGAGTCAAAGAGCTTGACGAACAAGCCAAAACGGTGGGGATCATGCGCTCTCAGAGTGCCCCCACACCGTCAGGCTCAAAAGCTCCATACATTCGCTCACGAGGGTCGGCCAGTGCCTCGACGAGGACTCACCCTCTAGCTCCACAACGACAACAGCACCAGAACCAGCACCAAGGGTGCTTTTTTAGGACAGGGTCGGCAGAGACCTTTGTGGAAATCGAAGACGCCGCGCCCTCAAGCCAACCCAGCACCTCCACGGCCACCCACACGTGTCAAGGACCGCCGGTAACCACGGAGGTGAGGGGGTCTGGTTCTCTTTTTTCTCTCTGTTTAACTTCCCATGTTGGTGGTCGTTTACGGTTGTTTTTGGGTGCATGGGGTTTATTAATGGCGACATTCCTCCATCCCAGCACATGCCTGGTCGTACGTTCAAATTGTCTGCTGCAGAACAGGCAGCAGGTTATAAGGAAATTTTAAGTCTGGAACAGAAGGGTGTGATTGAGAAAACGGTGCATGAGCCAATTGAATTTGTTTCGAACATATTTACTAGACCTAAGAAGGAAGGAGGCTGTCGTGTCATTATTGATCTAACCCGTTTGAATACGTTTGTAACATATACTCATTTTAAAATGGATACGTTTGAAACAGCCAAATCATTGATTTCTCATGGCTGCTTTGTGGCATGCATTGATTTGAGGGATGCATATTATTCAGTATCCATCCAGAAATATGATAGAAGGTTTTTGAAATTCATCTGGATGGGGCAACTTTGGCAGTATAAGGCTTTGCC